>JALMQS010000120.1:5993247-6283535 GCA_024734495.1 Forficula auricularia | reverse complement strand
ACATGTATTACAGAAGAAATTAAAAATTGAATCTTTAATAGTCTGAATAGGTCCTGACTTGTATTGGCCATCTTTGCATTTCCTTCGCTATAAAGGAAGAAGTTAGATAATTCAATCTAGACCCTTTTTAGTTATTTTCCTCGATCGGATACTAATGAAAGAATCGCTCACCAGCATATTAATTAATTAAAAAAAAAGTGAAAATTTTTCCACGACTCGGGTCGCTATATATGCAGTAGTAATTAATAATCATGAATTGTTTATTTATGCCTATATTATGACTTCGCATTAAAATTTCAATAAAATTTTTTCTTTTTGCATTTTTAAACCGGAACTTTTAAAGCTAGAGCAGTTAAGCAGTGTTTCTCAACCTTTTTTTGGTTGACGGCACACTAAAAATATCTGGAAATATGAATTTTTGCGGCACACCTGAATATAAAAAATGCTAAAGTTGTATCGTTGTATGATACAAAAAAAATGAAATAATTACAAATACAAATACTATTTCAAAATTACAAAACCCATTCAATTTTAATAATTTTTCAAAAAACCTCGCGGCACATTTGACA
The DNA here is from genome assembly GCA_024734495.1 of Forficula auricularia. Classification (NCBI taxonomy): domain Eukaryota; kingdom Metazoa; phylum Arthropoda; class Insecta; order Dermaptera; family Forficulidae; genus Forficula; species Forficula auricularia. The sequence goes on along the minus strand of JALMQS010000120.1, from coordinate 6,282,966 downwards.
ATCTCTCGCGGTAAATAGGTTGAGAAACACTGGTTTAATTTAATGAGAGAAATTAAGTATCAAAATTTATTGGAAAAATCATGAGAGTAACCTCTACTTATTCTGAGATGTTATGGATTATTTTTATTATTACATATGGTAGTTTTCACTCCCTCAGTTATTGAGCCAAAATAGTAAAAAGAAATCTTGGCTAAAGGTGAACCCATTTCACATTTATATCCGACGGGTCCAACTCACACGATAACCATTGGCCCAGATTGCTTTTTGGCAATTAGGTTTAAAGGATGAATACATCCCTTCTGACATGTAATAAAAATTATTTATAACACCTCGAATTCAGTCACTTTTCACTCCCTTGAAATTTTCAATAAAATATATGTTTGCTAGTGAATATAAATTTAATCAAAGCTTAAATCAATAAGCTAAACTTTTAATGAATGTCAAGTTTCATGTTTCAAGCACAAACCGTTCGCTGAAAATAAATAAATCATCAAATCACCAAAATTTGTCGAAAACATACCGAGTATTGAAAATATTTTTACTTTTTCTCCCCAACTATTATTATTATTATTATTCAAATATAAAATTTGACCTTCTCAAAAAAATTTCTAACTTCATGCATTTACTTGTCCCTGAATTTGAAAAGGAAGTTATTTTGATAGTCGATCTCTTTCTTTGGCATAGATGTACAAAATAATAGTAGTCGTAGTAAATTCCTGCCTTCTATCAGAATTAGTATTTTCAATACATTTTAATTTCGAATTTATTATATTTATTATAGTCTTAAAAAAATGAAGAGGGAAAACTGAAATATTTCTTAAAACGCGACGCTCTTCTTTTTTAAATTTTTGACGATTTTTCCGACAGTGAACGGTATGTGCTACATAGTTTAAACTCACAAACTTGTCTGAATAATTTCAATTCTTTAGCTTGTACCGTTTGATAGTTTCTCATATAAAAATGACTTAAACTTGTTTCCTGATTTAATTTTAATTTTCTCCTTTATTCAACTGAAAGTCAAAGTCTAAAAAAAAATCTATTAAATTTTTATTATTTTTTTTTGGAAATAAAAACATTTTGGAAAGAGAATGGATTTATAGAAGAAAATATTAAAGTTTTTGAGTGAAGTTGTTATCCCGGCTCCGCGCGGGCTAAGCTCGCCGAGAGTACGCAGTAATTCCTGAAATTTCTATTTTTTCTTATATATGTATTTAATGAGCATTTGAATACTCTCCGCTGTCCCTGAAGTCATTTGGCAAGAAAGCACTTGTTCTAGTTGTCCTATTTAGAAAGGGAATTCTCCAGAGGGAATCTGTTTTTAATCCTTATGCCGACCAGTACTAAATTACACGGGAGGAGCTTAATCAAATTATTTGTTAATTATTTCATGTTCAATCGGGAGAATATTAAAAACATCTTACCATTAAATCGAAAAAAATATTTAATAATTAATTGTCAATAAGAATATTTTTTTAATTTGATATTTATTTATTTTAATAAAGTGGTCATGACGTCACAATTTTTGGCGCAATTCAGTCCAGTTCACGCGGCGACATGGCAAGCATCGATGCTCCAGGTCAGGATAAACAGGCTTCCAAAAATAGCACAGTGATGGAATAGTTTAAGTAAATTTAAGTCAAATTGTTTTTTAATTATACATCGAACCTGCTTCCTGAGTCGTCATCCCTAAAAAAGGTAAGGATTCGAAATGTAATTATTTTAGCTTGGCAAATTTTATATTATATTACACACTATTTCTTAGTGGTAAATTTGTTTATATATTAATATGTTTCCAATTATTTTAATCCTAAAATGATTTTATATAAATAAACTTTAGTGTACTTTGCTTCAAAAACTTATCATACTCAATCTTAATTGTGTTTTCATATATCTTAAAAAAATGTCAACTCTATGTATGTCAGGAGATCGAATCATCAAATCAATAAGACATTTATTTAATAAAGATAAGAGTAAATAAATATTATATTTAATATTAATCTACTATGAGTCAAGGATACTTGGTCACTTGTTTCACATTAAAATTAAAAAATGTAAATTTTTTTCTTTTTCAATATATATATTTCGGGCTATCAACTCATCTTCAGGAAATACAGAAAATAACTAATTCAACTTATTGAATACTAGGTTATATATATATATATATATATATATGTTTATTGAACAGAGGGAAAGAATGTTTAAATTCTTTTAATGTGAAACAAGTGACCAAGAATCCCTAACTCATAGTAAATCAATATTAAATATAATATTTATTTACTCTCATCTTTATTAAAGATGTTTCACTTTGAACCAACACCACAATTTCTACTAATTACATTTATTTAATTTGTTTGCTTAGCTTGAATTTTTTTCGTAAATGTATATAATAATATCTAAATTGTGCCCATCATTTTTTAAATAAAAAGACAAGGACTTGAACTTATATAGTATTTAAAAGCAAGGTTACGCCATTTTATTAAGCTTTTTAAGCTGTGATATTGATGCTTTCATGTTAGGCTAAAAATAGCATTTTATGTACAATTAGTACATCTAGTTCTGGACATGAGAGATTCGAAACAATTCATTTACTGATTCATGCTTTCTTTTTAGGTAACATATTGCATATATATATATTTTTTTTTTTGATAAATGTAAAATATATTTATTTTAATATAATGATTAACAAATCGACGATATTTTATTTTTCTACGTATTTTATTTTTTATTCAAACATGCAGTAAGAATGCAGTTCGTTAAGAATTCCCTGAATTCGATAAGATACTTTTCTTTATTTGAGTCTTTTTTTTTTAATTGATTATCAATGTTCATTGAAAATATAACTCAAATGAAAATTCCCTTTATATATTCAAATAAATTTAAAATTATAAGAAGAAAACGATTCACTATTTTTTCTTTTCTCATGTATGTTTCTTTCATTTTAACGAGAAGCATTGAGTTTGCTTCTCTGAATGAATTCGATAAGACAATTTCCTTCGCTCGGGTCTCTTGCCTTCATTCAATTGCAAATGGGCATTCGAACGACACCCGTTTAAATACAAGGATAGTTTATTATGAAGAATAATTGAAATTGGTAATTATTTATTATTTAATTTTATAATTATGATATAACACAATGAAAGAAATTACTAGACAGCCACGTTATTTATTTATTTGTCGAGATTTAGAATATTTTATTTTATTTTTATCTAGATAAGTACATTTTAAAATTACTAGGTTCTAGTAGCTATGCTCTTCATGAAGACGAAAAAATCAAAACCCTTTTCTACTTTTATATATTTATTTCTATTGAGCTAGTGATGGAAACTTGAAGGTCTCCGAAACGTCCAAGAAATCAATATATAAATAAATGAGCATACCCATATATTAACTGAGCTTGTCTGCTAAGTAAGAACAAAAATTTTCAATATCCACGTGATACTGACCCCATGAAAAATAACATTTATAATTTTAAAAAGACTGATGATGAAGGCCAAGCCTTCGAAGCTATAGTCTCAAACAAATAAATAATATATATATACCTATATATATATTTGATATATTATATGTGTGCATGTATATTAGAGTGGTCCTTATTTTGTATATTTTCCAATATTTACGCTGACAGGGGCTCATATGGTTAGAAATAAATAAAAAAATATCACCCCAAGTTTCAAGTCTCTATCTTAATTTCAACTTACTGCTACACAACGATTAAGTTTCCCATCTAAATAACATGGGCCTTTTGGCATTGAACGATCAATTTTTTATTCCGGCCAAAGTAATGGTTCGAAAAATTTGAAACTCTATATACTTTATCCCTTATAATAGTAGCTAGCCTTCAGAATTTTTACAGATTTTTTGCTATTATAATTTTGGAGTTACAGCTAGATAAAATACTGCTATATCTTAGGGTATGTAGTAAGACTCCAAAATTATTTATCTAAAAATCTGTAAAAATTGTGTAGGATAGCTACTATTATAAGGATAAAGTCAACAGAGTTTCAATTTTTTTGAACCATTACTTTGGCCGGAATATAAAATTGATCGTTCAATGGCAAAAACACCATGTTATTTAGATGGGAAACTTAATCACTCTGTAGCACTAGTTTAAAATTAAGATATAGACTTGAAAATTGGGGGATATTTTTTTCCATTTATTTCAAACCATTTGAGCCTCTGTCAGCATACAAATTCGAAAATACCCACAATAAGGACCACTCTAATGTATATTTGCATCAAGGTGAGGACAACCTCTTTGTTTCTTTTTATAAATTTAAATTAGAAGTGAACAATGTATAATCAATACCCCTTAATTATTATTGGATAAAAAATGTTTCACCAAGTACCAACACCAAATTCCTTAATAACCCCTTAATTAGCCCAAAGTGTCAAATGATAATAATAAACTCAATTTATTATGAATAAACTTATGCTTGAAACTCATCTATGGGAGAGCCTGTAGGGTAGGCAACGGGGAGCGAAGTAAGAGACCACAAATGGTCTAGATGACAGGATGAATCAAGTTTTGAGAAATAGAAAAGAAAATTATGGGGACTCTATTCATTTTGTAAATCATTTGAATCATCTTTCGATATAAAACATTTTAAAATGCAGCTAAAAATAAAATAAATACAAATAATTTTATAATACAACCTGGAAACGTTTATTAAAAATCCAAACGTTCCTGGAGAAATTCTCATTTTATCAATGGAATTTGAAAAAAAAATTGTTGATTCAAAAAGGAATGTAAAAACAACTATTCTCCAAAATTTTTTTTGAAAATTGACAATGATACAGATTATCTTGGTGATGAAATTATCTTCAACAAAAATATAAAATAATTTTTTTTTTCTAAAAATCTTTGTTAAATATTAGAAAAATAGTCCATATTAATAATGACCTTTTATTAATTGAATTTTGGTTGTTTAAAATTTATATCATTTCTAAAATTAATCGTTTTTCTAAAGAATCAAATTTTAGAAATTTTAAACAAAAAACTATTAAATTAATAAAAGGTAAGATATGGAGTGATTTTCTAAATATTTATATATTTTTTTATTGAAAGGAGTTTCATCTCAAAGACAATCTGTATCATTGTCTATTTTCAAAATATTTATTTCTATATTAGTTGCTTTTACATAAATTTTTAAAAACACTATATTTTCCTCAAATTCCATTGATCAAGACAAAGATATAATAGAATTTCTCCTCTTTTGGACTTTTAATAAACGTTTCCAAATTGCTTTATTAATCAATTTTATTTCTTTTATAAAAAACAAAAACAAAAAACAATAAACTATTTCAACATAGGTAGTTAAAAATAAAGGTTTATGATTCAAATCACTTAAAAATATGAATTAAGGTCTTTGTAAAATTTATTAAAAATTAAATATCGTCGCTTAAGCTCTGAAAACTTGTAACTCTAAAAAGTCAATTTTACAGGATTAAGAAAAAACAAAAATTTATTTTCTATATACCGCTCTGAGTTACTAGGTGTCTCAACCATTGCTTTGTAGGATAGTATAATTTTTTCTGACTTAAGAGATATCTGTAGAATGATGAGTTGATTTACCTTAAAAAAATAAAATGGTATCGTATTTTTGATATTTAGATATATATTCTTCTTTGAGTAAAAAAATAAATATTTTTAAATTTAATTTTAATCAAAGAAATATATTTTTATGTCTATGTAGTTAATAATTTTACCTATTTAAAAAAAAAAATACAATAAGCAAAAAAATAGAAATTTCCACTCATTAAATTAATATGTTTCTAGCCTAACGAGAGGACAAAAATGTTTGAAACACAAATAAGAATTGTATAAGTTGTTAGAAATATACTAATAATTTTAGTTGGTTCATGTCCATTTTAATAATGAATAAAAGATTCACGGGTTTTCATACCGATTTAAGATTGTTTTTTGAAAATTGGTTGTGAACTTATTATAGGATGAATATTATGAATACACTATTTATTGTCTCGATGGTTTTACTATTTTATCAACGATTAATCTTTTAAGTAATTGACTACTTGAAAAGTTTTGAAAAAGGTCGAAACGTCGTACGAAAATTGATATTTTACATCAGTGTTTTTCAATCTTTTTCATGACGCGACCACCTTGGTATGAAAAAATATTTCGTGACGTTTTACCCCGCGCTGTTTGAGAAGCCCGGCTCGTGACTCTGTGTAAAATTTTTCATTTTTTTTCTATTAAAAAACACATAAAAACAATAAAAAGTATTGATTTATTATTTATTTTTATAAATCCTGATATAAATTAATAAAAAAAATATAATTATTGAAAAATATACATATTATAGACCAATAAACCTAAAGAAAACTACGAGCCGGGTTGCCACGCCCACCGGCCTGAGAGTCCCGGCTCGTTACTTTGTGTAAAATTTTTAATTTTTTTTTAATAGTACAAAACACATAAAAACAGTAAAAAAGTATAGATTTATTTTTTATTTTTATAAATCCTGATATAAATTAATAAAAAAAAATATAATTATTGAAAAATGTATTATAAACCAATAAACCTACACAAAGTCGAGCCGGGGCTGCCAGGCCTACCGGAAAAGCAATCCAACAATAGTAGATTAATAACGCGCGTGCGTACCCAAAATTAACCACAGAAGCTTTGAAGTGCTTAATTCCATTTGCCACTTCTTACTTGTGTGAGTTGACGTTTTCGTCAAACCCCCAAATAAAAAGTAAGCACATCATTCGTCTAAATTTAGAAAACGATTTAATTCTATGGTATGTGTAGCAAAAATGCACCACGATGGGAGAAATTAGTTAATAGTCCAAGAGCTGGTGACACATTTGACTACGGATTTGACCCAACTAGAATAATGCGTAATAGTACCGTCTACTATACGTATAGGAATGGCCAGTCTGGCTGCTGAGCAGGTGGATCAGGTACAGCGCATGGTGTGAGTGGGGCTATATAAATGTGTCAAAAATATTTTTGACCCACAATGAAATTATAAAAATTATAATTTATAGTCAATTATAAACATAATATATTCAACTCCAGACCATTTGAGCGGTGGGACGTGGAACCAGACCACCCCAAAGTATATTTTTACAACATGAAAAAATTTGGGTGGTCTGGTTCCACGTCCGACCACACAAATGGTCTGGAGTGAATATATTATGTTTATAATTGACTATAAATTATAATTTTTATAATTTCATTGTGGGTCAAAAATATTTTTTAACACATATGTATTTTTTAGCGCACTCACACCATGCGCAGTACCTGGTCCACCTGCTACAGCCAGCCAGACTGGCCATTCCCTGTACAACTATCATAGACGGTACTATTACGCATTATTTCTAGTTGGGTCAAATCCGTACTCAAAAATGAGTCACCAGCTCTTGGACTATAAGGAAAAACATTAATGTGAATGTGACCATTATTTATTTTGTTGATTTGTGTTAACCTACATATGTTATGTGTCCATAATTATGAAAGTGGTCTAAGTCATTGATTGTTAGTTTCGAGATATTTAAAGTTTTCTAAACTAAACAAGATTCGAATTCTGTATAATGAGACAACTAGAAATCCCCTTAACAGTTCAATTTTATGAGATTTTTCAAAACCGACATCTTATTACTGTACTTTTTAAATGGATAGAACATAAAATATGAAAAAACTATTTTTAAAATTTTTTGACTTAGTCCACTTTCATAATTATGAGTACATAACATATGTCCTTTAATTAACATTTTCTTAATAAAAATATATTAAAAAAATTTCTTTTTACTGAGGCTCCGCGACCCCCCAGGGGGAGTGTTTTACATTAATAAAAAAAAAAATTGTCCAAAAACCCGTGAATCTTTTATTTATACTAATAATTCTGTTCAAGCGGATCATTGGCCGGCGGGGCGGCCTTATCTCCAGCGCTGAGCGCGCTCTTGTCAGTCAATTGTGTCTTCTGGGCTCTTTCTCTTTCGCTCGAGAACTCTCCGCGCAGAAAGACCCCGTTACAGAACAACACACGCGCTTGGAAGAATTCACTCTTTTCGACTCTGCCATTTGGTGAGTAGTATTTAAAACTATTTTGTTTTATCTAATATAAGAATATCTCTATGTCCCTATTCTTTATAATAACATTTTAGTAATGTGAATTCATAAATCATTTCTCACTAACCTTAATGAAGTTTTCATTTATTTCTCTAATGAAAATTATTTTTCATCTATCTAAATCTCATAGATGTTTTGGATTCTTAGATTATAATTTTTTTTTTCATTTATTTTTTATTATTATTTTTTAATATATATATAGGTATAATACAATCACTTAATATATTATACCTTGTATGAGTAGATATTTTCTTATTTAAATGAAAAGTTTTTGTTTTGCCGAGAGTCGCAGAGTTGTTGATTCACAAAGAGAAAGAGAGAGCTTGTCCTCTACTTGATGGAAATAAACATACACACATATATATCGAAATTATATATCTGTATATATATAATATTTATTTTTTGAGACTATAGTTTCAAAGACTTGGTCTTCATCATCAGTCTTTTTTAATTATAAATATTATTTTTCATGGGGTCAATACCGTATGGATATTGAAAATTTTCGATCTTTACTTAGCTGGGAGTCAGTTAAAATTTTATTATATATTTTCTTCAAAATTTGATGGAGAAAAAATTCTGGTTAATAAAAAGAACCCTTCCCAAAATTTTTTGTCATGTCTTTAATCTTTTATGATAATTTTTCCTACTTTGTCATGGCTTAAAAGGGACCATGTCTCGTATATCAGTGTCGTTTTTAACCGACTTCAAAAAAGGAGGAGGTTCTCTGTTCGACTGATTTTTTTTTTTTTTTTTTTTGTGTCACTATGTTACCTCATCTCATATCTCCACCAATTGTGAACCGATTTTGAAATTTTTTTTTGCATTGGGTTCAGCCTAGCTTCCGATTGGTCCAGTTTTTTTCATTGATATTAGACCTTTTTGTTAGGTTTGTCTGGCCTAACTTCTTTGTTTATGAACCGATTTCGATGATTCTTTTTTTATTGGAAAGGGGGTATCTTAGGGATGGTGCCATATTAATTTGGTCAAGTTCTGATGATATGATACACGACGAAATAACGTAAATTTCCAATTCTTATGAGCAAATAATCGAAATTATGATAAATAAAATCTTTTATAAAAAAAAATCTTATAACCACTATTAATAACCATCACTAAAAAGAGAAAAATAAAAATAATTTTTATAAAAAAAAATAAAACCGACTTCAAAAAATTTAAATGCAACAAATAAAATAATAATAACTTAAAAATAAAATAAAATACACTAAAAGGTATAAAATAATTATTATCTTATTTAGTTACAATTAAACGACGAAATATTAACATGAAAATACTTTTTGAAGTCGGTGCCAAACATATACTTTTTATGAATCGCACTCGACGGATCTTGCTTAGTACGTTTGGCGGGTACGCTCGCTTATAGGTATAGTTTGTTTGGTACCGACTTTAAAAAGTAATTTCATGTTAATATTTCATCGTTTAATTGTAACTAAATTAGATTATTATTTTATACCTTTTAGTGTATTTTATTTGATTTTCGAGTTTACTATTAATTTATTTGTTGCATTTAATTTTTTTGAAGTCGGTTTTATTTTTTTTATAAAAATTATTAGAGCTGTAAATTAACATTACATCTAATGTAGAAAGAGGGAAAAGTTTCCGAATTGGCGGATTTTAAAAAGTTGAAAAATCTATTTGAATAAATTCTTTTTAACAAAATTATTTTCTCTATTTCATTAACCTGAATTATATATTTACTATCATTTTAGTTAATATCTACATTTTGAATTGATCATATAGCATAGAAATCGTTTTCATTAATTATAAAAATAATCTGAATTCACTGAATCAAATTTTAATTTGATAATTTTCATCATTAAAATCCACTCACAATGAAACAAACGGATGATTATATATTTGAATTTCAACATGTGATTATTATAAAGTTATTTTCAAAATGTTTATTAAATATTAACTGCTGAAATATTAATTATTTGAATGTGAGTTGATTTCATTGATAAGCTTGATCGAAAGAACATACACGAAATTTGTTTTTATTTTCATTTTTTTAAATATAGGTACCTATAGTTTTTTAAAAGAGATCACATTGCATAAAAGTGACGATTTCAATTTCTGTATTTAATTGGAATTCAAAAAACCCTTCTTTTTGCAAAAGTTATTAAGTATAAAGAACAGGCTCAAAAAAGATCAAATCAAATCATTTAATTTCTATTAAAATTATTTCATATATGATATTATAATACAATAAGACCTGAATATTATTTGATTTTTCAATAAATTTAAATAAGTAATTATTTTTCATTTTCCCGCAAACTTTCCAAGTATTTCGAAAGATAAATTTTATCTGTTTTAAAAATAATCAAATACTTTCGGAGTGACAATTATTCTAAACGCGCCTATTCCATTATTTTGATATGCATTAATAATAATACTTTTAATCAGAATAAATTAATATTTTTAAAATAAAATACATTTATATTAAAAGAAGACTAGATCTATAGCTTAGTGTATTCTATTCCTATATTTCATTACCTTGATACATTATTTTTTTTATTAATTAATAGAAATCCTAACAAATCCCAGTAGTAGATATTTTCCTTTTAATTTTCTAGCCTTAAATGATTTTTCTAAAATGATCAATGATAAGTAATAATAAGAATATTCGATTGTGAGGATAGATTTAGATTTCTCTCATGGGCCATTTATAAAATACAATTTTTTAAATGCATAAAATATGAACTTTTGAAATTACACACATCAACTAATAATATTTTTTTTTTAGAAGATTCTCACTCTGGTCCTTTTGTGATTTCGGTTTCACCAGAAAGCAGATTCACGAAGATAAGCTCCGAAGACAGGATCCAAAGGTTACTATTCTTTTTCTATTATTAAAACCTTGATAATTTTTTTTTATTTAATTGATAAACTCATTAATAAATAAATTTAAACAATTAAAGGTTGAATAATTCTATATTAATTTTTAATTTGTATTATTTCAGAAGGCGTTATGGAAAGACGACCAAAAGTGTCAGCCAACGATGCAGATTGGTAAGCCAAAATTTTTTTATAATGAAAAGGACAAAAATATATTATCCAAAGAATCGTTAATTATTTTCAAATAAAAATATTATTTTTTTAAATATTTTATATTTGTTTTTCGATTTGTACCTTATTTAACATCTTTGATATATTGATTGGCCTTTTCAATTTTCAAAGAGGACGCAAGTTTATTTATTTTTGAATATTTAAACAGTAAATCAGTTGTCTGAACATAAAGTTTTACTCTTTCCAATTGAAATTAGTTTAATTTAATTTTTTATTTTTATTTATTTTATTATATTTAAAATTCCAATTCTAATTTTAATTACTTTTAGATATTTGTTTTTAGATTTATTGATTCTATAATGAATAAGCTTATAAGGGTGCCAGGTCAAATAGTTTTTAACTTTTCTAATTAGTTTTAGTAAAGTAATTCTTAATTTTATTAATTAAAACTTTAAATAGAATAAATGAAATTATTTTCTCGAATAAATTTTTCAGTTATTCATTGAATTTTCAATTAAAATTTAAATGTTAGGAATTAGTGTAGAAATACCTATAGGTTAACAGGTTAGGGTTTACAGATCATCATTGACATCGGAGGACTTCGAGAAAAATACGCATATATATATAAGTATATAAAGATGGAATATAGTATTTAGAAAACTCGGTGGGGCAAATATTCTTAGGATTTCTTTGAGGGCTTCGAGAACTTCGTTGGACACCGTGGGACTGACTCTTATATTAGGAATTAGTTTAGAAAAGCATTACAGGGTAACTATCATCATTGACATTGATGGACTTCGAAAAACATATACACATACGTTAGTATAAAAAGTTTGAATTTAGAATTGAGAAAATTTGGTTGGATTTCTTTCAGGACTTCGAGAACTGCGTTGAACACCGTGGGACTTCGTCTTAGCTCATATATTTATTTTTATTTTTTAATATTTAGAATTATGTTGCGTCCTCTTTACTACTTGATATTCAATCAATTACTAAATAAAAAGTAAATAAGAAAATTAACATTTTGTAACATTTCAATAAAAATTAATTTTTAAAATTTGAATGAGGAATGACAAATAATTCACTTCTTTTCTTAATTGAAACTTAAAATTTTAATTCATACTCACTTAAAATTTGTACGTCAAATTAAGAAACTGTTTCTTTGAATCAATTAGAATTAAAAAACTTGTTATATAATTTTAGTTTATTTTTAATTAATGCTTACTTAAAAGCTTATAATTGTCTGCAACAAGCGAAATTTTAAATGTAATATTAATGTGCACTTTCACTTAGTTAATCAAATAGCTTCAAATTTAAAATTCGAGTTATTACAGTTTTGAGAAAATTTAAAAATATAATAAATATTTTTCGATAGTTTCTCATAAGTAACGTTTAGTTTTTAATAGAATGAATACTTCTACCGATTGAATATCAAAAATCTTTGCATGTGTGTGTCTAAATTTAACTCTTAAGTATATGTTAATCTAACTCTTAATAAATAGATCTTTGGATTTCTTAATTTTAGTCTTAATGTAGCCTAAAGAAAAGAAATTCACAGATCTACACATTATGCTGTCTCGAATTGGGATTCAAACCAATCAGCAGTTAAAATCTAAAAACGTGGAAAATTTGGAATTCTTAGTTGATGTTCAGGGACGTGAGCTCTCCGTTTTGGGTTTTCGAACAAGCAAGTTGAAGGGAAACTCTGAGGGTTGTCAAGGAGAGGCTCTATCCTCAGGATCCGAGGCACCTCTGCACCACTGCAAGTGCCTTCCTGGGGTTGAGAATAAAGACTCGCCTTGCAATTCAAATGGAGTTCTCCTCTCTTCTTGTGAGGAATTAGAGAACTATTCGTATAAAAGACTAGAAATAGGTAGGGACTGTGCGTCCTCAGTTCGTTTATTCAATGCAGATCTCGAAAACTTCTTGTTCTCAGCGAAGAGGCCCAAGTTTTCTAATTTTCGGTTTAAATTCTTATTATTATTATTTCAAAATTTACTTTTTATTAATCTCCTTTACGATAGGTTAGTATAATCATTGGTGAGCAATAAGTTTCAATCATACAGTTTAGAAGCTGAGCTAGTCCTTTTAAATTAGATACTACACAATATAACGATTATGGATTATTTAAAGAGATAATTACATTAAATATTCAATTGCTGCTCTGAGCGCAATTTTTCAATTTCTTTTTTAAATCCACAAGAGATGAAGACTACGAAGATGAAAGAGAAGACTGCGAAGAATAGTGTCTAGTGAAAGTGATTTTTGTATTTGTTGATCCTAAATAAAAAATTTACCAAATTACAAAAAAATTTGAATACGATGTCTCTTGTTCTTCCAATACTATTCTTTGTTTAAGACCTGTATAACGACGACTATTCAATTTCGATTATACAGGTCGCAGCTACTAATCTGTGGAGATTTTTTGTTAAGATTAGGTCGCTGGTGTCGGTTCGTCTAGAATTTGGTCTTCACTGAAATTTTCAGCTTTATATCTCAAAGGTAATAATTAAAAAACAATTACATTTCTAAGTGTTAATTGAATTGCTCATTTTCTGAATAAATTAACTCTAAAAAACAAAATGTAAATAAAATTGAAAATATTTGTTTGATTTTTAAACATCTTTTTGAAATACAAATTTAAATAAACATTTTGTACTAAATGTTATTATAGGGGTAGCTTTTTTTGTTTCTGTATGGTTTCTGGAATATTCTGAACTATAAATTTCTGAAACATTGGTTACTGAAATAAACATTATTAGGACCAAAGAAATTTTTTGGCATTTAGTAAGGCCTAATCATTAAAAGCATTTATTTTAAATATAAAAAGTTAAGCATTTATCATGTGATTTGGTAATAAAATAATAAATAAAAAAGTGGAGTTAATCTCTTTGACCTGTGAACAGCACATATCACGATGGATTTTAGACACGACTTTAACAATAGGAAATTTAGTTGAGAATCAAAAGTACAATTTACTAAATAAAGATAAATAATGAGTCGCCTTTCGGTCTTTACTGGTTGTCTAACTTGCAGGCGTCTCCGTGAATTTAATCAAACCTCTGTTGATCTACATATTTTTAATTAAAAACATTTAAATTTTTAATTAAGATATTTAAAATTGTCACTTTAATATGTATATTCATTTTTAAGGTTCTGTAAGGTGCCAGGAACTCTTCGAATTTCTGACATATTCATCCTTCGGCCTGTCAGTCAGTCATTCTCGTATCTTATACACTTAACCATCTAATGAGATAAAATTTCAAAAATCGAATGATTTCACTCTAATATCACACAAATTATAAAAAAAAATTACCTCAACTAATCTATCATTAGAAAATGTTGATAAAAATAAATATCGGTTGACTGGGTTACTGTTTAAGGAGGTTCTTTCGCGACAATCCACGCCAAAAGTTTTAGCCTCGTAACCACTCTATAAATATGAAAGGAACTAAAATTTTGGAGTATTTTTTTTACCTGACTGTCCACTCACACTACGAAATCTCTATATGGACACACACATACTTTCCGGTCGTTTCCAAGCCATTGTGCTTATTTCCCCTCCACTAAAAATAGTCGCCCAAATATGTTTTTTTTTTTTTATCAAAACTAAGTGGTAAATATTTTTTTTTTTAAGTTATCATGAATATATTATTCTAACAAATATTAGTTTTTCATCAAGATGGTGAAAGTCCTTCAATGAAAAAAAATAAAATAAAGATCATATCCCCACCCTTTCCCTATCTACCCTATGTTAAAAATGTCATTTTTAATTGCAATTATTTCATGTTTGGTGTGGTAAATCGTCTTCAAATTTTAACAGTATGTGTATTATGTTTTTAATGACTTATATTCCAAGTTTCAAAAACTTCTTGAATTTTTGCATTTGTGAAAGAACTACCTTAATATCTTCAATTAGGAATTATAATAATCATATAAAAAAATTAATCATTTTTGAGTAAAGAAAATAATATTTTATCATTCGTCCAAAATTGCAAAAGCAGTTTTTCATCTAAAATAATTATTGTAAAATAATCAAAACTTTTATCATGAGAGTCTCTGAAGAATTTTCCAAAAGAAATTAATTAAACCACAGGTGATAAGAATGAAAAAATAGATGTTTTCTAAAACATAGTCGACATCTTACAATAAAGTTATAATTTTTTTTATTTAATAATTTACTCTTAAATACCTATCTATAAAATTAATCAAATAATAAAACTATATAACTATATGAAAAGGATTTCTAGAAAGCAATCGAGTATTCAGTTAAAAAAATATTTCCTGCCGGCCTTCCGACACCTTTGGTTTGTATCTAGGTCAGAATTTATGTAAAAACCTGTCATAGAATGGTTACCATATTCTGCTAATGAACATATTTTCTTTAAATGAAAAGATTTAGTTTGCCAAGAGTAGCAGAGTTGATGATTCATTAGGGGAAATCAATGAGGTTGTCCTCTGTGCTTGATGCAAATGAACACAAATAAAGATAGATATAATGAATATTTAATATATAAAATATATTTATTTGAAGGAGACAATGAAAAAGTGTGTCTTCTGCTAGAACTATAAATTTTTAATTCATTCATAACGAGACTATAGTTTGGAGAGTTTTGCCCTCTTCATCAGTCTATTACAAGCATCGTTATGAATAAATTAAAAATTTACAATTCCAGCAGAAGACACACTTTTATTATCTCCTTCACTTTATAAAAATTCTGCTACTCTCGGCAAAAAACTTTCAATTTAACATATTTATTTGAAAGAGACTATAGTTTCGAAGGTTTGACCTTATTAATCAGTCATTTTATTTAGCAATGTTCTATCAATTATTTCTCATGGATTCAAATATCCGATTGCATGTAAGTAAGTAAATTCGTTTTGTTGTAATAGTAAGCTAGTCACTCAACAAACGAAACTATACTCTGTAATAAATAAATTATATGTACATTATTGAATAAAAATACTTGGTAGGTTTCACATTAAGATATAAAAATAAAACGAATTTATTTTTGGAGAGACTTCAATCTCGATATATATATATTTCGGGTGGCTAACCCATCTTCAGAAGCAACAGATATATATATAGAGAGATTAAAGTCTCCCAAAAATAAATTCGTTTTATTTTTATATCTTAATGTGAAACCTATCAAGTATTTTTTATCCAATAATTTAAAAAATGTTTCACCATGTACCAACACGAAATTCCTTAAAAATAATTATTGTACATATTCATTATATATATATTTGTATATGTTCATTTGCATCAAACAAAGACAACTTCATTGATTTCTCCTTATATATTTTCTAAAGAAAAAAGTATACAAATATTATATGAAACATTCATTTACTATGAGTTAAGATTTCTAGGTCACTTGTTTCACATTCAAATTAAAAAAATAAAAAAAGGTAAATTTTTTAAATATATATTGAAAAAATTTAGCTGTTTTATTTTTTTAATTTGAATGTGAAACAAGTGACCTAGAAATCTTAACTCATAGTAAATGAATATTTCATATAATATTTATTCACTTTTATCTTTATTAAAGATGTTTCACCTTGCTCTAACACCACAATCTCTATTAACTATTATATATTTTCTTTATTTGTCAGAAATTAAATATGAGTTTAACGGTTTAAACATTTGATGAAGAAACAACTAAGCTATCGAAATGTCGACTATAAAAGCATTTTTTTAAACTAAATACTGTTTGTCATCTAGAAAATATTTTGATAACAAAAAATTCAACCAACTAATAGTATTCCAATAAATTTAATTTTTTATAGAACAATATTTAAGAAATCAAATTAATATTTATAGACAATTTCATTTAATGATTATAACTGCATTCTTTATTTTGTGCTATTTTTTGATTTGTGAATATTGATTGATTTACTTCTTAATAATAAATGGTGAACATATAGATTGATGATGCTAAAAATGTGTGTGTTGTATATTCTAGGTGACTGGGTGGATGGGTTGTCAGTGCTCACTTACCATGTTAGCATCCTCGCCGAAGGCGGCCTCGTTGCCCGCAATTTCGGCACTTCCTCTGCGGGATTCGCCGGGACTCGAATGTCTTCTACTTCGGGAGCCTTTCGGTGCGTCAGGATCGACGCCGCACATGCCATACTCCTGCGGAGCCCAAATCCAAGCAGAGCATGCAGATCAAGCATGAAAAATGCACCAGCACCATCAGCAATACTTAACCAGTGAGTAGCTAAATAAATAAAGTACCTCTTAATTGTTAATTAATTATCCCACAAAGATTTTTCAAATCAAATCGAATAAAACCTAATCATAAATTCGTTATTTATTTTTTAATTTGGAAAATCTCACCATATTTACGTATTTATTAAATGCCAGCATAAAGCCGTTTTGACAAAATATTAAATTTTATTTATTTTCTTAGAAAGACGGACTAGTAGGTGAAATAAGTAGGTTATAATGAGGCAGTCCATAAATTATTCAAACTTTATTCAATTTTCGAGACTTTTTCTCTCCTTCTTCAGGGTATTGAATAGTTATTGATGGGTGAGAATAACAAATGGGAACCTAGTTATACTCACCCGCAAATCGGAACTGAGTTTTACTCACTCATCAATAACTATTCAATACCCTGAAGATGGAGAGAAAAAAGTCTCCGAAATGTCGGAAATTGAATAAAATTTAAATAATTTATGGACTGCCTTTCATTATAATCTACAAAATATTAATTTAATTAATTTGATAATTTCTATATTTGTATAAATATACTTGAAAAACAAATTTATTTATAATTTAGTTAAAAAATTCCGTTTAGTAGATTTGCTCGCGAATCTACTCCGCGGAATTCGAAATTAATTTGTATCATCTCTCTATGTAAGAATAGACTTGTATAAGGCGTCTGAATCGGGGGAGTAATATATAAGAACTTGAGATGCCATGTCCATCTAGGTGGTCCGTGGTGGGGTATCATGCGGGCTATACGCGGATTGATACCGGGTAACACCTAGATGGACCATATCTTTTTCGCTCTCTTGGTTCAGGATGGAGAATCAGCTGGACCTCAATGGTTCTAATAAAACGGTAGTCCGGCTAAGTATTCTCAAAAAAAAAAAAAAAAATTTCGCTTTGTAAAAAATATCTTTGAATTTCTTAAAGATTAATTTAATTAATTTGATAATTTCTATATTTGTATAAATATACTTGAAAAACAAATTTATTTATAATTTGTTAAAAATTCCGTTTAGTAGATTTGCTCGCGAATCTACTCCGCGGAATTCGAAATTAATTTGTACAAAATATTAAATTTTAATTAATAAAGTAAAGGGTGTGCAGCTTCACAGTGAATGAAATAAAACTCAGTTTTAACCTGTAAACTCCTGATGATGGGCTAATAATCCGAAATATATTGAGTTTGTATAAACCTCTTTGAGTTTTATTTCATTCACTGTGAAACTACACACCCTTTACTTTATTAATTAATATCATGTTTCACCTAAAACCCACACCACTTTCTCAAAGTAAAAAATATTAAATTTTATTTTTAAATAAAGTTTTTACTCTATCTTTTCCCTAGTATCAAAAATCATCCCGTTTTAAGAAATGAAATGGTAAATATTCATTTCTTAAGAAATAAAGAGATCGTAATTTACTAAATTAATAGATAATTTATATTTCATGTCAGAAGATGTGTTAAAGCCGAGGGCCAAAAATGTAATCCGGACTATTGGCTTCCCTTCCAAGTGATACAATGTAAAATGGGTCCACCTCAAAGGACAGTCAATAACCTGGTTTGCTTTTTTGTTACTCAGGTTTAATTCCCGTGAGGGGAAATACAATGTTTCTGACAATTAATACAAAATAACCATGAAAGCTCATCTCAGCGATCTGAGAGATTTAGTAGATGACATTCTATTAATTATTAATAAATTTTAATTTTGCTACAATATTGTAGTGACTTTGAACTCTTATATAACAAATATTCATATTTTCCGACCTTCGATAGATAACCTTCGTTATGTCTAGGAATAAAAAAATATATTATTCTAAAAAATTGAATAAACAAAGTAATTTTTATATGGATAGTTTATGTTTTGAAAATTTGCACATTAATCGGCTTTAATCGAATATGATGGAGAACCAGCCCAAGACAATGATTGTAAAAATGACAAGATCATATGAACGTCGTGTTTTAGACTTTCTAATAATTTCTTTTATTTGGGAATTGGGTTGCATTTACATCAAATCCCATAGACCAGCCTGTTGTCAAAAAATTTCTCTAATATATTAATTTTTCTTGAGATTATGAATAAGAACCCTAAATTATCCCAATTTCTATACTCGGTTTTACTTAGGGAAAGTGGTGTAGGTTTTAGGTGAAACATGATATTAATTAATAAAGTAAAGGTGTGTAGTTTCACAGTGAATGAAATAAAACTCAAAGAGGTTTATACAAACTCAATATATTTCGGATTATTAGTCCATCATCAGGAGTTTACAAGTTAAAACTAATAATAATTGGACACTCGTTCAATTATTATTAGTTTTAACTTGTAAACTCTGATGATGGACTAATAATCCGAAATATATTGAGTTTGTATAAACCTCTTTGAGTTTTATTTCATTCACTGTGAAATTACACACCCTTTACTTTATTAATTTCTATACTGGGCTTAAAACTAAACTTTAAATCCCATCAAAATTCAGAAAATGATATTCGTAACTATAAATTAGAATTGGAACTGATGACATAAAATAAGAGGAGGAAATTTGAGGAGCTGGGTTTTTATATATTAGGTTTTATTAATTAGATCTTGTTAAAACCAAGTTGAACTCAAGCTATCGGGATTTTAGTGTCTTGTTGAGTCATTTAAATTGAGACTAAATGTGATTTTGTCTTTACCCCAGATTTATATGAATTCTGACTAAAATTTTAATAAATGTTCATGAGTAGTATTTAGATTATATTAAAATAGATTCTTATGAATGAATTTCTAGGGGTATGTGTAAAATATATGAAAATATATGAAAACAAATTATATGTTTATAATTTTCAAAAAGTAAACCGAAATTTACTACTGAACCTGGTCAATCGATAGAGGCAGAAATTGTCAAAGCAATAAATATAAATAATTAATTATCGAGATTATTAAATTTATTTGAAATGTATGACAAATAATTTTCAAGTTAAAATAAATATTTCTCTTAAACTGAAGATGAAGGCGGCATACAAAATGGTGAAATCTTTAAAACAATAAATAAAATAAATTTTTAATATGTACTAGTATATTTGTAAAATTATATAAATATTAAATTAAAAAAAAAAATCTGAAATGAATTTTTCCCCATGTTCTATTTGACAGAACTCTATTCACGTGACTTTAAAAACTTTTGATTTCTTTGTGGGACATAAATTAATAATTTATTATTAAATGCCGATTAAATAGATTTATTTTTAGAACCAGCCATTAATTCACAATCAACTAAAATACCAATCAAATACATTTTTATTTGATGATTACTATGTTTCGTCAATTATTTACTACTCGGTGTAATTATTTTTTTGAAGCTATCATTCTTTTAGACTAGATTGTAATAATACATCTCCATTATTGATTGTTATTCTTCCGAGAGTAGTATTACTTTATATAAAACCTTAATTGAAAATTTATATTTGTTCATAGTAAGATTATGTAAATTTTTTCTAGCGATGTGTAGAAAAATTTAAAAAAAATTCAATTATAGTCAGAAGTTTCATTTATTTATTTCTGCTTCTTCAGAAACTTAAATATATATTACAAAAAATATGACATATAAGAATGAATATTCATACCATAAAATAATGTATAATATTTTAATATCTCCAATTTGAAGTGTAATGAGTATATAAATATATAGAGGTCTTATAAGTATGTCCATCAAATTCATTCTTTTTCTACTATTAAATTAACTTGTTATTTCATTCATATAAATGAAGGAATTAATAAGTTTATTTACTTGTACAAAAAGAATAACTAAATCCGATTCATAGGTGAAATCAGCTCAAAAATAAAAACAAACAAAAGATTAGAAAAATAATCCGCAAATAAAGTTAAAAAAACAATGAGAATTTACATAATTATTTATTTTTATTGTATGAATATTCTTTAATAGTCTCTATATTACTTTACCAGAGGATGATGGTCAAGTATTGTAATCGTGCATGAAAAAAGTGTTTTTTTGCTTCGTTTTTTCAAATTATCTAAAAAACGGCTTAAACTATTTGGATTAAAAAAATTGGGCGAAATTATGGTATTTCCGTCTACAAAAAAGCCCTAATAAGTGAACATCAAAAAAATTATATTTTTCGAGATAATAACTGTTATGTCAAAATGTCTGATAGAATGTTAGTCTGTTAGTTAGTACGTGCATTACCAAATTTTTTGTAAAATATAATTTAATTGCTGAAGAAGTCGAAATAATTCAATGAAATACCGAATATAATTAATTGTCTTTTTATTTGATTTATTTAATTATTTTAATGCGGTCGAATGCAAGAAGGGGTTCACCAAGAAGATGCAGTCCATATAGAACTTGAGATACCATTGTATTAGGAAAGAAAGAGAGAGAGAGATAGAGATAAAATGATATCATGCGAAAAAGTACTTTAAAATAAGTTTTTTTAGTTAATTACTTTCATTATAATTAGTCAAAAGCTATAAAATCAATGGCTGATTCTAAAATCTACTTACATGCAAAATTATAAATAATTAATAGCTATAGCTATAGATGAAGAGTATATTCTAAAATTGTAACAAACTTTTGTTTTTATTTTAAATAATTATCAAAGTGAATTTTTTAGAAAGCAAAATTAATAGAATTATTAATATTATTATATTTACAATAATTATGAATTTCTAATGTTTTGATCTAATCATATGTAAAAATAATAAAATTTAGTTACACTACTACTAGATTGAAATTTTAAATTAATTTGAATCTGTTTAATCATATATATATTAATTAATAATTATACAAATTTATTTGATATACTTTTTATTTTATTTTAAATTATATTATAAGCTTAAATCATTTTAAATACTTTCGTGATATAATTTTCTTTTCTTTTTGGACGATGGAAAATTTAAAAAAAAAGACATAGGCGTCGCTTTTTTTTTGTTGAATTGAAAAATACTAGAAAACTTTTCTTTAGAATTGTTTCAAAGGATAAGTACTTGAAAAACACACAGAATAGAATAATGGTTTCCAAACTTTCTTTAAAGATGTTCCACTTTTGAAAAAGTTCATCCCATACTGCGACTAAAATAAAATCCAAATGCAGCTCTTGTATTGATTTGATTATACTCTCTAGAATTATTGGATAACCGTTATAAAACAGCAATTATGTTTAATATTTTCACTGTTAAGCAAGTTTCTAATTATAGTTGCATTATAATTAATACACTTTTATACAACTGATGCAGATAGTTATCTGATCAGTCAAACTCAAGTAGTTGTGTGTGTAACTTTTTGAGTAGTTTTTATCACTAAAATGTCATTTTTGTCAAAGAGTTATTTGTTCTATCATTCGACAACAAAAAATTAGTTACTTAAGAGCTGAAAAAATATTACGTGTCAAACTATCTACCTTGCCACCAAAACATAACTATCAAACACCTATAATACAATTTTCTATGTTATACGGGAGCAGATACGGCCTGAGCACCCGGAGGATTTCCGATGGGCCGATCTTATGACCATTAGGGTGGTCCTTATTTAGGGTATTTTCGAATTTTTACGCTGACCGAAGCCCATATGGTTCGAAATAAATAAAAAAAAAATATCCCACAAGTTTCAAGTCTATCTCAATTTTAACCTGAGCCGCACAGCTATGCAAGTTTCCCATCTAAATAACATGGGTATTTTAGCATTGAAATATCAATTTTTTATTCCGGCCTAATCAATGGTTCAAAAAATTAAACTCTATAAACTTAATTCACATAATACTAGCTATACTTCAGAATTTTTACAGATTTTTAGCTATTATAATTTTGGAGTTACAGCTAGATAAAATACTGTTATATCTCAGTGTTACTAAGTTATAGACTCCAAAATTATAATAGCCAAAAATCTGTAAAAATTCTGAAGGATAGCTACTATTATAAGGATAAAGTCTATAGAGTTTCAAATTTTTTACCATTACTTTGGCCGGAATAAAAAAATGATAGTTCAATGCCAAAAACCCCATGTTTAGATGGGAAAATTGCATCACTGTGCGGCACAGGTTAAAATTGAAATAAAGACTTCAGACTTGGGATATTATTTTTACATTATTTCGAACCATATGAGCCACTGTCAGCGCAAAAATTCGAAAATACCCAAAATAAGGTCCACCCTAATGCCTCCTTGTCAAAAGTCGTACGAGGGGGCCTGCTCGATTCGTTTTTCCTAGTAGATTTATTCATCTCATGCCAACCCTGTATCGATCAGTCTTTCCCATATTAATTTAGCAAGAATTTTTACTTTAAAATCGTATTAAATATAAATATTGTTTGAAAACCGTTTAAATGGATCTTTATACAATTTTTCAATTTAATTGAAAAAATCCTAAATATTTGTATGATTTCTTACAAGTAGTTACATCTTAATCATGGTGTGTAAATTACAGTATGCAAATTTCATGAAAATTTTTTCTCAATAATTCGTCTTGCTTGTCAAATCTCTGGCTAAACTTTTCATTCAAATCATACTGAAAGTTTTGAAAAAGATGACAACATTTTTCTAATTTTCGTTGTTTAAGAGTCAAAAAATTATGAATACATTTACAAACAAATATTATCAAAATATTGTTTTTATTTGTTCTGTAAAATATCAATTTTGTTCGGTGGGGATTGCTTCTAGACACACACTTATAGGCATTGTCTAGGTTCGATTTTTGAATAAGGATCTTCAAGAATTGAAACTCTAGTTCTAAAACAAAACATTTAAAAAGTGGTTTCTGGCCTTTAAATTCAAGAAGCTGAAATAGAATTTTTTAATAATTTGATGAATGAAATTCAAAATTTCATTGTGAATACATCCTCTAGTTTGGAAACCATCTTCAAAGTGATTCATTTCAAGAATTAATTAATTAAATTTATGTTTGTATGTTTACTATACGAGTATATTGCTTTAATAAAAGTAAAATTCAAATTCATTTTTCTAGTATTAAATAAAAAATTATCATGCAAATATATAGGCCAAATGACCACTATAAATAGAGATCTGTTTTGACTACTGCATTGGATCTACATAATTTTAGATTCCATTTTAAATCGCAAAATCAATTCATCCCTGTCCAGTGCTTTTAGAATTAATGCTAGACAACGCCGACGCCCATGTTGATATAGTACCGTTCAATTCAATGAGCCCTTTTGAGTCAAAAGCATCTTCCCTCTCTACGTTTTCAGTATTCCACACTACAGACCCTATATTATACTTGCTCCCAATGTGAGTTCCCAAGGTGAACTCAAAATGGTGTCTATCTAAAAGTTTAAATATAATAATTTTAGTATTAATCGATAGTTTAATTAAAAATACTTGTTTTTCTATTTTGAAAGAATAGAAACATATAGCCAAGAACCAGAATCAATGACGAGGTCGGTTAAAACACATTTCCTCCATTTCAAATGTTGAGAGCAAATTTTAAAATAAATAAAAAAGGATTCAAATGGTGTTTTGTTTCCCAACGGCATACAACCAATCTTGTTGGCATAAAACCAATGTTTTAAAGATCTATTTCCATGTTGGACAAAAAACTCTTTTTAATCCATCTTTTATTCATTGGAAAATTTTCTCTCTGTTTATTTTCAAATGGCAGAGAAGCGGACCTCTGACGTCACTCAAATTATTCTTAACAGTATTATTTTTCTATTATTTTTAAAACAAAAAATATAATATATATCCTAAAAAAAATCATCGTCTACTATACCCGAGCTGTAATGGTGTTATTTATTACATGTCAGAATGGTTGTATTCACATTGAACACGAGTGCTAAGAAACCAAATCATGCCAATATATATCCCCTTTGAGGTGGACCTATTTTACAAGTAGGTCACTCGATAAAATTTACTAAAATATTTAATCTTCATCGGTAAAATTTCGCAGTCTAAATTTCGATCATAAATTTAAACACATTGCCATACCATACAGTGTAAATATACAGGGTGTTTCAAAAATACTTTTACAAGCTTCGGGCATGGGTTCCTCACACCAAAAGAAGGAAACAAGTTTATGTGAACATATGTCCCATAATCCTTTGTTTTCTCGTTATTCATTTATAAATGAATGTTTGCATTTGTTAAGAGTTTTGTGTTTTATGAGTGTACAAATGTGTTGAATAGATCTTAACGAGAAATCAAAGGATTATGGGACTCATATCATGGTATAAAGAGACTAGGTGTATCGTGGTTCATATTAACTTTTTTCCTTCTTTGGGTTTAAGGAACCCAGGCCCGAAGTTTGTATAAGTATTTTTGAAACAATCGTTAAGTATATTGTTAAAAGTTTGGTATTTTGAATTTTTTCAAAACTCAAAGGACAGTGACTATTTCTTAAATGAATATAAAAATTCAATTTACAGATAGTAGCATGTTTAAAACTTAAAAAGAAATCACACTTCTATATCCAAGCTGTTTTGAATAATTTTTATAATCAAATAATTTAGTATAGCTACGTCAATTATTTGTGATTTCATCTGAAATTTTAAGTCTGGTTGTTTATTGGTAAATTTAGCATTTTTAAAATACAATAATTATAATGAAGGATTTAATTAAAAATTTGGTTGTTTCAAGCAATTATATTTAATTAGGTCATTGATAGTTCCAAATATTTCGAGGGCTTGCAGCATCTCTTTCTCACCATTGTGCCAAACCCATCAATCTACACAAATGAAACAAAGGCAGCTTGATATATACATATCCAATGTAGTAAGACCACATCTCGAAATTTTTGAAAATTGAGTTAGGTGTAGAATAATGTTACGGGTATTCAGGTACGTTAACTGCAGAAGCATATACCTATTTTTAACAAGAGCCCCTAGGGAGCTTATAATATCCTTAGGTTTCTTAAGAAATCCATCGTCATAATCATATTCAAAACACTGCTGTATAAAACATACATTTTTTGACATGTGGCCCTACTGTATTGGATGTGCGATTTAAATGATAATAAGTTGATATTATTGATGTTATTAAATTATCACCATGTGCATATAATATATCAAGCTGTCTTTGTTTCACTTGTGTAAACTGACTAGGTTGGCACATTGGGGAAAAGAGGAACTGCAAGCCCTGGAAATATTTGGATCTATCAATCACTCAATTAAATAAAATTGCTGAAAACAAGCAAATTTTTAATTACATCCTGCATTACAAATAAAAATATCCAGGAAAAGTACATTTAAAAATGTATTTTTAATTATACTATCGATTACTATGAATATTTTAAATTCAAATATTTATACCCCCACTAAAATATTGTCCCTTGTAATTGATCTATTGTAGGTTGGGGAAATAATTATGAGGAGGTTCAACGTTAAAGGGCCAATTGAGTTGAACGCTGCTATAATTAAGAAGAAATTTGTAGAATAAATAAGAGAAAGGGGTTGGATACCTGTGGGGAGGCGTCATAGGCCTCATCGGTGCTGAGATCGGAGGTTCGCTTTTCTAGGTGCGAATTTGGGGAGGGCGAGCCCTGCCATGAGGCTGGTCCACGGACCCTGTCAACCAGCCAGCGACACCAATACAGTCAATACCACACAAATACAACTGACAACAGCCTAACAGATCATAATCATCCCTTTTCAATCGGAAATATCCAATATCTTTACCCCCAAAAATAAACTATTTTTAAGAAATCACAACAACGAGATGTTAAATATTGGCAAACAAATAAAATAAGAAAAAAATTTAAACAAACGTTGGTTTTTCTTATTTTACCAAGGGAGAAATTATTCATAAATATTTAATATATTTTTCATGAGAACAGCATGCGAAATAAACACATTCTTATTGTTTTGTTAGTATATTAAAACAGAAAATTAATTATTTATAGAGCAATTTAAATATAAGTATTATTTATCTTTAGATGCATAAATTTATCTTTGGGAAATTATATAAACATTTTAAATACGAGTTCTCGGGAACTTAATTTAGAGAAAAATCAAAATATCATTTAATTTCGAAGGAAGGTTTCGTCTCTTTATTGAGACATTTTCAAGAATTACAATACCAAATATCTTGTTTGGATGCCTCTTTTTTTCATTCAAAATCTTAATTCAATAAATATCTCATCATTATTCGTTATTTTCGAGTTATCTTTCAAACCTGCACCTTGGTGATGAACCAGATAAGTTTCTAGAAAATACACAGCAATTTTTGTGATTTTGATTGAAACAAATATCACGGCAAAATTAGTTTCTATTAAATTGTGAAAAACTCTCAGGTTTTAGCACATATAGTATTTCAATGTACTTTTCGAAAATTTACACCAGACTGGTCAAATCAATACGTACGTTTGTGTGCCAAGCCAAATTTTCACAAAAATAAGCTTGCACTCGTATTCTCATTTACAGGAATCAACTTAAAGTATACTTGTTACTTCTATAACTACGCTTTCTATTAAACCACTAATATGATAATGATTTATATTATTAGAACTTATTTCATCATGATTCTGCGTATATTTGAAAATGTAGTCTCCAACCATTTTGGAGATAAAGGTTCCGGAAAATTGCACATTTGGAAACTAGCTCGTTAGAATCGAAAGATTCATTTAGTAGACGTATACACTTTGGCATAGGTATAGATAGGTCTTAGGTCAAGTAAAACGAAAAACCTAACTTTTAATGAGATATGTGAAACATTTTTATATAATAATAAAACATTGGGCGGTGGGTTTCACATTTTTATGTACCCGCCTCGCAATTTTACCCAATTTTTTATTATTAGGAAAAACCTAAATTCCCCCTAATGGATAAAAATATGTCGTTCTATTTTATCCTTCTTACACCGGGTCCCAGGACTTAGCTAATCTAACAGGTGTTTGTATAATACAATGACTTTGCAAAGAGTATTGGTATCCCACAAAAAACATCAAAGTAACAAACTAGGCCAAATTCTCTTTTATCTTTAAGCTTGAGGCTCCAAATAAAAACAAATACAAAACGATGCCAATTTTCATGCCAATTCCAAAATTGACGAAGATTTGCAACCAAAGTTCTGAAATAAATTCTAAGGGTAGGTTTATACTTGGAAAGTTTGAATATTTATTATAGATAAGTGGGGTGGAAAACTTGACATGTTACTTAAATGATTTTACGTCAGGAATTAGATGAAAAAATAATTTTTCTATTTCGGGATAGGCATGAAACTTAGCGCCGTTTTAAATTTATATTCTTTTGGTCTGAGCAAAGTGGCCTCGGATATTTTTCTACATGATTGTTTTTTGATGAGATTTGTTTTACTCAAATTAAAATCTGGTCATTTAATTTCTAAATTCTGAACATTTTTGGTATTTACAAATGAAAAATCGTCCATCTCATTTCCTATAATAACAAAGAATGAGACATAAATTTCTGAGTCAAAAATAAAATAATATATTAAGAAAAAACTTTTTAAAAAACAATTTTATTTCAAAATGCACTATAAAGTGGAAAATAAATATTTTGAATGCTGTTTTATTCACCATCTTAGAATTAAATTGAAAGTTTTTGTGCCGAGAGTAGCAGAATTTTTATATATTGAAGGAGACAATAAAAGAGTGTGTCTTCTGCTGGAATTACAAATTTTATTTATTTATAACGAGACTATAGTTTCGAGGGGTTTGCCCTCTTCATCAGTCTATTACAATTGATTCACAGGAACAGGAATTAATTTATGAATGAAAGGTTAAAATTTTTTATGTGGCTAGGTTAAGAATTGTTCAGGGTAGCCAAGTTAAGAATTGAAATTTATACTTCTTTTATTTTGACTGTAGGTGGCGTTCATGAAGTTTTTATTTGAGCCTCTATTTTTAAAATAAAGATTGAAGGAGACAATAAAAGAGTGTGTCTTCTGCTGGAATTACAAATTTTATTTATCTATAACGAGACTATAGTTTCGAGGGCTTTGCCCTCTTCATCAGTCTATTACATTCATAAATTAATTCCTGTGAATCCACTGTAATAGACTGATGAAGAGGCCAAAGCCCTCGAAGCTATAGTCTCGTTATAAATAAATAAAATTTACAATTCCAGCAGAAGACACACTCTTTTATTGTCTCCTTCAATATATAAAAATTCTGCTACTCTCGGCAAAAAAACTTTCAATTTAATTTAAAATAAAGCTTTCGGGAATTTCTATTTTTCGATTTAAGATTTTTTTTAGTACTTATAGTCTCGTTATAAATAAATAAAATTTGTAATTCCAGAAGAAGACACACTCTTTTATTGTCTCCTTCAATACCATCTTATTCATAAAGTTCTTAAAAAATCACTTTCCGTCCAGACATAATTTGCGACTATAAAAAAAAGATAGATAAATGGAAAGCCAATTAGGAGCTCTCTCCCGAACTGCTGTGATTATTTGTCTCAGCAGGCAGGGCCGGCGCAAGACAGGTTCAGCGCGTTCCTCGGAACCCGGCCCTGCGTTTTGAGAGGCCTCGCGGTCTACGAAAATTAGAGTAGAGTTGTTGAATCATACAGAGAAACAAAGCGGGTGTCCTCAGTTTGATCATTCAGATGACAACGAACCTCTTTGTTTCTCTTTATGAATAAATTTGTGTTTTTCAAATGAATTTATTTTATCGGTTCATTTTATTTATTTAGTAAGTGTTTAAATAAGAGACGTGTAGCTTTCATTTATTTCTTTTTATTTATGAACTCCCGCTAATGTTTTTTTAGGTATGGTTAAAATTTTGTGCATTCATAGCTGCGTACCAATTTTCAGCTCATTAACTAAAACCATTCAAGATTGGCATTTTGTACTTTCAGGAAACGTTTTGGTGGATTGTAATGTGGAAATATATATTTGCGTACTAATTTCCAGCTCATTAACTAAAACAATTCAAGATTGGCATTTTGTACTCTCAGGAAACGTTTTCATGTAAAAAAGCTAAAATTTAGTGCATTATAACATAGTTGCGTACCAATTTTCAGCTCATTAATTAAAACTATTGAATATTGGCATTTTGTATTTTCAGGAAACGTTCTCAGGTATAAGATAAAAATTTGGTGCATTGTAATGGGAAAATACCTATTTTCGTTCCAATTTTCAGCTCATTGGGTATAACTAAAACCATTTATACCAAATGAAAATAATTTGTATAGATACCTATCCATGATTTTCTTTTTCATCAGAGAAAATGAATAAATTCGAAATATTCGAGAAAACATTTTTTTGCTAACTAATCTGCCAACACGTCTCAACTTGTCCATGCGTGTCTCGACTCGTTTGAAATACTCTCGGGCTTTAATAATTTAAAATCTATTAAATATTTGTCATTGGAAATAAGCAAAACAGGCAATTCTAGAGCATTTGAGTACTGATAGTATCTAATGGTTGACTTCTTGACCAAATTGACTTATTTATTTTTTTATATTATTAAAAACCAAAAATATCCTTCGATGGCTTCTTTTAATTATTACGTGTGTTTACCGTTTATTTGCTAATAAAGTTAGAAGAGAGAAGGAAAGCATTATATCGCCCTCTTTTTCCCACTATGATTGGGATTTTATATAAATACGAGCAGTCCCTGGCGTGCCCGGCATCGCTCGGCCCTCCGGGCTGGTGGCCCTGGCGGGCAGCGTCTCGAGATGTGATTATTAGCTCTCCGTAATTATATGTTTTGAAAAAATATTTTTTTGAATAAGGAATATTGATCAAAGAAAGATGAAAAAATATCATTAAATGCTTTATAAAATACTTTATTATAGCATGCAACCATTTCTCTCGAAATTCTGATCGGTTGGAAACCCATTTCTTTTTTAATAATACATTTCAATATTTAAATTTATCTAAAAAGAGTCTCTAAATTAATTATATATAATAATTTTAAAATTAATTTATCCACTAAAATTTCAAATGACCCGCGCAGTAATAAATTAAGAATTAATCTCATTATCTCATTAAAACTTATATTATAAATTAAATATATATAATAATAAAATTAATTTGTCTACTAAAATTTTAAGAATTTATATTTTTCTTAAATTCAAAAAAAAAAATTAATTTTCGCAGTATGAATTATTTCCAAAAATTAAATATATATTAATATATAATATATTTAGAATTAATAAATTTGTCTACTAAAATTTCAAATGAGACACGCCGTAAATCTAATATTCTAAGCTATATAGAGGAATATATTAATATATAGAGATATTATAGATATAGAGAATAGATATGTTTTATTTGTAAAATTTTACAATATAACAACTGTCATTGAATATTAGTTTCTTTTTCTCCCACATGTTCCTTGCTGCGCCACGGGTACTGTCTGACAATGGCTTTTATATATATATTACAGCAGGTATCGGTTGTGATTAAGAAAAATAAAAAATTATATATTCCTTCATTTGCGGACTTTATGCTAATCAATCATGCTTGCAAAAAGAGAATGACAAAAGTATTAATTAATATTACAAATATTTTTACAAAATCTTAAAAGAATTTGTATTTATCTCACTTTGTCATTTAACTGTCGTCTCTTGTCGCTCCATGAGAATAAAAAAAAAATTAAATTATCCAAAGTTATGACATCTAGCTAGACAGAGATGTAAGACTTTCGGAATAATATTTAAGGGGTGAGATAACATTGAGTCAAATTTATTTTTTTTATTTGAAAAAGATAAAAAAATAAAAATAATTAATCTTTATATAAATCACAATAAATCACAAGGCGACAAAACCATCTAGAACAGGGGTGTCCAACCTTTTGTCTTAAACGGATCGTATTTGAATTAAAAACAAATTCCTCTGGCCGCAGATTAAATATACTAATTCTATTGATATTTTAAAAAAAATAGTTAATTTATTTAGAATATTGATATTTACCATGATAAAGAAGCATATTAAAAATACATTACAAGAATAGAAGGGAATTATATAAAATTAAAAACAGAGAGTTTTTTAAAATGGGCCAGTCGTTTTGTCCATTTATTTTTAATTCCACAGCGGATACAAAATTGACGAAACGTCTGGCCCATTTAAAAAAACTATATGATTTTAATTTCATCCAATTCCCTATTATTCCTGTTATAAATTTACTAATTTACTATGGATACGAATGATTTAACATTATGTTAAAAATATTAATATTTATTAAAAATTGGAGTCAAAATATGACAAAATTGTGATTATTTTTTCTAAAATCTTGATATATTTTTTTTTCAAAATCTAAAATCTGCCCTTTTATTTTTCGAAAATTTTTGGAGAGATTGTCCAATTTCTTCTTATTTTAAAAACAAAAAAATTAGGTCATATTTAATCAGATACTTATGTTTTCCAGTAAGTAAAATCTTAATGTTTTAAAGAAATTTATAATTTTATGTTGGGCCGCATTCATTGCAGTGCTGGGCCGCCGGTTGGACAGCTCTGCTCTAGAAATTAATTAACAAAGTGAACATCTACTGATTACTTCAAATCGTATCTTTTCCTTTGATTTTAAAAGTGCATGAAGCCATGAAGCCCGAGCTATTATAGTGTTAAATGCACTTCTTTATCAACTAAATACCCCAAATTTAAAAAAAAAAAATAAAAACTAATTGAAGGTAATGGAAGGCAGCCCAGCCTCAAATAAGGTGTAATTCATTGGAATCCCTCCTCCTTTCCCCTCAAACCGACGTTTCGGAGGATTTTTCCCTCCTTCTTCAGGGTCTACAAACCTGACGTTTCGGAAGGGGTATGGTCTATATATGTTAGATTCCAAAGCCATTTATGTATCTCATTAAGAAAATGAGGAAAAAAAGAAAAGAAAAAAATTGTTTTTCTATGCCTTTGTTAAAAACAAGAAAGTTTTAAACACTACTGTGGAGAGAAGACGGAAACATTTTATATGTTTCATTCATTGACCCTTTGAAGTGAGTAAATTATATATTTTTTTTCTATTGATAATCTGGCTGTTTACATTGTATTTATAATTGTATTATTTTATTTTTGAAATGAATGATGACCAACCCCGTTTTTATAATTTTGTAATATTGGTTTGTAGACCCTGAAGAAGGAGGGGAAAATCCTCCGAAACGTCGGTTTGAAAGGAAAGGAGGAAGGATTCCAATAAATTACACCTTATTTGATATGTGATAATTTTTTCTTTCCTCACTACCCCTGGACTCCCTTCCATTACCTTCAATTAAAATTTCTACCAGTCCATCTCTCTCCAGAGAAAATTTCGTTGCAAAAATAAAAACTAATAATACTCTTATCAAATCGTGTTCTAATAAATGAATTCATCGAATTTCATTTTGTCAAATAGAAAGCAGCACTTATATTCTATTTGATAACAGCTTGAATGTTGAGAGCATGCTATCCCACTTTCGATAAAATAACTTAACAAACTAAGTCAACTTAGTCTAAGCGCAATCTATGGTGATTAAATTTGAGTAGTGATTTATTTAGTCTTTATGTCAAAATAGCCTCAAGATTGTCGTAATTGTGAGTTTAACTTTAGGTAATCTGAGTGTTAAGTTAGCTAGCAGTCAAATGTATCCTCCAATTTAACCGTAGGTGGACGAATCGGTTTTTGAGGCAAAACTTCGTGTTTTTAGAATAACAATCATTTGTTGTAAATAACCGATAGACCATTTAATATATTAATATATTTATCTAATTCAATATAGGTATTAATTTCTTATCCGTAGGAGAAAGTAGATTTCATTTCTGGGTAAATCCAATCCAATTGAGAGGATTTAAGAATTGAACGAAAACACGGTTCTCCACTTTTTATGTCTCATTCAATCAATCTTCTCTTCTTTCTTTTATCTTTGATTTGAGATCTACGACAGCGGGTGGAAATCGTTTTCTTAAAATCCAAACAATAATAGAATAACAAAAAAATGACAAACCATTGAAAATTTTTGTAAACATTCTTGAATAAAAAAAAAAAAATGTGTGAGCCTCATCCACATAAGCTCACGGGGGAAGCGAAACTTCTTTAGCTATAGATGTTATTTCTAACGGCCAAAAAATTTATCCTCCTTAAAAAATCACAGTCCAAAGACATATTTATTAAGCTTAAAAAAATTATATACAAATAACATCTACAGCTTAATAATTTAAATTTCGTCATTTTAATCAATATTCATGAAGTCATGATCTATTATTTCGTTTTATAATAATAATTTAAATTTCCCAATTTTTATAAATTTTATTTGTGATTAACTATTTCCCCTCTATTGAATAATTTCGCCTTTATTGTAGCAAAAAAATCAAACGGATACGTCGCTAAAGTAGTTTCACTCCAATAAAGAAACAAAGACAATAGACAAAAACATGTCCTATACTGTAGTGTGATCTCAACGATTAGAAAAATATAAAACATCATTTTATTTATATTTGTACAATATTTAATTAGTCCCATAGTTTCTATATAAATCACGATCTTTTGTACTACTCAACTGTATATCTTTGAGCAATAGAATAAATAAATTAGGGAAATTTAAAAAATAATAACTAACATATGCTTCCCTTTTTGTTTGTTCTATAACAAAGAAAATAGACAGGTTTGATAAAACTTTTGAAGGGGTCGACGGTCAAAGAATATTAGCGACTATTGGTTTAAAGTAGCTTCATATTAAATTTCAAACATTATTAACTCCGGTAATTGCGGGGAAATTGTAATATCTTGAAATGAAACCAGATTTGTGTAATGAGTTTTTAGGCCTTCCATTTTTTCTAAACTACAGGAACTTATTAATAAATTTCATAGATTTTAATTTTGGCTATCTTTTGTATTTACATGTTATTTTAAAATTAATAAGAAAAATCTATTGCAAAATGATTTTTTAGATTGAATTTTCTATAATAAATAAATAAATATTAATAATAATGAATTTAATACTTTGGCCATCCCAGCAGGCAAGTTGTTGACTTCTATCGATAAACTCGAAAACTCAAGTGCTTTACAGAAGAGCCTGAATCCTACGCAGCCTTGAAGAAGAGCTGACGAACCGATTGCCTATAATCAGGCGTTTAGTGTGTACAAAGCTAAAAAAATTCTTTGGGAATTATCTAAATGTTTTCAAATATCGCTTAAGAATAATAACCTATAGAAGATTGCATTTAATTTGTTAATATAATTTAACAGATTTTTAAAAGAGGGTGTGGGAAAGAAATTCAACCTCAAGGCCCAAATAAGTTTTTGGCTGACCTGGGAATAACAAAAAGTATTAATGTCACTTGTTACACATGTATCTGTTAAAGCTTGTACTTTTGTGATTGAATTTATTAACAGTAGAAATTTTATTTATATCACACGTAATTACTTAATTATAATTATTTATTGAACACGAGCAATATAACTACGGCGTTTCGATCGGCTTATTCTGCGAACGTTCTCAAGTAGGAGCACCCGCTCCAATTTTAGATTGACTAATATACATAGAATTTTGATCGTATTTGCATCAAGTATGGCAAAATTGAAGACAATTTTCTATCTACATATGGATCAAAATTCAATTACAAGATTCTACTCATACTTACAAACGGAGAAACCAAGTTTAAATAAAAGCATATTAAAAAGTGGTTTTGTCAACCTTCCTCATTATGATTTTTTTCGATATAATTAATTAAAAAGTCGATTCTGTTTTTATCTACTTCCGTGTTGTGTTCTTTTGGGTTTTTTTCTTTTATAGAGAAATAAAAAAAACAAAAAGAAAAGAAGACAATTCATAAAAATGAAAAGTTAAACTCTTCCTGAAAGATTCAGGAGAAGCGAGAAGAGCCTTTGAAGAGGGAAGCGACAAGAATTTCTTGTTTACATTCTAATACAATTACTCGCTTAATATAATTATTCGTCTAAATACTCTCGACTGGTTTGTACTGCTGGGGTCGGCTGCGATGAATCAATAAAAGAGCGCTTCCGTCGAAAATGAAATTATTCCACTAAAATTAGTTACAAACGATTAAATCTTTGTTGAGATTTTATCATGACGAAGAGAATGAAAAAAAAATAACAAAAAACAATTGAATTAAAAAATTACGACGTAAAATAAAGAAAGTTTGGAATTATTGAAAAAGTTGAATTAAAACCAGCCAGTCGAGAGAATAACTTTTGATATCTATAGATAGAAATTCCTTTGATGCCCTTGCGTGGGTGGATTTGTTTGTTTATCAGATCGTTTTCACTAACTTACTGATAAGCTAAAAATCAGAAACTTTTCACATACCGGGTTTGTTTTTATTTTTTGTTATATAAGAAATCCAATGGTAAAATTTTCATTTGTCAATTATAAATTTTTCGCTATTAATTTTAGAATAAAAATAAAAAATTTTAAACTTATTGATACATTCCTATTGGAATATTTAAAAATGATAAAAAATCGCTTAAAAATCTAAAATTAGACAAAAATGGTTAATTATAAGATATTACTATTTTTTCGGAGCTACTAGATTTAATTACTTAAAATTTACTATAAAGTTTATTCTTAAGACGTAAATGCTTGCTAAAAGAGTTTTTTTTAATCATGTTTCAAAGGGGTGAAACCGGGACCAGGTTGGCCAAGAGGATAGCGTAACAGCCTGCTAATCAAGTGGACCCGGATTCGAATCCGACTCGCGTCAACTGGCTTTAGATTCCTAGATAGAAGACAAAATTTCAAAAAATAATTTTTAAGAAAAAATAAAACCGACTTCAAAAAAATTAAATGCAAGAAATAAAATAAACTAAAAGGTATAAAACAATTATTATCTTATTTAGTTACAACTAAACGACGAAATATCAACATGAAATTACTTTTTGAAGTCGGTGCCAAACATATACCTTTTATGAATCGCACCTCGACGGATCTTATTTAGTACGTTTGTCGGGTACGCTCGCTTATAGGTATAGTTTGTTTGGGACCGACTTCAAAAAGTAATTTCATGTTATTATTTCGTCGTTTAGTTGTAACTAAATAAGATAATAATTATTTTACACCTTTTAGTGTATTTTATTTGTTGCATTTAATTTTTTTGAAGTCGGTTTTATTTTTTTCTTAAAAATTATTTTTATTTTTCTCTTTTTGGTGATGTTATTAATAGTGATCATATCATCAGAACTTGACCAAATTAATATGGCACCATCTCTAAGGTACTCTCTTTCCAATAAAAAAGAGCCTGAACAAACCTAACAAAAATGTCTAATACCAATAAAAAAAAAACGGGACCAATCGGAAGCTAGACTGAACCCAATGCGATTTTTTTTTCAAAATCGGTCCACAATTGGCGGAAATATGAGGTAACATAGACAAAAAAAAAAAAAAATTCAGTCGAATAGAGAGCCTCCTCCTTTTTTGAAGTCGGTTAAAAATAATATAGTATATTGGGTAATGGCTAGAAAGGCCGCAAAATCATAAAAAGGGTGGAAGAAGAAAAAACTTATAAAATGACGTTTGGACTTTAATAAATTTGATTTAATGTTAATTGTAGAAGGTATTATAAATTCTAAAAATATTTATTTTGTTATTTTATTGGTATTTTAAAAATAGTATGATCTGCCAAAATTAATTTCAAAATAAAGGTGTTTTAAAAAATATAAATTCTTGTGCCCAAATATCCATATATCGGGAAATAAAGTACTTTTTAGGGATCCTTTCAATAGTAAAACTGGGCCCTAATAGTGACACTTCAGTGTTTGTCAGAGCGTGTGGATCATAAACTAAATAATATAAATTTAAAATTTACAAGCTAGGTGTATTTATTTAGTTCTACCAAAACAAAAAAAAAAGTTTTAAAAATTTTATTCGAATTATTATTTTTGGGAAAGTCGATTTTTTTGTGCGGTAAAAAATAAAAAAATAAACTTTTTTATCATAGGAAAACAGATCTTTTTAAGTAGAATTAGGCAAACATTTTTTAAAATTAATTTACTCTAAAACGACGGGGATGAGATCCAAAATGGACATTTTAGCAGATTTTTCTACCGGCTCAGAAGTGACTTAAATATGGATTATATAAGACCTAGAAATTTACTCATTTTCTTCTTATTCACCACAAAGAAGAAGTAATATGATATTTCAAGTATTTTGGAATATATAAGTTAAGAATGCTCGGTAAGTGGGCCGCTTGCACTTAGCTTAATTATTTGAAAATTCCTACTTTGTACAGTGGCTAAGTATATTTAGCTGGGTTCAAAATTAAAAGTACTTCTCAGAACAGTTTTTACAGTTAGTATTTTTAAGCAAAGTTACAATACCCATTGAACATATAGGTTTAACCTATAAAGTTTCATCATTTTACCTAATTAAGTGATTAATCAAAATCCTCGAAAAAACAAACTTATTTTCATATGAACTCCTCAAAGTTTATTTATATTGTGTTATAATTAGAATGGATCATAATTATAATGTAACTGAAATTTAATTTGATTGATCGATCTTCTATTTTCACTGTTGTCAAATGGTACAACCTGGAATTATACTCAAGCGAGATGGTATTTTGATACACCCTTTAAATTTAAATGGTGGGACTTTTTATTGTCAATTGTTTCGGAAATAATATCTACCATTTTCTCTCAACCTTTTTTTTCAAACTCCATTATCTAAAATCGATTTGTACATATGTCAGCGCATCGTTTTTTCCTAAAGTATTTGAGATATAGCGAGAAATGTTTTTTTTTTCGTAATCCATGTATAGTTCCCCATTGAGTCCATTTATTTTTTATTTTTTAATACCCCTTTGGGGAATGACCAAACATAGTAGTTATATATACATTACAGAAAAAGGTCGAAATTAATTTCACGATATATACAAAAAGATAAATAGAGTAGAATAAATGAAAAGTTTTTGATACTGTCATTGTTTGAATTAAAATCGAAATCTAATCGTGAGGATATAGAGTTTGAACGTTGATTGAAAATTAAACTTGCTCTCTAGATCTCTTGATTAGATGCTATAACATGTTTCACTATCAAACTATAGTAATACATTGATGAAGATTAATATCTTTTACCATCAAATACAACAAACTAATTACAATAAAAATATTTTCTTGCTGAGAGTTGTAGATTTTTGAGATTTAATAAAAAATAGTGTTAATAATGACAGTCATATTGTTCGTTAGACCCTTCAAACAAATCTTTATTTAATAATTGAGTCTTTACGCCCAGGAGAAAATAAATAAATAAGTAAAATCTCTAACAAATAAATTATATTGATACCTATACGAATATACTAATATGAATAGAACTTCTTATCTATAAACATGTGAGTATATTCATTAGCATCAAGAAACACCCTAAGGAAATGACAAGAGGGTGCCAAGATGGAAATGATTATTTTTAATTATATGTCAGAAAGGTTGTTTTTTACCCGCACGGGAATCGAACCTGAGTGACAATAGTAGCAATCCGAGGCAAATGGCTGTCCTCTAAGATGAACCACTCTGACATATTATGTAAACGCGTTAAGTTTTTTTTTGCAAATTTTATTTCTATCGGTAACTTGAGTTCTTATATTCAGAACACACATTCTTTGATTTACTCTTAAAAATACTAGCTGATTTTATTTAAATATAATGTGTTTGTGTAAACGCAATGAAATTATCCGCCTACTTTTGTTTATTCAGCGTGAGATGTGTGGCAATTTTCAAACCCTTGCAAAGCTTTTGGTTTTATTTAAAACCTTTCTCAGCACATTGGTTTAGATATTAAGACTTCATAATTTAATCTATTTAAGTGGACGTCTACGTGAAAAAAATCAGACTTCATTTCATAATTAAAGCCTTTCATAGGAAGAATTATGTCATCAAAATTTCAATTCTCATTGAATAAGACAACAATCGACTAGAAATAGAAATACAAATATTTTAGGAGATATTAATTATTTTTGTAAAATGTCTATTGCTGAGTTCGTGTGTTACCAAATTTTATGTAGGCTCTATCTTAAAAACTAATGAAGCTATCAAAACGAAATTATATTTTGAGATTAAGAGTATATTAGATCAGTCCAAAAATTAGGTGTAGGGGATGTTTAAAAATATAAATCCTTTATCCTATTGGACCAAATTTACAACACTTATTCTTTACGGCCTTAGCGCACTATCAATGCAAAAATTTGCTTCTTAAAATGGTCGCTGGGAAAAGGGGAAAAATTATATCACATATTTTTTTTTTAAATTTTATTCATTTCAAAATGACCATTTCATAAAAATGTCACTAATTATTTCATTCTCTTCTTATCAGCAAATAAGAACAAATTTGATATCCCAAGTATTTTGCAAGATATATGGTATAACGTTGGGAAATATTGTTAAACTTGTCCGACTCGCATTTGGCCGGTAGTTGAAATACTTATTTAACCTCTTGTAGGTATGTAAGTTATCCAAGCTTAATATGATTCGAATGTTTTTCTTTTTTATTGCTATTTTATATCTCTATCTTTAAGCGAAAACTCTTGAGTGGTCCTGCTTTGCCTTGCTTTGTTTCAAGTGGTTATAGAGAATAACAACTCTAGAGTATCCCTTTTTAGACTTTTTAAATCAATTCTATTTAGATGCGAGCTACTCAACTGGAATTAATGAAATAAGACAACTTATCAAGTTAACAGACTTATCAGCCTACTTTCTAGTTGACCCACATATTGCTTAACTTCGTAATATTTGTCGAATCTTAAGATTTTAACAAGCCAAAGCACTTAACCAATCCAAACTCTCAAAAAAACATTTTACAAGTATTTCTGAGAGTAACAAAGATGGTGTTTAATGAAAGGAGTAAATTGAAGATTCTTTAGAACCATGTGGACCTAGTGGTCAAAACTCAGGTTCCCAAAATATGGGCGGGGAGGAATACATTTTTAAGATTAATCTCTGATCTAAATTTTACACAGTTACTCGTTAGAACCTTGCGGGACTTTTGGAATTATATTATTCATAACTCTTTTCTTTATAAATGTATTCTTTGTGTTCTAAATCTAAAATTCTTTCATATATACCAAAATTCTTATATTATTATATTACTAAAAATGAAAAAAAAAACTAAGTAAATATTTAAAATATCAACGGAGGCATGTTTTCAACGGGTCGCCTGAACGTTAGACAACTCGCAGGGATTTATTTGTGTTTGTTAAATTTCGTTATATTTATAAAGTAAACATATTTATTTTCTACATTTTAGTGCATATTGAAATAAAAAGTTCTTTTTTATATATTCTTATTTAACTTTTCAATCAAATTCTTAGTCGTAGAATATCTTCAAACTTATAAAATTAAAGTTTAGAAGAGAATTAATTAAAAAAAAAAAATAAAATAAAATAAAAAATTGGCTGAAAATATTTTGTATTTCCAAAAGTAGCAGAGTTGTTGGTTGATAGAGAAAAATGAATGAGGTTGTCCTCTGCTTGATGCAAATAAACATATACATATTTTTACCAAATACAGGTTGGGGCGTAACGATTTCTTACATTTTGAAGAGGTATAAAAAAATGAAAAAAATTTAACTAGAAAAAAACTGAATATATTTTTGAAAATAAAATAAAATAATTTTTTTTAATGTGTTTTAAACTTTATATCAGACGAAAAAAGTGTAGGGGGGAGCAAAAATGAAAATTCTAGTCCTTTGGACCAAACTTAACCCAAGTTTGTATACATATTCCGTGGTCCCCCAGAAGGCTAAAAATTCAAAAACTAACCCCACAAAAGCCCTTTCGACCAAACTATGTATACTAAATTTGGTTAGTTTTTGCATTCCAGCCTTCTGGGGGTCCACAGAATATGTATACAAAATTTGGTTGAGTTTGGACAATAGAACTAGAATTTTCATTTTTGACCCTCTCCCCATTTTGGGTGCTTAGTTTTTGTATTTCTAGCCTTTTTAGGGCCCACAGAATATGTATACAAAATTTGGTTGAGTTTGGACAATAGAACTAGAATTTTCATTTTTGACCCTCTCCCCATTTTGGGTGCTTAGTTTTTGTATTTCTAGCCTTTTTAGGGCCCACAGAATATGTATACAAAATTTGGTTGAGTTTTGTCGAAAGGGCTAGAATTTTCATTTCTGATCCCCCCTTTTTTTGTTTGATAATATTTAAAACACATTAAAAAAAAATATTTTATGTTCTTTTCAAAAATATATTCAGTTTTTTCTAGTTAAATTTTTTCATTTTTTATACCTCTTCAAAATGTGGTAGATCTTTAGCCCA
Source organism: Forficula auricularia (assembly GCA_024734495.1). Lineage (NCBI taxonomy): Eukaryota > Metazoa > Arthropoda > Insecta > Dermaptera > Forficulidae > Forficula > Forficula auricularia. The sequence continues at coordinate 6,240,535 of JALMQS010000120.1, read as the reverse complement.
ATCCTGTATAAATATGTATGTATATATATATTTTATTTGTTTGGGACCTTCTTCATCAGACTTATTAATTAGAAATAATTTATCTGTTATTTCTCATGGGCTCAATTATTCGATTGGGTATTTGTTTTGTTGTTATATCAAGCTAGCCACATAAGCAATTATATTATACATATTTATATTCGATATATTTATTATATATGCGTATGTTTATTCTCATCAAGCAGAGGACAACCTCATTGATTTCTCTTTATGAAAATAAATTGGATATGGATTTCTAGTTTGTTTATTCTCACCGACGGCAATGAGCTAATTCTAATCCCATGCCAAGTCCTGAATCCTCGCTTGGTGTCCCGAATTCTTCACACTCGAATAGGGTTCCCTGTTGGCCGCCGTTGGTGGAGATGGTGGTGGAGACGGTACCGGTGGTGGTGGTGGTGGTAGTGGAGGGCACGACCACAGCAGGACATGACGGAGGCTGTAGTTCCACACACAGACAATCCACTATTGCTCAATCAATCGTTTCTTAAATAATTTCTCAAGTGTGGTCTACTATTAAAAATAATTTGTACCTATTATAAGTAGGTAGTTTAAAAGCATTAATTATTTTAATAATTCTTTCACCAATCAATTAATAAAAATATAAATAACATATATACCAATGGTTTACATGTCATACAAATAAACAAATCGACACTAGATTTATCCTAAGTCTCAAGAATTGAAACTCTCTCCCATTCATCCTCTTTTTAGTTCTTGAAGATCCTCAAGGATGAACAGAGAGTTTCGTCTTCCCTTGAATAATCTCTTTTTATCGGTCATTTAACGGCCTGCCAAGTCTTAGAGATGCTGTATTTTCTAGATTAGGGGTTGGACACCTTTTGGCTTACTCGGGCCACATTTGAAGAAAAAAATTGTATATCATGTATTAGTATTTGTTTATATTTTTTCCTGGCTAGATAAATAATATAAAATTCTAAAAAGAGACAATATGTAATTTTTCTTTCAGATCGGTATTTAATTGTTGTTCTAATCTAGATCATTCAAACAGAAAGTTATTTGTAATAAAAATAGAGTCAAAAATAAACCAAAATGATGATTATTTTTTCAGAAATCTTGAAATCTGGTTCCAGATTCAAAATGTAAAATTAGCACTTTTATTTTCACAGTAGATTTTCAGATTTCTTATTTTAGAAAAAAATATTATCAGGCCAAATTATTGTGTGTTTTCTAGTATCTACATATAAATCTCAATGTTTTAAAAAAATTTTATGACATTATATTGGGCCACGGGTTCGACAGACCTGGTTTAAATCGAATGCGATTAAAGCAGGATATGAGGAATGATAATTTATTTTTTAAAAGGGTCACGGATATAATAATCCCTGACTATTCATTATCTATTGACACGTTAGTACGTGCAAAAATCTAAAAGACAAGTTTTAATACAGGAACCCTACAGTAATAATAATGATATAATAATAAATTAAGAGTTTTCACTTTTCATCCAATATTGTTGTTATTTCCATTAGATAAAACCAGTACATCTGAGATTTTACAATAAGCTCAAAGCAGCAAGGTTTTCTCTAAGGAAATCCTCGTAAAAACAAACGTCGCCCGCATCTTAGTTGTGGTATTTTCAACATGCTAAAGATGTTCGTTAGCATTTCTGAATTTACGCCAAGGACACTTTGCATCCCTTTATAAATTCGATTTTCGTCTTATTCGATGTTTTGCTATTCTGATTAAGGATGTTCTGGGCATATTTGATTTTATATTATCATAAGAAAATTAAATAAATTTCGTTTAACGATTTGACAGAACCAACTTAAATAAAAAAAAAGCAATTAACTTTTTGGAATTGATCGACCATGCTTAAAGGGAAATAGTAGGCCTGGTAATCTCTGTTATCTTCATATGAATTGCAAATGCTTTATTTTGCCAGAACAGATGACTATGTCATCCGAACAAATCAGGGTTTTAATTTAAGAGAAATAAATGAGAGTTTCTCTTCTGCTTAAACCAAATATTTTCATTTATTTGAGACTATAGGTATAATTTAGAAAAATTATAATCAATTCAATGAAAATATTTATTAACCCGAAGGTTTAAGTATCTTTTTTTGAAAATTAGATCGATTTTGTTTTTTCAAAAATACAATTCACGATGAAAACCAAATATATCAAAAAATAGTTAAATTAAGGTCAAAAATCTAAGATTTTAGTAGAATATTTTTACATTGCATATCAGAGGGCTTCGTTCCCCGTTTTTGTCTCGAGGGTCGAACTAATAAGCCAAGCAAGCGTGTTACTTGGTTAGTTGGCTGCCTCCGTGGTGTAATGGTCAGAGTAACTGACTGGCAACCCGGAGGTCTCGGGTTCGACCCCCGGCTATACCCAGACATTTTTTCTGTAAGTATAGGGTCTGGTAATAAAAATTAAGTGGGAGATAAATTTAACCGAATTTATCGCGCGGAGAATTTACCACTGCTCGAACCCCCTAAAACCTTAGTAAATTGGATATTGAATTGTATCTAAGTTTCTGAGATTGGATCGTGATCCCGGCTTCTTTTCCTTCACTTTGTTCTTTTCACGATGGAGGGGCCAGCCCATACAGGCCTTTAGGCGATCCACCTTCTGGTGTATCTCCTTTTCACATCAATATCATTAAAAAAAAAAATAAAAAAAGTTCAACTCCTGAGGGGACGTAGCCCTCTGATATGCAATGTAAAAATATTCAACCAAAATCATAGATTTTTGACCTTAATTAAATTCTTTCTTAAAAATAAATTAAATTAATTTGAAAATAAAGAAAATATTTTATTATTATAGACAAAATGACCGACGTGGGTTCGAACCTGAAACATTTTCGTAACCGGGAATTAAATTTTTTTTAATGAATATAAAATTTAAAACTAAAAATCCAATATACCTATTTACAGCACGGCTTCTCTTTTAATTAAAAATAATTATTTTATTAAATTTTCAAATTAAACTCTACTATAAATTGAAGGAAAAAGTGAAAAGGTTTTCATGACTTGGTACGCTCTCCGAAAATTTTACAGATGTTGGGGAGGGAGCACAAGAAACTGGAAGGTAGATTAGTAATAGTAATCAATTAAAAAAAATTTTTTTGATAAAAATATTTGGTATTTTTGGCCTTCCTTCAAGGCAATGATTATTTTTTTTATTATTTTTTTTATTTGCTTATTTGGCACAGAAATGGCTGAAACATGGAGAAAAATTATTTTCAATGAATTTTTTTTCTATCTGGATTCCGATATTCAGAAACTCAAGATTAGAAAAGGATTTTTAAATATAAAATACTAGGTAGGTTTGACATAAATATTTAAATAGGAAATATTTTCAATCTGTGCCTATATGTGTTTGCTAAGAATTAATATTTATAAAATGACAAATATGCAAAGAACTTAATGTCTTTGAGCCCTGAAGAAGTCAATAAAGTTGACGAAACGTTGGCATAAAATAAAAAATACTTGCATAAGCTATTGTCCTTATTTCTCTACAACAACTTATTAATAAATATTATTATATTTCATATAATTCACCAAGAACCTACACCATTCTCTCTTAACAAAATTAAAAAGTGAGAAAGTTCGTTCTGGAATTTGCATTCTTGGACTCCGCAGATCATTTTTCCATTTTTCAAATTCAAATACTGCTATGGTATCAAATTTGTGTGGAAAATCTAGCCAAGGAAACATATTACGAGATACACTAATGATAGAAAGGGAAACTGTAAACAAAAATTAAAAATCATAAAATGTGACAACCAGTCCTGATTTCCCCTATATACACATATAATATCGTATAAATAAAGATATATAGAGAGATTTTTTTATTTCAATTTTAGCGGATAAAATGTCAATGTCAATATTTCTATATAAACATTTTATATATTGGCTGTTTTTCGAATAAATGGCAAAAAAGTGTTTCCATGGGAAATTTCAATGACCAACACACCTGGCAAAATATCACATTGAAAAGAGAGGAAAGTCAATATATATTTCAAAAAAATAAAATAAAATACAAAAATTACTTTCTTTTGGTGGAAAAAATATCTTTTATAATAAAGAAAGCAAAAGTATTGAATTTACCAGCTTGCCTATACTGCCGATGCCATTTAATCTAAAGTCTATAGCCGTTGCGTTTCTAGTGAAGATATAGGGAGGCAATTCCGCACAGTGCATGTTATCAGAAAAGGGTCACCTATATCAGAACAAACGGAGCCGATGTTGCTTATCTTTATCATTTGAGAGCTGCTTTGAACATTTCAAGACCGTTTTCTGCCTAGTTTGTTAATATGTAGTTCTATTTTATAAATTATCTTGCCTTGATAGAGAGCAAAACTAAGTTCAATTTTAAATTTGTTTTTGAATTTTCGTTTTAACATCTATATATCCAATGGCTTAGCAATTTTTCATTTTGAAAAAATAAACTTTTAGACCTGTAAGCAGCTTTCTGTCACTTTAAATTGTCGTATCGGCAAATTTCTAATCATAAATAGGCAAAAATAAATAAATAAATAAAAAATTCAACTAAAACCAACACATTTAGATTTAGATCTTGGTCAGGGTTTTTCGAAAATGTGGGACCGACCTAAGTATTTATTAAATTCACTCGATTTTTTATTTTTTATTTATCTGGTTTATAAATATCCGAAAGAAAGATAATAATAATAATTTTTAAGTATGATTTTTATGTGTAGAATATATCTAAAGAATCGAAAATCGTAGACAATTTGTTCTTACGCCAAATTGGTTGTATTTCCAATGTGAAGAATTGATTAGATTTTGGGCCCGCTTGCTTTAAAACGTCCGGTTCAAAAATGCAGAAAATGAGAAAAATCATTTGTCATATGGGAAGTTATTGAACATTGTAAGCTAATGTGCTGAAATTCGTCATACAAAAGTTTCTATTAATATGCTCCAACTTTGTGGCAAAAGTTTCATTTTCTCAAACCGTTTGCTAATAATACTTATTTTCCCTCCTATTTTGCCTATTCAGTTTCTACCATTTAGAGGAACATGTTCCACCATATGGTATATAGAAGCATTGTTCAAGTGAGGTTCTCTTAGAATCAACCTCGATAGGATTTGACATATTATTAATTTCTTGCCCTGAAATTAATTAGAAATCAATCCCTATTCATTGGTCTGGACTAAAATTTAGCCCTCCAGCAAAATATCATTTCTGCCTATTTATCAGATTCAGAATTTATTTAAATTATGTAATTTACTTTTTAAGTTTTTTTTTTTATAATCGTTAAAGCCCTTCGGGCAAAGCTTAATGGAATTTGCTTATACTATCTACAATATAATTTGCTTTTTTTAAATATTTAAAATCAAATTAAGCCACTTTTCAAATAAAACACATTAACGCCATTTTGGCATTCATCAACAATATTTTTCAAATTTACACAATCTATTTTTCTTTAAGTTTACTTAGAAAAAATTTCCAAAACACTAAAATTTGCTAACACTACCCGAGTCATGAAGTTTTTCATTCAATTTTTTCATAAAGATAAAATTTAGTGTATTTTTTATAATTTTATTTTTACTTTACCATACAGGGTATGGTCAAGTATTGTAATCGTGCATGAAAAAAATCTTTTTTTCAAAATATCTCATAAACGGCTTAAACTATTTTGATTAAAAAAATTGAGAAAATCCATGGCTTTTTCGCTCTACAAAAAACCTCTAATAAGTAAACATCGAAAAAATTATATTTTTCGAGATAATAATTGTTTTGTCAAAATGTCTGTTAGTTAGTTAGTCTGTCCGGTTGTCCGTCTGTTAGTCTGTGCGTTACCAAATTTTTGTGAACGAGCTAGCTCAAAAACTGGTGTGAATATCTAAACCAAATTTCACACGTAGTTTTGGTCCATTGAGATTAAGAACTGATTAGATTTTGGTGTATATCGACCCAAATTTAATGGGGGTGGAGAGGGGGTTAAAAATTAAAAATCTAAGCCATTTGAGCAAACTCAACCAAATTTTGTATTCATAATCAGTGGACCCCCAGAAGTAGGGTCAAAAAATGAAAATCTTGGCCATTAACCAAACTCAACCAAATTTTGTATACATAATCAGTGGGACCCCAGAAGTATAAAAATGCAAAAATTAACCCCCCCTACATGATTATAAATAATTTTAGGGGCCAGGTTGTATGGTAAAGTCAAGTGGATGGCCACATCAGAACACGTCAGCTTTTTTTACGTTAAATTTAATTTCATGTTTAATAATTGTAAATTAAGATCTAAATCAAAACTGTACATGTGTCTATCATGCTCTGTAAAATGTGAATCGACATAAAATCATTGAACATTATTAATTTTTTCAACCCTTTTTATTATAAAAATTGTCACTTAATGCCATTAGTACACCTTAATAAAGAGTCTCTAAAATATTGTTTTTGTGGTATTTCCCAGCTCAATTTCACACTACACGATGTTTAATCTTCAATTTCTTCAATAAAGTATAACCGAATTAATATCTTCATAAGCTCATAATGCTTGTGCTTGATTATTATCAATATTTCATATATTAATCTGAATATTATTTCAATATAAATTAATTTTATTTCATTTAAAATCTATTAATTTTAATAATGAAAATTAGCCAAATGGCAATAAGCCGAGGCCATTAAATTAAAATTTAAAAAAAATAATGAAAATTTAAGAATACGATGGGTTATTAATTATCATTTTTTTTCTTTTCTTTTTTATAGTTTCAACTCGAATGCTGATGAATAACAGAAATGAGCCACTCGAACTATGGATATATGGCATTCACACTCTTGTCAAGGTAACTTATTTATACCGCTTAGAAAATTTAAGATTTATGAATTTATAAAATAATTATCATTAAGGTATAATTATAATAAAAAGTACAATTCTTTAAGAAACAATGAATATCTACCTACTATTATCACATACTACTAAAGGGCATTTGTTCCTGTGTGTGTATGCCCTGTATGCTATCTTGCTTAAAAAAATGACCGAAATTACGACATTTTTGTACACAAGAAAGCCTTATTATTTAGTAAACAAAAAATTCAAGAGATATGAATTATTTAATAAAAATAATTAATTTAAATGTAGAAATTGGAGGCACTTGAGGATAATTATTTTGTCTGAGTAGACCATTATAGCTACTGAATTTTATTTAAGTTGATTCAAAATCCAAAGAGAGGATCAAAACGAAATTTCATCTTTGTTTTTTTTTTTTTTTACTTTGTCCAATGCCCTGTATGCTATCTTGCTTAATTGCATGGGGAAAGTATTGTAATCGGACTGGCGGCAAGCGCGACTTCAAAGGGTCCTCAGGTAAAGACTACGGAACCCATGGACTCAATTAAAGTCACAAATTGTAGTATTCAATTAGGTTGAATTTTAGCACGTGACGGTTTTGCCAAAAATTACATGGGGTCTCGTCGAGAGGACAAAAAGTGCCATTTTTTCATTAAGTGCGTGCGGATGGATGGATTTATGGATGGATGGATGGATGTTATCGTTTTTTTGGCCCACGATTTTTTCCACACCGTTACACCGATTGAAATGAAATTGAAAACCTACCATTAGTTTAACAAAATGAAGCGCTGATTAGTTTTTGGTACATATCGGCCCACAAACATTAGTACTTTATTTCAGTACTTTTTTAGTTTTTACTAAATATCTTGAAAATGACTTAACCAATTTTGATGAAATTTAATAACCTAATTAAGTACCTTGGGGACCACCAAAAAGGTTAAATAAAGTTTTTAGTAAAATTATATTTTAAAGTACTTTACTCTAGAGTAAGATAGTACTTTTTTAATTTTTTTAATTCTTTAAAATTTATTCATTTGAACGTTTTAATATAGCTCATTTAGCCTTGCTTAAGTAAGAATCGATAGCCTTGTCTCTGTGAAATGCTAAAAATTTGGGAGGAATTTTTATAAGTAACCATAGCAACTGCGTTGTTTTCTTATCCGTTACCTTTGCTGAAGACATAGACAAATCGTCTTTAAACCAAAAATAGCGATTGATTCTCATCTAGTACTTGAGAAATAATCATTCTATATTGGATTTTTGACGTTTCGGTTTTTATTGGTAACCATTGCTGAAGACATAGAGAAATCGACTTTAAACCAAAAATAGCGATTGATTCTCATCTAGTACTTGAGGGATAAGCATTCTATATTGGATTTTTGACGTTTCGGTTTTTATTGGTAACCATTGCTGAAGACATAGAGGAATCGACTTAAAATCAAAAATAGCGATTGATTCTCATTTAGTACTTGGGGAATAACCATTCTATATTGGATTTTTGACGTTTAGGTTTTAATTGGTAACCATTGCTGTAGACATGGAGGAATCGACTTAAAATCAAAAATAGCGATTGATTCTCATCTATTACTTGAGGAATAATAATTCTACATTAGATTTTTGACGCTTCGATTATTATTGATAACCATTGCTGAAGACATGGAGGAATCGGCTTAAAATCAAAAATAACGATCGATTCTTGTCTAATACTAGAGGAATAACTTTATTGCATTCCATTTTTGATGTTTTGACTATTAATGACAACCTCTACTGAAAACGTGGAAGAATCGACTTAAAATCAAAAAGACTAAATTCTTTTTTGGTAAACAACTCACGCTTGAAAAAATTTATTTTGTCGTCTTTTACTGCATATATTTGCATATTTCAGCGTATACTGCATATTACTTGCAAATTTCAGCATTTTTAACTGCATATTTTGGCAGTTTTTACTGCATAAAAATCCGGTCTCTACTTATAAGATTAGTGTGATGTGTAATTTGTGAAGGTTTCCAAATATTTCTTATCAAATGAAATTAATAAATTCTGACAGCCTTTTTCGATAAAAGCTGCTTTTTTTCCTCTTACTGAGCACGTGATAGATTCTTTCTTCAAGTGCTAACTTGATTCCGAGGGGCGATTCTTTCATTAGAATCTGATTGATGAAAATAATTAAAAAGACCACGGATAGAAGCATCTCTTTTTTTAGAGCTAAGGGATATTGCATGGATGCCTAATACAAGTTCCAACCTGTAGCCAAATACAAGTTAAAACCTGTTTCAGACAATTAGAGGTTAATTTAATAAGTTCTATTTTTCTAGGAAGTGCCTTTTGAACTTGATCCAATACGATAGTAGTTATAGAGAAAGAGAGAGAATATTCAATTGGACTTCATTGAAATTCAGACACAAATATAAAAAAGAAATTTGCGGCTCTAACTAGCGAGTCTTGAAAAAGTTTTTCCTTTTTCTTCTATTTTTTTGAATTTTAATCCCATCGGGAAATTCACTAAAATTTAGTTTACAATTAACTTTGCCGAGGTAGGACTTGATAATTTTTTCCAAAAAACGGACAAAATGACAAACTGACCGGGACACCTGAACCATATACCTTCAAACCTAGACAGTCCTAGTCAAACCAAGACGTATGGTAAGCCTATCTAGATATCGAGATCCGATCCCGAGTAAACTCGATCCGAATTCAAGCGCCATAGCCACTACTTTATCGGCTCTTATAGTAGTATATAAAATCGTGTACTATTTACTTATTTATCATGACAGAACGAAGGCGTAATTACAAACAAAAAAATAAAATCTAAACTTGCTTTCTCCGAATTTCGCTACTATACTGATAATTTATATATTAATTTGAGAGATTTTTTTTTTATTTATTTCCAAGTTGATTGAACGTGGCGTGTGTGATAATAGCGTGACTTTGTCACGTGACAGATGAACTTTTAGATAAAACAACAGAGCAATAACTGACAGACTAACTAGTAGGTAGAATTATGTTAGAAAATATCCCGTCCCGACTAAAGACAAGTTGGTTAAACCCAAGTGGGAATTTCTTTCAGCGGTCAAATTGGCCATGTGATCGTATCAAACAAAGCCTTTTAATATAGAAAATTTCGAATCATTAAAGCTTTGAATTTTTATAGAGAACAGCTTTAGAAAAAAGTAAAATGAAATTGATAATTTATATTCACTGCTGGTTTACTAATTTTTTAAGGCCTTAAATTTTTAATAGTTTGTAACATCAAATATTATCACTAAAAATGGAATTTCCTTGAAATAACATTAATTATTCTTTTCCACTCTGAGTGGCGTAAAAGAATCGAAATTCAAGAGGTGAGATTGAATTTTTATCATAAATAAACAGACACACCTGAACATGGTTAAAAGCAGAATTAGATAAATCATAAAGAGAAACAAAGTTGTCCTCTGCTTGATGCAAATAAACATAATTATAAAGATAAGAGTAAATAAATATTTTATGAGATATTAATTTACTATGAGTTAGTTTTCTAGGTGATAATAAATTAATATCTCATAAAATATTTATTTACTTTTATCTTTATTAAAGGTGTTTCACCTTGCACCAACACCACCAATCTCTAATAATTATATATCATATAAATATATGTTAACGTTAGATGAACGCGAAACTCAAAACTTTCCATCCCGCCACTGCCCCATTTTGGTGCATTTTTGATACTGAACCAAGAGTTGAAAAAAAATACTGGACCCAGCCGGGTATGATCCGACATTTTCTGCGTTAAGCTGTTTTAACGTTCGCGTTCATCTACGTTACCATATAAACATTCTAAATAAAATTTATTATTGAATATCTGAACAAAATTCATCTGTTTCAATTCCCCAAAGAATCAGACAGGGCTTTGTAGTAAATTTATAAGAACCATAATATTATGAAAATAGGAGAAAGCGATCCTGAGCTAAAGAGTTGAATTTATATAAAATTTGATTATAGGATCTGGTCAGGGGATCCATAGCTTAAATGGAAAAGGCATTTGCGGGCTTAACGCAGAAGATGTCGGATCATACCCGGCTGGGTCCTGTATCTTTTTTAAACTCTTGGTTCAGTATCAAAACGAGTCTGGTCCCAATTGCGCCAAAATAGGGCAGTGTTCGGATAAAAAGTTTTAACTTTTGCGTTCATCTAACATTAACATATAAACATTCTAAATAAAATTTATTATTGAATATCTGAACAAAATTCATCTGTTTCAATTCCCCAAAGAATCAGACAGGGCTTTGTAGTAAATTTATAAGAACCATAATATTATGAAAATAGGAGAAAGCGATCCTGAGCTAAAGAGTTGAATTTATATAAAATTTGATTATAGGATCTGGTCAGGGGATCCATAGCTTAAATGGAAAAGGCATTTGCGGGCTTAACGCAGAAGATGTCGGATCATATCTGGCTGGGTCCTGTATCTTTTTTAAACTCTTGGTTCAGTATCAAAACGAGTCTGGTCCCAATTGCGCCAAAATAGGGCAGTGGCCGGATAAAAAGTTTTAACTTTTGCGTTCATCTAACGTTAACATATAAACATTCTAAATAAAATTTATTATTGAATATCTGAACAAAATTCATCTATTTCGATTCCCCAAAGAATCAGACAGATGGGCTTTGTTGTAAATATATATATATATATATATATATATATATATAAACATATGTATATAATATATTATTTATTTGTTTAGGACTATAGTATCGAAGGATTGGCCTTCATCATCAGTCTTTTTTTAATTATAAATATTATTTTTCATGGGGTCACTTTTACGTGGATATTGTAAATATTTGTTCTTACTTAGCAGATAAGCCAGTTGAACATTTGCATCAAGTAGAGGACAATCTTTTTCTCTTTATGATTTAAAAACTCTGCTACTTTCGGCAAAATAAAAAATTTTCAAATAAGCAGAAGGAGATATTTTTATTGACAATGTCCAAAAACTAAAACAATATTTATTACTGTTGGTCAACCAGTGGGGAGCGAAACTGTCTCGCGAATAAAAATAATTTATCGTAATTATTAAATTTATTTCTTTTGCGGTACAAATAAGCCTTGAAATTAAAAAAAAAATCAATTACATATTTAGGTAGTTCCTTTAATTTAAAAAATTAATGTTATAAATATTTGATAATTTATTAACTTATTCCGGAGTCCTTATGAAACCATGTAGAGAAGGGTTCTCAAGAATTCCCTCGCTACCTTGGATGCAATTTAGGAACGAGCCATAAAATTGATAAGAGATTCAGGCAGCACTTAATCTTTAAATCCCTTGGCACCAAGCACTTTTTTTAAAATAAATGTGTATGTCCTAATGAGGCAAAGTCAATAATCACACTTAAATGATCATTAACAATAAATATGTAATTTGCAATCAATCAATCAATAATTTTATAAGCCCCCATTTAGCAATCAATTGAAAATCAAATCAAATTAATGTATTTGTTAATTAATGTATCCTTATATTTCTGGATTGGTAACATTTTTATTGAGTAGGGCGCCTCTAATGTCAAAGACTATTTTTATTTTATTTAATTGAAAAGTTTTTATCTTGCCGAGAGTAGCAGAGTTGTTGAATCATAAAGAGAGGTTTTCTCTGCTTGATGCAAATGAACATACACAAATATATATATATATATTATTTATTTGTTTGAGACTATAGTTATGTGTGTATTAGTGGAGGTTGGTCACTTTTCAATCAGGGGATGCTATCGAAAAAAGTATCCGTAATTTATTGAAATTTAATTTTAATTTAATTGTTTTTTTTTTGCAAGTTTCATCGAATACTGCATAATTTTCGCTATTTTTCAATTTGAAAATTAGATTTTTTAAAACTATATTTTTGGACCTTTGACCCAAACGGATACTGCTTTGTGTGAGTGAGAGTAAGAGTCAGAAATTAATTCTTGTGGCTACAACTCCACAGTTCCTGAGATTGAAATCGACCATCTTCCACTATGAATCAGCCTCTCCTATAAGAAAATCTTAAATTTCTCCTAATATTCTACCTATAAGCAAGCTAAGACTTGTCTATAGCGCTCTTAGTTATTTTCGATCTTATATATTGAGAGTTCTTAGAAGTGGATTAGTCCAAATATTCTCGAATTATCTTTATTTTTGTATTATTTCTATTTTAATAGTTCTTCAGCGAGAACAATTTTTATTCGACTAAAACTCGTCTGGACGTGTCTTTGACATGCTTGAACTGGAAGATATATCTACCAGACAGGGACTTTTATCCGCATCCTTTACGGAAAATCATTCAATTTAATTGCCCCTTGAAAAATTTTTATTTCATTTCGAGAACCAATATAATTTTCAAAACAAAGAATGTTTTTTATAGAAATATTTGAAATTACGGATAATAATTTGAAAATTTAAAGGTCCTCCTGACATTTTGAAGTCGATATTTATGAAAATACTCTAAATGTTTGAAATTTTAGGGATACTCCACATCCACAGCATCCATGGACCGCACACCACTGGTGTGTGTATGTTCATTTGCATCAAGCATAAAACAAATTCTTTGTTTCTCTTTGTTTATTTTATTTTCTAGACTGGCTATTGACAAGTTTGAGGTGATGAGATAAAATTAAGATTCACAAAGAGAAACAAAGAGGTTGTCCTCTGCTTGATGCAAATAAACATACACACATATATATAGTTCCAGGTCGACCACCAGTGATGAAAGAACACCAAGTTTTCAATATTCATATGATATTGAGTCCATGAAAAACATTTATAATTGAAGAAAGACTGATGATGAAGACCAAGTCTTCGAAACTATAGTCTCAAACAAATAAATAATATATATACAGATATATAATCTCGATATATATATATGTGTGTATGTTTATTTGCATCAAGCAGAGGACAACCTCTTTGTTTCTTTTTGTGAATCAACAACTCTGCCACTCTCGGCAAAACAAAAACTTCTTAATTAAAATTAAGATTTCCAATTTGGGACATTTTATTGATAGATTAAAGTAAATAATAAAACAGAGATGTAGGTATATGATATTTTTAAACGTATTTGAAAATAAATGAAGTAAAATATTTGGATAGAAATTCTCCACGACCCAAAGAATATTCTTTGCGGCTCCTAAGTTAAAAATAACTGATTTAACAGACTGCAGCTCTAATAATAAAATAGTAATAATGCGTGCTTGAAAACGAGAGAATATAGATAGATTATAAAAGCAGAAACGACTTTAATTCCTCTTTATTAATTCTCTATTTTCAATAGAAATGTTAATTTGCTTGGAAAAACATTTTCTTTTCTGATTTGATTGAATGTTTTGAACTGATTAATGTTGGGATTGAGACAGACAAATAAATGTTATTATTCAAATCTCGGATAAAATTTATGTTCTACCATTTGATACATTCCTGATACTTCCTTTTCATTGGTATTCAACGAATTTTTTTCAAGAGTGAAACTTCATCCTCGCTCATTTATAATAATAAAGAGGCAAGATTGATCTTTGGAGATTTTTCTTTGTTCTATCTATTTGAAATAATTAAATTGTTTAAAAATATCAATTTATGACTTAATAAATACATTCGTTCTTTAATAAATATTTATTCAGTACAGATAGGGCGGATCTGAATAATTAATTCACTTAAAATTTTTTGCCAATTTGCTTTAAGAAATGATTCCAGTTTTGATGTCTTGATGGAAAACCGCCTCTGCTCAAACTGTCAGATATTTTTTTAATTGCCAATTAATTTAGCTAACCGTCAGATATCAGGACAACCAGCTGAATTAGATTCGAAAATATCCAAAATCTAAAGGCTATTTTAATTCTAAGCCTCCGGTTAATTTTAACAGAAAGTTTACAATCTTTTGATATGTGACTAGCTTGCGATTACATCAAAAATAATTTATCCATATCTAATCGGGTTTCGAATCCATGAGAAATAACAGATAAAATATGGCTAATTAAAAAGACTGATGATGAAGGTTAAACTTTCGAAACTATAGTCTCCTAACAATTATATTATATTATATTAATATTCTTTTTATATATATCCCTATGTTTATTTGCATCCAGCAGGCGAAAACCTGATTTATTTTTTTCTTTATGAGTTGACTAACTGGCTGATAGTTAGATATTCACATTTTTCAAATTATTGTAGTATACTTCTTCCGATTCTCTATTTTAACATTTGATATTAATAAAACTTTATTTGAGATTTTTTTAATATTAATAATTATATAACTCTTCGAGGATATATTCTCAAGAAATGGCTCTCATATTTTTCTTTAAAAAAAAAGAGTTTTTTTATTGTCAATAGGGATGTTTCGAGCACTATAAAGTGTTATCATCAGCCTAAAATTTTAAAATTTAATTTAATTTTTGAATTTAATATTAGATTTTAGGCTGATCATGACACAAGTATAAAGTAGTTGAAACGTTTTAATTGAAAAGTTTTTGTTTTGCCGAGAGTAGCAGAGTTGTTGATTCACAAAGAGAAACAAAGAGGTTGTCCTCTGCTTGATGCAATTAAACATACACACATATATATATCGAGATGATATATCTGTATATATTATTTATTTGTTTGAGACTATAGTTTCGAAGACTTGGTCTTCATCATCAGTCTTTCTTCAATTATAAATGTTTTTCATGGAGTCAATATCATATGGATTGGACTTGGTGACACCAAGTTTTCAATATCCATATGATATTGACTCCATGAAAAACATTTATAATTGAAGAAAGACTGATGATGAAAACCAAGTCTTCGAAACTATAGTCTCAAACAAATAAATAATATATACAGATATATCATCTCGATATATATGTGTGTATGTTTATTTGCATCAAGCAGAGGACAACCTCTTTGTTTCTCTTTGTAGTTGAAACGTCCCTATTGACAATACAATTTTTTTAAAAATAATATAACCTGTGTTATATTTTTACAAATGAAAGCCATTTTTTAAGAATATATCCTCGAAAAGTTATATAATAATTAACATTTTACTTTTTCTTAACTGATAATTGCTTTGCACGCTTGTAGTTATTATGAATAGTATTCTCTTTATAGTGATGTCGAAGGAAACAGCAAACTAGAGTGGTTTCCTGTTGCCTTCCTCTTTAAAAAATCTTAAAAATTAATAAAAATGCAAAAAAAGAAGATTTTATTGCTTTATAAAATAGACTTAGTCGTAAAATCTTTTAATGGTAGTTTTATTGAGAATGTTGTTAATATCCAAATTACTTCATGAATAAAAGATGAAAATTTCAGTCAGAAGCACTTCAATTAAATCTGTTTGAAGCGATGTACTCATCCACATACGCTTTGATCTTTAATTTTGCAATCGTTATCAAGGGACTATTTTTGATAATATTGAAAGGAGAGCAGGAGACGCCGTCTTTGCTCAGGAATTTGTTAACAAAAAATCTTTTCCTAATTCTTGTTATTTTTCATTATGATAATGCTTTTTCCTTCATGTTCAATACCTTGAATTGAGATCCAACTGTAAAGGTGAGATTTTTTATTAGTAATTACTCCAAAGCAAGGGTCACAAGGTTTTGAGAAATGTTCGTCCATAAATTACGTCACAAGAATTTCAAGATTTTTAGACCCTCCTCCCCCTCTCCCCCTGTGTCATATTCTGTCACATTTTCATTGAATTCCCCTGTATTGTGACGTTACACTAACGTTTTTATAGCCTATAATTTAATAACTGTAGAATTTTTTATAAATTAAACTCAACTAAAGGGATTTAATATATGTTTAGCTTAATTAAAAAAAAATTTAATTGGACTTTTGTAACATCATAATTTTTAAGATCCCCGGGCCCCCTTGTCACATTTTATCACAAATCGTCCCACCTTACTATGTGATGTAATTTATGGACGGCCCCATTACGCTATATTTGAAATAAAGATTTTGAGGAAGGAAATTTCAGGTTTTTTAGTCAAAAACAACGCCTTAATTGTTTACCTATCATCAGAGCTTTCGATCTTTGTTTTTTTATCATCTTAGGGCTATAAACTAGAAGATGATAAAATAAAATAAAAGTTCAGAAATCGCCAATTAATGCGCTATTCTGACTAAAAGTCCGATACTTCCTGAACATCTTAATAACTTTCGCATTCGTTCAATAAATTCAAACAAATTAAATCATAAATTTAATAAAATTAAAATGGATTACTTGGTAGTTTTCTTAAATAATCAATTTTTAATTTTATTAAATTGGTAGGTTTCAGAAATAATCAATTTTTTTATATACATATGTTTTACTTTGTTATACCATTCTTCTAGATATTCTAGAACAAAGCATAAATTTACTTTAAGAACTAGATAATTTTGAGCTTTCCAGTTTTATAAGTTCTGGTTGCAGAATGTGAAAATACAATGATTTTAGGACTAGATTAAGCTTTCTATAAGCTTCATGTTTGACTTTTATAAACAGGTATAACTAACAATAAATTAATGTTGTGCAAATCCAATGCTGAGATCGCCCGATGCGTCAGGCTTCCATGGTTTCAAGTAATTTTTATTTTATTTTTTGAAAAAGGAGAGGAGATTTTTTCGAATAAAGGTTAGCAAATGAAAATAGAATTTTTGAAATTGCATTTTAAGGAAAAAGGTTGGTGAATTCAGTCATTAAAGATCAGGCAATTAATTTAAAACCCAATTCAATTTTCACATTAGCTATTAAACAAATGATATACTAGTAGGTATAAGCTCATTAAGGGGAAACAGATCATATTTTAATTATTCATGCAATGTATGAGCGTACTAATGATTTTATAACATAATAATGTTTCTTTAGTCGCTGATGAAACATTTGTATTGAGCTTCGAAAAAATTGCTCGACTAGCCAAAATTTTTAATTTTTCTTTTTTTTGTTTATTGTTTTATTAAACTTTTGTTTTTCGGAATTAATAACTAACTATTTTGCCATCATTTTAGAAAGTAATTTAATTTTTATAATTTTAATAACAATCTATAAAATAGCAGTTAAATACGATGGAAGATTTAGCACTGGGAGGCTCGGGGCACAATTCAATTTTAAGTCTCTCCTCTAAATATTTTCACTACCCCTACACCCTGCAGTTAATTTTTCAATTTATTTTATGGAATACTTCTAAATTATTAATTATTTTTATTATGAAGATAAAAAATAATTAATAAAACTATTTATTTTTTATTTTGAGTGCTCTATTTTGAGGCCTCCTTGATTTATGAGGGCTAGGCGCATGCCTCGTGCGCCTGCGCAGAAATCCGCCTCTGGGTGTTTATCTACTCTTACTAAACGAGCAAAAATTGTATATTTATTTGTATATATATTTGTATCTTGGTTATATTTTGAAAACGACTCTACCGATTTTGATGAAATTCACGAGTTAGGGGGTTTTTGGGGTGACAATTCGATCTGTCACGGTCTCATCTTCGACAACATTGTTTTTGATGGGTTTTTTCGTAATCAAATTAATTATTCTCAGGTAGACAAATCCCATTCTTAGGGTTTTAAAAAAGGTTACTCTTTTCCTTTTGTACCCAGGCAGACAATGGGTTGCCTTAATTCATTGTTCTAAAAGGCCTTGAAGAAGTATTGTGATTGTGGATTTTAACATATTTTGTTCTCCATAAACGTTAGAAATATTAATAAACGTTTTATAATTGTTTTTATAAAGAACTTTATTTATTTAATAGAATAAAAAATAATCAAGAATTTATTTAAAAATATATTTCGCATAAGCAGGTCTCAATTTTCTGAAAAAACAACACATTTTGATAGATTTTATTTATTAACAATTGGATGAATAAAAATGAATCATATGGTTGAATCAAAACAGGTGCAGGAGGTAAGGTGTAGTGGTGGGGGATCCGGGGGTAGGGCGAGGTTTCAGGGGTGGGGTCAAGCGGGGTGGGTGGGGGTACAGTGGGCGAATACATTATATATTTGTTTTTTTTTTTAATTTGAAAACGGCTCTCAAATAAAAATCGACCTTTTTATCAGAATTTTAAATTAAAAATAATATTAAAATAAAGGTTTTAACTGAAGGAAGAAGTTACCGAGCATCGCTCGGTGCCTCCAGGTACTAAATGTCTAATACTTATACAGTCATTTTAAAGCATGTTTTTTTTATCTGTCTGTGTGTCTAAATACTAATATCCATGAAAAGTAGGTAGAGGTTGTAGAATATTCGTTACAACACCAAAAAATGTATTTGTATTTCCAAAAATAAAAAGGTAAATTAATAAATTATAGACTTTAAAACCATAATTACTGATGAAGGTTCAAAGCTATAAGCGAGGTTTAAGGATTTGATTAATTTGGTCTCAACCTTCTCCACATTATAAACAAAGAGCTGACTAGATTTTTGGCTTTATCGATACAGAAATTCTCGTTGGAAAATGCGAAATCTTAAAAAATCTTTCACTTTTTTCTTTAACTTCAAATTTAAATTTGAGGAAAAGAGAACATTTTTCAAGATAACACTTATCGTAAATTTTTGTGAATTGATCATTGTTTTTCAAAGAAGAGCGTTTAATCTTAACGCAAGGATGTTTATTAATTCAAATACATTTTATTAATACAAACACGAGTAGAAAAAACAAACAAACAGAGAATTTGATTTTTTTTTGGTGTTTTTATTCTTAGTTTTTGGAGCTATCAAACTCATTCTAAATATAAAGTATAAGTATTTTCATTTTGGAGAGACGAATAAATTTATTCAGAATCATATTTTTTTTTACCCTTGGGCTGCCTTCTATCAATTCTACATTGTAAATATAAACATTTTAACACCAGACAGAACAAACTTGCTATGATTTTCTGTTTTTTGTGTGTTTTTTATAAAATGTTCAATTGAAATTTCATGAATAAAATAAAACATATAGTTTATGGTTACAGTAGATTAAATTCTTAATTGTATTTAAAATCTCACGAGAGCCCCCAAAAAATCTCGCGATATGGTTACAGTAGATTAAATTCTTAATTGTATTTAAAATCTCACGAGAGCCCCCAAAAAATCTCGCGACTTCAACTTTGAAAAGGACTACGAGTTTGGGTACGACTGCATAGATTACTGATAAATTTTTTCAAAAGACAAGCTAAAATGTATATATTTTCCATATTTTAAGTTAAAATATAAAAGTGAGTGAAGAAATAATTGCATGGGGGTTGGTTGGTGGTTGGAAGGGCGTTGAAAGTTCATTGATTGAGCCATGATGACCCTGGCCTCTATAAACCAACCACTCCCGAAGTCGTTCCCTCAACCAACCGACAACCACTCCGGAAACATTGCACAACGTTATGTCAAGAGGATATAGACACCACAATTTACAACAACAAACACTCAACCAGCTAGGAATACCATATAACAATAAAAAGGAATTAATTCAAGATTTTATATTCTACATATTTGTATTGTACTGTCAACATTTTGAGGGATAAATTTATCGATGATATAGTTTGTAGAAATCAATTCTACTTGATGAATACCAATTTAATTTTTTTTTTTTTTAAATGAAACGTTTCGAGATTAAGTGGGAGATAAATTTAACCTAATTTATCGAACGGAGAATTCACCACTGATCGAAGCCCCTAAAAACTTAGTAAATTGGATTGTATCTAACTTTCTGAGAATTGACTTTTGATCTCGGTTTCTTTCCTTCTACTCTGTTCTTTTCACGAGGGAGGGGCCATCCCACACAGGTCTTTAGGGGATGCACCTTCTGGTGTATCTCCTTCTCACATCATATCATTAAAAAAAAAAAATGGTGTCATCAAGAGTCTCACAAACAATTTTCATACATATTTTCTAACAATTTTAAAATCATTGTCTCTCACATTACTTGAAATATTCTTTCTAATTGATCATTAGACAAACAAATATGAAAAAAAATTTAAAAATGTTTCAAGTAATGTGAATGATAATGATTTTTGAATATGAGTGGATTTCGATGAAGCAGTCCAAAGTTCAAAAAAGAGAGATATCTAATTATAACTAACTAACATTTTTATTCAAAATCGACATTTCGGAGGTTTATTCCCTCCTTCTTCAGGGGTTTGAAAGGTCAGTGAAAGAAATACAATGTGGCATTCCCCTATGTCTCCCCTCTCAGTGGCAGTAACAATTTTATACAGTCTTCATTCGCCAATACATATATCCCCATGACTTCAAGGGACTGGAACTCTCTCCCAGCCTCCATCTTTCCCAGCACCTATAATCTTCAAACCTTCAAAACCGGGGTGCATAGACACCTACGTCTACACCCTCTCACTTAATCAACTTTCCCTTCTCTTCGGTAATGCAAGGGTCTTTCGAGATCCATAGGAGCTGCATCTTTACTGGTGCACTCCTTCTTGCATTCGATTGCATTAAAAAAAAAAGTCTTTCATTCTTAGCAGAATTTAGTGTAGTGCTGATTCTACTGAGAATGAAATACTGCATAATATTGTTACTGCCACTGAGAGAGGAGACAGAGGGGAATATCACGTTGTATTTCCTTCACTGACCTTTCAAAACCCTGAAGAAGGAGGGAATAAACCTCCGAAACGTCGGTTTTGAATAAAAAAGATAGTTATAATTTTCTCTCTTTTTGAACCTTTGACTAAATAAATAAATCTCTGGCTCGACAACCCTTCATGGGTCTTGGCCTACTGAATTGGTTGCTGTCCTAATTGGAAACAGTACCGAGGGGTCAAGTGGTTAGCTCAACGCACATCTACAACCTTCGTTTCAGTTTTCTTAACCGGGTTAAGAACCTTTGACTGCTTCATCAAAATCCACGCAGTTTATTTATAAGCCCCTCTCCAAAAACTACTTCAATCTTGTTACAAAATATGAATGAAAATTGTCCGTGAGAGTGATGATGACACAACAATATCGAAACGTATCATTTTAATGACAATAAAGAAAATTAAAAAAAAAGATGTTTATCTTATAGAATTGATTCCCACCCATATTATCGAGAAATTCATCAATCAAAATGTTGATACTACTACGATAAATAATTTCTCTGTTGGGAGGAGAAAGGTTAAATTTTATTTATTTGAATCCAAAGTACTTAAGGTAGTGGTTTCCAAACTTTGGATTACCGCCTCCTCCCTTCTTAAGGCTCGCGAGATCAATTTAAGAAGAGGGGGAGGACGTTTTTTAATCAAAGTGAAAATTTAGAGACTAATGGGCATTTGTTTCTACGTATACTATACTGAAATAACTTGACCAAGTGCTAGTCAGATCGCAGATGTGGAATAAATGAGTTTGTAGAATTTTTTTCATAATGTTAAGATAAGTCGTTTCTAAATGTCAGAAGGGTTGTTTTTCACCCCCTCGGAAATCGAACATAATTAATAATCCCTTCCATCGGATCTAATAGATGACACTCTAATGATTTTCTAAGAAAATTTAAATCTATTACTATCGGCAACTTGAAATTTTTCATATTCAAAAAGTTAAGACGTTTTTCTAAGCGCCGCCAAGTTTAAAAATCACATAAAAACAAACACTTTGGTGCTCTCACTGTCATTTTAAATTTAAAAAAAATCAAATTCTACTTAAAGAGATCTTTACAGGAATACTAACACACTATAGTACAAAAAAATATTTTTTTATTTTTGACGCCCACATAAAATTCTAATCTCCTCAAAATAACCATTTATTTAAAATTTTAAAATGATTTTCGGGAAAATCAATATACATAACTTTTGAATTCCAACTTTTTATTTTATTTAGTTTACGAGCTACATTGATTGCTCTGACAGTCAAACAGATACTGTATAGACACTAATTGAGGCGCTTTTTATTTTTAAACGGAACCCTAAAAAAAGAATGTTTGACATTTATGGGGGTTTCTTGCCAAAGTACTTCCAAGAGTGTTTGAGCTAAAAAAATAAATCTTCATGTTTATCATATCTTAAATTGAAAGTTTCTTTTTGCCGAGAGTAGCAGATTTTTTATAAATTGAAGGAGACAATAAAAGACTATATCTTCTGCTCGAATTATAAGTTTTTAATTTATTTATAACAATCACACAGAGAGTGTTAAAAAAGTAATTTTTTCGAGATATTCAAACGAAAATATATATTTCAAACTCTTTATAAAATATACTATTTAAAAAACAGAAGACTCTCTCATTTTATTTTTAACCTAAAATAAAAACAATTCTGTTACCATCGACAGTGAAATCTTTTATTCAACTAATATTTAAAATGAGTTTAGTTTTTTGAAAATTAATATTTTTTTCTTTGAAATTCTCAATCCAGTTGATAACACACTCTTTTATTGTCTCCTTCAATTTATCAAATCTGAAGAATAGTATATACCAGGGGTGGCCAGTAACCTTAATTTTGGGAGCCGCAAATTTATAAAACTGTTTCAAAGCGAGCCACATTGTTTGAAGATTAATTAATGGTTTATTAAAAAAAAGACACATTTTTTTATTTTATAAAATATAAATGAAGTAACATTTATTTTTTGTTCTACTTAATTATAAAATTAGTGTTCAATTACAATAAAAAACAAAAAAAAAAAAAAACATTTTACTTTTGAGAAGTGCTTTTACGAGATTTAATTTATGTATTATTATTTTTTACTTTACCATACGGCATGGTCAAGTATTGTAATCGTCCATGAAAAAAGTGTTTTTTGCTTCTTTTTTTTCGAAATATCTCAAAAACGGGTGAAACTATTTTGATTAAAAAAATTGGACGAAACCATGGGATTTCGGTCTATAAAAAAGCCTTAAAATGTCTGTTAGTCTGTCTGTTAGTTATTTTATTTAGAGAAAGTGGTGTAGGTTTTAGGTGAAACATGATATTAATTTATAAAGTAAAGGGTGTGTAGTTTCACAGTGAATGAAATAAAACTCAAAGAGGTTTATACAAACTCAATATATTTCGGATTATTAGTCCACCATCAGGAGTTTACAGCTTAAAAACAGTTTTAACATGTAAACTCCTGATGATGGACCAATAATCCGAAATATATTGAGCTTGTATAAACCTCTTTGAGTTTTATTTCATTCACTGTGAAACTACACACCCTT
Organism: Forficula auricularia; assembly: GCA_024734495.1. Taxonomy (NCBI): domain Eukaryota; kingdom Metazoa; phylum Arthropoda; class Insecta; order Dermaptera; family Forficulidae; genus Forficula; species Forficula auricularia. The sequence goes on along the minus strand of JALMQS010000120.1, from coordinate 6,216,663 downwards.
TACTTTATTAATTGTCTGATAGTTAGTCTGTGCGTTACCAAATTTTTGTGGACGAGCTAGCTCAAAAACTAGTGTGAATATCAAAACCAAATTTCACACGTAGTTTTGGTCCATTGAGATTAAGCTGATTAGATTTTGGTGCATATCGACCCAAAATTAAGAGGAGTGGAGGGGGGGGGGGGGTTAAAAATTAAAAATCTAGGCCATTTGAACAAACTGTACAAAATTTTGTATACATAATCAGTGGACCCCCATTAATTATTTTACTTTTTAAAATCAGTATTATTCACGATGGTTCAAGAGCCGAACGAGATTGACTGAAGAACCGCATGCGGCTCGCGAGCCACGTTTTAGCCACCTCTGGTATATACCATCATTATCATCATCGAGTAACATAGGTACACAGTTCTAAGACTGCCCACACTTCTTATAATTTTAATTATCTAGCGAAAATACAATCTTGTTTAATAGCTTTTAATTCGAAACTTTATATTTGCTACCTCTAATTGTTGAAAGAGTGACTATTTGGGAACAACATGTGCTATTATTGAAAGTCTAGTTCCGGTGGGTTGCTTGCATCCTAATTAATTTATTGAGTTCAAAGGTCTCTCGTACAAATAACTTGCTCAGAACATATGACATTGTTTGTAAAGTAAAAAGTTGGTTAATATTTAGGGTAGATTGGAGAAACATGGCATGTTGAACGTGACATTTTGTTTCACGTCATTTAAAAAGACTAAAATTACTTTTTTGTCATACAATCTGAAACATCATGTTTAGACCGATAAAAGCTGGGCAACAACTGATAAATTTTAACCAAATTATTTTTAACAAAAAAACTTCTGCCAGTTTCTTTTTTTTAACGAGACAAGCATTATATATCATTCTTTTTAGTTTTTACTCAACCCTCCTCAATTATCAAGTTATTTAAACAAATTGTGTGGTATATATTTCACTAGAGATTTATATTATTTATAACTCACTCACTCTTATACGGCTATATAAATAAATATGTTTAAATATTATATGGCCAAAAATAGTCTGCTAAAAGTAAAAAACACACAATCAAATAATAAACTAACAAATGTTATATTAATCGATTTTTATATATACCAAACAAACATTTTGGATAAATTGGAGTAAAAAATTACAATTAAAGCGTATCTTGGCGGCTTTGAGACGCTCCCGAAACCTCATCGCTCATTCAGCTTCGGACATTGGGGTAGATACCTTGCGTGGCCCATAACCCTCTCTTGCCGAAGATAGCCGTAATTTATATTTATGACTGGCTCTTGCACAGGCTGAGGCCGAATTTTTATATTTTTTTTTGTACACTTCTGGTTATTTTTAACTATAAACATTGACCAAATTACACTTATTTTTATTTGAATCGAATAATTAATTATTAATAATGGAAAATAAATTTTAATTGGCATTGTTCCAGGTCACGTGATTAATGTCATGGAGATAGTAATTAAGAGTCGAACTGATAATTACCTAGAGTACCTTCGCCATTTTCATAGGAGCGCTTTTGGCGCAACTAATCGGCCTAAAAACTCAATAAACACACGACATAATCATTGAGCTATCAGGTATAAGTCGTGAGTTACAACGAGTTAAGGAGGTTCTTTCGCGACAATCCACACCAAAAGTTTTAGCCTCGTAACCATTCTATAAATATAAACGGAACTAAAATTTTAGGGTATTTTTTTTTACCTGACTGTCCACTCACACTACGAAATCTCTATATAGATACACACATACTTGCCGGTCGTTTCCAAGCCATTGTGCTTATATCCCCTCCACTAAGAATAATCGACCAAATTTATATATTTGTTTTATCAAAACTACGTGGAAAATAATTTCTATTTCTTTTTAAGTTACTCCGAATATATTATTCTAAAAATATTAGTTTTTCATCAAGATGGTGAAAGTCCTTCAATGAAAAAAATAAAATAATGATCATATCCCCACCCTTTCCCTATCTACCCTATGCTAAAAATATCATTTTAATTGCAATTATTTCATGTTTGATGTGGTAAATCATCTTCAAATTTTAACAGTATGTGTATTATGCTTTTAATGACTTATATTTAAAATTTCAAAACATTCTTGAATTTTTGCATTTGTGAAAGAACTACCTTAAAAGACGCAGGGGCGAATCGGGCATTTTCAGCCCACTGGGAAATGTTTTTGTGCCCTGCCCCCCCCCCCCAATCATACCCATCTTCACAATATGAAATTTAATTTTAAACATACACATTATTTCTATTTTATATGGGGTTAATAAAATGTGAACAATTTTTAAACAATTTTATTTACACAAAATATGACTTTTTTCTTTTATTGGCCTCGGGAACATAGATGCCCATTTAGCCAAAAATATAACTAAAATGGTATAAAAGCATTGATGGTCGTGTCAATTATAATGTTATAAACCTTGGTTTCAAAATCTATTCCAGGGGACAAGTTAAGTTCTTCCTCGCTTTCATAAGAAAAAAGGTTTTTTTTAAGAACTCGTTTATTTTTGAAAGTTTTATTTATTTCAATTTCTTTTTCAATTGACTGAAAATATTGGATTTGCAAGTCAACAAAATCATCGACAACTTTCTTTACACCTACAAAGCTACGTTGTATTTTTTGTAAATCGTCTATTGTTTTTTCTATCATTGTGTAAGCCTGTAAGATATTGCAATGTATTGTTTGTAAATAACTTGATATTGGGTTGGTGTGTTGAAAAATTAATAAAAATACATGAGCTCTGAAACTAAACTCATAACTAGTGAGAGTTCCGGTGAGGCCGTGTGCCGTTTCTTTTGATTCTGGTTTTAGAACCAAGTCTTCTAAAATAATTACAACGGAAATTAAAATTGAGCTATAATTATCCTCATTGCTTCCAAACTCCTCAAATTTTTTTTTAACTCTACAGAATTGGACCAGCACTTTATCTCCCCGATTAATGAAACGCCTCGATTTTTCGAGATATCATTCCAGATGCAGATTTTTTTAATAATTTGAAACAAGAATTCAGCAAATTAAAAAGTGAAGCTAATTCTATGACTGCTGGTTTCGATTCAATAATTACTAAGTTGAGTACCTGGGGATGGCTCTATACATGGATTTGATGGGGATTTTCCTTGAGAATTAAAGATGAAAATCCTTTGAATGTAGCTTGCATGTTTGAAGCACACTCAGTCGAATTACTTATGCAATTTCTTAAATTCCACCCCAAAGACCCTCAGATTTAAAATAATCGAGAAGAGACTGCCCTGTAGTAAAGTGTACTGGCTTAACTGAAATCAGTTTCTCTTCAATTTTGTTGTCCTTTACATAGCGAATAACTAAGGAGCACTGTTCCGTTACATGAATACGGACCACCGGGAGATTTCCCGGTATGCCGGTGGCACGATCCGCCCCTGATAACTACGGCGACTCCGCGAGAACCTTTACTGCTACCGCAGACTCGCTGACATAGACGTTTCACGTTAAAACCAACGGCCGTGTTCCCCGAAACAACCCCACCCGACTTTTTTCACTCATTTTTACTCAAGTCTTTACTGTTATAAGGAAAGAATGCAAATTTCTTCAACATGTACAATAGAATTTGGCGAAATATCATAAATAGGAACTGAAGGAGACAATAAAAGAGTGTGTCTTATGCTGAAATTATAAATTTTATTTATTTATTACAAGACTATAGTTTCGAGGCGACTTCTTCATCAGTCTATTGCAATTGATTCACAGGAATTAATTTAATTAATAAAAATAATAAAATTAATTCTTGTGATTCAATTGTAATAGACTGATGAAGAGCGTAAAGCCCTCGAAACTATAGTCTCGTAATAAATAAATAAAATTTATAATTCCAGCAGAAGACACACTATTTTATTGTCTCTCCTTCAATATATAAAAATTCTGCTACCCCCGGCACAAAAACTTTCAATTTAATAAATAGGAACGCCTGAAGGATAGATAATGGATCGCCTTTCAATGCAATCCAGTTATCTAACTTCCAGGCGTTTGTATTCATTAATACAAATAATTCTTTTTTGATATACTATACATACTATTTTTAATTAAAAGTGAATCCAATTGGGGAATAAAGGAAAAAAGAGAAAATATGTTCAGACCTGGTACGCTCTCCGTATATTTTTCATTTGAAAAAAATAAATAATCCAGAAAAAAACGATTTCAGCATATTTTAACTCGATCCTCTGAAGCTAGAAAGCCCGAAATAAGTTCATCGTTTTGAAATTCAAACATTTTTATACGAGAATTAAATTTTTACAACTTTTGGTTCTTAAGGTATCTGAATCCAAATATACTGACAGACACATATACAAAATCTTGTTTACTATTCATTTTTCCCCACTTCCCGACAAGGGTTGCTTAAAGAGTCCAAGGCACCTATTAGAGAGTAAGTTTAATACAGTAAACCAATTAAAATTTATTTATTAAATGACTGTTTTATTATCCTCTTTTTTTTAGATCAGTACGTGAATATCTATATATATATATATATATAATTGTAAGCCAATAAAATATATTTATGCATTATTAAACAAAAGTTCTTAAGGTAAAATGACCGAAATTTAATTTTTTCGAAAATACATACAGAAAATATAATGATTAATATTCATTTTTCTCAAATTTAAATATAATAAGCAAAAAAATTGAGCGAATTTAATACTTCGAGTTCGCGCAGCATGTGCTTTGCACGAATAGTGTTTTGATTAATTGTGAAAGAAAAAATAATTAAAATCTCGACTTGTTAGCAAATAAAATTGATCATTAAACAAAATATATGTATGTATATGTGTCTATTTATTTATTTAAGGAAAACGACAAAAAAGGTTAAAAATAGTATAGAAATGTAATTAAATTATTGATAACCCAATCGATCGGGGTTAATTTTTTAGTTTTAATACTCTTTGGTAAAATTCATATAAAACTTCATGCATATTGAACGAAAATGAAATCGATGGATGTGATTGAGAGGAGAGGGGGAGCTAAAAAGGATTTTAGAGAGTGGAGGAGAAGGAGGGTTTAATTTCAAAAATAAAACAAGGTCCTTTTTTCAATCAGCCATTTTATTTATACTCCATTACCATGAGCTTCGACCTTTCTATCCTTATTGGATCCCCATTATTATTTATTGTCCTTTTAAAAATGTAGCCGAAGAAAATCATCAAACTATCCACTCTATAATCAGTATTCATTATCATATTATCAATTCATTTCAGACAAGTCAATTTATCTCGCTTTAATTATTACAGCAAATATATTCTAAAAATAAACTGATAGCTAGATGCAGTGCTGGATTTCCGCCTAGGCCCACAAGGCCCGCCTAGGGGCCCAGCCAGTCTGGGGGCCCCGGTTGCGGAGTCTTTTTTTTCAACCTAAAAAGATCACAAGGGATCTACAACAGGCATTACAAATATCATACAAGTATGCAATCTCAATCTCTAGGTAAACAAATATCGCTTAACATTCTCATTAAAATTAGTAACAGTTTTTACGTTGGGTTGCTGCTCCATTTACATAAACACATTTATCCAAAACTTAGGAATTGCGTTCCGAATGCTGTTGTGTACAACAGTGTTGTACCGTTGTTTCCCTTTTTAAATTTTTTTTCTCTTACTTGATCTGTTTGTATCATATTGTTTATTTTCTTTGTAATTAAATTGGCCTAATATTGTACATTAAAAAGGCTAGATGCTCCTACAAATACAATGTTCTTGAATAAAAAAAAAATATGTTCTGTACTAGTGCATTTAATTTGCTAAATTTACAAAATAGCTTCGAGATGGTGGGGGGGGGGGCAAATGTCAAGTGCCTAGGGGCCCTGGGTCTCTTAAATCCGCCCCTGGCTAGACGACCAGACACCTCTTTGAGAGATTAATATCCGAAAATTCTCTAAAATTATTTGCTACCATGACATACTTTAATTAGTTCACATTTTTTGTATAGAAATGCTTTGTCTTATCAAAACTAGAAAATTCAAAACGTATTATATTTAATGAAAAAAATATTCTGCGCTACTTTCAGTAAAAAAATTCTCTAATAACAACCAAAATTAAAATATTAAAAATAATATTAAAAGTTCATTACTTGTAATTAAAAAGTAGATTTATTTATCTGAATTTTGTTTTTGAAAGAAATATATTAAAAAATTCTAATTTCTGTAATCCGAGCTTTAGTCTGTTAGGATTCTAAATCTTTTTAAAAAAACATGTTGAGATATGATTTTATAGACAATAAATTTAAAGCCTTTTTTCAGAAAAAAACCAAAAATACTTAAAAATTTTAAACTAAATAAAGGGTTACTCTCCGTTGGCCAGTCATTTATGAAATTTAGTTAATGTATTTCAAACCTAAATCTAAAGAAATTTTTAAATTGAGATCCTCTGAGATTCACTATTATTGAGTTATCAATTTTAAAGACAGACGGACTGACAGATCAAAGACTTTTCGGCTGCATCTTTGTCTTTGAAGACTAAAATACCTGAATTTTTTTTTGAATTTCTACCCTAACTAAGCCATCGTAACTTCCAACTACCTTTAGTAATTTGAGGCTTTATCTGTGATTTATGTCTGCATGTCATCTATTATAGCGTCGAGATAATTCAAATTTAATATAATGAAATTTTAAAGTACTTCTTTTTCCAACCATATTAATTTTAATTATAGATAAATTTAATACGTTTATATAACGGTTATTTTTTTCAGGTTCCCCTAATGGATACCGCAAAAGACGAACGAATTTGATCCTGAAAATATATAAGGTAATTTCAACACTTAATTTTTTTACATTAGATTTTATTTTTATTTAACATTCGGGAATCACTCCAATTACATTTTGGTCAAACATATATCGTACATAAAATTTCATGTGGGATAGTTCTTAATTCATACAACTTTACAATAAATAGATATAATCATCAAATATATTACTCAATATGATTTATATTTAATAAACTATTTATTTGCTTAAGTGTGTATATTCACTTTTTATTAGTTTATTGTAATGAATGCAATGTTTTTTCACATTACATGAAAAAATTCTATTTGTGAGGTGTTTACTTTATGCATCATTCTAGGGAAGTTACGCGGGTGGGTTTGCAGGAATCGGAGATTTTAAATTTGATTTATCGGAGTCGGAGTCGAAGTAGAAGAGAGATGTATTTAACTGATAAGGGCAGGCATAATGAAATAATAGAAATATAATTCAATAATCAATCTCTTTAATCAGTCAAATATAATTAACAATAATACACATGCGTAAGTAAGATGCAACAATAGAAAAATATGCTGTCGTGAGGGGATTCCCCGACCGACAAGTCTAAACTTGTAGGTGCGCGCTCTGGCTGGCCGCGTTCGAATCTTTCGATCTTCGTTACAACCTCCGATTCAAAATTATCGAAGTCGGAGTCGGAGGTGTAAAATCAATCGGAAGCTCCTACCCTTCGAAGTTGGAGTCGAACCTCCGTAACATCCCAAAATATAATTAGTGTTATAAAGACTTCTATGGATACCTTCTCATAGTGGAATTAATGGGAACGAGAGTGTGGAGAGTCTGGCTGTGAGAGCAATTTCTGAGGGATCATCCTGGCCCCTCGAATTGTCGGCTGATGAAGTTCGGTCTTTAATAAAGAAGAGAATCTATCAGAAGTGGAACAATTCCTGGAAAATGTCTAGTGCTGACAAAGGGCGACATTTCTTCGGAGTGAGTCTGGGAATCCCGGTTCAGCCCTGGTTTGAACGATATCACCTGTTCAGAAAAATGTCTGTACATATTAATAGGCTAAGACTTGGGCACGCGACGACTCCAGAGTACATGCATAGGGTTGGTCTCAGAGGCCACCCTTTCTGTAGATGTGATTCGAGCTCCCAGGGGGACATTAACCATACCCTTCTTGGGTGTGAGTTCTCTCGACGAAAAATAGACCGATTTTATGACAGGGTTCGGGGAAAGATCCAGTTCCCTACAAATGCGCAGCTATTACTTGACTGCATATTCAAAGGGAGAGAACTAGGGAAGCTGATTCTTCAATTCCTTATATCACTGGGCTGTGATATTTTTTTAGGTTGCTATTTATTTGTTTTTTGTTTTGTTTTTTGTAGAGTTAATTTGAATATATTGGCTGGCAAAATGGGTTTGTGCCCGATGCCAATAAATAATATAAAAAAAGTGTTATGAAGAAAAAGAATTTGACAAAACGACTGTATTATAGGTATTTAATTTTAATACGATATGATTGAGAATTTCAGGACAACAAATTAGATTATTCAATAGTTTGTGAAGAAATGTCAAGTCATTTTGCTATCTTCGGAATGATCAACTTCGAGCAAATGTTTCCTTCTCAGATGTCTAAATGAATAATAATAATAATAACTCTATTGACCAATAAAAAAATGCTTCGACATAGAGACCGGAAAGCCTATCCATCGATTTTCAATTTTTTTTTATTTTTATTCACATATTTTTACTTGGGTCTTTATATTAGGAAGGAGAAAATACGGAGAAAAACCCCTTCATTACTATTTTTTTCTATTTTATTTTTTATATCAAACAATAAATAAAATGAATAATGGTGAACAAGATTGTAGTGGGACGCTGTTCCGGACATTTTTTCTATATCAAGATGAATTCCAATACTTTTCTAAATTTTGGAAATATTTTTTTTTCTTTTTGATGAGATTTCTTTTTAAGATGGAAGAATAATTATCAACAATTGAAATGAAAAATATTAAAAAATAAATATTTTAGCTCATTTGGAAAATTTGACTAAAAAAATTGTATGGGGGGTAAAGTAATTCAGCGTTCCGGCAATTCTTTTTTACTTATGGTAAAGATGGAGCAAAAAATGAAATTAGTCCTGGTATTTTTTTCAAATTTTTTAATATAATTCTCAATCTTTTTTCATACAGTTAGGTCATGTTTAATATATTTTAATCCAATTTGTATTTTATTATGAATAAAGTAATGAAAATTTAAAATTTTTTATAAATATATTAATTCTAGGTAGGTTTCACAAAAATAAAAGACAATATGCCTATTAGTATAACTCTATATATATTTCAGGGTACGAGCCCATCTTCAGGAGTTCACAGAGAAAACTACCTAGTATGTATATTTTTAAATTTTTAAAATTTTCATTACTTTATTAAAATACTATATGTTTCACCAAAAACCTACACTATTCTCCCTTAACAAAAATTTTATCATTGTTGATTTCTGGTGGAGAAATGGTCATTTTTCTTAATACTTTAAACTGATAATAAGTAAATCATTGATAAAGATGTCTAGAAGAAAAATAATTAGAGGTAGAAGTCAAGCTACTAAAAGAATTATGACTTGATGGGAATTTATATGAAAGCATTTTTAAAAATTTATTGTGAATTCTTTCAATATGGTCAATTTGATAATGCACATTTTATAAATAACCAGCGGCCATCTTGCTGGCCCCTGGACTCAGTAGTGGGTTTTTAATATAATCGCACCATAATGGTTACGGGGGATTTATTTACGCTACTGAATTAAAAGGATTAAACTATTTAAATAAATAATTTTAATACTAATAAAGAAGATAATATTGAATTAAATCATGTTTATTCTTTCTTAATGTGTTTCGAAATATGACTCGTTTTTTATAAAAGCTTGGTTTGTTTGGTTGTTTGTAAAATTAGATCCTTTTATACAAGTAATCAACTTCCAATTAAGGTTTGTCAATTCGCATCGAATATTAAATTTTTTTTATTTTATTTTATAAAAGAAGGGAAGGTCTTTATATTCTCTTGTCTTTTATAATTATTGTTATTGTCTCTTTGTACAAAGAGACCTCTTATTATATTATTATGCTTTCTAAAGAAGCGTTCTTTCCTTTGATTATTTGAAAATAATGTAATAAAAGCTTGTAATAAAGAAAGAGAAATGGGAAATCGTATCGGTGTAGTAGAGTGCTCGACTACCAAGAGTATTCCCTTAAAATTATTTTTTATAATACTTTCCAAAGTAACCCTAAACTCGTAAAATACAAAAATAAAAAAATTAATAAATTGTAATTTTATTTATCAAAATATTCTGAAATCGTAGACTAATAATCGACAAAATCACGATAAACATGACATCTCTTCGAGATATATTGAATTAATAATTGCATATCATTTTATGCAAATTCACCCCCATTGAGACTAAATAATAAGGGGAAAAAAATCTAGTGATTCATAAGAACAACACATTTACTTTCCCGTTAACTAATGACTAATTTTTGTCAACTAGTTTTGCTGAAATGTTAAATTTTTAGTTACAACAATTAAATAATAAATAGAATCCAATAGAGTGGTAGTTCAGGATAATGAAACTCTATTTTCAAATAAAAAACTTTAATATTATGTCATTGTGACGCTTTTTATCCAAAGTTTCGGAAAATCCTTATTGCCTTTTTCAGGGTCTACAAGGAAGCATAAAACGGCAACCTTCTTTTCTCCTATATTAATGTTTTTCCTTATGTTTTATTGTGTAAAAACATTACAATGATATGATCGGATAAGGGGTTTTCAGAAATCTCGCTTTTGGTGAAACAGTCCCTATTTCTATCACTCAAAATGTCCTCCTTTTAAGAGATATTTTTAGTATGCCGACAACCAACTAACCAACCAAAAAAGGTTGAGAAACACTATCCTAAAGAATGAAGGAAGATCTTCCGAAACATTGCAAAACTTTGACTTATTAACTCTGTCGGACAAAAAAGGATACAAGTCAATAGTACATACACGTTTTTGGTACTCTACAATTCCTGACGGAGTTTACAACCCTTCTGACATATAATAAAAATTGATGGCACCCAATACCCAGCCAGCCAAAATCCCGACATGCCCAAATCGTCGGGATTTTGAGCTATCGGTATTCTGACAGGCTGGATTATAGGGTGAACCCAATAAAAATCATACATGACAGCTCGGATATACGCGTGAATTTTTTCAAGAAAGTCGAATACTCTTCTCTTGGAAAATACAGCTTTTACATATAAGATATACGAGAGGGGTGAACCGCGATTGGATTTATGTGTATATGTCTTTGGAATTATGTGGAATTATCTTGGAATTCATTAGATAATACCCCTTCATCTATTTTCTTATATTTAGAAATTAAAATGGAATTGGAAATATGTGTACAGGATTTAGGACGCGGTTCACCCCTCGTATATACGTATTTTAATAATTTTGGCAGGAGTTCTAATGAAAATGGTGAACGCTCTACTTAAAGAAACATTTTTCTAAGCTATTAAAACTAGACACTTAAATTTTAACATCTAGTTATAGTTTGATAATCCATACATAATTGAATTGTCAAAGTTGAAAAAATTAATTTGAGGAAGCTTAAAAATTTGAATGAATTTTCTGATTTCACCATAGTTCAATGAGCAGACTATTCTACTGCAACAGCTTAAAGCAAAATCAATCTCTTCTCAAAGCAACAGTATACACATAAAACAGGAAGACAAAAAGGTCTTCAGTTAAATAACATAAAAAGAATAGGAAAAAAAGAACTTGAAATTTTAAGTCTGTCAAACAACGATTAATAGATACGAATCTTGACATGAACAGAAACATGCACATCCGCCGAAACCTCTTTGCATCGGATTGCGTGCTATTCCAGATTGTATAGGAAGAAGAGAAAAAACGAATGTAAAACTGTTGATAAGTTTTTCCTTAAAAGATAAAACACTCCGTGAAGATTTACTTTTGTTTGTAATCAGATTAATTTCTTTTTGAAATTACTTAATCTGATTGAAAATAAAATTAAATATTTTTAATTTATATTTTATACCTACTAATTTGTGCTAAAAATAATTTGTTTTAATGCAATGATTTAAATGTGTGTTTAATTAAAGTATGTTTTATTTAGTAACCTATATTTAAACACCTCCCAATCATATCACCCAAAGCTAGAAAATCCTCCTCCAGGTAGGTACTTTATATTAATCTACTTTTATATATTTTAGGGTTTATTTAGTCACACAAATCAAACAAATAGAGAAATTTCAGTTAATTAACAATATTTATTTCATAGATTTACTAAACAGTTTCGGTCACCACTGCTAGACCATCCTCAGTAGTACTGGAAAAACGAAACATTTTATAAGATTTTTTCTATTATATACAATCATACAAAATAAAAACCATACAATTTCGTTCAAGATTTGGAATTTTTCACTCCCCACATACAACTGATTTTCAATTTAACATGGATATTTCAATAAATTTCAAAAAATAAATCATTTATAAACACTTGTCTCTGGTTTTAGAATATGACCTGAATTGATGATAAATTAAATTTAGTTAATTGAGTTAAATTTAGTTCATTGAGATTTGATTGTAAAATATAGTAATTAGAAAATCTTTAATTTATCATCAGTTCAAATCACATTCCAAAACCAGAGCCAAGTGTTAAATTGAAAATGAGCTGTATGTACAGAGCGAAAAATTCCAAATCTTGAACAAAATTGTATGTATAAATATGAAATTGTATGGTTTTTATTTTGTATGACTGTATATAATAGAAAAAATCTTATAAATTGTTTCGTTCCTCCAGCAACCGAAGATGGTAAAGCAGTGGCGACCAAAACTGTCTATTAAATCTATGAAATACTTAAATAGTGTCAATTAACTGAAATTTCTCTATTTGTTTAATTTGTGTGACTAAATAAGCCCTAAAATTTATAAAATTAAATTCTACATGAGTCACTTAAGTTTTGGAAGAATTTTATATTAATCATATATTGTTACAAAAGAAAGAAAATGTCAACTAAATAAATGATTATAGTGCATTAATTTAACATTTGTTTTAAGAGGGAATCAATGAGGGTGTGTTCACTCTTTGAGGCAAATAAAAATACACCTGTATTCTTTTATTTATAAGAGATTTAATATAATATATAAGTAATACATTATCGTGTCGTACATATTAAGTTGTAGTGTCTCGTTAGAAAAAATTCACTAATGAAAAAAGATTTATTCTTCATTAAAGTTTAAATTTTTATTTAAATCACACATGATTACTTTATAATTATTTATTGAAACAAACAATTACAATTTTAATACGACTCCTCGATCGACTTATTCTGCGATCGTTCTCAAGTATGAGTACCCACTCCGATTATAGGTCAACTGAGTCAATCATGTTTATCTGGGCTCAAAGCCTAAACTATAACATTCTTGATATAGTGAATTAATTGTTATGTACTATATTATTGCTATTATTATCATTTGATTTGTCAATATAATTTTTTTGCTTTTTATAATCTTTAATAACATGTAATGCTCAATCCGACAGGGGGCGCTGATGCCGTCGGTATATTTGGGCTTTGAGCCCAGATAAACATGATTGACTCAGTTAACCTATAATCGGAGTTGGTACTCATACTTGAGAACGATCGCAGAATAAGTCGATCGAAACGTCGTATTAAAATTGTAATTATTTGTTTCAATAAATAATTATAAAGTAATCATGTGTGATTTAAATAAAAATTTAAACTTTAATCAAATTAATCACAAAAATAAAAGCTTCAACAGCTTCATTACTAATTTATTCTTCATGTTAAATCATATCCAGATTCAATTTACATTAAGAAAAATAACACAAACTGAATTTTAAAGAAGAGTGAATTAATTAATTAAAACCTTACAAAGCGATATCCTGGGGTCACATTTAGTATAATTATACTTTGTGGCAAATTTTTCAAAAACGTTTTTTGATGAAAGAAATTTTATTAAAAGAAGTACAAGGAGGCGGAATTAATGGTAGACAATGTAGACTTTTCCTAAATTATATATATTTTTTTTAATTAAAAAACAAATATATTTTTTCTTCAGTGACAAAGTCCATTCTATGTGAATATTTCATTTTTATTTGTATCTGTATACTCGTATATGTGGCCTGAGTCTTGAGTGAGTGTGTATAAATTTGTATAGAGGTCAGATTCTAATCAGTAAAATTTTTTCATTGAGATCGGATCTCTAGCACTTTAGCCAACCTGAGCCGCAAAATTACAATTATATTAGCATGAAAATTCTCCATAGATTTTTGAATGAGAATTAGACTAAATACAAAACTAATAGAACATCAGGCCTTGTCTAGATGAATCAAATCCCTGAGTAAGTATTATCTCCATTCTTTTCCTGAACTATAAACACTAGCATGGTGTTTGTTCTCACGATTAAAGTTACTAATCCTCACTAAAGCTTTATGTGCAAGAAACACGCGATTTTCGAAATCTCAACACCCCTTCGCTGTTTAATTGAGTAAGAATCGAAATACCGGTTCACCAATTCGTTTATCCCTATGATCTCTAGAGACTGGAACTTGCTGTCTGTCACTGACTGGAAAAATCATAAATTGTTCGAAAGGCCCTTTAACTACGATTCAGCTTCTAACAAAATCTGGTTTTCTTTTTTCACAATGGAGGGACCAATCAAGACTTATAGGAGCTGCACATTTTTATTGTAACTCCTTCTCGTATCAATATCATTAGAAAATGTTTTGGGGATTGGTTTAGGCCATTTTTCTTTTATTTAAGTGATCTTTTGTTTATATAAGAAATTGAAAACAGCGATTGATTATATACCTATAGCGCTCTGACCGTCTCCATATCTACAATAAACCAATCATCCAATTTTTCTCTCACTTATAGATATAAAATCAATATTGAGATATATTTTCATGCGGCCCAGCACTGCAATGAGTGTGGCCCAACATAAAATCATAAACTTCCTTAAAACATTGAGAATTTTATGTAGAGATATATTTATTCCCTTTTTCGAAATATGAATGTACATTTGTACAATACGTGAAGCTTTTTTCAAAAATAAAATTTACTAAAAGCAAAATTATAAGCTCAACTATATAAGATGAAAAAAATAATTATGTTTCGAATATTTAAAAATTCTTCTTCTTCTCATATTTTCATTTTCTAAAATATTTATTATTTCAGTATTTTATATTCTACGCCACTAGGCAAGTCTAAAGTTTTATCATTCTAAGAGATAAGGAATTGGGTTTTCTAGAACAATCACAATTAATTGATCATTTCTCTCCTGGATTAAAACTTGGCAGGACTTGTCTTTTAGATCTTTGAATGTTCTCACATGTTAATAGATAATGGATAGTCAGGGATTATTATATCTGTGACCATTTTAAAAAATAAATTATCATTCCTCATATCCTTCTTTAATCCCATTTGATTTAAACCAGGGCTGTCCAACTCGTGGCCCAATATAAAGCCATAAAACTTTTCAAAACATTGAGATATATATGTAGATACTGCAAAACACACAACAATTTGGCCTAATAATTTTTTTTTCTCTAAACTAAGTAATCTGAAAATCTACTGCGAAGTTTTAGAAAAATAAAAGTGCTAATTTTAAATGTTGAATCTGGAATTAGATTTCAAGATTTCCGAAAAAAATCATCATCATTTTGGTCTATTTTTGAATCCAATTTCCATTAGAAATAAATTTTCTACTTGCAAACTTTCTGATTGAATGTTCTAAAACAACAATTATAATTTTATATTAATTATCTAGCCAGGAAAAATATAAGCAAATACTACTAAATAATATCAATTTTTTGTAAGTATGTAGGTATGTATTTACAAATACGAGAAGCTATTTTCAAGTATAAAATTTACGAAAAGTAAAATTAGAAGCTTACTATGAGCTAAAGAAATAATTAAAGTTCTGATTTCTACATTATTTTTGAATAACAAATACCAATAGAATTAGAATATTTTATCCACAGTTGGAGTCAATTTTTTTCTTCAAATGTGACCCGTGCACCGTTGGATACCCCTGATTTAGACTATGGGTTATCCTCTTAACAAGAGGCTGTAAAAATATCATGATAATCACAATAAATTTCAAATAATATTGCAAGAAAAATTAATAACACCTAAAAACTCGGTATACTCTCTGTAAATTTGGATAATTAGACAATTTTTTGAGCCAGGAAGCTGTAACTTGCTACTAAGATCTAGCTTTTACTACAAACTTGAGGGCAGAGCTGTCCTTGTACTAAGAATATAATTATTTGTTTTTTTCTTATTTTCATCTCATCTGGATATTCTGAAGCTAGAAATTTAATTAGTTCTTAGTTTAAGAAATAAAAACATTTATATCAACATCCCTAGAAGATCAAAGCTTGACGAGGGGACTAAGTGTTTTTTTTGTTCTAAAAATAACTATGTTTTAATTCGATAAACTATCGAAGATGACTGGGATTAATGTAAGCTGATAATTCAAGAGGAAGATTTTGATTAAAGAAATAGTAATATTGAAACAGGTTGTTTATCTCCATTCAATCCTATTTAAGGTATTGATAGCAGCGACCTTGGCGGTGAATTCCCGAAGGTAATATAACCTTCGTGCTTAAATGTTCTTTAAATTATTAAATTCATGAATTTATAAACATTTTAATATTTTCTTTATGTATTTGAAAAACAAACTACCTACCTATACAATTATTATAAAATAATAAAAGTTTATAGGCTATTTTCGGAAGGAATTCCAATTTTTGGATTTTCATCAAATAATTATTAAATAACTTGATCAATTACTTAAAGCATAACGATTTTAAATAATTGATACTTATATATCGTCACCCCATTGCAAGAACTAGGTAACTCGATTTTTCAAGTTTTTGAAAAATGGTCTGAAAATGTTTTACCTATTCCATACCAGGCATGTTTCAAGTGCTTATCTGAATAAACTGCTTAATATGACTACAGATTATTACTATTACAGTCATGAATAACAATTAATATGTATTTTTAGCCATGAAATAGCCAGGTATCTCAAAAAAGAATTTTGTGGAGCTAACTAGTTCTTGCAATGGGGTGATGATATCATAGAGAAACATATATTTATATATTCATTTGCGATTTGGTGAAAGAATATTTATTTGTTATTCATTAAAACAATTTATTTACGGCACGTTTAGCGAACCGGTGAGAGTCAACCCAACTACAACTGAGAAGCAGAAGTTATTTCTAACTTTTGTTTGTTCTTTGAACAGTTATGAATATTATCAATAATTCTATGCTATATAATCTAAAAAATAAATTTCGTTTCTTCCAAGATACAAACCCCTTTTATGAGTGTAAGAAAGCTCGAAGAAAACGCTTATCAAATATCCTATCCTATTAAATCTAAAAAACTATGGTTAGTTTTCACCACTAAGGGCCAGTTGTATGTCGATTTGTAAAGTCCCTGCAAAAGTTGACAAAGGGTAAAACCTTAGAATTCAACTTGTGCCCGACCGGATGGCCAATCAGATGACACGGACTTTCATCCGATTGGCCATCAGATGACACACACTTTCATCCGATTGGCCATCCCGCCGGGCACAAGGTGAATTCTAAGGTTTTACCCTTTGTCAACTTTAACAAAGACTTGACAAACCGAAATATAACTGGCCCTAAGGTAGGCATAATTTTTCATTTTACTATTCAATTCAACAGTTGAGTAAAGCCGACTTTAAGCGTCCATTCATCTAACTAAAAAGCTCAATCGTTAGATAAAAGTTCAACTGTTGCGTTCGCTAAACGTATCCATTGATCTGATATAAGAAATTTTAACCACACACTTGAGAAATTAGACTAGGAATGATAAAAATTATAAAAATATGCTTATTAAATATAAAACTTATTCAAAAAAAAAATTCATATTATATACCTATTCATTAAAACTAAACTTACATTATGATAAAAACTTAATTCGTATTTTTCAAATAATAATGAAATAAAAATTAACAAACAAATGTTGCATTCAAAAATTTGAAAACAAGAAAATAAATAAACAAAAGTAAAAAATATATTTAATAATTTAGTAAAGTATGTGATATAGCGAGAGTAATATAGGTAAATATAGAGATATAGATTTAGATGCTACAGAGTATTGAAGAGCAAGTGATAAATAAAAAGAAAATTAAATATAAAAAAAGAGATAGAGTAGAGAAAGAAAAAATAGGGTGTAAATAATTTAAAAAAAAACTTGTTAGTTGTTTTGAAAGAAAAAGCTGCTGCATTTTGAGTGTAGTCGTGATGAGAATTAAAAAAAGAAGAAAAAATAGAAAAAGAGAGAGTGGGGTGTATCGTGAGGTGTTTCAATTGATTGCAATTGATTTTTAAACCTTTTAAGGAACGAAAGCTCGTCTAAAAAGTTTTCTATCCGACAGTGGATAAGGAATAGGGAGGAAGGTGAAATGGGCAAAAAAGGCAAGTATTCTTGATATTTTCTAAGACCTAGAGAGAAAAATTCAATTTCATTTCGTTTTTGTTTTATTCGATCAATATTAGAGTGAATGAGTGTAAAAAATTAAATTTAATATTAATCGATAAATTGATTAAAATTATTGACTATGAATTCTTAACAAGATATAATTTAATTAAGGTCAAAAATCTAATATTTTAGTAGAATATTTTTATATTGCATATCAGAGGGCTTCGTCCCCTCGGGATTTGAACCATGCGCGGATCCAGGGGGGGGGCGGTCGCCCTCCATCGCCCCCCCCCAAAGCATTGGAGATCAACATTTTTTATATGTTTATTTAAATCTTTTGACCTAGTTATTTGGAGCGGGAGAAGCTGGCAACTACTGAAATAAAAAAATTAAATTTTTAGACTAGTAATTTCATCAAATTACATTAATTTAAACATATTATTTGTTCGCCATTCTCCTTTCACAGTGAATGGTTTATAATTGCGCGCGCATGTAATATTAAAGTAATCTGCAAATTAATTTTTTATCATTTATATTTTTAAAAACTCAAATAATAACTTTCTAATAACAAATAATAATAATATTAAAAATGTTGAAAAAGGTAATAAATTTAAAAATATAATGCTCTTTTTATTTAGTTTGGGATAGGATTATTATTTAATGCTAAGATATATATAAATTTTCAATAATAATCCAGTCATATAAAAATATATGTATCTCTTTCTTTGTGTGCTTGTGTTGTTAGTTTCTTATAATTCTTTATAAAAAGCAATCTTTGTCTTTAAATTTATTATTGAATTTAGGTATTAGCGTATTGTAAAACTTTGTTTCAATAAAATTTTTTAATTAAATGTTCATAATTTTTTTTTAATTCCTTAAAATTATTTACATAGTAGATTCAATAACACAGCAACAAATTATTTTTTCATTAAGGGGTGGGAAGAGGGGGTAAAACTCGGTGGCTGCCGACCCCCCACCCCCCAAATCAGAGGTCTGGATCCGCGCCTGATTTGAACCCGAGTACTAACACGCTTGCCGGGCTTGTTAATTCGACCCTCGAGACAAAAACACACTCTGACACGCAATATATTAAAGAGAAGGTAAAAATTCGGGTTAATTATTTTAATGAATGGTCTGTGACTGAAAACTTTTTTTCAGGTTAGCATGATTTTTGCTTTATCCGCTCGAGGTGAATGGAGTAAAATTTTTTAGCTTCTCTTTAATATATTGCATGTCAGAGTGTGTTTTTGTCTTGAGGGTCAAACTAACATGCCCGGCAAGCGTGTTAATACTCAGGTTCAATTCCTGAGAGGACGACGCCCTCTGATTTGCAATGTAAAAATATTCTACTAAAATCTTTGAATTTTGACCTTAATTAAAATCTTTCTTGATATATTTGGTTTTCAGCGTGAGTTGTATTTTTGAAATAATTCCATGTAATTTTCAAAACAAGATACTCAAAACTTCGGGTTAATTATTTTTATGAAATGTTTTGAAAAATAATGATAAATAAAAACCAGAATTGATGGTGTGACGTCAGATATCAGCGCAGATAATTTTTTCCTATTAAAAATAATTACAGGGTAATTTTAAATAAATAAATAAAGATTAAAATAAGGTTTAATTCTCCAAAGGTGAAAAACATTTAAAAAACACATTTTAATTAATTTTTTTAGATAGAGAACAAAATTCAATTTTTTTGTCTTATTCTTTAATCAACAATCAGAATTTACAAATTTAGAGAAATGCTGTCACATAACAAACAAAAACTTACAGAAGCATCTATTTTTTCATTTTTTTGTTCATTTGAAAATTCCAGGTGTACATTTTCAAAAGGTGAAGATTGTCTACGCTGACTTTTTGCGTCAGTCCATTGATTTCGGATTAGGTTTTTTGCTAAACAAAATAAAAAAATCACTGACAATATTTTTATTTTGTATTTTAGATTAATATTATTTTTTAATATAGATTTTGATGTACACCAAATACCCACTATTAATATGAGTTACTTTAAGAAAGAAAACCCCAATAAAATGCGAGCTCTGTTTTCTCAAATCTAATTAATTATATGCTACTATCTGTGATTTTTCAAATTGCCAAAAATCTCGATATTGCTGTTTAATAATTAATAATTAGAAATTCTCAAAGGAATGACATAATGGGCCACCATTTTCTTGGCCTATCTATCTCAGCACGTTACTATTCTTATTCTAACTGTCGCTAAATGTAAAGTAACTTGAGACTCAATGGCTGAAATATTACTGACATCTATAAGTACTTTAAAAACACAAACGCTTTCATAGTGAATGACAAATCAATTCCAATATAAATGTTATTCACTATTAAACTGTGTCGTTTATTGGTTCAGGATTTCCCCCACTTTGAAGGATCGTAAAGATTGCATTCTCCTCGAAAAATAGATTTTACATAAAGAATGTTTGTTTGTTTTTTCAAAGGATAACTCTATCTATAAAATAATTTAAATTGTGGATCTCGTAAATAAACGAACGATTCGCTTCCGAGACAATAAATTAAACATACGAACATAAAACCCACCCTTAACGAGAATCCCAATTAGAGTATAAAAATCACAGTTCTCATAACAATAGATAATTTTTCAGTTTCAATTTACCTAGCTCTACCATCATTAGAAAGCTCCTAAACTAAAGCTTTTGTTCTCAAAAGCCTTTAGCTTAATACTTCCATGAAGGCATAAACATAAATCTAATGTTTCGACGGAAGAGAATTTATATCTTAAACTGACAAGTAAAATCTTGTAGAAATGTTGGATTTATGTCTACACTATGAGCAGAATAATACTAGAAGAAGGTGAAGAATGTGATCTTGAATTTTAAAATAAACATTCTTTATATCAAGATTATATTCTAAATTATTATTTTTCTTTTGTTCTTACAAAGGTATTTAATTATTTTGAAGACCTAGACCACTTCCTTTTCAAATAAACATTGTTCTTACAAATTTATTATGAATTATGGGGCCAAATGTCAGAATCGTGTGCATTGATTCTCTTTTTGAGTCAAGTAAAGTGACAAAATCACATGCGCTGGACCAGGGAGGTACTGAATCATAAGCCCGAGATCCTCTTTTTTAAAAGTATTATTTAAAATTTTAAATTTATATTCTTCTGATAATATTCACTGATGAAATTTTGTTCTTTTTGTTATTTTCTAATAGGATTTTTTATCTAGATAAAAAATTGTTTTTTTTTTTGTGGTAGGGCCCCAAATAGCTGGACAAAATACATAAAATATGTGGAGTATTAAAGAAACAATGTTTGCTCTACAGCAGAGGTGTCGAAACTTTTTAAATTCTCTGGGTGACATTGAAAGAAAGCAAATTTTCGGGCCTCAAATAAAATACAGTAAAACTAGCAGCAGCTGATGAGAAAAAAAACATAGAATAAATAGTTAACATATTTGAGTTTAGCTTTATTACTTTTTGAATTTTTTATTATAAAAATAAAAAAGACAGCAACATGAAATTAGTGAGGTGTTTTTCATTGTTTTTGAGACACTAATGCTTCGATATTTGGTTCAATGGAATTCTCAGTGAGTTCTTAAGGTGATCACCAAATATTTTGACTCTAGTTGTATTCTTCATGTGCTTTATTCTGGAAAATAGCTATTTTAATAAATAAAATGATTTGAGTATCCCATTGCTCATCACTCATAAATTAACAAGTTAAAATTGTATTTGTAGTATTATCAATGATATTTTTACTCGTAATCTCAAAGTTTCAAAGCTTGTGAATTTTTGTCGGGCCGCATTGATAGCCGCCCTGGGCCGCGATTTGGACAAGCTCGCTCTCTACTGTTTCAATGATTAAGTATTAGAAAGCATAAGCCAATCTCTTTCATAGTTCCTTTCAGCCTTAAATGAAAATTGCATATTTTTTAAAAGAAAACATTTAAAAAGTGTTTAAAACAATGGGTTTGTTATATTTAACGTGAAAAATATTCTAAGTCTCCAAATAAACCGGAAGTGGTCAGGATCAGCTAGAATCGATTTATTTTTAAAATCTTCTGTATTTTTAATCTGGAAGTTCTGAATCATGTAAGTCCATAATATAATCAGTTCTTTGAAGCATATTTAGGGATTAGAACGAACTTTTAGAGAGCTATTACTTTTATATTATCTTGGATTTCAAATGTCATGTATTAAGATTGAATTCCTTCAATTGACTTTCAACTCATTAAACTCAACTATTTCCTCGTGTTTTTCATTATCAATTCTGCACCCAAAGTACATTTGTACATGCTGAATTGCAAGCCTTATAATCTCATTTAGTTATAGAAATACTGATGATATGATAGTAATGATAACCAAAGGGCCTCGTGGCTGTTTTGATGTACCTAAAGCTGTGGGATTGTTTGATCTACCTAAAACTGTGGGATAGAAGTTTAATAAATGTTATCAAATTGAAAGCATTTACTCTCAATCTACTTGATTCCTGTTACATCTTCTATTAGGCTGGTCTAAAAGCAATTATCATTGTGTATTTACTTACAAGAAATTTTGTTTGAAAATGATTTTTCTCAAACATGAATAAGAAGAAATAAAGTAAAAATTGAACTCAATACTTAGACTCGCCGGCGAGTGCTTTTTAATTGTTTTCCTAACACAGTTGATTTTTTCCACGATTAGAAGAGGAAGTGTTTTGTTTTTTTTGGATGGAAATATCTTAAGAAAAATTCCTATTATAGGTAGTTTCAGTTGAAAATCTAACTGATAGACAAACATGATTTAATTTTAAAATAATATAATTTCTTTTAAGAAAGTTTTTTTGTTTAAAATTCAAATTTTAAAGGAAAAAATACTAAAATCAAGATTACTCTAAAACTACTGGGAGTAAAATCTTTTCTGTTATAGTTACTTAACGTGATTTTAATAGTTTTTTCTTGTTTCATTCCTATAAAATTTGAATTAAAAAAAACTTTCTTACCAAGCATTTACATCTTAAGACTTAGCTTCATAACCAACTTCGAGTTATTTACTCCAGTAGTTTCTGAGAAATCATGATATTTTAAAACTAAACCATGTTTGTCAAATTTTTCATTTTTAATTATTTATTTTTTCATAAATTTCATCAAGTTTTTAATTTCTACTGTTTTTTGTATTTAAATTTTTGTTCTAATTAATAGAGAAAAATCTATCGACAAATGAACATTTTAACATTGGATTTCCATTACAAAAACAAAAAATCGATATGTGTGTATATTTATTTATATCAAGCAGAGGATATATTCTTTGATTTACTCTTAAAAATAAATCACTCTGCTACTCTCGGGAAGAAAACATTTTTAAATTGATAAATGGTAGTTGTTTATCTTATTTTTTAAATAATGAACCAATATTAATACAGTTCAAATATGTAGGTAATTGTATAGATACAATATGTTCCAGAAAGACGTTGGTTGCGCCAATCGCAACCGTGAGCTTATTGCATGTGTGATCATCGTTTTTACGATTTTTGTGCAGAAAAAATATCTCTAGGGCAGTGTTCGTCAACTCGATAGAACAGCGCGAGGGAGGCGCTCGCTCTGGGAACAGCCATAAACAAATTTATGTTTATTTATATAATTAATTTTTTCTCATTCTTGTGGAATCAACGAATCTGTGCAGATCATGTTCTGCTAATCAGAGTCCAGTCTCACATTTTACTCTCATATTTTTTATTTGTTGATGTTCTTTCTTCCCCATATCAATTGTATATTGATAAAATATCAGCTAGTGAGTTGATATTTAATTTCCGAACATCACAACTGGACTTCTGAACTTCTGCTTTCTGGAAGCTGTACCATCTTCTCTCTCTCTCAGTATCGACTTCATTGGAAGGAAATACACATTCGTCTTATTTTTGGTACAGATTGGCCTGGAAGAAATTCTCACATTCAACGGATTCGTCAAACCTTCTCAACAAACTGCTAAGTGAAACCATTTAACCTTATCCAATTTTATTACACTTTTTTACAATTCATTCTAACTGAAAAACTCTCACCCTTCTTATTGAATACAATCCATTTGTTTTGGAACACTTCATCTCTTCTACGCAAATAATTTCTCAAATCCATTTACCTATTATATTTATTTTATAAATAAATATGGCCGCCTTGTCAATAGCTAATTAGTTCTAATTTTAATTTTTCTTTTAATTAAACATTTTTAATCCTGTTACTACTAATAACTTTAATTGAAAAATTGTTAATTAGATTTAATTAATTAATTTTAAAATTCATTCGTTTATTTGTCTCAAATACTTTCTGTTTAATTAACTTATAATTTACCCTGTTAATAATAATAAAAATAAAGTGATAATTTCTAATCATAATTCATATTCACAATTCAATTGGACTTTGCAATTTTTTCTCAGATAATTTTCTTGTTATATTTTTTTTATTTATTCTCGACTTTCAGAGGTAAGCAAGAACCTTCTAATTTAAATTCAATTTCATAATATGGTGATAATTTAATCACATTAAAACTAACATAAAAGTTTAAGTGCGCTGAGCAACTGAAAAACTTTTTGGAGTCACTGTTATTATTTTAATCCTAACATATTTTTTTAATTTTGTTGAACTTTGAATTTTTCTAACTTTTTACCACCCTGACTATCAGTTGGCTCAACCATTTAAATTTTTTGGTGACCCCGACGTGATCCAAACTGCTAACTTGCTTACACTGTATAGTCATCGCCAAACAAAGTGCAAATAATTTTATTGAAATTATCATATATTTTTATTTTTATTTTTACATTATTCTTATTTTATTTTTAGTTGTAATTATACAAATTGTTCTCACTCATTGTATTTAGTCATAATCTTTCACAATGCCACCCAAATCGATACTAGAACAAGTCAAAGGAGATATAGTAGCCTTAGGGTTTGGGATCAGGATACTTTTGAGAAACCCTTATGACAAAGAGAACCCACAGTTAGCTACAGTTACCGATACTTTAGAACGTGCGGAAAAACTAGAGGTGGACATTAAGAATATCATCAAGAAAGCATCACAACATGATTTATTTACCCTAGAAGGAGGGGAAGATCTCGATAGTCAAATCACCGCACATTATGATTCTCTTATAAATATACTAAGAGAAGCCAAATCTATTTTAACACAATTAACCCCCTCTAGCACTACTCAGGATCTCACACCAACAAATACTCAGTCTTATGTTCATCTACCCACACTGAATCTTCCGAAGTTCTCAGGTGAATACGAGAACTGGAAATCGTTTTTGGATTTATTCCTCGCCACAATAGATCAAAATAAAACACTCACTAAAGCCCAAAAATTGACATACCTCAGGGGGAGCCTTTTAGGTCCGGCAGCACTTGTCATTCAGGCATATTCCATTACAGACGAAAATTACACAATATGCTTGGATCTACTTAAGTCTCATTATGATCGCAAGAGAGAAATCATATTCTCATTCATAGACAAGCTCCTTAATCTACCTTCAGTAACACATCCAACCAAAGACTCCCTCAGTCAGTTTAACATCTCAGTAAGAGACATCGCCACAAATTTAAAAACACTAGGTTTAGACCTAACAGCCTGTAATGCTTTCATAACAAGGATCATCATGAAAAAGATTGATTCACACTCATTAGAAAGCTGGCTACATACACAAGTGGTAGATGAAGTGCCGAACTTCGATACTCTCCTCAAACATCTAGACATCAGGTCCCAAGCTATGGAGACACAATATAAAACTAATCAAACACCGAACAAACATCAGACAACCACATATAATTCTCCAAAAGAGAAAACAGCCAAAACATATAATGTCACCATTACAAACAGTACATGTCCGATCTGTCAAAAATCACCGAGTCACAGAATCAAGGAATGTCAGAAGTTCTTGACCTTATCCGTACCAGATCGATACAAAACACTCAAAGATCACAAACGGTGTGTACTTTGCTTCTCACCCACACATTTTACGAACAATTGCACATTTAGGCCATGTTTTCTTTGCGGCAAATTACACCACCGACTCTTACATGAAAACAGAGAACACACAAATCAATCAGCACAATCTAGCTCTTCCTCTAATCAGTCTCGACCTTCTATTTCCTCTAATTCGGATCAATCGGATCTCAAGACAGAAGCCAGCCCAGACGTTACTCCCACCCAGAAGACTTGTGTGGCCCAACAAACCAGGAAACAGGGACTTAAACAGGTGCCATTACTCTCCACAGTCAGAATCCATCTCTTACATAATAATGGTACCGTACAACCAGCGAGATTCCTACTTGATTCAGCAAGTGAGGTTTCCATCATATCCAAACAGTTGGCACGCACTCTGGGTACCAGAAGAAAACCAGATCCGATTCATATAGAAGGATTGGGCACCGCAAACAAAATGGAATCCACACATACGACTCTGATCCATATTTCATCGTGCTACAGTGACACGAACTACCAACCGTATGAGTTCCATATAGTGGACAAAATTGAACTCACATTACCAACCAGGCCTGTCGACCCAGCCTTGGTCGCTTTTATCCAAGACAAACCACTGGCAGACCCATACTTCCACACTTCAGCTCCAATACACGGAATATTGGGAGCAACTGTATGTGCCAAGATTTTCACAGGAGAGAAGTTCAATGTTCCCAACAGCAACTTAGCAATGTTCAACACAGAATTCGGATGGGTGTTGCTAGGTTCTGCACCAGCATTACCAAGAGAACCTCTACCAAGTGAATTGGGAAACAAACAAACAAATGAAGCAACCAAGAGTATTTTTGTGCTCACTACCAATTCACTCAAACCAGACCAGACTTCTCGCAATTTCCAGAGTTTTACATCACAAACTAACAACCTGTCAAGGACAAACAGGCCGTCCGAGATTGGTAATTGGAGGTCCACAAACAAGAAGCCTTGGCGCTCAACCTGGTCCACAGGTACTCTCAAGTTTAATCCACAAAGAAGTATTTCGCCAGAGGAATACAAACGGAAGAGTAGATCTAAATCTACGTAGACTTCACCCAACCTCAGGAGCTCATACCTTATGAGTACGTGGATGGCAACCACGGGGTTTTCTGAGCTGAGTGCTGACATTACTTCCACTTTCTTGTGTCAGACTCCTTCTCTTTCATCTTTTCTATCGATCACTCTCGATCAGCAGTTCTTCCGATCCTGATGCTATTAGGCAACGAGGGCTAGGGATCACTCCTTTCAGTTCTTCTCACATTTACTCTACACAGCACACTCTTACAATGAAGAACATTACAACCAACAGAGAAGAACACACACAACCAAGGAAGAACACAATTGCAACAAACAAGATCCACATACCAGATTCTCACATAGCTTACATTACAGATGTACATATTGCGAACTTCGTTCACCGGGCCCCGGTATGGTTGCGCCAATCGCAACCGTGAGCTTATTGCATGTGTGATCATCGTTTTTACGATTTTTGTGCAGAAAAAATATCTCTAGGGCAGTGTTCGTCAACTCGATAGAACAGCGCGAGGGAGGCGCTCGCTCTGGGAACAGCCATAAACAAATTTATGTTTATTTATATAATTAATTTTTTCTCATTCTTGTGGAATCAACGAATCTGTGCAGATCATGTTCTGCTAATCAGAGTCCAGTCTCACATTTTACTCTCATATTTTTTATTTGTTGATGTTCTTTCTTCCCCATATCAATTGTATATTGATAAAATATCAGCTAGTGAGTTGATATTTAATTTCCGAACATCACAACTGGACTTCTGAACTTCTGCTTTCTGGAAGCTGTACCATCTTCTCTCTCTCTCAGTATCGACTTCATTGGAAGGAAATACACATTCGTCTTATTTTTGGTACAGATTGGCCTGGAAGAAATTCTCACATTCAACGGATTCGTCAAACCTTCTCAACAAACTGCTAAGTGAAACCATTTAACCTTATCCAATTTTATTACACTTTTTTACAATTCATTCTAACTGAAAAACTCTCACCCTTCTTATTGAATGTCGACTTAGAGTGTAAATCTGCTAAATCCATTTTTTATTATATATGACATATTAATACCGTTCGAAAGAAAAAGAGATGTAGCATTGCCTAAGTAAAACTGCTACATAAAATTACGATCGTAAGTTGTAGAAAAAAAAAATGTGAAAAATAGTTTCTTTCCATAACACCAATATTAAATTTTGTTTGTTTTTTCTATGCCCTGTAAAATTTCCTTGTTGTGAGTTAGCAGGTTTACACTCTAAGGGCCGGTTGTATGACTGCAAAGTAAATGCTTTTACCACTAACACTGGGTAGATGGTAAATGGAGGGATTGGGATGGCAGTGCCTGACATCTGATTGGCCATCCCAGTTTCTCCATTTATCATCTACCCTGTGTTAGTGGTAAAAAGAATTTACTTAGGGCCAGTTGAATGTCGCAAAGTAAATGCTTTTTACCACTAACCAAGGGTAGATTGTAAATGGAGGGGCTGGGATGGCCAATCAGATGACAGGAATTTTCAGTGCCTGTCATCTGATTGGACATCCCAGTCCCTCCATTTACCATCTACCCTTGGTTAGTGGTAAAAGCATTTACTTTGCCACATACAACCGGCTCTTAGCGCGAGTGTAGATGGTAAATAGAGGGATTGGGATGGCAGTACCTGGCATCTGATTGGCCATCCCAGTCTCTCCATTTAGCATCTATCCTTTGTTAGTGGTAAAAAGCATTTACTTTACGACATACAACCGGCCCTAAGGCTACGAATTATTTTAATAGTGTAATAGATAAGACACCAACAGAATAGCGAGTAGTCTTGGCTTAAAGTCACTCACTATTCATTACCATTAACAAACATATTGTCTAGCCACTCGTATTAAATATAGATAGTTAATAAATTTAAAATAGAATAATTGAAAAAAATAAACTACTCATTTTGTTTTGTTTTTTATTTTATAAGAGCAGCTCTTGATTTATGTCATGTATTGGCTAAACTGGGTAAAGGCAAAAATCATTGATTAACTTACTTTCACATACTCGTCTGAATACAAAAACACTTTATTTATAGCTGCTTTCTATTTGCGTTACCAACTACCCTAGGACGAACTGTTTTGTGAGACCAGAGAAAAATGAGCAAATAGAAAACGGTTTGTCTTAATAAGACAAGACCACTTAAGCAAAAGATCCGTGAAACAAAAACAGTTAAAATTAAAAGGTTTTAATTGAAAAGTTTTTGTTTTGCCGAGAGAAGCAGAGTTGTTGATTTATAAAGCGAAATCATTGAGGTTGTCCTCTACTTGACGAAAATAAATATAATACAATTATACATAGATATACACAGATAGTATATCCCTAAAATTTCAAAAATTTAGAGTTTTTTCATAAATATATAAGGTCGACTTCAAAATCTCAAGAGGATCTTTAAATATTTGAATAAAAAAACATTTTTTGTTTTGAAAAGTATATTGGTTCTAGAAATGAAATAAAATTGTTGCATCGTTTCAAGGGGCAATTAAAATGAATGATTTTGCCGAAAAGAGTGGCGATAGAAGTCCCTTCTAACCTATCTTCCAGTTCAAGCATGTCAAAGGCAAGTTCAGACGAGTTTTAGTCGAATAAAAATTGTTCTCGCTGAGAGGAACAAATAAAATAGTAATAATACTAAAAATGAATAATTAAAAATGATTCGGGAATTTTTTGGACTAATCCATTTCTAAGATCTCTCAATATATACGATCGGATATAACTGACAAGCCATAGCTTGCTTATAGCAATAGAATTAGAAGAAATTTAAAATTTTCTTATAGGCTTAGAGGCTGATTCATTGTGGAAGATGGTCGATTTCCATCTCAGGATCTGTGGAGTTTAAGTCACAATAATTAATTTCTGACTTCTACCCTCACTCATACAAAGCAATATCCGTTTGGGACAAAAGTCCTAAAATATATTTAAAAAAATCTAATGATGTTAAATTTGAAAATAATGAAAATGATGATGATGTAAATTTGCAAAAAAAAGCGAAGATTAATAATAAAATTTCAAAAAATGAAGGGTAGGTACTTTTTCGATAGCATCGTCTGGTTGAAAAGTGACAAACCGCCACTGATGTATACATATTTATATTTTCATATATATATATATATATATATGTTTATTTGCATCAAATAGAGAACAACCTCTTGATTTCCTTTTACTTTACCATTCAAGGTCAAGTATTGTAATCATGCATGAAAAAAGTGTTTTTTTTTGTTTCTTTTTTTCGAAATATCTCAAAAACGTGTGAAACTATTTTGATAAAAAAAAATTGGGCGAAATCATGGCATTTTGGTCTACAAAAAATCCCTAATAATTGAACATCGAAAAAATTATATTTTTCGAGATAAAAACTGTATTCTCTGTGCGTTACTAAATATTGTGAACGAGCTAGCTCATAAACTAGTGTGAATATCAAAACCAAATTTCATACGTAGTTTTGGTTCATTGAGATTAAGAGCTGATTAGATTTTGGTGCATATCGACCCAAAATTAAGGGGAGTAAGAGGAGGTTAAAATTTAAAATTATAATATTTTCAAACTAAAAAAAAACAAGAAAAATGAAATATACTATAAAATGAACCTATAATAACGAAAATATTTTTTTTCCGGACCCAAAATTGGAAGGGGGGGTCAAAAATAAAAAATCTTGGCCATTTGAGCAAACTCAACCAAATTTTGTATACATAATCAGTGGTCATCCAGAACACTAAAAATGCAAAAATAAATCACCCAAAATAATTAGGGGGGGGGGGGGGTCAAAAATTAAAAATCTAGGCCCTTGTACTAAGGCCTGTACTAGGCTTCAGAAGACTAAAATTGAAAAAACTAACCGCCAAGAATGTGGGGGGGGGGGGGGATAAAAATGAAAATCTAGGCCCTTGTACTAAACTCAACCAGAAGTGTATGGTAAAGTAAGTGGATGGCCACATCAGAACGTGTCAATTTATTTTATTTATTTAAAAGGTTTTCTTGATGACAAAAACAAAGTTGTTGGTTTTATAAGAATAAACCTAAGAGTGTGTCCTCTCCTTGATACAAATAAATACTTATATACACCTACCTATATATTATAATCTTATTTACTATAGTTTCGAAGATTTTTTTCTTCGATTTTAGTGTATTTATTTAGTATTCAAAAGGAAACCAATGAAGGTATGATGGATACAAATAAACAAACCTATACCTATATATAAATGCTTTTTTCGGTATATTTTTTAAATCTTTCAAAATTTTATGATTATACTAATGAAGTTTTAATAAATATGGATGTTTCTAACTTATAAGGAGTTAGGTGTTGGTTCTAGGTGAAACATTTTAATATAATAATAAAACTTGAGCAAGATGCAAGGTAGGTTTCACAAAAAAACTGTTGTGTGAAACCTACCTCGAATCTTGCTCAAGTTTTATGGATGTTTCTGAGTATTTTTATTGATCGCCTTACTAATCATTTCATTTATTTACTATTAAATATTTAATCAAGTAGCAGGGAATTTGGGATGGATTAATTGTAAATAAATATTATCGGAAAAGAGGTTTTTTTATTTAATTAGTTTTTCCTCTTATTAAAAACAAGGACTAAAAAGATGATCAAGGACAGTCGATGGTGGGGAAGTTATCTCCAAAGTCGAAGCTCAAATACAATGTATACATTAATTCATGTAAAATAATTGGTTCAATAAAATAAATAAAAAAATCAAGTAGCAAAAAATAAATTTTAGCTTAATTGCTCATTATAAAAATTAATCAAAACAAATGGCTTGAATAGTAAGTTTTATTCAAGTTAATAAAAAATCCATTTATTTAGGCTTTCTTCAAAATCACTAGTGCGAACACAAAGAGTAGAAGCTGTAGCCTGTACTGACATTACAAGCGGAAATTGGCCAATAAATATAGCTAATCTAAATAAAAAACCACTTGTCTAATAAAAAATCTAAGCTCTATGGCTTTAGCTGGATTATTTCATTTTTCAATATCTGATTTTGTATTTATTTTATCGCCTTAGGCTTGAAATTCCTAAAAAAAATTTTCGACAAAATAAATAATAAATATAGTATATTCTTTCAACATCAATTAGACATACAGTACGGAAATCCTATAATTGAATTTTTACAGTTACTCTATTTTCCTTTAAATTATCTGTCAAGATAAAGAGACTGGAATTTAATAGCACAGCATGCTCTCAAAGATTAAATACACCCCTTTAACTATACTTCTTTTATTCAGTACTTTATTAGAGCCATTGAAATGTTTAAATTGGCAATTCTCTTCCCTTAAAGTCAATAAAAATTTACCAGATTATTAAGTGTTTTTTATTTTATATACACCCACGCTTGTCTTATAATTTAATCAAATTTTTTTTATAGCATTATTAAAATTACAATATTATGATGCATTACGTTCTCAAGGGATAGGACCAATTTTTCATATTTAATTATCATTTTATAATGACATGCCGGTTTTTTTAAACATTTTAAATGATCTAATAAAAAGACGTTTTACTAGTAAATTATTAACTTGAAGGAATTAAAAACGACAGTTGAGTTTGATATTAGAAAGACGCAGTATTTTCAATAAATTAAAATATTTAAATGCGTTATTTTTATCATGACAATAAGAGAGTAAATTATTTTTTAAAAGAAAAATGAAAATTTCGTTTTATATTCTTCTCAAAACACCTGGATCTGATTGCAACTTTAAATTTTACCAAAACAAAACATCTAATTTATTGATATATAAATAACAAAACAAAAAAATGTGTTTTTATTGCTCGTCTGTAAATCACTAATCTCAGAGTATCCATCTATAATACTGAGAAAAAGTGGATTAGTCCAAAGATTCTTGAATGATCTATATTTATTCCTTTTTTTCTATTTTAATGGTTCCTCAGCAAGAACAACTTTTATTAGACTAAAACTCGTCTGGTCTTGTCTTTAACATGCTTGAACTGGAAGATTTATCTACCAGGCATGGACTTAAAACCTTCTATCGGGACCCTTTTCGGAAAAATCATTCCCCTTGAAACTATGCAACAATTTTATTTCATTTCGAAAACATTATACATACTTTTCAAAACAAAAAAATGTTTTTAATAGAGATATTTGAAATAACAGATAATACCTAATTTGAAAATTTAAAGATCCTTCTGAAATTTTGAAATCGACCTTATATATTTATGAAAATACTCTAAATGTTTGGAATTTTAGGATGCGCCGTATCCACAGCATCCATGGACTGCCACTGATAACTACACTGTTAAAAATTATTATATAATTTTACTATAATATAGTAAATGGGAAGTCTGGCCTCAAAAATTTTTACTAATTTAATATTATATACCAGTATTGTAATCTTACAACATTTTTTTAGTAATACTTATCTAATTAATACAAGAAAAAGTAAAGTTACAATTTATTTTTGTATTTTTGCAATGAGTTAATGTGATCTTACCAATATAATATAGTATTTTTTTTTACTATACGCAATCTTAGTAAATTTCTATCTATTTGTGTTGTAAACATATAGAAAATTTACAATTTTTGAACAGTGTGTATTTCCTATTATTTTTTTATTCAGTGTATCAATAGAATGCTTTACAGATGTCTGGCTAAATTAATTATGGAGACAAATTTGAGTTTGTATCGGTGTAAGCAGACGACTTTTAAAAATAAATTTGGCAACATAATAATTAGTGAAAATATAGTAAAATTCACCAAGTCTTTCATTAAAATTTGGTTAAAATTATTGCATTAGTTTTTGGCTTTGAATAATTTCTATATGAAGACCCTCTTATTTTCCCCTCGAAGAGTCATGGGGTTGAACAAAATGAATACTAATTTTGTTACTTCTGCTCGTATAATAAATTAAGAGTAAGTATGTTTTTTTTTAATTAAGCCCTAGAAGAAAAAAATTAAGATTTTAAAAATTTTAATCTATCATATTAGATTATTTCACTCCATTTTGAACAGAGAAGGTTTTAAATTACTTTTTTAATTTAAATTATTAGTTTATTTTTATAGTCGTGCAATTTTATGACTATAGAACAAATGTTGTCCAGTCTAGTTCAAAAAATAGCTTTCTTAACCCAGCTTGAACCACAAAAAGTTTCGACATTGATATAATCTCTAAATATTTCCAATTACTAGAATAAGAAAGCAAGGAATTATAAATGAGTAGGTACCTTCTTAATGTTCGACATTCAACAAAGGAAAATATTAGGAAAGAAATGACAGAACTGGCCCCGAGTATGTCAAACTCGTTCTAAGATAAAATTGGCTATGAGTTCCGGACATAAATACATTTATACCCTCCAATAAAATAATTGTAAAGAAGAAAAACTTGGAAACAATAATTTTAGCAGGGGTTCCCAAACTTTTTCAAGTCGCGGCGCCTTTTTTCAATTAACATTTTTTCATGGCCCCCTATTATTATTTGTTTTGGCTGTGCAAGAGGTGGCCTTTTTTTTTTTTTTAATGATATTGATGTGAGAAGGAGATACACCAGAAGGTGGATCCCCTAAAGGCCTGTATGGGCTGGCCCCTCCATCGTGAAAAGAACAGAGTAGAAGGAAAAGAAGCCGGGATCACGAGCCAATCTCAGAAACTTAGATACAATTCAATATCCAATTTACTAAGGTTTTAGGGCTTCGAGCAGTGGTAAATTCTCCGTGCGATAAATTCGGTTAAATTTATCTCCCACTTAATTTTTATTACCAGACCCTATACTTACAGAAAAAATATCTGGGTATAGCCGGGAATCATTATTTTATTTTTTTCATTGAAGGACTTTCACGATCTTGATGAAAAACTAATATTTGTTAGAATAATATATTCGGAGTAACTTAAAAAAAAATTGAAATTATTTACCACATAGTTTTGATAAAAAACAAAAAAAACAATCCTATTTGGGCGATTATTTTTAGTGGAGGGGATATAAGCACAATAGCTTGGAAACGACCAGCAAGTATGTGTGTATCTATATAGAGATTTCGTTGTGTGAATGGACAGTCACGTTAAAAAAAATACCCTAAAATTATAGTTCCGTTCATATTTTAGTTGTTACGAGGCTAAAACTTTTTATGTGGATTGACGCGAAAGAACTCTCCTTAATATTCACATCAGTTTTTGAGCTATAGTGTAGACAAAATTTGGAAACGGACTAACTAACTTACTTTTTGACAAAATAGTTAATATCTCATAAAATATAATTTGTTCGATGTTCACTCATTAGGGCTTTTTTGTAGACCAAAACGCCATGGTTTCGTTCAATTTTTTTTATCAAAATAGTTTCAGCCGTTTTTGAGATACTCCGAAAAACAAAGCAAAAAACAAACAAACACTTTTTTCATGCATTATTTCAATACTTGACCATACCCTGTATGATAGAGTAAAAAGTTCAATTTTCTATACTCTTAATTCATTTAATAATTATGGACACTAAGAAATCATTGAATTCAACAAATAGATTTTCTAATAAAACGAAATTTAATTTACTAGATTAGTATAAACTTTAGTTTTAATTAAAAAAAATATATTAAATGAAAATGGAATGACAAAGTCTAAAACATGATTCTTAAGTACAATTACTACTATACTAATCAATCCTGTGTGCTTCAATTGTAGTGAAATGAGAGCTGCCTAGGCTATGGTCGCTGATTAGCATTTGTTTGGGTTAAAAAATAATTACAGGTGCTCAAAGAGGCGGAGGCGTTTTCGATTTAATTGTATGTTGCCATCAAACGGACACCTTTTGGTCAACAAGGCGGGGGCTTCACGATATTACCTTGTCAAATTTCGAATTTAGCTATTGGCCACCTCTGATCGGGACCTTTGGATTAAAAATGTTCATTAGAGATTTCCTCTAGCAATAAAAGAGACCTAGCATCATGCTCTCCAATTATCGGCTGGAATTATCTAAATGACATGTAGATATACGAGGAAATAGATCTAATGAAATACGAGGAGTACAGAATACTACCGAAGTTTTGCTACGTGAAATTTTATTGTAGGCGCTTCGTGTGCATTTTTAATCTTTTTTACATTCTTTTATTTAACTTTTAGATTCTCTGTCTGTATGTTTATGTAGAGCTCTATAAAGATAGGTATTCGCAGCCGCCATTTTCGATCTATTCCGATTGCCAGTTAAATGTTTACACATGTATGTACTATAGGAGTACTAATTAATATTGTTTAAAATTGAAAGTTTTTGCCGAGAGTAGCAAAATTTTTATATATTGAAGGAGAAAATAAAAGAGTGTGTCTTCTTCTGAAATAATAAATTTTATTTATAACGAGACTATAGTTTCGAGGGTTTTGCCTTCTTCATCAGTCTATTACAATTGATTCACAGGAATTAGTCTGGAACTATAGTCTCGTTATAAATAAAATTTTTAATTCCAGCAGAAGACACACTCTTTTTTGTCTCCTTCAATAATATTGTTAAAAAATTAAAAAGTATTGTGTTGTTTGTGAATTATAAACATTATTTTATATACAGTGTTAGTGAAATATCATCGAATATAGTTTTCAAACAGGCATGAAATTTTAATCACATATATAATTATGAATATTAAGTTTGAGGTTATCCATTTACAAAATTATGTAAATGTAAATGGTTTCTTTGGATAAAGAAACTATTTTATTATAATGATCAAATATACATATAGCAAAGCACTCTGAATACATTTACAACGCCATATTAAAGCTGTTTGAATCAAATATGGCGGCTGCGATACTGCCCTTTATAGAGCCCTAGTTTATAATATATATTTTCCGATACACTTTGATAATGGCGAAAATCACCACAGGCGTGACCTCACTCTGCGCTATGTAGATATAATAATTACGTGTAAAATTTACTCCTATGTTCATCCCCTGGAAATTCAAACCTTGTACCAAAATAGTAATCCATCTGATATGTAATAAAAATTATCCATGGCAACTCGGATTTAATCTCTTCAGATTCCTTTACAAATATTTATAAAAGAAAGAGTAGGTATATATGTATTAGAAACCTTACTTATTTGGGCTCTATAGCTGGCAATAGTGGTGTTATAGGGCCAATATTTAAAGAAATATACAGGTCGAATGTGTGTTTAAAGGCGATGGTCCAGAGGTCCCATTCGGCAGATAGAGATAAATAAAATTTTATGGTGTATGCATTTTACCTTTACCAAATCGTGTCGAAAACTACCATATATTTATTTATTTAACACTTCCTTGAGCAATTTTTTTATTATTTAATTTCTTATTGAGTCAAATCAAATTTATTTTCTTTCAAGCTCAAAATCCAATAATATTTAATATTTTTATAGATTAAAAACAATCAAGAATTTATTTGAAAATATTCTATATATTATGGTAGACATTTGATAGACCATTTTATCTTTATAAATTATTTTGATTTCAAAAAATTAATTAAAGGATATAAAAAGGCGCTATATGGTAAATCAATTTTTATAGAATACAGAATTATTTTATCTCTTTATACGTACAACAAATGTACTTGGAACGCCCTTATTGCCTCCGGCTGGTTAAATTGTCCCTCCGAGCGACTCATTTATCTTATCCAGCATGTTACAAGAACTCAACTACTAAAATGTACGGATTCGGATTCAATTGAAAGTCAAGCATTTAATTTACTTTGCAATTGACTTAGCCGATTACAGAAACAATTGATTACGGTAAAATAAAAAAAAAAAAAAATAAAATCGGTTAAAGAGAGTGAAATTCTCGTAACACAGTGGGTGTGGTGGAAAAATCAAGGAAAAAGCAGAATAAACACTTAGAGCTCAACCAAGTCTCAAAAAGATAGCTTTTATATAGGAACATAAAGAAATATCTATATAACAAGCAGCCGAGAGGGCATTCGGCCTTTTTCCCTTAAATCCATTAATAATATTCAAACACTTGGTTTGTTTTTATTCAGTAATAATAAAATATAGCTTAAAATAAAGGGAGTAGTCAGAAAGAGATTGAAGGAAGAATAATTAAAAGAAGGAAGTTAATACAATCACTGAACTCAGTACTATGGGATAAAAAAATGAAAACAACAAAAAACAATATATAGAAGCATAGTACAGAGTGTACTCACATATGGAGCGGAGGTATGGGATCTGAGTGCAAAAAATAAAAATAAGTACTTTCGACCGAAATGGACTATCTTCGTAGAAGTTTCCGATTAAGAAGAGTAGATCGAGTGAGAAACGAGACAATTGTCCGCCTACCTGGTGTAATGGTCAGCATAACTGGCTGGCGACCCGGAGGTCTCGGGTTCGATTCCCGGCTATACCCAGACATTTTTTCTGTAAGTATA
Organism: Forficula auricularia; assembly: GCA_024734495.1. Taxonomy (NCBI): domain Eukaryota; kingdom Metazoa; phylum Arthropoda; class Insecta; order Dermaptera; family Forficulidae; genus Forficula; species Forficula auricularia. The sequence goes on along the minus strand of JALMQS010000120.1, from coordinate 6,178,065 downwards.
GGGTCTGGTAATAAAAATTAAGTGGGAGATAAATGTAAAACCTAATTTATCGCGCGGAGAATTTACCACTGCTCGAAGCCCCTAAAAACTTAGTAAATTGAACTATATCTAACTTTCTGAGATTTGGCTCGTGATCCCGGCTTCTTTTCCTTCTACTCTGTTCTTTTCACGATGGAGGGGCGAGCCCATAGAGGCCTTTAGGGGATGGACCTTCTGGTGTATCTCCTTCTCATATCAATATCATTAAAAAAAAAAATTGGAATATGAAGGGGAGAAGTGAGATATTGTGGACGAGGTGCAAAGGAAACAACTGGTTGGTACGGATACACGTCTAGAATGGATGAGGAAAGAATCCCAAATAGAGTTCTACAATGAACACCACCGGAGAAACGGAGGAGGGGTGTTGGACGGACGGCGTGAACGAGGCTATGCAATCCAGAACCTAAACGAAGAGGATAGTCAAGATCGAGAAAGATGTAGACTGGTTTTTTTTTTTTTTTTTTAATGCAATCGAATGCAAGAAGGGGTGCACCAGTAAAGGTGTAGCCCCTATGGATCTCGAAAGACCCTTGCGATTACCGAAGAGAAGGGAAAGTTGATTAAGTGAGAGGGTGTAGACGTAGTGCCTATGCACCCTGGTTTTGAAGGTTTGAAGATCATAGGTGCTGGGAAGATAGAGGCTGGGAGAGAGTTCCAGTTCCTTGAAGTCATGGGGATATATGTATTCGCAGAATGAAGTGGTCCGGCACTTTTCCAATTTGACCGCAAAAGAGTGTTGGGAGTCGGCAAAACGTGTGCTGCGTGCAAAGTATGCTTTGGGGGGAATTATTGATTTTATCTCATCAGAGCATCTGCCGTGATAGCATCTATAGAAAAGGGAAAGGGCAGAGACATCTCTTCGATGAGCCAACGAGTCGAGGGAGTCGGGTGAGGGTAGAATCGTCAATTAGCCTGACGGCTCGTTTCTGAATTGCATCAAGGGTAGCAAGAGAATATTTCGAGGCTCTCTCCACAGATGAGAGCAGTATTCGAGATAGGGGCGGATTTGGGCCTTGTAGATGGTGAGAAGTTGTGGGGTTTGTAAAATCGCTTGGACCTGAATAAGAAGCCAATCTTCCTTGGTGCGGAGAATCGTCGAGAGACGTAACGAGTCCGCGATAAGTAAGTAAGTAATAATGCCGAAGGTGTAGCCTTTCCAATTGTAAAATATTTTTTATTATATTCGGCTCACTACTTTCTGAGATTAGCTCCTATATACATACATATATGAGGAGTGTAAGTTCTAAAGCTCCGCAGGGGACCGGTTCCCAGATCTGACACGTTTTTTAATGGGGTATGTTAGAAAAAAATGCTTAGAGTAACCAACTATTTCCACTTCATAAAAAACACATACTTATTCCATAATAAGGGGCCCGCTTCAGATTTTGGGCCCCGGGCCTGAAATTTCATGTGGGGCCCATGGGGTGAAGCGTTTTGATCCGAAGCGAGTGACTCTTTTTAGACTTAGGGCCAGTTGTATGTCGGTTGGTAAAGTCATTGTAAAAGTTGACAAAGGGTAAACCTTAGAATTCACCTTGTGGCCATCCCGTGTGGCCCTTAGTGAGTTAAATTTTATAGTTTGGGGAAGGCAATGAAAAGTCACCCCTGTGAAAAAATTCTCTAGGAAAAATTGCAATGGAGGGGATACTCTTCATAGTAATCGCCGACGCCCGGAATCGAGTATAGCACTTGAAGAAGAAGAAGTTTGGGGATAGAAGACTTCGAAAATTGATCTTCTTAAAAATGAATCGCAGGCCCGCCGCGAGTGGGCGCGCAAGGCGTGCACCGGATACGGGCGGCACTTCCAAGGGTGCAGCAAACACAATCATTAATGGGGGTTTTTTCTTCTTAAATAAAGTAAATAATTTAAAAGAAAATTACAGAATTTCTATATTTAAAAGAACTAATATTATTAAATTTCTTCCAGAACTTAAGTGACTTGATTTAAATGATAATGATAATTAGTTATCAATTAAATAATTCAAATAATTATTAAAATTATTGTTTTATTATATTTGTGACAAAACCAACCCTTCAATTTAACGAAAAAAACTAATATTATATCACCAAAAGTATGTAATAAACATTATCGAACTAATAAAAAAAAAAATTGAGTGGGGGGGGAGTATTGTCAAAGTTTTTCACAGAGACGCTGTAGCGGGCCTAAGCTAATACAATACTTTACTTACAGGGTGACCATAAAATTCCGGGAAAATTACAGGGAATTTCGGGAATTTTATGGTCATCCTCTACATGCTTCGCTATATAAGAGAAAGTAGAAATTTGCGACTAAGATACAAGTGTATACTTGTCGATTGATATATCTTTTCATTTGGCAAAGAAACGTTTCTTTCTTTTTCACGATTACACTTTTATTTGCAAAGATATATTGATAGAAGCCAGTCCAAGCTGATATAATATTTATTTCAAAGTGAATTAAAGCTATATTTGTAATTATTAGAATATTATTTGAAAAAGTGAATTGAATAAATACAATTTTATTTACATTTTGCCGGTTTAGATAGAAACTTTTAATTCAACTTATCCCTTTGGTTTTAGACTGAAAAATGCAAATAGAAACTTTTCAAGGGAGATATCTCTGTCTTTTCTGGCTTCTTTTTCCTTCCACTCGGAACTTCATTTGAAAATTGTTCACTTTTTAGTAATTGTTTAATTTTACTGATTTTCCAGTATTAAACATTTTGTTTGCTTTCGTTCTCGTCGGATTATCTTAACTTCGTGGGTATTTATTTTTTTGTCTTGATGAAAGGAAATAAATGAAGATTTCAAGATGACTCTGATTTTTTTTATCTGATTTCTCCGCTTTCTTTCTCGCTGGCTCAAAAGGCCATTTCCCTGAAGATCCTTTTCCGAGGCCAAATGGTGAGTAAAAAAGGTCAAACCCGGGTGACGCTTAAATAAAGATGTTAAAACAAAAGAATCAGCAGGGAGCATTTTTATTAAATACAAAAGACAAACTCAAATATTTTTTTCTTTTTAAATACATAATTATATTTACGGATGTACTTAAACGCTTTTGGTTAAATTTCACCTATTCGGAAAAGAAAAATAGTTGATTTTTTTCAAGATATTTCTATATACCAATTTTTATCAAAGATTATCTATACTAGATAAGTCCAGTTCATCTTTTTATTTCATATATGTACAATGTACATCATAATATAATTATTAAAATTCTCCACTGTTTCGAGTCGTCAGATCTTTTTTATCAAAATATAATAGCTCGAAAAATATTTTAAAAATCTAAACGAAATTTCCTTCTTATATTTTTATAGATATTTCTGTTTGGATGCTTGGTAGGGGAGTGGTTTAATTTTTTAGCTTGGGGTGGCTAGTTTTAATTTAGTCCACCAGATAGCGTATTGGAATTTTAGCCTATGGTGGCTAGATTCAATTTAGTGCACCAGATAGCGTATTCGAATTTTCAGTTTCCCAATAGACATACTAGAATACTCGTTCGGGAAGATGGAAGAAATTTGAAGTAAACTACATTTTTGTATCACCTATTTTTTCAATTGATTAATTCGACGATTCAGATATCTCCAAATTTCAACATTCGCACATCAATATTTTTAGAATTCTCTGTTGTTGGGGATACAATTAAATGTCTATTCATTAAAAATACAATAAATCAAATAAAAATGCATTTTTTTACTTATATAGACTAAATGAACTTAAAGAATTCTTAAAAATTGATTTTGCGGTGAAGATGCTGGCTGAACACTACTGAATGAACAGGAAACGTCCAATTAATCAATTAAAAAATAAAAGACACAAAATTTAATTTAATTTTCCCTTGCTCCCTATTTAAAATTATTAGAATAAAATAATTTTAAAAATCAAAACATGATTTTTATTCTATAAAGTATAAATAATTCTTAATTTATCAGAATGTATCCACATAAACCATAAATGAGGTAAAAATTAAAAAAAAATATATTTTGTTGTCATTAATGAAACTAGAGGTGACTGTGGGTCAGTGGATAGAGTGTCGGGTCGCTGACTCAAAGATCGCTGGTTCGAGACCGAGTCTCGGCAGATAGATATTTGAGGTCACCTCCTCTTGGAAAGTAAAAGCAACCTACCAAGAGTATAATTGCCTAGTCACCTCTCCAAATTAGCCGTTCGAAACCGGCGTTAAAAAGTAGGTCCCGTATATCTGTGTAAAACAACTAAACACACTCAGCACAGGTATATGTGAAGAGGCGCCGACACCCGATTTGGGTATGGCACTAGAGGAAGAAGAATGAAACTATTCTAGTTTGGTATTCATATATTACAAGTCAACAACAAGTATATCTAGAACGATCGCTGGATCTCTTTGTAGAAGAGTTATATTTTCTTGTCATAGACAAGTGTATTTTAAAAATGTATAGAAAAGCTAGGTAACTATTTAGAGAGATTGTATATGTAGGAATATTTTTTTTCTTCAAAATAGCTATATAAGAGGGACTATTGATAAATAAAATTGCCCTTGAATATTTCTAACTGAAAAAAATAAATCGCTTTGGTAAGAAAACAATAATAAATTATTAACTGTGACAAATGAAGAGTTACATCATTTCGAAATTGTAATTAAAATAAATTGACATGTTCTGATGTGGCCATCCACTTGACTTTACCATACACTTCTGGTTGAGTTTGGTACAAGGGTCTAGATTTTCATTTTTTTACCCTAAAACTCCCCATTTGGGGAGGTTAGTTTTTGAATTTTTAGACCACTGATTATGTGTACAAAATTTGGTTGAATTTAGTCCAAGGGCCTAGATTTTCATTTTTAACGCCCCCCACCCTCTTCCTTAATTTTGGGTCGATATGCACCAAAATCTAATCAGCTCTTAATCTCAATGCACCAAACCTACTTGTGAAATTTGGTTTTTATTTTCACACTAGTTTTTGAGCTAGCTCGTCCACAAAAATTTGGTAACGCACAGACTAAATAACAGACATTTTGACAAAACAGTTATTATCTCGAAAAATATAATTTTTTCGATGTTTACTTAATGAAGCTTTATTGTAGACTAAAATGTCATGGTTTCGCCTACTTTTTTTAATCAAAATAGTTCAGCCGTTTTTGAGATATTTCGAAAAAAAGAAGCAAATAAAACACTTTTTTCATGCACGATTACAATACTTGACCAAACCCTGTATGGTAAAGTAAAAAGTAAACCTTGTAAGGTTAAGATTGGAACTTGAACAAAATCAATAGTCGTTTTGTCATTACCACTTGTAGAAGAAATTTGTCAACAACATGGGAGATCAAAGTCCATTCTATTCAACCATTAAAAACGAGTTTGCTGATTTTAAAAGTGGACAAAAAATGTTATGCACCAAAAAAGACATGGGAAACAAATTACTATAGCAAGAAAATTTGTGATTATTTTGGATAATAGACGAATCGGCCTAAAACGTATATCAGAGACTCAATTTAGAATGCTAATGCGTTTTATGCATTATTGTATAAGAAATGACAAATCTATCCGCAAAATGGATACACAAATGACTCACTACAGATTAAAGGCTAATGAGAGTGAACATCTCTCAGTGGATTTGCAATCAATAACTAAGTATTCAATGGTTGCTAAAATTCGGCGCAATAATTTGTATAAATAAATTCTAGCTAGCGTACATTCTCTAATTTCCATCAGCAAATTTATAGAGACCGTACCGAGTCCTAAAAAGTTTTCAATTTTCCATACAATAGAGTACCAATACCTATTTATTAAAGTGGACATGAGGGGGTTTGCAGCATATTTACACCCATTATTCCGTCAAATTACAATTTTTTTTCAATGTTATATGAGTGGTTCGAGATAATTAAACCGCACTCTCTTTATTATCTTATATACATTTATTAATTTCTTTTTAAGAGGCTAAAAGGATTACAAGGAATTAAAACCAAATTTTAAAGCCAATTAAATTCATTAAAGAGGATAAAAAAGAGACAACTCAATGAAATTCGGGAGAACATTTAAATCATATTTATCTATTAAAACAAAAATGATTAAGAAATTAAATGGTATTGTATTGTTTCGTTTTACTTTTTTTATAATTCAACCAGACTCAAAGCCCTTTTACATATTATTGTATATACCAAAGGAAAACAACTTAAGGCTCGTTCAACTGGAATATCGGCTCACATTCATATGAATAAATGAATATGTTTGTATATGTATTTATTAGGGTCGGATTAAGATCTTTAGAGTCTTTAGGCAGCTAAAAGATCTTGATGTTACCACATAGGGACAAGGTGATTCAAAACGTGTGTAAAAAACTTTGAGCAAGTACTTATCTAATCCGAGCTGTAATGGCAAATCTGTCTTGCATGTCAGAATTGCTGTTATTCAACCCTTCTAGGATACTGAACTCAAGTATTAATTCTGAAAGGACTTATCTAACCCGAGCTGTAAGGGCTATTTTTTCTTGCATTTCAGAATTGCTGTTATTCAATCACTCTCGGATATTGAACCCAAGTATTAATTCTGAGAGTGTAAGGAATTATCTAATCCGAGCTGTAAGGGCTAATTTTTCTTGCATGTCAGAATTCTTGTTATTCAACCATTTTCGGAAATTGAACCCAAGTGTTAATTCTGAGAGTGTAAAGGACTTATCTAATCAGAACTGTAAGGGCAAATTTTTAATGCATGTCAGAATGGTTGTTATTCAACTCTTCTCGGAAATTTAACCTAAGTGTTAATTCTTCTGACAGATAATATAAATTATCCATTACTTCTTGGATTAGGCAGAGGACATCCCAGGTATTTTCCCAATACAATCGAACTCTGATTTTATCGGCAGAATGAATTTTTGAATTCTATTTTAATCTTTTTTTATTCTTTAATTTCTATTTGCCGTTTCATGGGGATTAAAGCCTCAGAAAATCGCTAGGGACAGTTAGTCAATATAGAATCGCATTTGGAACTGTTCATGGTTTCGTGCACTTTTCAAATGGAACGGAAAAGTACCATTTGATTATAGGGGCTATTCATTTTGTCAATTAAAACACCTTTAACATTACAAAATCTTTAATGATTTAGTTCGAGAATTCTAAAAATTTCAATATTCTAAACTAGTGTTTCCCAACCTTTTTTGTGTCATGTCCCACCTAAGCTTTTCTAAAATTCTTATGCCCCCTAGGTAACATAATATACATAATATTTATATTCTAAAAATGAATAATTATTTATATAAATATAATTACAAAAACAAAATTTCTTTGATTCATTTATTTCACATACATTTAAGTGTATTTTATATACAGTAGTATTACCTACATACATACGGGGTGTTTCAGGAGGAATAGTAAAAATTTTAGGAGGTGGTAGTATAGACGAATTGGAATAAAAAATGCTACATAACATGTGTCCAATTCTTATTTATTGAGTACAGAGATACAGCTGTTAGTATGTTACCCAAAATCGGCATACTCAGCATGTATAAATACGTCCTGCATGTTTACACGCTACAGTACAGTAGACTTGGCCAACAAATCACAATGAAAACTTCAATGTAAACTAAAGCACAACTTCAAAACTTGAACATCAACACTCTATTGCTGACATTCGATAAATACGCCCATAGCAACCGGTGTACCAAGACACGAAACGAAAATGCATTGAACTCAGCTGGTATCTCTGTATTCAATAAAAATTGGACACCTGTTATATGACATTTTTTATTGCAATTCGTCTATACTACCACCCCCTAGAATGTTTACTATTCCTCCTTAAACACCCTGTATAGATTCAGTCTAGCTTCCGATTGGTTCCGTTTTTTTTCATTGGTATTGGACCTTTTTTTATATTTTGTTCAGGCATAACTTCTTTGTTTATCAACCGATTATAATGATTCTTTTTTATTAGAAAGAGGGTACCTTAGGGGTGGTACCATATTAATTTGGTCAAGTTCTAAAGATATAATCAATGACGAAATAACGTTAATCTCCAATTCTTATGACCAAATAATCGAAATTATAATAAATAAACTAAAAAGGTATAAAATAATTATCTTATTTAGTTACAACTAAACGACGAAATATTAACATGAAATTACTTTTTGAAGTCGGTGCCAAACATACTCTATACATTTTATGAATCGCACTCGACGGATCTTACTTAGTACGTTTGGCGGGTACGCTGGCCTATAGGTATAGTTTGTTTGACACCGACTTCTAAAAGTAATTTCATGTTAATGTTTTGTCGTTTAGTTGTAGCTAGATAAGATAATTATTTTATTCCTTTTAGTGTATTTTATTTTATTTTTAAGTTATTACTATTTTATTTTTTGCATTTAATTTTTTTGAAGTCGGTTTTATTTTTTTTTATAAATTTTTTTTTAATATTTATCTCGACAAGCCCATTTATAAATCACCCCCTTAACAATCAAATTGACCCCCTGTGGGTCGAGGGCCCACGTTGGGAAACATTGTTCTAAACATTTCCCTTTAGAATCTCAATTCTTTAAGAAATTTCTCATTCGTAAAATTATTCGAAATCACCAAAATTAAATTTCTAAATTTCAATAGTAAAAATTCATCCGTGTATGAAAATATTTTATTTGGTTTATTTCTATTTTCAATCGAAACATCGATCCACATTTGCTTCCTCTCCTTTCTCTTCCAATTCTCTTTTTTCTGACTTCTTGTTCGTCCTCATCTAGCGTATTATATTAAAAGAGTCCGTTAAAGTGGAAAGTGATCCTGTGTCAATGTTTTGCCGAACAAATGAAAATGGCATCTGTCACCTTTTCGAGCTTAAATGATGCAATATATCCAGAACTTGTAACGCCATATGTGAAAAGGCCGATTACTTTGTCAACTACGTGATCCCTTTACGAGTCAAAAGTTTCATACGAGATATTCCAAATGAAATGTAGCCTAAGATATTTACCAGACTACTAAATGTAATATAATATATTCAAAACATGTAATGTGGAAGATAAATAAACACTATATCAATATATTTTATTGAAGAAATTGGAAAGAGTCAATTTTGAAATAATCCTGGAATAAGACGTGAGGAAAATAATTGAAAAGATTTGAAAATTTCTATGTATAATTTAAATTGATTATATTAGATAACAAGAGTTAGGAGGGTTGATTTTAGTATTTCATTACATGTAATTACACTGCTCGACAAAATTTCTCCCCGTAAACCTAACAATGGAGTTTAATACGCTGATTCGGGATCATTTTGATCTATTTTCGAGTCCCATTAAATATTAATCAGCAATAATTGAAATCAAAATATTTTGTAGACTTAATAGAAAATAGCTTCCTCTTGAATTTCAAATTACCACTTGTTTGTAGATCAATTAGAACTCGAGTTATAATTAAAAACCTAAGACCTATGTTTTATGTTTATTTCCTTTATAATTACGTAGTTTTAGTTTTTTAGTTAAAACTCGAGTTCTAATTGAGCTAAAAACAAGTGGTAATTTGAAAATCAAAGAGGAGGCTGTTTTCTATTACTTCAAGCAAATATTTTGATTTCAAATATTACTGTTTGATATCTAATGGGATGGAAAATAGGTCAAAATGGACTTTTTCGTCGTTTTGACCGATAATATCTTAAAACTCTGACGTGTTGTAAAAAATGGGAAAATTGCATGATAATCAGTGTATAAAACTCTACTGGAATTCATTGTTAGGTTTAAGGTAAAAAATTTTGTTGAGCAGTGTTATTAATTCTATATACCTACCTCAACAGTGCCCCTATCGGGATTTTCGCAAATAATAAACCCTCATTTAGAACTAAAAACAATGTTTAGTAAACACACGAAATGAAAATATAAAAAATATGTTCATGTCTGGTGCATATGGTGTAGCTGTAGATGATAATGCGACAAAACCACTTACCACTATACTAGCTAGACTTAATAAAAATTTAAGGTGTAATCTATCCTATGCATTGATAAATCTCTTATTGTGAACTCGGTTCTATATTATTACTGTGTGTGTAAGATGATCTATAATGAACATAGTGACAGAACTAGATATAGATCAATTGTCCTTCCAAAGTTAAATAAGTCAATCAGTTTAAAAATGCCATCTTATCGCAATTAAATACTATAACAAACTACCAAATGATTTGGAGGTATGTGGAGGTTTAGACCTTGAGTTTTAACTTAATTTTGGAAGTTTAGGGGAGTATTTAGGTATGTGTATATGAATTTAAATTAACAAACGCTATGATGTCATACCACCCTCCACACAAATTTTGCTTAATGAGGTGTTGCAATACTTATTGATTTTGATTGTGTTATTCATTTTGATTGTAATTAAGATTCATTTTTGAAGTGAAACTTCTTTAGCGACGTATCTGTTTGATTTTTTTTGTTACAATAAAGGGGAAATGACTCAATAGAGGTGAAATACTTTTTTTAAAACCAACTAATATTTCATTACAAATAAAATTTATTAAAATTAGGAAATTAAAATTATTATTTTAAAACCCACTAATATTTCATGACAAATAAAATTTATTAAAATTCTTCTTTAGTTTTTGGCGAATTTGGTGTTGGTACTTGGTGAAAGACTTTTAAAATTATTAGATAAAAATACTTGGTAGGCTTTATTAAGATATAAAAAAATAAAACGAATTTATTTTTTTAAATCTTAATGTAAAACCTACCAAGCATATTTTTATTTAATAATTTTAAAATTCTTCTTCTTTAAGTGCCATATCAGGTCTCCCTGACCTTTCGGCTCCTCTCCACATATATCTGTGCTGAGTGTGTTTTAGCTGTTTTTACACAGATATACGTGATCTACTTTTTAACTCCGGTTCCGAACGGCTAGTTTGGAGAGGTTACTAGGCAATTATACTCTCGGTAGGTTGCCATTGCTTTCCAAGAGGAGGCGACTACAAATATCTGATCTGCCGAGACTCAGTCTCGAACCAGCGTATTTCAGGCCAGCGGCCCGACACTCATAACCACTGACCCACAATCCCCTCATTAAAATTAGGAAATTTAAATTATTTCAATAACATCTAGGGCTAAATAAGTTTCACTTCCCTTGAGCTTATATAGATGAGGCTGACAAATATTTTTTATACAATATACTTACTTCTTTTTATAGTGCAAAAAATAAATATTCGTATTCTTATTTAAAAATCTATCTTGTAATAAGAAATAATAGACTAAATGGATCAGCTCGTTGTGGTTCACATTGTGATGTGTTTAATTAGAATTAGTAGTAGTGAATGGACAAACATATTTCGTCTACCTATTGTATTACTTTATTGAATTTAATAATTATAAATATAAAGTCAGTGCTATACACAGTTGACCTTTCAACTCAATAGGACACGACATATGAATGTACTATATAGTGTATTTCTCGATAAATAAATAAATAAATAAAACCAATTAAAAGTTGCATTACAATTTTATCAAAATATTATTATATAATCTTAATTTATTTAAAAATTAATTTCTACTATTCTATAATTTTTAGGTTTAAATTATTTTTAGATGAATTTATTTTTGAAAAACTAGGGCCCATTTAAAATATATTAAAAATTTTCTAAATTTTTTTAATGATGATGGAGCTGTTTTATGTGGTATAAGGATGGTGAGAAAAATCCTAATAGAAAATATTAAATATAGGAATTAAGCTAATCAATTAAACACCATCAAAAAATAAAGTAATACTTACAGATATTAGTTGGTTCGGCGGTGTTGATTGAACACCTGTAATCATAGAAAAAATATTTAATTAATAGTGTTTCATTTAAACAAATATTATTAAAAATTACAAATTAAGATAGTTGTTTCACCATACGGGCTTTCTTAGGATTTTTTTGAAATTTAGACAGATTATTATTTAAATACTTCTGCATCGATTGGTGGCAAAACGAAATTTATGAACAATATGGTTATGGTGTGGTTCTCTTATACGGGCTATCGGAAAGTTTACATACATATATAATTATAATTAAGAAACTCTTCTTGCCATTGTTATAAAAAGCTAAACCAACATTAAACAATAACTAATACATTTTTTAAGAAAATTTTAATTCATAGTTACAACACAGTTTCTGAGATAATAATGATTAAAAAATGAAAAATCTATAAAGAAAAATTTACAGTAAAAACAATCTGGCAACAATACATTTATTTAACCTAAAAAATGGGTTAACTTTGATACTTTTTTGACGTTTTTTCGCTTCAGCCATTTTCCCAACAGCTTTCAATCGCTTATTAAGAACTTTTTGTTTTATAAATCTCCCTTTATAATGTACTTTATCTGAAATTTCTATGATAAAATATATACAAGCTCGGACACTGTTGCCAGTTTTGTCAAACAAGCATCGGATTGGCTAGTAGTGATACATAAACAGCAAAAAGTTTTGGGCTTATGAATTATGAATCCTTATTGTCTGTTCTATATACTCTAGCATTAATTTTTGCTAGTATTATCGCGAAACAACTACCTTAATAGAATTAATTGATTTTTTTAACTGAGATAATAACATTATATAACAATAGAGTCGTAAGACGACGAAATTCACTCTTTCCTTCAAGAAAGAAAGATATGTTGATAGAACTTTTGGTAAATTCAAGTGTTGGACTGGAGTCAAAGGTATTTGTGGACGTGGGTCTTAAAGGATTTATGATTCTAGAATCCCGTAAATATGTAAAGGAAACGAGAGAATCCCTGTCCCTCGAGGTAAGGGGATAAGAAAATTGAAAAATTTATTGTTTCTAATATGACCACGAAGAAGTGTTAAGTGGTTACAAATCAACAATTTCGAGTAAAGCAATAAAAATGGAAATGCTTTAAATTTGATATCATAATTTTTAAATACAAACGAAATTTTCTCTGGAGAGAGACCAATAAATTACACCTTATTTTATATGTGTTAATATTTTTCTTTCCTCACTACCTCTGGGCTGCCTTCCATTACATTCAATTTAAATACAAACTTATGAAATATATAAAATGCAAATTTTAATTACACGACAGGTGAAATATGTTCGCACAAAATTTTCATTTTATTTGATTTTAAAAAAATGTTGGGTTTATTTTAAGTAATATAGGGTGTGAAATCGTTAAATGAATTAATTTATAAACCGTTTTATAGAATTTCTATCGATGTTACCCCGAAGAGAGTCACAAGTGAACTGACTCATTTGTCATGTTCTCCCTCCTTATATAGCAGCTAAAGAGGAGAAGTATAGGGGACATTTGCAAAATTAAAAAAAAAAATTGTCTTTAATATGCATATCTAGATATTAAATCTTATTTTCTATTTAACTATCTACTTATTTTGCATTAGCCAAGAGGGTTCGAAGAAATCCAGACCAAATTTATTTATTTATTTATTTTTAATGCAATCGAATGCAAGAAGGGGTGCACCAGTAAAGATACAGCTCCTATGGATCTCGAAAGACCCTTGCATTACCGAAGAGAAGGGAAAGTTGATTAAGTGAGAGGGTGTAGACGTAGGTGTCTATGCACTCCGGTTTTGAAGGTTTGAAGATTATAGGTGCTAGGAAAGATGGAGCCTGGAGAGAGTTCCAGTTCCTTGAAGTCATGGGGATATATGTATTGGCGAATGAAGTGGTCCGGCACTTTTCCGATTTGACCGCGAAAGAGTGTTGGGAGTCGGCAAAACGCGTGCTATGTGCAAAGCATGCTTTGGGGGGAATTATTGATTTTATCTCATCAGAGCACCTGCCGTGATAGTATCTATAGAAAAGGGAAAGGGCAGAGACATTTATTCGATGAGCCAGCGAGTCGAGCAGTCGGTGAGGGTAGAATCGTTAATTAGCCTGACGGCTCGTTTCTGAATTGCATCCAGGGTAGCAAGAGAATATTTTGAGGCTCCTCTCCATAGATGAGAGCCGTATTCGAGCAGGGGCGGATTTGGGCCTTGTAGATGGTGAGAAGTTGTGGGGGTTTCTAAAATCGCTTGGACCTGAATAAGAAGCCAATCTTCCTTGCTGCAGATTTCGCCACAGAGGAGATGTGTTCATTCCAAGACAGGTCAGATGCGACGAGACGCCCAAATGGATAGGCTGTCACACATTTTCAGGGTATTCGAATCGAAGTGAATATCAGGGAAATCTTTATTTTCGCAGCCTAGAAATTAGACAACAATGAGTCTTGTTTGAATTAAAGTTAACTAAATTTTGAGAGCCCCATTTATTCAGTTTGTCTAGGTCGAGAGTAATTGAGGAGGCAACATTGATTCGATTATTAGGGAGTGAGGGTTTGCCGTGTAGAGTGTTATCGTCGGCGTAACAATGATTATACGATTTTTCATGACTTCATCAGCGACCATGCTTATCTAATCTGTATAATTACAAAGTATATCTAATGTATAACATAGAAAGTTTTAAAAGTTTTATCTATACCAGTATAGTACCTAATCACTATTGAATCTGATATGTATGCATTCAATATGACGCTCTGCAGTGATGGTTGCATACTCAGGCTAAATATTAAAATCTTAATTATCACTACTCGACAAAAATTAAACAAAAATTTCTCCCCATATACTTAATAATGGATTCCAGTAGAGTTTTATACTCTGATTATCATGCAATTTCCCAATTTTTTACCACAAGTCAGAGTTTTGAGATATTATCTGTCAAAATGACGAAAAAGGCCATTTTGACCTATTTTCGAGTCCCATTAAATATTAAACAGCAATATTTAAAATCAAAATATTTTGTTGATGTAATAGAAAACAGCTTCCTCTTTGATTTTAAAATTACCACTTGTTTTTAGCACAATTACAACTCGAGTTATAACTAAAAAACTAAAACTATGTGATTATAAAGGATAATAAACATAGATAAAAACATAAGGTCTTAGTTTTTTAGTTATAACTCGAGTTCTAATTGAGCTAAAAACAAGTGGTAATTTGAAAATCAAAGAGGAAGCTGTTTTCTATTACGTCAACAAAATATATTTACAAATACAGGTCAAAATGGCTTTTTTCGTCCTTTCGACCGATAATATCTCAAAACTCTGACGTGTTGTAAAACATGGGGAAATTGCATGATAATTAGCGTATAAAACTCTACGGGAATCCATTGTTAGGTTCACGGGGAAGAAATTTTGTCAAACAGTGTTATTTTTAAGCAATAATAAATAATTGTCTAAAACGTGCAGGCTCGAATTTAGGTAAGATTGTTCCCTAGAGCATCCTGTTAAGTTAGATAAGGTCCATTAGTCCAATGTAATTCATGAGATTACATCTAGTGATTGTGATGAAATTTATCTTGGTACTACACTCCAACCAATTGAATAAAGAATTTATGAGCACAAAAGATCAGTCCTGGCAGGGCCGGCGTAAGGCAGATGTGCCTGAACCCAGCCCCGCGATTTGAGAGGCCCCGCGGTCTACGAAAATTACCCAATTAAAAAACACCGATTATGATAAGACATTTTTTGGTAGCGATGATTCAGTTTAAATGAGTGATAAAAATCATAAAAGTTTAGTGTAACTCTATAAAATCCTCATATCCTTGAAACTAATTTAGATCAAAAATCCAGACGCTTTCAGAGAAATGTAGGTACTTACTTTTTAGAGAAAATAAACTACATCAATAGTTTTTTGCAAAAGTCATACATGATTACAGATTTTGTACTTTCATTGAATTTTTTTCGCCCCTTGAAAGCGAATTATGGATGCAAAAAAATATTACTTGAATTTGTTTAAAAAATGGCTATTCTGTCAATAGAAAGTGAAGAAGCAAATTCAATCGATTTTTATGATGTTATCAAAGATTTGGCGTTGAAAAAATCGGAAAATATTTATTATTATTATTATTGATTCAATATAATATAATAAAATTGATTCTCAGTAATTGATGTGTGAACAGCCCACGCATCAATTCCTGTGAATCAATTCTAATAGACTGATAAAGAGGGCAAAGCCCTCGCAACTATAATCTCCTTATAAATAAATTTAAAAAATTATTTTTTCAGCAGAAGACACACTCTTTGATTGTATCTTTTAATTTATAAAATTTTTGCTATTCTCGGAAAAAAAGAAATATTCTATTTTTAAATTTTTTATTCCCATTTGCCAACAGAGGTTGTTTCTTCTGATCTTGGGGTTTCAGTGAGACTGGCGATCACAGAATTAAGGACAATATTGGAGAACGGGTGTCTTTTAGACCTTATGGAGTCATAAGTATTACGTAATTTTGTTGTACACTTATAAATCACAGCTTTGATGCTATTGGCTAAAAATACTTAATTATTCCCATATGGAAATTGATGATCTCATTTTGAAATTATTTAATTCCATTTGAAATGGCTAAGATATAATTGAAAAGTTTTTGTTTTGCCGAGAGTAGCAGAGTTGTTGATTCACAAAGAGAAACAAAGAGGTTGTCCTCTGCTTGATACAAATAAACATACACACATATAAATGGAAATTATATATTATTTATTTAATCGTATGTTTCCTATATTTTATTCAATCGCGAATCAAATGTGGTGATTTTTGTCAAATATTAAGTGAAAATAATATCTGAACTTATATATTTCTAACTTGAAATAATGAAGTTAAATAAATTTATGATTTTCTCATTAATATATTAAAGAATAATTAACACATTAACTAGAATTGTCGTGACCGCGCTTTTTGAACAAGATATATATCGCGAGACTACTGCTGGTTGAAGCTATTGGAGCTAAATGGATCATATCTTTTTCATTCTCTCATGTCCAGACTTAAGACTCAGCAGACTCCAATAACTTCAACCAGCAGTGGTCTCGCGATATATATCTTGTTCGAAAAGCGCGGTCAAAACAATTCTTGTTAATGTGATAATTATTCTTTAATATATTAATGAGAAAATTATAAATTTATATTTATTTCTTTGAGACTATAGTATAATTTTAACTGGCTCCCAGCTAAGTAAAGATCGAAAGATTTTCAATATCCATACGGTATTGACCCCATGAAAAATAATATTTATAATTAAAAAAGACTGATGATGAAGACCAAATCTTCGAAACTATATTCTCAAACAAATAAATAATATATATACGGATATATAAGATTGGAGTAATTTTTGGAGACGGACTGATAAGTGAATTAAGTGGATATATTGATGAGGCAGTCCAAAAAAGAAGATAATTTACAATATCTTTTTATTCATAAAACCGAAGTTTCGGAGGCTGAAGAAGGAGGGAATAGCTTGAAGCCTCCGAAACTTCGGTTTAATGAATAAAAAGATATTGTAAATTATCTTCTTTTTTGACTGCCTCATCGGTATCCACTTAATACAGATATATAATTTCCATCTCATATATGTGTGTATGTTTATTTGAATCAAGCAGAGGAAAACCTCATTATTTCTCTTTGTGGCAAAGATATAGTTCATCGCCAACACCTATTCCATGACTTCTAAGGAGGAACCGAAGGGTGAACCGCGACCTAATATGCTGTACACCTACTTCCACTTGTACTTCCAAATATTTCCAAGTACTTCCAAATATTTCCAAGTACTTCCAAATATTTCCAAGTACTTCCAAATATTTCCAAGTACTTCCAAATATTTCCAAGTACTTCCAAATATTTCCAAGTACTTCCAAATATTTCCAAGTACTTCCAAATATTTCCAAGTACCTCCAAAATACTTCCAAAGAGGTGTACACCTACTTCCAATCGCGGATCACCCCTCGGGAGGAACTCTTTCTCAGCTTACTTTTTTCCAAAGTCTTAAATCTCTAGTCCTTCAAGACCCTCAAGGACACATACATCTTTGTCTTCAACCCTTCCTTTGATCACTCTCTTTCTTCGACAATAAAAAGATTTGTCAAACCTATCTGTTCTGCATTTTCTTTGTGGTATCCAGTTCATTAAAAAAAGTAAAAAAATATATGAAATAATAATTCAAGTAATTCTTTTCCTTAATGAATATTTCAACATTTAAGTTGATGGTTTGAACCTTTTAACTAAAATGTCTAAATCTCGGGAGGTGCTAAAAGTGAAATTAAAAATTCACAGGTGTGGTAAATTATTCCAGCCTTTCTCTCTATCTCTATTCCAGGTGATGGGAAAAGCTTTCCGCAAAGGAACCGCTGGAAGCTTCTTTAACATTCATTCCTCTTCTGATGATAGAGCCAATTTGAAAGATCTATCAAATTATTCTCCTAAAGTAACTCTAGATAAGAGAATCCTTTGAATTATCAATAAAGGAATGTTACTTGAAGGCTCTAGAATCCAACATGTGTTTTTGTTAGAACTTCGAAGGAAAGTTTGTATAAAAGAAACTTTAATCATATGAGAGTGTTCTATCCTTGGATAAATAAATCTACCTATGTAAATTGAGAAGGGTGATGAACATTAATTCTTTTGAAGACAAATTTGAAAAAAAAAAGTTTGCCAAGAGTTTTTTTTTTTGATTTATAAGATATCGTCAGATTATTATTAGAAATTATTCTATCAGAATGATGGGTTTAATTAAAAATGTTCTTATTTCCAGTAATTTCAATTTATTATGTGATTATTAATCTATATATATATATATATATATATATATAAAATTAGGTTTTGTCTGTACATTGGTCCAAATCACGCCAAATTTTGGTTGCACGCGTTTCAAGCAAAGTTATGAACGAAAACACCCTCAACAAAATTACTGTCTGTCTGTATGTATGCGTGTTCCCGTGTTGCTCACGATTCACGTAAAAACGGCTGAAACGATTATTATGAAATTTCATATTTGGAACAGATGTCTTCTAACTTACGTTTATAGCTATATAACGCTTTGATATTTTAATCCCAAAAGGGGGTTTGAGGGGGCGCACGAATGAAAATTATCAAATAACTCCTAAACTATGAGGGTCCGGGGTGGAATGGGGTTGGGGTGAGAGAGTGAGGCGGAGTAGGGTAGGTGTGCAGGGGGTGATGTGGGGGGTGTTGGGGGAGTCCAGATGCATAGTGGGGTGGTGGCGTGGGGGTCCGAGGTGGCTGGGGTGGGGAGTGGAGTATTGGGGTGGTGATATGGGGGCGGGGGTCCTGGGTGTGTTTCGGGGGGGGGGGGGGGGAGATTGGAGTGGTACTGACAACTTTTAGTGTGTGTAAAGGTCTTTAATTGATATTTACAGGTGTTGAATAATAATTACAAGAAACTCACTCACTACCTCACCAATGTTCCAGGCTTTATTAGATTACACAAATACAATCAAAACAGTTGATGAGAAAATGATTGAATAATTATCAGAAAAGAGGTTTTTTTTTCTTTAATTGGTTTTTTCCTCTTATTAAAAACAAGGACTAAAGATGATCAAGGATACTCGATGGTGGAGAAGTAATCTCCGGAGTCGAAGCTAAAATACAAGGTATACTAATGTAAAAAAATCAAAACAGTTTGATATATATTTAATAAATTCAGAGTAATACACTAACCTTTATAACATAATATGGTAACAACATTTATGCAGCTTTACATTAATATCATATGATAACCAATGAAGAATGATTCTTGAGTAAAAAGTGTCATTAAATTTAATTAAATGATTTATTTATTTTTGTCGTTAATGATCAGACTAGGGAAAGTTGACTGACCAGCCCAATATCAACATCATGACTATATGAGAAAAATATATCGAAAATCAAATTAAACTTGCAGTGGCGTAGCCAGAAAATTTTCATGGAAGAGGGGGGTCATTCCACAAAGCATAATATTTAGTGGAAATTTTTTTTATTAAAACAAATATTTAGGTACTTCAAGAAATTAAAAAAGAACATAATTCTTGATTAAACATATTATTATATTTAAATACGGTTAGTTTGCACTAAGAAACGGTTTGTCGTTTCCGTTACTCATCCCATGAGCCCTGTCTCTTAATTAATAAAACAACAATTTCAGAAAAAATTGTCGATTTTTGAAATAAAAAGTAAAACCTCTCAGACGATGTCAAGACGAAAATATTGGTAGACAGCAAAATGTATGGAAATATTGAATATTGGAAAGCTCGAATGGATTGATAGAAATAACTATTTGAATTGGAAAAGAAATAGCGAACCGCCAAGTAATAAGACGTGGGACATGATAACCAATTCGGAATGGTTTGAGACTTCAGTTAGAATCTCTCTTTCTACATTCCTTTTTATGTTCCGAATATAAATAAATATAGACACTTAGGAAAAATAGATCATTCGGTAAAATGATGATTTTTTTTTTTTTTGGAGATGGAATTTTATTCAAAATCAAAAATCTTAAAAATCATTCAATCAAATCAGATTGAAAAAAGTTATAACAGAGTGATTATTTTGAGAAGAGTCAATTTTTTCGTTATTTCGAATATTAAAAAAAAATGTTCTTCATTGTTTTACAATAAGATATTAAAAAAAATTGTTTTTTTAAAAATAGCTCAGAGACTGGGATCGAACCAGTATCAGTATGTGAATAAATAAATATAAATAATAAATTAATCCGCATTTAATTACTCTAGTAATGCTCACTTAGCCCACTGAGCTAAAGAGCTTTCAGAGACTCCGCTCAAAAAATAGGCTATTTATTTGAGCTCTGTTAGGGCTTTAAATTATAAAAAATTAATTTTACTATTATTTTATAATATTTAAGTTTTTAATTAATATCAATTATTTAATTATACCATATTTAAGTCTCCAATCATGTGAATTCATTACATTATCATAAAAATGTAATAAAATACATTTAAACACTACTGGTTTTAAATTAATTTTCAAAAAAAGAAGCTCTGTTTAGAGCTTCCATATGATCCTGTGTGTATGCTGGGTCTAATACTTATTATTAAAGTTGTTATCGGGAAATAAGGACTATATTTTTTATGCAGATAATTTATATTTTATTGCAAACGTTTAGTCAACTTTGTTAACTTCTTCAGGGATCAAACAGTTATCTTCCCTGCATATTTGTCATTTTTATAATTATTCAAAAACAAAACAAAAAATTCAATCTGATTGATGTTAATGACTTGCGTTGATATGTCCCTAAGAAAGAATAATTATAAAAATGACAAATATGCAGGGAAGATAACTGTTTGAGTCCTGAAGAAGTCAACAAAGTTGACGAAACGTTGACAATAAAATATAAATTATCTGCATAAAGAATATAGTCCTTATTTCCCGATAACAACTTTAATAATTTAATCAATGGACATAACTAATCAAAATACTTATTAAATACGCTCTATAATCCTGTTTTTGTTATTTTCAAATAAAAAACATTGGATTTTTTGCAATTTTTTAATTAGATGCCACCAAAGTTATTTTTCATATTTTTTTTTTTTTTAATGATATTGATGTGAGAAGGAGATACACTAAAAGGTGCATCACCTAAAGGCCTGTATGGGATGGCCCCTCCATCGTGAAAAGAACAGAGTAGAAGGAAAGAAGCCGGGATCACGAGCCAAATCTCAGAAAGTTAGATACAATCTAATATCCAATTTACTAAGTTTTTAGGGCTTCGAGCAGTGGTAAATTCTCCGTTCGATAAATTAGGTTAAATTTATCTCCCACTTAAATATACATTTAGAATAGAAAAAAGTAATCATTTTCTTAAAAAAATCAAATTTTAACATATATTTATTTTTTCTTTACCTATAATTAAAAAGTATTTTGAATATTTTTTTTTTTTTTTTGAAAATGCTTATACTCATTGTCGATTGGTTTAATTTTTTTATTTATTTACTAAAAAAATAATAAAAATCTATCTCCTTGAACGAAACAACTCCTGGTAAAAGCCAGGAAATGTTAATGACTTTGTCTGTGAACAACACCCCAAAACAAAAAGATTCTCGTAATGGGTAATTAATTACTCTCTGAGAGACCAAACCATGCTTTAAATGTCTTTTGGGGAATTAAGAACACAGAGAATAAACACAAAAACATTCCCAGGCGAAAAATAAAACAAACGGAATTACAAAATTGAACATTTTTCCACATTTCATTTTAGAAGCCCCCTCCCCCCCCCCCTCTAAATCTTTTAATGAATGAATTTATTCTCTTATATATGTATCATTTATTAGAAAATATAATTCTATTGTATACTAGCTGCAAGGCCTGCCTTGCTAGCCAGAGGCACGCCCCCTGGACCCCCCAGCCCTCGAACGCCACTCCTACCCCCACCCCGCACCCAATCCACCCCGTGGCCTCCAACCCTGCGCACCACACCCCCGCTTAGCCCCTGGACCCCATCCCCGCTATGCCCCCTGGACTCCACCCATCACCCCCCTACTACGCCTCACTCCTCACCCCACCCCCGCACCCAACCTCCGCACCCAGTTTTTGCATTTCTAGCCTTCTAGTGACCCTACAGATTTGTATACAAAATTTGGTTGAGTTTGGCCCAAGAGAATTTTCATATTTTGATCCTCCCCCCTCCCCATTTTGGGTGGTTAGTTTTTGCATTTCTAGCTCTCTAGAGGCCCAGAGATTATGTATACAAGATTTGGTTGAGTTTGCTCCAAGGGCAAGAATTTATATTTTTTTACCCTCCCCCCTTTTTGGGTGGTTTTTTGGGAAATTTTTTTAAACAAAAGTTGTCAAAAATCACATCCTCTACAACTTTGTTTATTTTTAAATTTGTCGTAGAGTTAATAGTTTAGGAGTTATTTGATAATTTTCTATTCTGTGCTCCCCCAAACCCCTTCTGAGTCAAAATATCAAAACTTTATATAGCTAAAAACGTAAGTCAGAAGACATGTGAAGGAAATATGAAATTTCATAATAATCCTCTTCAGCCGTTTTTACGTGAATCGTGAGCAACTTTTCGGAAACCACTGAAACAGACATACATACATACAGACATACATAAAGACAGGAATTTGTTGAGGATGTTTTCGTTCATAACTTTGCTTGAAACGTGTGCAACCAAAATTTGGCGTGATTTGGAGCAATGTACAGACAAAACCTTAATTTTATATATATGTATAGATTTATATTTATTTTCAAAGGGGTTATTAATAATTTAGTCCTGTTGCTACTGGCAAATTCAACATAATGTTCGGAATATTCCGAGGAGTGAACCGCAATTGGAATTAGGTGGACAAGTCTTTGGAATTATGTGGAATTATTTTGGAATTTACCCCTTCATCTATTGTCTTCTACTTGGAAATGAAAATGGAAGTAGGTGTACACGATCGACGTCACGGGTCACCCTCGGGAATATTCGAGAAAAAATATTTTACTTTTTCCTAGTGATAAGATGTTTACTCCATGAGTAGGTTTAACAATACTTTATCAATTTTTTTTTATTTTAATAGGAATATTGGGAAATAAATACATTATCTTTATTCAGAAATATACACGGCTAACAATAATGAAAACTAGTGAATCAAATTACTTTTGACATGTAATAAAAAAATCAACTGGTAAAAAAGTTATTTTCTGTATCTCATGACGATGGATTGACAGCCCGAAATGTATGTATTGAGAAAACTCTCTCTCTCTCTCTCGCTTTTATTTTTCTTTCACGAGAAACAAGTAACCTAGTGAATAACTCATAGTACTTAAATTAGTAGTAGTAGTAGTACTTTTTTGAAGTCGGTTAAAAAGAAACATTGATGAGTAGTTTATGTTGAGGCTTTGATGGTTAGACTAAAGACGTTTTCAAATTTTTTACTGATACTAGATATAACTAGAATTGATTCAAATTGAGAATTCACACTAAATTTAAGTCAACATTTATGTTATTTCTCCCAAAGGGTGAACCGCGATCTAATAACGTGTACACCTACTTCCACTTCCACTTTCATTTCCAAGTGGGGGAAAATAGATGAAGGGGGCATTATCTAATGAATTCCAAAATAATTCCACATAATTCCAAATACGTGTACACCTAATTCCAATCTCGGTTCACCCCTCGATATCTGCATATGAAGTGATGAGCAAAGCAAGACCAAGACCAAAACTGGTCTTGATCTTGGTCTCGGTCTTGGTCTTGGTCTCGGTCTTGGCCTTGGTCTTGCTGTTCCAGCCGTGGTCTTGTTCTTAGTCTTGTTCTTGCTTTTTTTGCAAGACCAAGACCAATTCTACTCATCACTGTCCATACTAAATTTTGAAAATCATGGACTCCGATTTCAAAACAGAAACTTCGTGGATATTGCCAAAAATGTTCATTTATTTTCTAATTTCTTTATCAAACTACGATTTATGCAAATCATTAATCATTTTTTCTACTTTTATTTTCATTATTATTTTAGTGTTACTTTTAAATCGAATTTTTTATTTTTATACTACTAATATAAATGACAAATAACTTTGCGCAAACATTATTAAAACAATTATTAATGATATATGGCGCAAGTAAATTAGAAACTTTAATTTCCAGAAAAAACTGTTCCAATAAATATCGAATATTATAGTATATAACAATAAAAAACTATTATTCTGATGAAATGATTAATCATGTTTTTATTGGCTTTTCATAATGATAATGAAAATCATTTAATGGTAGAGAGAATAGGGAATAAACTAAATGCAAGGGACATCGAAGTGGAATTGAAACGAAGAAAAATGGAGCCGGTTAACGGCCAATGGAAGAGGATATCAATTTCGAAACCAGTTAACCCTTTTTTGCCAGGGGGTCGGTTTACACACTCGACCAATGATTAACGTTAAGCTCTTAAACTAAAGGGCTGTTAAACTAAGCTAAATGATTATACTGTTTCGATGCAAATTAACAAATACTTCTTTTCTGATAAGGGTTCTCTTCAAGAAAATAAATGTAGTGAATTCCTTATAATTAAAAATAAAATGAATCGGGTCGTTACTAGACTTTATCAAAAGTCATTTGAAATATTAATATGGTTATTCCTTTATTATTAATCACTAATCAGATATCACTGGCTATTTGAAATCCATGTTGACTTAAGGGGATTCGTGACTGTTTATCATTTTTATAAGAAAATTTTTACCATCGGGTCTTTGATGTATTAAATATTTATTCCCGAAATTTGAAGTTGATCGTCTGTCCCATTACCGAAAAATAAATTATTGAAAATTGTCATTTTAACATAGAAGTAAATGGACCGAGCTTTTAAAAGGGCTATAACTTCTATACAAATTAGACCATTTTAAACAAATTTATACAGATTAATAATTCCACTTTTATGAACCAAATGATACACATTTCAATAGATTTGACAGCCTAGTTAATTAGTTATTCATAAATGTAAAAATAAAAAGTCATTTGGAGCCAACAGAATATAACAAAAGCACTAGTGTAGAATTCCAACTCTATTTCTTGAAATCGTTTTTGTGTTAAATAAATATATTTATAATGAGAAAAAATTTATCTCAATATTCTTTTTATTAATATTATCAAAACAAAGATTTATATTCGAAATTAACCTCATTATTAACAATTTTTTATTAAAAAATTTAGTATGCAGAAGTTATCACTCTCCAGAAATACAAAAGTTTTTTCGAACATCAACCAGATATATAAGCTGTTCCAAACTTTCTTAAAATCAGAAAATTCAATTTGATTCACTTGTAGCAAAATTATCTCACGTTTGGTGATGTGAAATGAAAATTCTATTCGATTCTAGAATATCTTTATATCTTTATATCTCTAGAACCTCTTTAGTCTGATGATCAAAATCTTACAAGAAGAAAATTAAAAAACTCTTAATTTGCATGACTTCTCTTGTCTCACTAATTCTTGGCGACAAATTTGTATAAGTAATAAATATTTCAGCCGTTTATTTTGAAAGTGGCCTAAGTCCAATTTTTGAAGAAAATATGTTAATGACAGATTTAGTTAGACATAGATATCTTCTTTTCATATTTATAATAATATAGCCAAATGAGTACAATATCCTCATGAATTCGTCAAAATAAATGCATCAAAATATGTATCAATATATGTATTTATAAAAATATAAATACAAATATCTCAAAATAACAAATAATGGGCTTAGGCCACTTTCAAAATAAACGGCTTATTTATAAAATATGTAGTCTGAATAAATGGCAATTTGACTAAAATTATTGAAGAGTTATCACAACAAAATAAGACCGATGTTTAGCGTCTTCAGAAAATGTTTACAAAAATTTAGAGAATTTTTGTATGCTTTTTGTCAAAATAAATAAAATAATAATTATATTTAGAAATAAATTCTGAATTTTTTAATTGAAGGTGGTGCTGAGGATTCTTATAGATGTTAAATAAAAGACTTATTTTTCAGCAGTTTTTTAATTAATTTTAAATGGTGGCTTTTTAAATTTATCCAAATATTTCGGAAATTTTTACAATATTTCTTCTTCATTGAACCTCACCCAAAATCACCGTACTTGCTCAGTCTTCAAAATTTGAACACAGGGCCGGCCACAGAGACATTTCATTTGGTCATTTTTAATTCTGGCCTCAAAAAAACACTAACAATAACAATTTTTTGTTGCTTTAACAGACAAGTCAATTAGCACACTAATTAAAAAACCACCATTTAAAATTAATTAAAAAAACTGCTGAAAAATATTCCTTTTATTTAATACCTATAAATTCTGAAGTTTAGCGGTGAAATAGAATAATGAAACATTTATATATTAGTACTATCTATTCAAATGAATGTAAAAAGAAATATTCACGAGTAGTTAAGTTTAAACCCAGAATAAATTTATTAAAAGGATAATTAATAAATTTGGAAAACCAATATAATTGTATTATTTATGGGTAAATAATGTAACAAGTAGTCATAATGTGCTGCCATCTCATGGGTAATTGTTCAATGAAATATATTTCTTATTATATTTATTATTTTATTTTAACAAAAAAATATATTTATTAAGATAATTTAATAAATTGAAGAAAAAAGTGGATATTTTTTAAGTCTCAGTACCTATGGGTTCACCAAATTTTTGCAATTTGGCATTTTTTTCCGGCAAATGATTTGAGCTAGAATGTTGAATATTTCTACTTAATTTAAACAAACATAATTAATATATGTCAAATTTTGTTCATTAGTTATTTCATGCATTTTTGAAACTAGAAATCCCAAATCCTAATTAACTCTTTGTTTTAAATATTATAAATATTTTAGCTACAGAAGTAACTTTATAGAACTTTTCGTTCTTAACTTACCATGAATATCTTAATCCAGACACACAAGCAAACATACCCAAATTTGAAATCTATTTGATTTCAATGAAACACAAAGGGCAATAAATTAAGGAGTAAAAGTAAAAAAAGACGGGATTTTAGCGATTTTCAAAGATAGATCTTCAAGGAACCACTGAAGTTAGTTAAGAGTCACATTTCCTAATAATTCATCCCCTCAATTAAATTATTTATTCATATGAAATTTAATTATGAATGCAGACAACACAAATAGATTTTTGAATTCAAGGACCTTAAAAGTATATAAAAACAATAATTTTTTTCCATATCACAATACACCCTATAGCCTAAGGCCCTAAGTCTAAGAAACGAAGTGTTTAGTGGCGAGTTTCACAAACGAGAGAACAAGCCCTATAAAATAAAATATATATATATTTAAAAAAAACATTCTCATATTCTTATTGATTTATTAACAATATATAAACTGGCGAAAATTCCAGCCCTAGTAGCACAAAGTTTCAAACTATATGTGACCTTCTCCGAGAAAAGGGACCTAGTGTGTGAAAATGAAGTTTTGAGAAAAACGCATTTAAAGTTTCATAACGCATTATCACTTTGAACACACCTTCAGTTGGGAGATGCGATTTGGTATGGTTAGTTATGATTGGGCGCCGTCTTTGGTGACGTCATGCCTATGTGGTGATGTATTTTTTGTAAAAATAACTATAAGAAAGGAAAAGAATAAAGTGACGCTTCAGTCTTGTGCCAACTGTATAACGAGTGTTATCAATATCTCAAAAGTTGTTTCGCAATTTTGGTTCTTTTGTAATTTTGTTACTAAGCTGATGTTAATTTGAAGTAATTTTTATAATCTTATTCTACACCCTTTTAGGTACGAGAATCCACTCTTAAGTCCAAACCCGTTTTTGACACACTAGGTCCCTTTTCTCGGAGAAGGTCACATATAGAAACTAGTCCTCTTATTTTGGATATTTTCGAATATTTACAAGTCGGGCTCATATGGTTCTAAATAAATAAATAAAAAATATCCCTCAAAATTTCAAGTCTTCTATCTCAATTTTAACCTACTGGTACACAGAGTTAAGTTTCCCATCTAAATTATATGGAGTTTTTGGCATTGAACGATCAATTTTTATTCCGGCCAAAGAAATGGATCAAAAAATTTGAAACTCTGTAGACTTTATTCTGATAATAGTAGCTATCCCTCAGAATTTTTAAAGATTTTTAGCTATGTTATTATAATTTTGGAGTCCATAACTTACTAATCCTAAGATATAGCAGTATTTTGTCTAGATGTAACTCCAAAATTATAATAACTAAAAATCTGTAAAAACTCTGAAGGATGGCTACTATTATAAGGATAAAGTCTACAGAGTTTCAAATTTTTTGAATCATTATTTTGGCAGGAATAAAATATTGATCGTTCAATACCAAAAACCTCATGTTATTTAGATGGGAAACTTAACCGCTGTGTAGCACTAGGATAAAATTGAGACAGAGACTTGAAAATTGGGGGATATTTTTTTTATTTATTTAGAATCATATGAGCCCGTCCGCGTAAAAATTGGAAAATATCCAAAATAAGGACTGCCCTAATAGAAACTATTGATATATCATTTCATTTTTGTTAAGGGAGAATGGTGTAGGTTCTTGGTGACCGATCGGAATGTAGACTGGACCCAATGCAAACAAATTTTTCAAAATCGATTCACAATTGGCGGAGATATGAGGTAACATAGGCACAAATTTAAATAAAGTAAAGAAAATTTTAACAATTTAAAAAATAAATAAAATTCTAGGTAGGCTTTACCAAAATAAAAGACAATTGCTTGTTAGCATGACTCTATATATATTTCGATGTACGAGCCCATCTTCAGGAGTTCACAGAGAATATCATTGTTCAATAATAAATAAATATATATACTCTATATAGATCTCGAGAATCTTTGTTTGCCTCAAAACTCGACATGTTTACCACCGAAAAAAGTATGCTACTAGATCTTAAACGTTTAAACAAATATGACGTTTTGAAGCTTGCTGTCATAGCTACAAAACGACATAATGGTTATGGCGGCAGAATCTATAAGTGAAAAGTTTTTGTTTTGCCGAGAGTAGCAGAGTTGTTGATTCACAAAGAGAAACAAAGAGGTTGTTCTCTGCTTGATGCAAATAAACATATACACATATATCTCAAGATGATATATCTGTATAATCAAACAAATAAATAATATATATACAGATATATCATCTTGAGATATATGTGTATATGTTTATTTGCATCAAGCAGAGGACAACCTCATTGTTTCTCTTTGAGAATCTATAAGGTTTGTGGGCCATCTAATGGGAAAAAACCCGCATTTTAAAGTAACATACCTGGTATATAGACTATATATTTATAGTTAATTTATATTTTCGAACTTTGTACTAATAGGGAGGTTATGTTGTTAAATAAATTATCAAATTGAAAAAAGATTAAAAATAATTTTAAGAAAAAATAAAACCGACTTTAAAAAATTAAATACAACAAATAAAATACACTAAAAGGTATAAAATAATTATTATCTTATTTAGTTACAACTAAACTCCGAAATATTAACATGAAATTACTTTTTGAAGTCGGTGCCAAACAAACTATACCTATAAGCAGAGCGTACCCGCCAAACGTACTAAGTAAGATCCGTCGAGTGCGATTCATAAAAGGTATATGCTTGGCACCGAAATCAAAAAAGTAATTTCATGTTAATATTTCGTAGTTTAGTTGTAACTAAATAAGATAATAATTATTTTATGCCTTTTAGTGTATTTTATTTGTTGCATTTAATTTTTTGAAGTCGGTTTTATTTTTTCTTAAAAATTATTTTTATTTTTCTCTTTTAGTGATGTTATTAATAGTGATCATATCATCAGAACTTGACCAAATTAATATGGCACCATTCCTAAGATAACCCTATTCCAATAAAAAAGAATCATCGAAATCGGTTCATAAACAAAGAAGTTAGGCCTGAACAAACTTAACAAAAAAGGTCTAATACCTATAAAAAAAATGGGACCGATCGAAATGTAGACTGGACCCAATGCAATTTTTTTTAAAAATCGATTCACAATTGGCGGAGATATGAGGTAACATAGGCACAAAAAAAAAAAAAAAAAATCAGTCGAATAGAGAACCTCCTCTTTTTTGAAGTCGGTTAAAAAGTACCAAAAATGATGGCGTTATACCATATATCGAATCCAAACAATAGAGCCAACTATAAAAAGAAATAAAAAGTTTTAAAAAACTAATTACGAAATGTAGAAATTCCATGACAACTTCGAAAATGTATTATCAAAGAAAAATGCTTGTATCTCTGAAATATAGCATCAATATGGCTAAAATTTTAGCTAAATATACCGATGATTTTGTTGTAGCTAATGCAGTGTATAATCTAAATATTATAAATCTAATATCATTCTCAATGTAACTAGAGTTTAATTAAGTAAAATGATTGTATCAGAGTATAGAATAAATCGTAGTGTCTGAAGAAGTATCGATCGGAGCATTTTTGGGCTTCTTTTCTCTGTTCTTGTTTGAGCCATTTTGGCCCTTTGCCCATCTCGCAACATCAAATCAGTCTGAGCGAATTCTCTTGGCGCCTGCTACGGAATCAAACGGGCCCTCGGTCAACGTTCCACGGGACCTGCCGTTTTTTATTCCACACTTGGCAACGGAATTCCCAGCTAGACAAAATAAAATAAAAATTCTTCATGTGAATTAAATTGGGGGAAAAAAGTGAAACATTCTCTAGACACACCTTCGCAAATTTTATGAATTTAGCAAATTTTCAAGAATGAAAGATTTGAACTAGAAAATTAAAACTTGGAGCAGAGATGCAGTTTGCTAATATATTAGATACTTCTGGGTCAAATTTCGTCTATTATTATGTAATACATAATCATTCGATTGATTTTCATAGTTTCGCAAATTTTCAACCATGTAAGATTTGAGCTAGAAAATTAAATCTTGGAGATGCAGTTTGTTAATATATTAGATATTTCTGGGGCAAATTTCGTATATTGTTAGGTACTACATAATCATTCGATTGATTTTCATACTTTCGCAAATTTTATGAATTTAGCAAATTTTCAAACCATGTAAGATTTGAGAATTAAAACTTGGGGCAGAGATGCAGTAGTTTTTTAATATATTAGATACTTCTGGATCAAATTTCTTCTATTATTAGGTAGTATATAATCATTCGGTTGATTTTCATATGAGAATTCAACATTTTCTTTTTTGTCCCTGTATTTTTGAAACTGAAGTTCTAAAGCAGGCAAGTCCCTATTTAACAAGTTATCTGTTTATAAATTAATAATAAAAAAAAAATAACACCAGAACGAACATTTTGCAACATATCTTTATTGCCCTATCCTAAATTAACTCCACACACACACACACACACACACACACACACAGAGAGAGAGACAGACAGATTCTGACAGAAAAAATCAATTTTGAAAATATTTTTTTCAAATCTTTAGACATGTTTAAATATTGTAAGCAAAAAAAAAGGGGAAATTTTAGAGTGAATTCAATATATTATTTAAATGAAGCAAATATTTGAAAAAAAAATGAGTAAATAAATAAAAAATAAAAATGTTTTGAATACCCTTGTAAGATATTATATCTAATATGCATTGTATAGCAAGTTTAAAAATCAGCCCCTATTGTTATGCAACCATTCATACTGTTAAACAAAAAACAAATCTACTTTATAGGCTCCCTTTAGATTAAATATACATATTTAACATGGGAACTTTATATTGAAATTAACTTTTATATTAAATGTATATGTATACAAATCAGGGGGGGTGAACTGAAGGTACCCATGGGCAATGTTCGCTCTATTTTTTTCGCTGACTGTGCGGAAGAAAAGTATATGGGAATATGGGAGCAAAAATGTAAACGTATTTACAAGTGTGCAGGCGGGGGGGGGGGGGGATCTGTTTTTGAAGTCAAATTTTTTTATAAAACACTAACAAGAAAAAACATTATTCAAAAAATAATTTCACCCTCTAAATTTTACTTATTTTTTTATGAAATTTGATTATCGCCATTTTTAGATGTAATTCTTGTGTTAGTACCTGGGTTCAACTCCTGGGTGGACGAACCCTCTGATAATGCAATATAAAAATATTTCAACTAATATCAAAGAAATTAAGACCAGATAAATCAAATTATTTTCATTAATATATTATACTAGCTGCAGGGCCCGCCTTCAGAGGCCCTCTTGATAGCCAGGGGGCACGCCCCATGGACCCACAGCCCTCGAACCCCACCCCCACTCCCCCATCCACACCCCCAGAAACCCACTAAGCACCCCCGCACCATGCCCAACCCCAACCCCCACCCCACCAACCCTAACACTCCATTCCGCACCCTAACCCACTAACCACACTCACCTCCACCCCCACACCACCACCCGCATCCCACCCACCTCGGACCCCACCCCGTGCACTCCAAACCTGCGCACCCCCCGCCTAGCCTCCTGGACCCCACCCCCGCTATCCCCAATGGATTCCACCCCGCACCACCACCTTCACCCCCATCCTACTCCGCCTCACTCCTCACCCCACCTCCATTCCACCCCCGCACCCACCCTCCGCACCCAGTTTTTGCATTTCTATCCTTCTAGTGACCCACAGATTATGTATACAAAATTTGGTTGAGTTTGGCCCAAGAGAAAGAATTTTCATTTTTTGACCCCCCCCTCCCATTTTGGGTGGTTAGTTTTTGCATTTCTAGCTCTCTAGAGGCCCAGAGATTATGTATACAAAATTTAGTTGAGTTAGCTCCAAGGGCAGGAATTTATATTTTTTCACCCCCCCCTTTTGGGTGGTTTTTGGGGAAATTTTTTAAACAAAAGTTGTCAGAAATCACATCTCCTACAACTTTGTTTATCATAAAATTTGTTGTAGAGTTAATAGACAGGAATTTTGTTGAGGGTGTTTTCGTTCATAACTTTGCTTGAAACGTATGCAACCAAAATTTGGCGTGATTTGGACCAATGTACAGACAAAACCTTAATTTTATATATATAGATTTATATTTCAATAAATATCTTCAGTTGCCTCTCTAACAAATTCTTGGTTCGCACCATATGTATATAATAATAGATTAAATTATACAATATATATGTAGTATTAGATTTAAAATAGTATCATTTTTATTGTTTCTATTGACCATATCAGCGATTCCAAAAAGAGACTATTTAGGGGAGGGGTGTAGATGAAGGATTATCTTGAGGGTATTGAAGGACTAAATTTTGTAAAACTCTAGATTGAGGAAGGTAGGTGGAACGTTTCAGTTCTTAGAAGTACTGTGGTTTTTAGACCATCACTTCTCCAGTTTGACCACGAAGAGTTGTTGGAAATAGACGAATCGTGTGCTATGAGTAAAGAAAGCTTTCGGGTAAATTATTGATTGAATCTCACCTAGGGGCTATATATATATATATATATATATATATATATATATATATATATATATATATATATATATATATATATATATATTATAGAGAAAGTGCGGAGACGCTCCTAAGCTAGGTCAGTGAGTTTAGAGCCTATTTATCTATAAATTTGATAGCTCGTTTCTTAATTACACCCAAAGAGGCTAAATGATGCTTAACGCTCTACATAGATTTTGCACCTTTTCGGCGCAAAATTTTAAATAATTATGATAAAAGAAAATGATAATATACTTATTAGGCTTTAAGTTTTCATTAAAAAGATAGACAACGCAAAGAGGATTATTTCCAAAGCAAACAGGGTCGATGACCATCATCTATATCTATATAAATAAAAATGTACTGTTACGCTTGAGTGATAACAGGATCTCCGAAAAGTTCTTCACCGATTTTTTTGAAATTTTCACACAACATTCCATTCAAATACACGAGTGTTTTTCATATATAGTGTTTTTACAGATATCACACCTGTGGCATGTAAAAAATATTTTTTCGAGGAAACAACACCAGCGCCTCTCTGGGAATAAAAGCAAACAAACAAGATGGCCGATAATAGCTTTTTGGAAATCTTTCAACTGTCAAAATTATTTATAATTAAGTAATGGAGAGGGATCCAGCCAATGGGTAGCCTCTGCTGAATAAAAAACTCCCAATTATAGAAAACGTTTCGGCTTTAATTAAATAATGCCATCATCAGTTCCTAAGAGTTGATGAGTCCTTGAAGACGAGCCCCATATTTGTGTATAAGGTGTCCGAGCATGATGATATTCCTCAAAGGTTGTAAAGAATCCCTCTCCATTACTTAATTATATACATATACAGCCATCAAATTGTATCAACTGTCGAAATTATTTTTGGTTAAGGGAACAATAATTATAAACCTGGTCCAAAATTTAGATATACCAATCGGAGCATCAAACGGACATATGTTGCGAATATAGTTTCGATACGTCCAGTGGTTTAGGCGTGAAGCATAAG
Source organism: Forficula auricularia (assembly GCA_024734495.1). Taxonomy (NCBI): domain Eukaryota; kingdom Metazoa; phylum Arthropoda; class Insecta; order Dermaptera; family Forficulidae; genus Forficula; species Forficula auricularia. The sequence continues at coordinate 6,143,476 of JALMQS010000120.1, read as the reverse complement.
AGTTAGTCACAGCAATGCGTGGTTGGATCAGCTATTATCTATATAAATTTTAACCATAAATCGAGACGCTCCCCGCCAGGGGAAAAGTAACGCCGGGCCGAAGGCCCGGGCGTCAGCTAGTAATTAATATGTTTGCTTATATTGTTCATGTAGAGTAGAAGGGAATCCATATAGACCCCTTATTGACCCCGAGGGTAATTTATTTCTTAATTTGAAATAAAACAAACATTCGAAATTTCTCTGTCTCTGCTGAATTTGATTACTAATGAACCATGTTGCCCAAAGGCAGTGGGGGTGTTTTGGCTTGTTGTAAATAAAGCCCACAGATTTTATGATACATCAATTTATAAATTTTAATAGAATGCGGTTTAATATATAGGAAACTAAATATGATAAAAAATTAACATTTGACCAACGGCGTAATATGATTAACAAATCAGAATATTATGGGTTTGCCAGGAAAACGCAACATTATTAAACTGTGATAAATTATAAACTATTTAATTTTTTAATGGTAAATATAAAAAAGTGATCTCATTTACGATTTAAACATTATAGGTCAGATTGTACAAGACTATATTTTTAAGAAAAAAAAATGTCTAAGCCTCATCCACATAAGCTCACTAGGGAATTGAAACTTTTATTTTAAAACCCACTAATATCTCATGACAAATAAAATTTATTAAAATTAGGAAATTTAAATGATTAAGTATATAATTATTATAAAGATTTAAGCATCTTTTTGAGTTTCTTTTTTTTGAAAAAAGATGGAAATTTTTCAAAAATCAACTCTGGTTAGGTAAATAACCGTTATAATATTAAGAACTGAATTTAATTTTATTTAGGAACGAATCAAAGATTTTAGTAGAAATATTTTTACATTGCATATCAGAGGACTTCGTCCCTTCGGGAATCGAACCCAAGCTCTAACTAGCTTGCCGGACCGTTACCCATATCTTTAAGACCACTTTATCCTGGGGGGACTAAGCCCTCTGATATCCAATGAAAAAATATTTCAACTAAAATCTTTGATTCGTTCCTAAATAAAATTAAATTCACTTCTTAAATTATTATTTTAAAGCCCACTAATAATTCATGACAAATAAAATTTATTAAAATTAACTAATTAAATTATTATTTTGAAATACACTACGGAGTCCAGAGGGCGTAGCCAGATGCTTCGTCAAGGCTTGTCTCTTATTTCCCCTCTATTGGGTCAGTTCCCCTTTATTGTAACAAAAAAATTCAAACAAATACGTCACTCAAGAAGTTTCGCTTCAAAAATCAGTTGCATTTTCCATGTAAAGCGAGTAGAATTTTGAGGACTCTAAATATGCCAACAACAATCTGTAGACTAACATCGCTTCAAGTAGCTTTAGCTTCGAGAACTGTGGCTTTGACCATGTCAAGGGACGTGACACAGACACTATCGATAGGGTAATCGATCTCCATAGTGCTGTAAATCATATTTCTATAAGCAAATAAATCGCTGACTAAATTTATTTCTTTGAAAGAATGACATTAGAATTACAAGCTAAAACGATATTATCATCAGATCATCACTATTGTCATAACAGCTCTTTGTGAGCTTAGGCCTTTTCAACAATTTCAATATATTAAAATTTTTCAAGTCCTAGAGTTGTGCAAAATTTTATTTAGTTCTCACAAGCAGAGATTATCTGAGGTAGAGAGAGGTCATACCATCCTTGTTAAGGTTTTGACCAGGTTTCCTTAACAACGTATGACAAATGTCGAGATGGCTAATGCGTCGTTTGCTCCTGGTATTGAGTTTTTGCACGAAATTATTTAAATTACGTTTTGTTTTTTGATGGAAATCTATGATCATGTTATTTGTTAATGAGCATACATTTCTATTTTTTTCTTTTTCTTGTTTGTTAATTGTTAATTTCTTTTAATTGATTTGTATTTATGTTTATTAAATTCTGTAGTTAATTTGTATTGATGTTTTGTTGACCTAGCCACCGAGGTCGAGTAATTAAGATTTATTTATTTATCGCCCTAAACATTCGGTCTCGTAAAGTTGCTCTTCAATTTCAGAGACCAGTTGCTTAGATCTTCTTTATTCATTTCCTCTGTCTAAATCTGAATCTTTTGCTTGTTAGAATACAGTCATTGATATTTTTGGGTACCGTTAGTAGTTCATTCTCATAAGCTGTTTGATCTTATTTGATTTTGTATAATTTATTATATCTGGTTCATGATAAAATTTATATAGCTTAATGTGTCTTTTTTGTCATATCCCTTCTTCATCAACGCCTTAAAAGATTAATCTTGACACTTTTCTCTCGAATTTTGCCACTGATATTTTTTCTTACGCCTTAATGGCTTAATGAGTTCTTTATATAGAGTTAATTTATTTTTCGTAGGCCAAGATGACGTGAGTGTGTGTTTTTTTACGAGGTGGGGTATCAACCCACATGCTCAACCCCCTTTAGTCGCCTCTTACGACAAGCAGGGGATACTGTGGACCAATTCTAACCCCGTCCACAAGAGGTTGCCGAAATGGGGTAATACACTAAAAATGCAATTTTTTATGAGCATTCCATGCTGAATGAATCTCTTCCAGGTCAGAAAGATATTGCTATTAAAAAGCTTACTATATTTTATTATTTAAATAAATTTGTGTGGCTAATTTTAATAGTTTATAATTGAATGGAATGGAATTTCTACCAGTCCGTCTCTCTCCAGAGAAAATTTCGTTGCAAAAAAAATTAATAGTTTATATTATGAATTATATATATACCAGCTGCGAAGCCCCTGGAGTCCGTAGTGGCGTAGTGGGTTTGAAAAATAATAATTTAAATTTAGGTACAAGCTTAGGACCAACATGCTACTACTCCATTCTATTTGATTCAATGCAAATCCTCTAGTGTGGTCTTAGTCTAAAAGTTATGAACTTAACAAAATTGTCAAAGAGAGATGATAAAAAAATTCAAAAGCAGAATAATAAAAAAATAAGCACAACAGTTTAGGGTCCATATAAAAAGACCTGAGAGCACAGAGAATCAGACGTGTATGAAATTATGATTACTGAATGAAACAAATGTAATAATAAAACTAAGATACGAGGTAGGCTTCACAAAAAAGAAATAAAACAAAATTGAGTTTTGAGTTCGATATATTTCGCTAACCCCCGAAATATATCGAACTCAAAACTCAATTTTGTTTTATTTCTTTTTGTGAAACCTACCTCGTATCTTAGTTTTATTATTAACAAATGTAACAAATCTTAATATATATAAAAGAAGTTTCATCTATCAATGCACAGCCTAAACCGCTTGACTGAGAAAGATGAAATTTGGAGTGTATATTTTTTCAACGATTTATGGGTGTACTAAGAAGGGATTTTTTGAAATTCGAACCCTAAAGGGGAGAAAGGGCCCCAAAATGTGTTTTTAGAGTTTTTCAAGATCTCTTAAACCAGATAAGATATCGATATGAGTTTAGCTAAGAAAGGTGATGCATTGAAATACAAAAAAAACATATTTGAGTATTTTGCTCTTTTTGTCCCCGAAAGGGAGATATAGTCATTTTGGGGTAAATTTTTGAAATTTTTAAAGTGCTCTATCTCCTCGAGTTTTTAAGTTTTAGCATTCAAATTTGTTACATAGGTTTATTAATGCAAAATCTCGGTAAATATTTTTTTATTTTTTTGAAATTTGACCCCTGAACTGAAAAATGAGGGATTTTTGATTTTGTGGTCTAAAACACAAAAGGTTTCGTATCTTTCTTGCCCTTGGCTCAACCAATACATGTATACATAGCCACTAGAAGGCTAGAAATGTAAAAACTAACCACCCAAAATGGAGGGGGGGGGCAAACAATGAAAATTCTTGCCCTTGGATGAAACTCAACCAAATTTTGTATACATAATCTGTTGACCTCAAGGGAAGTGTTCCGCAAACTTTTTGTGTTCAAGGTACACCTACCAAATCAAGAATTTTTAAAGGTACACCAAAGTAAAAACCAATGTTTATTTAATATTTATTTATTATGAAAATCAATATAATATGAAAATATGTTTAATGAGAAATGTGAGCCTCCTTAAATGAGCACAGGCGATCAAAATTTGGAGCAATCGTTGATAAGGCTGCTCGCATAGCTTTCAGCTATGTGGAGGTGCATTATCTTTATAAGACTTTGACATTTTTCAGCGGCACGCCAACTAATGACCACGGTACACCAGTGTGCCGCGGCACACACTTTGCGGAACACTGCTCTAGGGAGCTATAGAAATGCAAAAACTGGGTCCGGGGGTAGAATCCAGGGGTTGGGTGTAGGGAGCCCGGGGTGGGGGTGGATTGGGCTGGAAGGGTGCATAGTGGGGTGCAGGGTGGGTGCGGGGGTGGAATTGAGTTTTGGTGCGGTGGGGTGCAGGGGGATCGGGGGGAGAATGGGGATGGGTGGGTAGTGGGGTTCGGGGTGTTTGGGGGCGTACCCCCTTGGGAAGCAAGAGGGCCGCCAAAGGAGGGGCCTCTCAGCTACTATTATATATATATATATATATATATATATATATATATATATATATATATATATATATATATATATATATATCCAAATTCAGGGATATACTTCATGCAAAATATAAAGGAAATAAATTTTTTTTGAATTTTGATTAAGGAAACTTAATTTAAATGGATGGATGGATGAAACGCCTCGGGCTTTTTGAATGATATTTCTTCAATTGATAATTTTAAAATAACACTACATCTTTCAATATATCTATAATTAATTAAATTTTAAAACTTCGGAATAAGCTTGCTTTTCTTAGGATATATATAATAATATAAATTTCTTAAGTGGAAATTGAATTTAAAAACTCAAAAATCTAATCATTTAGTTTCTGAACTAGAATTCCATTATCAGATGGCCTTGTTTCTTTTTGATTAAATTTTCAACGGTAAAAGTTTTTTTTTTTTGTATAACATTTATTTTTTATAGATTTTGTTGTTCTTGTTGTTTGTTTGTTTTTTATTATATAAATAGTAGTGACCACTTCAAACATTTTATGTTAAAATATGTATAACAGAAGTAAAAGTTAAAAAAGTTTTTGACGAGTGAAATAAAAGTGACATTGATCATGGTTTCCGAGTTTTGAGATACATTTTATTTCCAAATGAGGGATGGAATATTTTGACGACGGAATATTATATAAAGGTATAATTTGGGGAGACTGGGGCAGACCGTGAAATTTTACTTATTGTCTAACAACTACAAAAATATTAAAATTTACAAAAAAATCTCATTTTACTTTTTTTTAATTAAACAAATATTGAATATATTGATTAGTTTCGATTTATTATATGTTTTTATTTAAATAAAATCCTCTGTCTGTCTAACTGTTTGACTAGGTTGACAATTCAGTATTGCATTATCATCATCATTTCAGAAATTAAACTTTAAAAAATATAAAGAAAAATCAATGATTACAAGATATTTTAAGATTCAACGAATATTTTTCTAGTTTTAAGGTTGAGGGACTGTCATTTACTGAATTTGAGTTATTACACAAGTCAACATGAATTTCGCGTTTGAAATTAGGGTATGCAATTACGATAGACGACAGTGTCAATGGCCCTTTTCTTTTTACATATGTATTAAATTTAAGATACTATTGATAGAGTTTTTCTTTAGGAGATGGACTGGTATAAATATACAAATGGATGTTGATGAAGGCAGTCCAAGGTGGTTGTAAAAAATACGAATATATCGGTTTTATTATTTTACATTTATTCGATAACCGACGTTTCGGAGATTTACTCTCTCCTTCTTCAGGGTCTATAATTGAGGGGAAGACGAACATCATTAGTATTGGGATTTTCATATGTCATTCATAATATATAAAAAACAAATAATATACAAAAAATAAAATAAGAAATATAACAACAAAAAGTCAATGAAAGTATATCAATTCATAATTACTTCCGTCTCCTTTGATAATGCCAAGAAAACATTATAAAATTTCATCTCGATAGAAAAAGCAATTGATGATTAATGTGTTCATGAGATATATATGAACACATTAATCATCAATTGCTTTGTCTATCGAGATGAAATTTTATAATGTTTTCTTGGCATTGTCAAAGGAGACAGGAAGTAATTATGAGTTGATATACTTTCATTGACTTTTTGTTGTAAGTAGATTTATATTTCTTATTTTATTTTTTGTATATTATTTTGTTTTTTATATATTATGAATGACATATGAAAATCCCAATACTAATTGATGTTCGTCTTCCCCTCAATTATGTAAACCCTGAAGAAGGAGAGAGTAAATCTCCGAAACGTCGGTTATCGAATAAATGTAAAATAATAAAACCCATATAGTCTTATTTTTTACAACCACCTAGGACTGCCTTCATCAACATCCATTTGTTAAGATACTATACTTCTTTTGAATTGTTAGAAGTAACCTTGTAATAAATTGAATATTTTTTTTTCTGGCTAATAAAACATCCTCTCAAAACTAAAAAAAGTGATTAGAGTGTCGGGCAGCTGGCCTGAAATACGCTGGTCGAGACCGAGCCTCGGCAGATATTTGCAGTAGCCTCCTCTTGGAAAGCAATGGCAACCTACCAAGAGTATAATTGTCTAGTAATCTCTCCAAACTAGCCGTTCGGAACCGGCGTTTAAAAGTAGGTCCCGTATATCAGTGTAAAAATAGCTAAACACACTCAGCACAGGTATATGTGGAGAAGAGCCAAAACGTCAGGAATACCTGATATGGCACTTAAAGAAGAAGAAGAGAAGAATTACGATAAGTTTATCGAGAGTCATCCGAAAAAAAATTATATTTTATAAAAAAGTTTGATTTTGTAGCCAGGAGAACGTTTGTACGATATTTTAAAAAGTCTATGATTTTAATTTTTATCTGTTAAAAAACCAAAACGAAATTTGTATATTATTTTTATTAACTTTAACAATTATATTAGTTAACAAAATAATGGAAAAAAGTTTAAAAGTGATCCTTTTTACTCTTTCTTTTATGTTCATGAGTACGTTCTCCTATTAAACCCTAAATATAGTCAGTCTCCCATTATATTTACATTGTATTGGCTTTCGAAATCCATAATGTCTTTATGAAAACGTTCTTATTGTTATTCTGAAAATGCTCCCATGTTGTTTTTGAATTTTTCTAAATGAGCATGTAGCTTATACACTTTCAGAAACATCATGGAACCCATGTACGCAAAGTCCTAGATCATTGTTTCAACTAGCTCTTGATGGTTTCCAGCTATGTTATTTCCTAAAAACAGATACTACTGCTTTGAAACTGTGCCAAGCTTTTTTGACCATTAGTGAGCAATTTTGGTAATTTTTCATTGTCAAATTTTTTTTTAATTTGTGGACCATCAAAGATCCTAGCTTTCACTTTGGCTTCTGACAATTTTGGAAAAAAATTTCTTAAAAATTTGAAAGCTTTAGATTTCTCATCTAATTGTTTCATTAATCACAGCAAGATGTGTAGGTGCGACAGTAGCACATTTTCAAGATCAGCAATAGGGTCACATTTAACATTTTTATAATTTTTTTCTCACTAAAAACTGTTTACCTACTAAACATTTTTCACAATTGTTATAAGCGAAATGCGGAGTCCATGGAATCTCTTAATTCCGATTAGGATACTAAAAGTATGCTTCGTAGGCTTCCCAATGCTTCACATTTTTGTTTAATTCATATTTACTTTGACAAATTCACCACATATAAAACAAAATGCATCAACATCATATCTACACATTATCGATGACATTTAAACAATTTTAAACTATCACAAAACAATGTACTCTAGTTTGAGACTCTTGGACAGACTGGAGGAACCATGTGAACGTAACAATTCCATTCCCTCCCTTCTCTGAGTCAAAATATAAAAAAAATAATTTACTGATTCTATGAAAACTATGAAATCGGTATTATTACTATCAACACTACAAAAGCAAACTTTAAGAGAGATGTGGGCATTTTTCCATCGTTTTGGTGCATAACAAATAAAAAATAATAAAATAAAACCCAGCCATAAAAATAAAAAAAATTATAGAGCTGTGTTATATATATTTAATTATTATTCAGAAGGATTGTATTCACCTCCTCAGGAATTGAAAGCGAGTGTCAAAAACTAATCAGGGCCATTAGATGTCCTTCGAGGAAAAACCAATGTGACATAATATATATTATATCAGAAGCGGATTAAAAGTAGGCATACTGGCCGGCCATCCATGAACCCCGAGGATGCCCATGGGAGTATAAATAAATACTATTGGTAAATTTATCAAAATATATATATATAGGTCCCTTTCGCGTAACAATGCTAAAACGTGCAATTTCGCGTAAAATAAAATTAGTTTTAAAACACCATTTGTTTATCAAAGGAGTGTTTAATAGGTTTTCCCTTTAAAAAATCTCAATTTTTTTAAAAATGATACTTAATATGTTCATTTCTAAAGAACATTATAGATCAGTGCCCCTTAAACTATGGGTCGCGACCCAATTTTGGGTCGACTAACTAAATTTCGGGGCCGCGAAACAGAGGGCAACAATGATATTGAAGCAATAAATAATTAAAAATATTTTAATGTGCAGCTACCAAAAATAGTGTATAGAGAATTCTAGGTATATCTCTCATTGAATTTCCTATAATTTGTGAAATGGAAATTTTGTATCAGAGATATCGTCAGTAGTGGCGATTATAAAATGAAAATACAGATACTCTAAAAGTCACAAAGAGAAACAAAGAGGCTGTCCTCTGCCTGATGCAAACAAACATACACACATATATATCATCTCGATATATATGTGTGTATGTTTATTTGCATCAAGCACAGGACAACCTCTTTGTTTCTCTTTGTGAATCAACAACTCTGCTACTCTCGGCAAAACAAAAACTTTTCAATACTCTAAAGTCCTGTTTGATTCTTTATTTAATATAAAACAAGCAGATCCATATCATTAATAAAATTTAAATTTAGTAATCGTAATTATGTAGTTTTAATTTCATATTTTAAATGTATGTCCAATATACAATGCGTTGAGGCAAGTTTATTTGAGAGACTTTATTGAAAATGTTGAAAATTTTTGGAACATTTTAAGACCTTTGAACTTACAGAAGTTGAGGAGATTATATAATTTTATTGGGGTTCCTCTGCGTCCTCGTTCAATTATTATAAATAAATGAGGGAGGTAGGGAGAGGGAACGCTTCTTTTTGGTATGTGTTCACAATTTTATTTGTTCTCAATCTCTGTATTGAATTTTACTATTGTATATATGCAATAAATGAATGAATAAATAAATAATAAAAATTATGTAGTTTTAATAAATGATAAAATTTTTATATGTACCTATATTTACTAAATATTTGGTTTAAAATAAATATATTTATGATTTGATAGTAAAAATTATGGTTTATACAATATCTACATAAATTCCCTATAATATGGGGTCGAGAAAAATTTTTTCAGTTAAAATGGGGCCGCGAATGAAAATAGTTTAAGAAGTGCTGTTATAGATAGTAAGTTTGAATGTTTAAGGAGATCCTTTCGCCGTCAATGTTAAATAAAAAATATTAGATTATAACTATAACTTAATTTTTATAATAGTTTAAGTATCTATCTATGCTTTGGTGAAGTTTCACTGACACATTAGAGAGCAAATTTTTGAAAATAAAATTTTTTAAAATATAAACATTTTCTCAGAGTCTTGTGGACTATTAATATCTTGTCACTTTCTCTTAAATTATACTACTATTAGTTAAATTGATGGAGTTAACAAAAACTAAAAATTAGCCTTTTGAAACATGCAGGTTTCTTTTTTGAAATAAAATATATCATTGACCGAAGAATTTACTGAGAAATTTACTTTAAAAAATCACATAAATGCTATATTTGGATGTAAACATAGACAGTATTAATACAGCGCATTGCCAAATCGTACAAGAGATATTATCAGCTGATTTGAATAAATCAAACTAACTTTTGTATTTAATTATTTTTTATAATTGTTTTTATTTCAAACATTTACGGCTTTCATAATATTTATTTTTTAATTCAATTATTTTTCATTTGTATTTTAACTTATTTGATTACATATTAGTACTACACGTCTTTTGACTCAACTGGAGCGAAAGGACCTCCTTAAATGGCAGGCAAAATGAATGTTTGTTTGGGTAATAAAAAAAAAATACTTGAAGTTTGAAGAAGCTAGCCAAGAAATAAATTTAATAATTTCGACAAACTCACTTATGTTTGGAAGATATATCTGATTTATAAACAATTATTTTTTTTTGAATATCTAGAGATTATTATTTGATTGGAAAAGCGGATTTGATTATAAAAAGAGGAATTTTATTATCAGCATAACATCAGAAAAATCGGGAAGATCGATTTATTTAATACTAAGGCCGTTTGGATGGTAGGCGGCAGGGCAGCCTTTCGGGTGTATCAATTGTTAACATAAAGAATAACTTAGGTTGAATGAAGAATTAATGGAGAAAGTAAAAGAAAGTGATTATTACCTGGAAACGCAGGAGCGGTATGGCGGCGTGATGACCCAACAAGCACTCGCACTCGCTTAACCGTAAAGACTGAGGCTGATCTGCCGGTTGCATGACTGCCCGGCCGCTTATCACTTTCCACGAAATGTTTTTCACTTGTTTTGAATTTTTATTTAATCTTTTCGAAAGAAATTAGAAAAATGGCACCCGTTCGCATTTACATAGTGTCTTAAGAAATGTAGAAGAATTTGAAGTATTGACGATCCCTGTAAAAAGAGATTTACAAAATGTAAGTCCTATTAAAATATTATATAATTTTTTTTTCTGTTATAAAATTTTTTCCGGAACTTAAGTGACTTAATTTTTTAATTATTTTTAAATTGAAATGTTTTTATAGTCACCAACTAATAAAAGACAATATTTTTATTTAGTAATTAATGAATTAATAAAATAAATAATAATTTTATTATGAGCAAAGTTGTAGGGGATGTGATTTCTGACAATTTTTGTTTAAAAAAATTCTCCCCAAAAACCACCCAAAAAGGGAGAAGGGTAAAAAATGTAAATTCTTGCCCTTTGAGCAAACTCAACTAAATGTTGTATACATAATCTGTGGGCCTCTAGAGAACTAGAAATGCAAAAACTAACCACCCAAAATGGGGGAGGGTTAAAAAATGTAAATACTTGCAATTGGAGCAAACTCAACCAAATATTGTACCTAAACATAATCTATGGTCCACTAGAAGGCTAGAAATGCAAAAACTGGGTGGGGTGCGGGGTTGGTGGAGTGGGAGGTCCAGGGGGCATAGCGGGTGGGGTTCAGTGTCTGGGTGGTGGCGTGGGGACGGGTGGGTGCAGACTCCGGGTGGTGGGATGGGGCGCTGGTTCATGGTGCGGGGGTGCGAGTGCTGGGTGGGTTTCTGGTAGTAGGGGTCCAGGGGGCGTAGTCCCTTGGCTAGTAAGAGGGTCACCGAAGGCGGGCTTTTCAGCTAGTAATTAAATAAAATTATTGTCTTTTATTAGTTTTTGACTATAAAAACCTTTCAATTAAAAATTTTTTTTTTGTTTAAATCCACTATTGGAGAGACAAATGAAAATTTTTCAACACTTGGTACACTTTGCGAACATTTTAGCAATGTAGTAATTTTTTAAATAAAAATTTGACCTAGAAAGTTTCAACTGGCATAAAAGTGGAGTTTATTAATTTAATGTAAATGCCAAATTTTACTTTTGTTGGATAGCTCTCAAGTAACATTTAGATTTTTTATCATTTTGTAACCGAAAGTTTTAAAGTTAAAAAGCCCGAATTGATCGTTGGTTGAGAACGATCTTTCTACAACCTTTTGCTTTTGAATCATTGTATTATAGTTATTTAAATTTAGATACATAGAACCACAGACTAGACGAAAAAAAATATTTTTTTAAATGATTCTGACATTTCTAAATACATAATGATAACAAAAATATAAATTAAAAATAATATACAAAATATGATACTTGTACTAAAAATAGTTTATTAGGTATGTTAATCAAACTAAATAAAAAGTACTAACTTACGGGTGTAAAGTACTTTACAATGTAAGGAGCCATTGCTTATCGAGATGATATGTGACAAGGGGGAGACGGGGTCTAAGGAACCGTGACATTCGCAGTTCATTAATTTTATTTCAATTTTTTTCTTTAACTTGTTGATTTTTTAATTTTTTTATATTAAGGGGTCTAGAATTTGTGAAGTTATATTTGTTTCCAGAAAATGTGACGCAGCGTGACGGGAAGGGTCCAAAAAGATGAAATTTTGAATGACGTATTTTATGAATGGCCCCTAATAAAAAAAAATTATTTAAGCTTTTTTGGGTAGTCAAACTAACCCATAGAGCTTCGTTATTGTTACACTATGAATAAAATAAAAATTAAAAATACTTGAATGAATTCTATACACCATAATACTGGCCTGAGCAATACGGTATAATAGGCTAATATTAAGGCAACTTTTAGGGAGTAGGTGTTGGTTCTAGGTGAAACATTTTTATATAAAATAAAAATTGGGTAAAATTGTGAGGTGGGTTTCACAAAAAAAAAAAAAGAAATAAAACAAAAATTAATTTTGAATTCGATATATTTCGGGCTGTCATCCCATCTTCAGGAGTCAGAGAAAACTGCATATAAATTGGAAAAATTTTTACAAATAATAATTTTTTTGGAAATAGTTTAGGGGAGGGGAAGATAGGGGGAGGAAAAGAAGTACTGAGAATTAATCTGTCGAAAATATTAATTCTCAGTACATTTTTTCCAACCCTATCTTTCCCTCACCATACCTATTTCCAAAAAAATTATTATTTGTAAAAAATTTTCCAATTTATATTTAGCTTTCTCCGAGGGGTGAACTGCGACCTAATATGCTGTACACCTACTTCCACTTGTACTTCCAAATATTTCCAAGTACTTCCAAATATTTCCAAGTAATTCCAAATATTTCCAAGTACTTCCAAATATTTCCAAGTACTTCCAAATATTTCCAAGTAATTCCAAATATTTCCAAGAACTTCCAAATATTTCCAAGTACTTCCAAATATTTCCGAGTACTTCCAAATGTTTCCAAATACTTTCAAATATTTCCAAGTACTTCCAAATATTTCCAAGTACTTCCGAAATACTTCCAAAAAGGTGTACACCTACTTACAATCGCGGATCACCCCTCGGTTTTCTCTGACTCCTGAAGATGGGCTGACAACCCGAAATATATCGAATTCAAAAATCATTTTTGTTTTCTTTCTCTTTTTTTTGTGAAACCTACATCGCAATTTTACCAAATTTTTATTATAATATTAAGATGAAATTACTGATGTTGTTCATTCAATTTTTTAAGAATTAGAATTCAAAACAAAAACAACTTTAGTCTAAAATTAATATAACAGAGCATGTTATTGGCAACAGGTGGAATAAATTGGTTTCCACATTTTATAACAAAACAACCCCAAGCCTTGATTGATATTGTTAGACACTTTTGGTGCTTTTCATCAAAACAGTTAAGAATGACAGAATGTTTTTTCTTCTCTTCAAAACAAAAATAATGAAATTATTGAGGGTTGTTGTTTTCGTTATGAACCCCTCCAATATTGAATTTTTAATTATCCTTCTCCAAAGTCTATATTATCCAATAACATCTTTTCATTGTATTGATTGAAAAATAGAATTTCAATGCATATTGTAACTTTGTTCCTTTCTACTCCTCGCTACTCAATTTGTTTGTATATGCGTGTCTGATTTAGAGTCGTAAACAGATTATTTATAGTCCCTGGTGAGGATGCTCCAACGCCCTTGATCCCTTTAACCCCCAGTCGTCTTTCCAAGGTTAACCCTAAATATGCGAAAATCAATAGAATATCTAGAACAACCACACAATCAAAGTTTTCGCACTCTTTAGAAAAGTAAATGAAATTCACAACAACTTTAAACTTGTTTGTATAACCAACTTGTCGAAACTTAACACTATGTTCTTTAATTTTCCTCGAGTATTGAGGTGGAGGGATCTTCAAATCAGTGGTTTGGGGATAATTAAGTGTTATTAGCCCAACCCGAAGCTAAAATCTCTTACAGAGCCAAGTTCAACCAGCCTAAGCCACAGTATAATCCAAGCGGTTTTCAACATTTAAATCAATACAAAATTATTGTTTATTTTAGGTTATTTATGTACAAGATTAAATTTTAAACTTTTTTTGTATAACTGGCTCAAAGGATTAAATATTAAACACCTATATCAGCTTCGTAAAACTAAAATTAAATAGGTCGTCTTCAACACAAAACGAATTCTTATCACAGAAAGTATTTTGTTTGTAATTGTAATTATTGTTAGAGACCACATTTTGTATCAAATATACTTAGTTTGTAATCAGTAGAGATTGTGGTGTTGGTGCAAGGTGAAACATCTTTAATAAAGATAAGAGTAAATAAATATTTTATTTAGTATGGATTTACTATGAGTTAAGGATACTGGGTCACTTATTTCACATTAAAATTAAAAAATTAAAAGATATAATTTTTTTTTCTTTTTCAATATATATATTTCGGGCTATCGACCCATCTTCAGGAAATACAGAAAGTAACTCTAATAAGTGACCCAGTATCCTTAACTCATAGTAAATCCATATTAAATAAAATATTTATTTACTCTTATCTTTACTTAGTTTGTATCACCAAATTCATTTTCTTCGGATTTTTTTGAAATTTAGACAGATTATTATTTAAATAATTTTGCATCGATTGGTGGTAAAACGAAATTTATGAACAATTATGTTCCGGAGATATTAAATTCCAAAAATAGATTTTTTTAGACTCTTATACATTGCACTATACGGGATACTGGAAAGTTTACATACATTTATACATTTGATTTGTTTTATTGTCTTTAATTAGTTTAAATTTTTTACATATACCTACAATGTATTTATTTATTTCTTTGCAAATAAATATTCTATTCTATTCTATTCTATATATAATTATAATTAAAAAACTCTTCTTATCATTGCTATAAAAACTAAACTAACATTAAGCAATAACTAATCAATTTTTTATGAAAATTTTAATTCATAGTTACAACAGAGTTTCTGAAATAATGAATAAATAATGAAAAATGTATAATGAAAAATTTTCACTAAAAACAAGCTGGAAACAACGCATATATTTAGTCTAAAAAATGGGTTAACATTAGTACTTTTTTGACGTTTTTTCACTTCAGCCATTGTCGTAACAGCTTTCAACCGCTTATTAAGAACTTTTGTTTAATAAATCGACCTTTATATTGTATTTTATCTGTCATTTCTATGATAAAAATATTCAAGCTCGGACAATGTTGCCAGATTTGTCAAATGAGCACGGGATTGGAAAGTAGTGGTACATAAACAGCAAAAAGTTTTGCCCTTATGAATTATGAATCCTTATTGTCTATTCTACTCTATATACTACTCTAGCATAAACTTTTTGCTATTATTCTCGCGATACAACTACCATAAACAAACAGGTGGTTGAATATAAACAAAACATATCGTAGGTTTGGAACAAGACTATGATAACTCGAAAAATTACTATTTACAGGGGAATCAATTAAAGTTTTGCAAATCTATCTAGGTTAAATATTTACATTAAAGTCTTAGAGCCATCTGGCCTCTATATCTGGAACTATCCTTGTGAACTTGTGATAGGTTTTCTCTAAAATCTTGACGTATTTTGTCGTTGATATATGACAAAACTTGAAAAATAAAAATTTAAAAGATGAAGTTTTTGTAGTCGATGAAGTCTTCTGTTCACTTAATTTTTTTTTTCATAATCTTTACAACCATATTAAAAGAAATTTTCTCTTCGGAGAGAGACGGAATGGTAAAATTTTTAATTGAATAGTGATGGAAGGCAGTAAGTGAATTGTTGTTTCTTTTAATGATTTGGCTATAAGTATGTGTATATATGTATTTATGAATGTATATTTTGTTAATGAAATGAATAATAGCTACCCCTTTTATTTATATTATTTTTTATATTAATTTGTAGACCCTGAAGAAGGATGCGAAAATCCTCCGAAACGTTGGTTTTTGAGTGAGAAAAAATGACTGTCCAATAAATCTATTTTATTCGAGAGAATTTTTGCACCATCATTGGGCTGCCTTTAAAACCATTTTTGAGAAATTTCGAAAACCAAACTCTACAAAAACTTGGAATAAAGAAAGAAACTACTCTATATAATAATCGGCTCCAGAAACTGACAATCTCTGGTTCTACAAAACCTCGCGCATGCGCAGGACGAAATTTCGTAACAAGCAACCATGAATCGTGAGAGGCAAAATAAAGAATACCCCCAGGTGGTAACCAATCCACCCACCCTCGAGTGGCAACCGGGCATTCAGATTCTGGGGGTCCGGACCATCACGAAGTCAAGGAAGAAACAATGGAAGAATAACACCAAAAATCCATACATACCTGGGCACCTTTAACATCAACACACTCATCAGGCCAGGAAAAATTACCTGACCATGGAACTCGATAACACGTTCCGGAAAAAGATAGAGGCGTGGAAGATCCAACCAGAAAGAAACATCAAGCTTTTGCGTGATCCCAAGGGTCCAAACGCAACAAATAATAATGATAATAATAAATTTAAAATCAGTCGTCGTCAATTTCTTATGAATTAGCCGAAACTTCTAAATTCGAAATTTCATAATTATTGGCTTATTAGTGTACTAGTATATCCAGCATTTCGGATACATCCGCAAACATACTTTTTCAGACTACGAAACGTAAAAATTTGTAAGAACTCAACTTTAAATCCACTTATTTTTAAATTTTTCTTTTCTTGAAATTTGTTATCGAGTCTATACTCAGTTCTATGGATAATCAAGATAAGTAGCACAATCTAATAGAAACATTTTCACTTTAAATCATCTAAGCAAGATTGATTTGGTCCTATACTTAAAGATAGTGGAATTTTCCTTAAACAATTCTACCGAGAAAAAAATGAATCTTCCAAAAAAAAATTAATTAATTTAATTTATTTACTACCTATTCATCACTCTAATAAAAGCCTACTAAAACCATATGCCATGAATAATAAAAAATACAATAAAATAATGAAAAATCTATAGTGCAAACTACAAATTTGAATATCCGTGTGATTTCAACCACATTTGAAATTACAAAGTAATGCATAACGTATATTATTGATTGATAAAACCAATCATTCAAAGTGCTATTAATAATTCATAACAAAATTGCGCCCCAATATATTAAGGTACATTTATACGAGTAAACAAACTGGTTCAATTGATGACAATTTATATAGAGAAATCCACTATATTTTCAACTTATTAGGAATATATAAGAATTTTATATTTAAAGTAATTTTTAAATGTGTATCAAAACAAAAGTTTAGGGCTAAAACCTTATAGTTAACAAACTTTAAATGAGAATATTTTGTCAGAATGCACCATGTTTCGATATTTAAATCTGGAGTAGTTTTCACCTGCTGCGGGTGATGTCTACCACTTAAAAATAACTTCAGAAATAGAAGGTTCATGAGGGTTTCGTATTAGTCCAAGAGCTGGTGACACATTTTGACTACGGATTTGACTCAACTAGAAATAATGCGTAATAGTACCGTCTATGATATTTGTACAGGGAATGACCAGTCTGGCTGGCTGTAGCTGGTGGACCAGTGTGAGTGAGGTAAAAATATGTGTTCAAAAATATTTTTGACCCAGAATGAAATTAGAAAAATTATAATTTATATTGAATTATAAACATAATATATTCACCCCAGACCATTTGAGTGGTGGGACGTGGAACCAGACCCCTCCAAAGTGTATTTTTGTTTTAAGGTTTGGAGCACTCTGCTTTGGGCCGTGTTCAAAACTGGTCTGGTTCCACATCCCACCACTCAAATGGTCTGGGGTGAATATATTATGATTATAATTGACTATAAATTATAATTTTTCTAATTTCATTCTCGGTCAAAAATATTTTTTAACACATATTTTTTACCTCACTCACACCATGCGCAGTAGCTGGTCCACCTGCTACAGCCAGCCAGACTGGTCATTCTCAGTACACCTATCATAGACGGTACTATTACGAATTAATTCTAGTTGAGTCAAATCCGTAGTCAAAATGTGTCACCAGCTCTTGGACTATATTAATAATGTGCAATTCACGTAGTTATAGCCGAAACTTTCGATAAACAACTCAATCATCAATTGTGCATCAAATCTGCAATTTTTAAATAATATATTCTTTTTATACTTCATTTTTAAGCTAAGAGATACTAATCAAAGTCGCAAAATCCAAGATTACAAATCTTCCCCTTAGTACCATGGGTTGCAAAGTAAATAAAGCTGGCGTGGCCAATGATCAACAAAAAAAAATTGGGATTCGTAATATTTGCATCTTCCTTGCAAAAATGTATCTTAAAGTTTGGATTCAAACTGCAAAAGCTTCTCAACTGGACTTAAATTTTTTCAAAAATGTGTATGCCTATCTCCAAGTTGATAAAAAAATAAGCCGTATCGCAATACATAAATTATGTAATCATTAATGGTATGTGGCACCAGAAACAGCAGCCCTAACATTGTTTGATAAAGAAATTATATGTGACACCAAGTAACGGATGGTAGATGCATTGGATAAAATTGATAGCAGTGTGAAATAAAGCAAACATTTTCCGAATGATGTGGAAATTTTTTAACATAGGGCATAGAGAATTTCATTTCACAAAATACAAGAGGATTTTTTGTGATATTTTCCATCCCAATGCATTTTTTACAAAAAGGTTCTTTTGAATGGGAAGATGATAGCAGTTTCCAAATTGGACTGGAGATTGAAGAAACATTTCAAGTTGTAAACGATAACGTTGAACGAGAAGTGAAACTACAATAAAATCCTTTCAAGAAGCGAAGATGAGAAACAATTTATCATGCAAATTGTTTCAGAATGTAGAAAAAAATACCCCGACACAAAGTGGTCCCAAATCCCGAAAGCTCAAATGTCAAAAGATAAAGTTGTTAGTAGGGAGTTTTTGACCTTTAGGTTGGATACACTGATAGTTTAAGTATTCGACGGTCAAAAGAAAAGGATTTTTTTTACGAATTTAATAAATCCAATTTTTTTTAACAATTTTTATTTTTAATTCAGCCTTTTCAATTCTTTAAAAAAATGTCAAACATATTATTTTTGTAAATTTAACTTAGATTTGTAAGCAGCGACCTCAAAAACCCCTAAATACCAAATTTCGGCTAAATCTAATAATTTTAAAATATATATGTGCCCATAATTATGAAAGTGGACGAAGTCTAAAAATTAAAAAATTATTTTTTTCATATTTTATGTTCCATCCATTTAAAAAGTTCAATAATAAAATGTTGGTTTTGAAAAATCGCTTAAAATTGAACCGTTAAGTGGATTTTTAGTTGTCTCATTATACAGAATTCGAATCTTGTTTATTTAAATATCTCGAAACTAACAATCACTGACTTAGACCACCCTAGTAGCACAATGTTTCAAACTATATAGTACCTATATAGTGCCTATTTAATTCTCAAAATCTATATAGGGACAATACAGTTACTATATAGTTTGAAACATTGTGCTACTAGGGCACTTTCATAATTATGGGCACATATGTCCGCCATATTGGAACTGCCATTTTATTTTTTGAAATTTTGACTTTTGATTCGTAATCAGAGACCTCGAAAACCTTAGTATACCAAGTTTTTTTCAAATTGAAGAATGCCTTCATATTTTGGGCAGGTTCGGATTTGGGACCACTGTGCAACAGTAGGAACTCAACATTGAGAGTGAATTTGTAAAAACCATATTTGGTTAAATAAAATTTATTTTGAGACAATAATCGTATTTCTATTAATTTACTTTGTGAATACTAAATCCCTTATTTATATATATAACAATAACCATTATTCAAAAAATATGTTTCTAGGTGTACGCCTACGAGGTAGGCATAATATTGAATTCACTTGAATTTTTTCTCTTTTGCTCTATGTATAATAATGATTGAATGACGAAGTTAGGGGCGAATTCAGAAGATAATGTTTAGTCATTTCATGCTCATCGATGTTTTTATTATTCTTTTGTTTCAATTTAACGTCGTATAACAAATTATAGTAACCGAATAGCGCGAAATTCTAAAAATTTCAAATATTCAAATTAGATGTCCACCTGCTGGATTGTCCGATAGATCTCAAATTTTGTACAAATTATTTTCTTACCTAACTTCCGTAATTTGAGCTACTGTCCGAAAAATATTTCCGAAAAAAATTTCACCAATTATAGCTAAGGTCCACCCACCCTAGTGATCATCCATATGACTTAGGCATAGGCTTATTTTCTCAGTATATTAAAATTCAATACAATATAAATTGATGTTTTAAATCTAACCCCCTACCCCTTCTAAATCACAATCAATTTCATTAATCCTCCCCTCCCCCATTTTAGATTTCGAAAGACATATTCAGGTTTTAATAAAAAAAAAAAAATTGATGGGAAATTTCGTTATGATATAACATTAGTGGTTTTGAGCTGGAGCTTATGCACTATACACACTATACAGACTTTGGTAACCAACGTAGTAACACATCAATATTTTGAAAATATAATCAACATCACCTAAATTTTTTTCGATGTTCCCTATAAAAGGCTTACTTGTAGACCGAAACGCCGTTTATTATCACAAAATAGTTTTACTCATTTTCGGGATATTTAGAACTTGAATTTATATACAGGGTGACATCACAGTGTGAGGCAATTTTCGCAAGCAGCTACCTAAATCTATTGCAATCCAAAGTGGCAATTTTGAGCACATGTTGTAACTTTTTTTGTTTAATGATGTTGTTATCAATTAAATAAAATCTATTATTCGTTTAGTTGTGTGGATTTATTTATTTGTAGGGTATTTTTATACTGCTGAGTTATTTAAAAAAATTCCGGGAATTTAATGGTCACCCTGTATATGAGATATTTCGAAAAAAAGAGCAAATAACAACAATACATTTTTCATGCATGATTACAATACTTCACCGAATGGTAAAGTAAAAACTATTAAAATACCAAAACATCTGAATGGAAGGCATCAAAAACAAAAAAGTCTTATTGTCTCTATAATTCTTGATACCCTACTACTGTCGCATAAAAATTATATATACATATATTTTTAAACCTATATCCATATTAATATTACCTTTTTCCTTATGGACGGACACCTGCACATGTTCACTGAATAATTCATTGGGTACATAGATGTCGTTTATTTGAACAGCCTAACATTTAAAACCAAAATTGACAAATTTTATGGTAATATATAATATTACTCATTTGAATGGGGTTGTTGAGTTGGCTCACTGGTTAGTTCTCACGATATGGTTGGAAAAGTAATAGAAAGGAAATAATTAGAAAATAAGTAAATTGCGAAAAGAGATAACAGAACTAGCCCCAGACATGTCAAGATCGTTTCTACGATTGTCTTAAGAGTTCTGGGCAAACGATATTAAATAATATATGAGTTTTTTTGTTTGTTTTTTATTCTAAAAATTCACTTGTTTTTAAATAGAGGTAGGTATACATACTACAGTAGAATACCGATATATCGTATATCCCGATAAATTGTAAGAAAGTGCTGGTCCCTTGGAAAAATATCGTTAATTCATATAAAACAATGCATTTTAGTCTCCTCGGTATAATGTATTTTTTCTCTGCAAGATCGCAAAACCGTCTCATAATTCGTATTTTTCCGTTGAATTAGAGTCGTGTTTTGGGAAAATCACGTTAATTTGTAAAAAAACCAATCCCCTCGGTATAACGTTATGTAATGTTTATAAAAATATGTACATGTTTATGTAGTTTTAATTTACTGTACAATGAAAAATAATGTAAAATCCATACTACTGTATTTAAATACAGTGTTTTTTATGTATACATATATATCTACATATTTATAAAAAAATAAAAATAAACCAAAACTTTCGATATATCGTATTTTTAATTTTTACTCTGGACATAGCAAACATGTCGATATATCGTACTTATCCTTTGTCTCATTGAAGATACGATATATCGGGATTATACTGTATTTGTTTGTGGATCAGTTTTTAGTTTTTTCACACTTTTAATCTATCTTGACTTTATTCATCTTAGGCTAATCTTTGGTAGAGATGAACTTATTTTTAGGTATACCTGAAATAGTTGAAAGATCGCGGTCAATTTTGGTTTGAATTATAGGTGCTTGCATACTGTACAACTTCTTTCTTAAAATTTGAAACATAGTCTCTTATTAAAAATCTATTTTCACTAAGCTGTTATAATCTATATCTTTGTATAATCACAGTGTTCCTCAACCTCTTGTAAAGCGAGGAATCTTAGAGCACTTATATTTATTTCTGAGGAACCCACTAGCAGTAAAATATGAGATATTTATGATTAAAATTAGGTGAATATCTGTTGCAAAATCCACCTGGATGTGTATATTGTAGCGCCTCTGATCGCTTTTGTAAAAAAAAGAAATCACACAACGTGTAGGAAAAATTTTCTCTATGAGATATTTAATTGTTTCGTCAAAATATTAACATCATGCTACTTTTATAACTTCCAAATATAAAAATTTTTAAAAGTGAACATACTGCCGCACCGTAGATGTTCACATTTTAAAAATTTGCTAGATTTTTGGGGAAATTGCGTACAAAAAACGTGCATTTTAAATTACAATACCTAACACTTTTATTTTCATGAATAATATTATTAATAAATTTTTTTGGTAATATCATTGGGATACCCATTTCGGATCGGACAGGTTTTTTTTTACATATTCAATGTATACTCATAAATAATAAAATAATAATAAAACAATTTAAATGATGTTTATCATTTTGTTAATAATGTAACGTAATCGTTGTATTATAAGAAAGTTAAGAAACTTTAGAGCAACAAAAGTAGTATCTCTGAGACCATAATAAAGTGATGTTCACCTCATTCTTAAGAATCAATGGACTATGAAGTAATACTTAGACTCTAAATTTAGTATTTTTTTCTTTACATCAGACATTTTTCGAGAGGTGACACTACTAACTACTATTTTTGTTTTTCTATTTTTTTCTTTTATTGACCTCTACGCGCGGGAAACCCAAACCCCCCTTTGTGGAACCCTCGGGTTCCGCGGAACCCAGATTGAGAAACACTGTATTATCACTTGTAAACAGCTTCCGAAATAGAAGCCAGAAAATCGTGAACGAACTAGAACATTTTAACCAAGAGTTTAATTGAACCATAGGTAGCCCGACCCAAAATAATTTCCCAGTTCATCTAAATTTCTCATATTCCTAGTTCGTCTCAATATCCCACTCTCTGTAAATTATTTTGCTTTGTTTATTTATCAACAAGGGTATTTTTCGTTTCAGCAAATAAGAGAAGAAAGAGATTTCGATTGATGAGTGAGGGCATTTGAAGTGATTTTCTTCTTTTACCTGTAGATATACTCGAGGCTTCGATTTCGTTGCATTTCAATTAGGGTTCAAAGCATTCTTGGCCCGTCTCAAGAAAAGCGAACCGAGATAAGAATCACTCGAGGAGAATGACTGATTTGGACGGAGTTCGTCCACAAAGGAGTGCAACTGAGATGGAGAAATGCATTCAGTTCATCTACAAGAGAGCACGATAGAGATAGAGAAATAAGATCAATGACTTTAGGTTCAAACATCAAACAAGTGGTCTTGTCAGAAAGCAATTCCACGTGTTCATTAATTAAATAATTAAATGAAATAATCATTTATTGGACTCTTTCAAAAGCATCACTCGTTTTTTGAAGTCAAGACTGTACAATAAATAAATTATACGTTTTTAATTTTATATTAGAAATTTGTTTTTGGAGTCACCAGGCTGGTAGATATCAAAGGAGATTTGATGAAGAAGAAGCACAAGGATAATGAAAAGAACAAATTCAATTAATATTAATAAAATAGAATATTCCGTACATACGTCAAGGTTGAATCATTTGCAATAGATGGCAGTGGCACCGCTTGAATCTTTGGCCAAGAAGATTGGCACATTTTTTAAAAAGCCCGGAATAATTTATTGAAAAGTAATTTTCACTCTTTTAAGACCCAACATTTAGGAAAAGTTGTCAATAAATTCGTGTATTAATTTGGTGTTTATTGGTTCTTTTAATAATGTCCTCAACTCGCTAGTTTGTTTTTAGAATGTTATGGGGAGATGTAGATGTTGCAGCCGATGCATAAAATGGTGGCCAGGTAGATCAAACCTACTTGCCCAGGAAATATTTTCTGGAATCAGGCTAACAGCTTACTAACAAAATCTTTAAATTTAGAATCCTTACTGTTTAATAGAGTTGCTTAGGTATTAAATAAAGGCTTATTTGAGCAGTTTTTTAATTAATTTTAAATGGTGATTTTTTTAATTTATCCAAATATTTTGGAAATTTTAAAATATTCCTTCTTCAATGGACCTCACCCAAATCGCCGTATTTGCTCAGCCTTCAAAATTTGATCACAGGACCACAGTGACATTTTATTTCGTCATTTTTAATTCTGCCCTCAAAAAACTCTACCAATAACAATATTTTAAATTTCTTTTAGATGCTTTAACAGACAAGTCAATCTCAACAAAAACACATGTATAAAAAAAGGCCAAGTTTGATTAATAAAAACCGTTTGCCAAAAAAAAGTAGTGAGATCTAATGTGCTGCTAAGTTCAACGTCATCAATTTATTAAATGGCTCGAGAATATAGTAACTTCAATTAAAACTGATGTTTTTTATTTCATGTCCATCTATATTTATTGATTTCACATTTTTAGTTGAAAATATTTTCCTAAAACTTGGCTTTTACGCATTGTTATGTATGTCACGAATTATGTTATTATGGTAGTTTTTCATTTCACATGTCCATATATATTTATTGATTTCACATTTGAAATTCACACATTTGTATTATTTCCTAAAACTTGGCTTTTACCATAGTATCATAATTGGTGAGATCATTATTAAGAGAGGATGGACGGGCTAAAAGGGGAGAAGGAGACCCTATCAAACAATAATAATAATAATTTTTAAAAATCTGTTATTGGTAGAGTTTTATGAGGGCAGAATTAAAAATGAAAAAAATTAAATGTCTCTGTAGCCCTGTGCTCGAATTTTGAAGACTGAGGAAATACAGTGATTTTGGTATGAGGTCCACTGAAGAAGGAATATTGTAAAAATTTCCGAAATATTTGGATAAATTAAAAAACCACCATTTAAAATTAATTAAAAAAATCTGCTGAAAAATAAGCCTTTTATTTAACACCTATAAGAATCCTCAGCAGCACCGTGAATTGAAAAAAAGAGATGCTTAGGTTGATGAATTATAACAGTATCACAAAGAGAAACAAAGAGGTTTCCCTCTGTTTGATGCAAATAAACATACACACATATTATATATATATATCGAAAATATATATCTGTGTATATATATATATATATATATATATATATATATATATATATAATTTATTTGTTTGAGACTATAGTTTCGAAGACTTGGTCTTCATCATCAGTCTTTTTTTAAATATAAATATTATTCATGGAGTCAATACCGTATGGATATTGAAAATTTTCGATCTTTACTTAGCTAAGAGCCAGTTAAAATTAAAATCAACTTAAGGTCACATTCACATTTAACACATGTATCGGTTTTTTTTGTAACAAAGAACAGACGGGCAATGGAAGGGGGAGGGTTGGTTTTTCCTTTTTTTCCAACTTTTTTTTATCTAAAATTGTTTGTTTTGACAGAAAACATTCTAAGCAAATTGCTATTTGATAACTCAATTTTTCCATTCAAAGGTCTGAATTTTTATTGAATGATTTCAAAATTTCTAACGATTAATTACGCTAATTAATTTTGGGCTTCTTTCTGTTTTTAATAATCTAATTCCTGTTCCTTCCGGAAAAGAGTGATTGTTTGAATTTAAATGTTCTGCTAATGAGTTCTCTTTTTTCTGATTTCTAAAATTTCTAAAGTGTTCGCTTAATCGAATTTAAGCTAAGTAAAGATCGAACATTTTCAATATCCATAAGGTATTGACTCCATGAATAATATTTATAATTAAAAAAAGACTGATGATGAAGACCAAGTCTTCGAAACTATAGTCTCAAACAAATAAATAATATATATATATACATACAGATATATAATTTCGATATATATGTGTGTATGTTTATTTGCATCAAGCAGAGGATAACCTCTTTGTTTCTCTTTGTGAATCAACAACTCTGCTACTCTCGGCAAAACAAAAACTTTTCAATTATAATAGTATCGTTTGATTTAGACAAGTTTTAGTATAAATATAAAATTGATGAATCTAACCCCAAAATATTGGACCAGATAATAAAAATCTCTAAAATAACTAATACATAATATACTATAATTGGAAAAAAAAATTTTTTATCCTTTTGCATTTCCGATAAATGGATTAATGAACTCATCACTTATTTCATTATACTTCCTCCTGTTTTTCGTTTTAAATTTAATTTTTTTAATAAAAAAAAAAAACAAGACAGTAAAAATTAGTTTTAAAAAATATTACCCACGTTTGAGAACAAATTATTATCAACGCAGCTTTTGCGGATATATCAAGAAATGTATCGATTTTGGCTCAAGGGATTTGTCCTTTGCTGCCGCATCGGACGAGGCAATCGCTTAATGCTTGGCGGCCAAGTATTTATCTTGTAATAAAAGAAATAAACCGATAAAACATAAACAAAGCGCATTTGGAAGTTTATCACATATCTAATGCCTTATGTATCATTTTTTTATATATGATATATATTTTTTTAACTAAAAGACAAAAACAAACAATAATAATAAAGAGAAACATAAAGAGGTTGCCCTCTGCTTGATGCAACTAAACAACCAATATCCAATTTTGACTGACCCCATGAAAAATAATAGATAAAATATTTTTAATTAAAAAGACTAATGATGAAGGCCGAAACTATAGTCGCAATCAAATAAATTACCTACATATATATATATATATACAAATTTATGTTATATATATATGGTATGTGTATGATAAAAAAATAACAAATCTTTATAAAACAATCTTGGAACGATTTATTTTGAAACTAGACGTTTTGGGAGAAATTCACCCTTTATCATTAGAAATTTTTTAAAAATTTGAAAAAAAGTTGTTTTCGCTAATGTTTTGAAAACAACCCTAAGAAATAAAATATTTCGATAACAGGCAATTTTACAATATTTAATTTCTTAGGGTTGTTTTCGAAACATTAGGAAAAACAACTTTTTTTTCAAATATTTAAAAAAATTTCTATTGATAAAAGTAAAAAAATAAATCGTTCCAAGATTGTTTTTTTTTTTTTTTTTTATTATATTAAAACAATCAATAATTATTTTTTTCAATATATGTGTATATTTATTGTCTATTTATATCAAGCAGAGGACAACCTCTTTGTTTCTCTTTATGATTCAACAACTCTGCTACTCTGGGCCAAAACAAAATCTTTTTAATTAAAACAATAATAATCCGGCAAAGTGTTGGCCTGATCATTAGGGACGTTTCCATAACTTTTATAACTTCCAAAATACTTAGATATGAAATTTGTTTTTAGTTTTCATTGATAGGAGAGATTGTGTGGCATATTGCGGCTGCACTGGCGTCGATGAATAGAATGAAGATCAATTCATATTTGTCCTTTTTGTAAAGATAATGATGACTAAAATGTTTAAGACTGGTGTACCCCAAGGGTGGGGCAAGATGGGGCAAAATACCTTTTTTGTGTTTTTATTCATTATTCAAAAAATTATAAAGTTTTTTTTTATTATAATCTAATAGAGGGAAGACTGATTAAGGTAGTTGTTCCGCCAAATGCATTTTCTTAGGATTTTTTTTAAATTTATACAGATTATTATTTAAATAGCTCTGCGTCGATTGGTGGCAAAACAAAATTTATGAACAATACAGTTCCGGAGATATTAAATTTCAAAAATCGAGTTTTTCAGGCTCTTTAACATTGCACTATACGGGATATCGGAAAATTTACATACATATTTAATTATAATTAAGAAATCCTTCTTACCATTTTCATAAAAAACTAAACCAACATTAAACAATAGCCAATACATATTTTAAGACAATTTTGATTCATAGTTACAACACAGTTTCTGAGATAATAAGGAATAAATGATGAAAAATGTATAAAAAAAAATTTAGACTAAAAACAATTTGGCAACAGCGCATTTATTTAACCAGCGAAAGATGCATGCGCTAGATTTTTTCAAAATTATAATTTTCATTTGGTGTAACGTAGGGGTTAATTACATTTGTTAAAAAATATCAAAACGATTTTTATAGAAATTTAACATGTATTTAATCTGTCATTTTAATATAAAAATATTCAATCTCTTACAATGGTGCCAAATGTGTCAAACGAGCACGGGATTGGCTAGAATTGGTACATAAACAGCAAAAAGTTTTGGGCTTATGAACTATAAATCCTTATTGTCTGTTCTATATACTCTAGCATTAACTTTTTGCTAGTATTGTCTACCTTAAGTTAATAAATAATGTTACTAATTTTTGTGATATATATTTAGTTTTTTTTTCCGACTTCAAACCTTAACGTCCCCGTCTTACCCCACCTTCCCCTAATTATATATGTAGTATCTAATCTCACAAAGCAGTGAACTAAATTTAAAATTTTGTCAACATTTAAAAGCTTACACCTTCTTCTCCATTATAGGGTATTTTATTTTTTATTTATTTATTTACCTATGTTACATGATTTTGGGTATCAAATTTTAATTTTAATTCAATTTTCTTTGTTAATTTACAACATTTGTTTGAATAAAAACAAAACAAGTGTTTGAATATTTTTAATGAATTTAGGGAAACCAGAAGAAAGATGCCGCAGGCCTGAGTCGTCAACTTGTGTTTAATTAAAGGTGGAAAAATAAGATAAATGCATGAAGAATCTAATAAAAAATAAATTATAAATAAATATTGACAGATTTTTTTTCAAAACGGTCCTTAATTAAAAAATAACTCTACAAGAATAAATCTGGGAAAGAATAATACGGGGGTATCTCTAGGGTTTGAACATCCCCAATTAAACTAAAAATTAAAAATATTAAAAAAAAATTCTCAAAAATTTTATTTTTAAAGCTTTAAACAAACAGTTTAAATTTATCACTCTGGAGCAGGGACTGCGCAGCGTCAAATGGCTCAGTTGCCAACACCAGAGAGGCGTTGAATAAAAAAAAAAAAATTAAATATTTTCCAATGCATATTTATAAGCGATTAATTTAGCAATTTCAAAAACGAATAATAAACATTCCCATTTCCCTCATAAGAATGAAATCTCGCTATAAATCTGAATGATTAGATTATACGAAATCCGAGCCAATTGGTGTATAAAATGGCGGATTCGCTTCTCTTAATTCGCTTTGCATTTCAGAACAAGCCAAGGCCGGTTGTTTACTAGGTGTATAATTTTCGATAAGATGATTGAATATTTACACAACCATAACCAAAGTGTCCAAAGCACTCAGCTCAGTTCCGTTCAGATTCAACTAATCAAGCCTTGCGATGTCCTAGGATTATGCAAATGACTCTGTGCATTTCATTAATGAATTAGTCCGACAGGAGACTTGTACTATTGTAATTCTATCTGGAGCTGGCAAAGTTTCCTCTTACACGAGACAACCACATCCTTGTTATGCCTGTATTCACAAAGACATGGTTACTTTAAGAAAATATCGTAGTGTCTTCAGTGCGCAACCACATGAACTTCAATTAACACTAATTGATCAATACCACCATACAAATATTGTTCAATAATTAAAAGTATTGTTAAAATATAGATAAAGTAGCTGCAAGGTCCGCCTTCGGCCCCTGGACCCCCACCCCCAGAACGTCACCCTCACACTTCACCCCCAGACTCATTTCTAGCTCTGTCCACAGATTATGTATACAACATTTGGTTGAGTTTGCTCGAAGGTCAAGATTTTACATTTTTTTAATCCTCCTCTCCCTTTTCGAGTGGTTTGTTTGGGGTATTTTTTAAACAAAAGTTGTCTGAAATCATATTCCCTACAACTTCGCTCATAAGAAAATTTGCCGTAGAGTTAATAGTTTAGGAAGTATTTGATAATTTCCATTCGTGCCCCCCCCCCCCCTCTACCCAAACCCCTTTAGGGTCAAAATGTCAAAGCGTTATATATCAATAAACGTAAGTTAAAAGACAACTGATCCAAATAAGAAATTCCATAATAATCCCGTCTGCCGTTTTTACGTGAATCGTGAGCAACTTTTCGCAGAAACCAGGCAAACATGCATATACATCCATACATACAGGAGTTTTGTTGAGTGTGTTTTCCTTTATAACTTACATAGTAAAAAATAAAATGAGAGATGGAGTCTTCTGTTTTTAAATAAAATAATTTTTATTAATTTTATTTAAAAACAGAAGACTCCATCTCTCATTTTATTTTTTAACCTAAAAAAAAAACAATTCTGTTACCATCGACAGTGAAATCTTTAATTCAACTAATTACATAGTAAATTGGAGAAAAAGTGAAATCACTTTCAAGATCCATCAGTACACTTTCTCAGGCAAAAGCTGGCCAATTAAATAATAAACTTATTTGTAAATTATTTATTTATGTCTATATGCCGGTTTTTATACTGTTCTGCTGTGGCCACACCCTGAGCCACTCATCCGGTCGGGTCGGGTCGGGTATAAGGGGAGTTGTGAGGCCCACCAAAAAAAACAAACAAATTATGACATTATATCATAAGATCAATAAAAAATGAGGTATTTTGCATTTTTGAACTGGAAGCTAGAGCTTCCAAAAACAAATGGATATTAACAGAACAAACGCATTCGCCAATTCGTTTATCCCTATGACTTCTAGAGACTAGAACTCGCTTCCCCCAGCTCATCTTTCAAGACCCGCATACACAGATACTTTCAACTTCGACCCAATTTTTGAAATATCTTCTTATTTTGACAATACAAGAGCCCACCGGACTAGAGAGGTTATACCTTTATGGTGCAACTTCTTCTTGTATAAATATGAATAAAAAAAATCGGAAATACCAAGAGTTTGGCACAAGAATACCTTGAGTTCTCGGGAAACAGATAAGACATGTAATAATAAAATGTTTCCTCTAGGACCAACACCTATCTCCTTAAAAGTTATAGGTAAGACATGGTTGAAAATTTTCTTAGGGTTTCAGACATTTTTAAACACAATATAACATAATCTATAATTGTATAAAATAATCAAGTTTGATATACGATGTAATACAATCGAAATCAAACAGAAAATGTTGATTATATATATATATATATAAACCGTTTAAGTAGAGTAACATGTAACTCGGGAGATGGGGTATTGTATTTTTAATTTAAAAACCGTGTAAATTGAATATTCGGTATATACCTATATATAATAAATTATTTCTTTATTCAAAATATGTTAAAAATTCTATTTTCATAATAACCGTGTTTCATCCTTGATCATGAATGAGAATACAGTTCTAAAGGCGGCCTGCACACGAGGCTTGTTTTGATAATTTTTTTGTCTGCTTCCTACCGCTCAAAAGCATCTCAGGCCCAAGTCTGAAAATAGAACATGTCCTATCTTTTAAATCAAGCAAGCTAGCCAGAAAGACAGCTAGCAGTGACGTGATTTCGATCCCGACAGGCTTACAAATTTCAAACAGAATGGTCCCATCCCAAAAACAGGTAGAACAAAAAGCCTCGTGTGCATCGGGCCTAAGGACGTTCCCTAATAAATCGTTTTTCTTGAAATCCTTTTAAAACTTTGAATACACATATTTATAAGTGTCCATTATACGTAGACATTTTTTCTATAGTTCTTGCGGCACTAAATTTATAAATATTGACTATTGAAATTTGCATATTTAACACGCAAACCCTATCCCGATTGATGTTAAATCGACTGTTTCATTAAATAACATTCGTAATTTTGTTGAAATTATTTTGAAAAACTGAGAATCATTAACTGAAAACGAACAAATATTTTCTTTTAAAATAATTGTATCAAGCGGTATTCGTTTTGTATGAAAAAATGTTAAAAGTTAGGTACTTTTAATGGTTTTCATTTTTTCTCTCATACCATGGTAAGTGAGAGATGGCGACTTGGCAACGTCACACTAAAATTACTCAATTTTTCCGTATCTGAAAAACTTCTGCAGTTGGTGCATTTGAGATTTTTAGCTAATTCTCTCAACCTAACTATACTGTTCTCATCTGAAATTTTGCAATGAGCTGTTTCATGAAGTGTTTTTTTTTATTCTTTGTCTTTTAGCGTCGGTAAGAATTCAATGTTGCCAGATCCGCAGTGAAAATATTTTTCGCATGCGAGAGTAGAGGAAAGAGCGAACTGAATCTGAGCTAAATTAGGGAACGTCCTTAAGTCTGGTTTGACGAAACTGTCCGCCTCCACCCAACTCTATCTCATGCCGATAAAATTCAAACTATGAACTATTCTGTTCTTTCTTTGTTTCATCCTTAATATATTCAGTTAATTATTCTTTTTAATCAGAACAAATAATTTATCACAATAAATTCAAATAAAAAGAAAATATAATGCTGATAAATAAATATAATTAATTATTACATAAACATTACACG
Source organism: Forficula auricularia (assembly GCA_024734495.1). Lineage (NCBI taxonomy): Eukaryota > Metazoa > Arthropoda > Insecta > Dermaptera > Forficulidae > Forficula > Forficula auricularia. The sequence continues at coordinate 6,110,752 of JALMQS010000120.1, read as the reverse complement.
ACTTATACATCCATTTTCAAGAGCGCTTTTTGAAATCCAGCCAAAACAATTAAATATATTCAAGTAGAGAGAGAGAGAATGCTTTGAAAGTAATAATAAATAATCAGCCAAAATCAAATTGAAAAAATTTTATTGAAGTTTCGATATTGAACAAAAGGCAATGAATGAATTGAATTTATTTTTCTCTTGGAGTAAGAAAAAAATTCGATTTGCTATATAGGGCGGCTTTCTACGATTTCTTTCCAAAGCAAAAAACAAAAATAATATAAGAGAGCCAAAGAATGGCATTGGTTCGAATAACGTAAGCCATTATCAAAACTTGATCAAAATAATTTCTCCCTTATGAAAATACCAGCTGATTCGAATTAATAATAAGTAAATAGTTTAAGTAGTAAAGGCTTGAAACAACTTCTGAAACCGATATCAACTATAAAAGAATGCGCCAAGAATCAATCAAAGTCTCGTTTTATAAAAACAATCTCAATATGTTATAATTAAATTTCCGAAATTGTCTCTAAACATTTTTTAAAACTATTTATATCTTAATATAATATCTTACATCTTCTTCTTCAATCGACATCTCGATTCCGAGCGTCGGCGATTACAGTGGATTGTAATTTTCCTAGGGAAATTTTGCACAGGATGATTCCCATTGCCTTCCCCTGAAGGGATCAGATTATAGCTGGTAAAAAATGAACCGCGCTAGAAAGCTTAGAAAGCACGTTATATATCCACTTGACCAGCCTGACATAAAGGAACTATTTTGATAGAAAATCGAAGAGAAATTAATTGGATGGATTAATTTCCGCAATATGGTGTTGGAATAATTATCGGAAAAAGAGGTTTTTTTTCTATAATTAGTTTTTTCCTCTTATTAAAAACAAGGACTAAAGATGATCAAGGACACTCGATGGTGGAGAAGTAATCTCCGGAGTCGAAGCTAAAATACAATGTATACATTAATTAATGTAAAATAATTGGTTTAATAGCAAATACATAGAGAAAGGAACTATTTTTAAAATTTGACTTTGATAAATTCCTATACTAAAATGTTTGGAAATTTAATACAAGCTTTAAGATTGTTTATAAAAAAAAAAACTGTGTTTATTATATAATACATATTATATAGAAAACTGTAGGTTTTCAGAAAAAATTTGGTATAATATTTTGAATTATAAAACATAAAAGCTTCAAATTAATTTAGAATTCCGCGTGAGTAAATTCAGCAAGAGCCAAATCCACTCAATGGAATTTTTAGATGAAATTATAAGTAAATTTGTTTTTACTAGTATATTTATACAAATATAGAAATTATCAAATTAATATAAATTAATCTTTAAGAAATTCAAAGATGTTTTTATAAAGCGAAATTTAATGAATACTTAGCCAGACTACCGTTTTATAAGAACCTTTTGAGGTCAGCTGATTCTGACAATCCTGAACCAAGAGAAGCGAAAAGAGATATGGTCCATCTAGGTGTTACCTAGATGGACCATATCTTATATTTCGGTTCGGATAGTCTGCTGAACCTCAATGGTTCTTATAAAACGGTAGTCTGGCTAGTAACTCTAAATTTCGCTTTAGTCAAAGCATCTTTGAATTTCTTAAGAGGTTGAATTTAATTAACATAAAAAGCTTCGACCAAAGAGAAATGGTTAAAGTGAAAGTGTAAGTTAAAAGGCAGACCACAGGAGTTTAATAACAATATACCATATATAGGTACCTACTCTTTAGAACAAATCAGCCTTCATTTAGTGAAATTAATTTATATTAATAAAATAATTTTGGTTTTGGTTTTGGTAGGTAGGGCTGGCCGACCGGCCGGTTACTTGTCTTAGTTACATACAGATGGCAGTAGTACCGCTTGTATCTTTGGCCAAGAAGATTGGCACTTTTTTAAAAAAGCCCATAAAGAGACGCTCCCGCCAGGGGCTAAATGACGCCGTGCCGAAGGCTTGGTCGTCAGCTAGTTAAGTAATAGAAATCCAAAAGCTTGACATTATTATTTTTTACACACTTTATAATTAGTTACTACTGTATTGTAAATTTGAATGCACACTTCTAAGAAAAACTTTATCACTTTTTTTTTACAAAAACTTTACTCATTTATTTATTTTTGACCTCTTCAGAGTCATTCCAAAACAAAATTACAAACCGGACGAGACGTCAGACCTTGACACTAAAACCGGGACTGTCCCGTTCAAAATGGGACGTCTGGCAGGCCGATTATTTTATATGGATATAAATCCATCAAAATCAAATTTTCAACAAAACAACAATAAATCTCTCCAGCTCCTGTTCTGTGCTAAAATCTTTCTATCCAAAAAATGTATTGTCTTTCAAAAAAACTTTGATTATGATCGATTTCATATGTCTTTCGTTCAGTTTCTTAGGTAAACTAATGTGTTGTTCTTTTCTCATTGACAGAATGTAAATAAAAATCTCTTAAAACATTTCCAAGTGAGACATCTTTTTGTTTTCGCTCTACACTGGTTAATAATTTATGGAAAAAATTCTAAACATTGTTTCCAAAACAAAAAGTATTTACATCAAAAAAAAAACCTTTGACGAAAACTTTTTACTTTGATATGTATGAAACCTTAATCTAAGAATAGGGAATTTTTGTTTGAGTTATTCGTTAGTCAAATGAAAGAAAATTTCAAACATATTTTTCTCTTTGAATTATCTCCTGTATCTCGATGCTGATTAGAAGATGATCAACCTTTGTACTTCTGATAAATATTTCATTTGAAAATTAAATATTAATTAAAAAATTAATTTTTTGGGAATGTAAATCAAGAATATTTTTTTCTAATAAGAAGAAACGACTTGGAAGATATTTAAAGATTTGCTAAAAAAAGTAAATTTATAATTCAGTACAATCAAGAGAAAAATGGCAACGTATAAGCAGAACTCGATTTCTGGGGGTTTTAGTTTTTTACAAACTTAATTCTCGTGTCTGTTTTAAAAATAAATATATAGAAAAGAGGCCATTGAAAGTGTTTTAGCGCAACCTATTGCTAAATTTGAACGAAATTTGGAAGAACAGGGCGGTTAAAGATCGTGTCCTCCCCCAATGCTTCGCATTGGATAAAGTAATAATAATAAAAATTTAATAGATATTTATTTTGGGAAGGGTCCAATTTTTTGTGTAGCTCAAAATAAATCAACTGATGTGGGCACCACACGACTTTCATATTAGTTTCTCCCTTATTTGAAATCATCATACCAATTTTCTTCATTCAAATTACTTCAATTTGGGTTCATCCAAGCCGTTGTGAGAAAAGACGAAATTCCAAAATACCAAAAATCTTCGAGTAAATATTTACTTCCGGTTCTTCGATTTTAGCCAAAAATTTGAGGTACTTCTTCTAGCCTCTAGATAGCTTAAGTTTCAAATACTCATGCTCCTCGATTTAACGTAGTCGAGATATGAACCATTAAAATATTTATTTTGCAACACTCCTAATTTACACCCTCTTCCTTTATTTCGATCGGATTAAAATTTTTACACGACAAAAAACTTATGACTATTGATAAGTACACCAATTAAAAAAAATATCAGTAAAATCCGTTATAATAACAAATTCAACAATTTTTGAAGAAATAATGTACCGTTTGACTCGTCCATTAACATTTTTTAACAAACATTTTGAAAATTATTTAATGCTAGTAGTTAAGTGATGATAAACTGATTTTTTTGAGGAGCCTATAATCCAGGTCCGATTTTTTTCTCAGTTCATCACTGGCTAAGAGCATTTTGATTTCAAATCCATAAAATAAGATAAGTTTTAAAAATACAGAGTTAACATGATTTCCAGACTATCAAAATCCATTTTGTTTACTTTATAGGGATGGAAGAGGGATAAAAAAAGACTGAAAATATTCACCGATAATGGTTATTTAGTTTCACAGACCTTGGAAACTTTAAGAGGATATACAGGAGAGAAGATTGGCTTAGTTGCACTAAAATGAAAAAGATATTTGGGTTGTTATTCATCGACATCTGCTATCAAAAATGAAAGTAAAGATTCTTGAATTCAAATTTTCCTTTATAATTGAAAGTAATGGATAGTGAAGAAAAAATTATTACATTTCCAAATAAGATGTAGGTATTTATTGGATTGTCATTCTTTTTTTCCCTTTCCTTTAAAACCAACGTTTCGGAGGATTCTTCTCTCCTTCTTCAGGGCTTCAAAGGGGCAATGAAGGAAGCAAACAAGATACTTCATTCTTCTCTCCTCCAGCAGTGTTTGAAATTTGTCTTTTCTTAAAAGGAGCATTAAATATAATTTTTTCCCCCTTAATTAAATTTCAAACATTGCTGGAGGAGAGAAGATGGAAGCATCTTGTTTGTTTTCTTCATTGAACCTTTGAAACTCTGAAGAAGAAGGGAATAATCCTCCGAAACGTTGGTTTTAAAGGAAAGGGGAAAAAGAATGACAGGCCAATAAATACATCTTAATTGGAAATGAAATAATTTTTTTCTTCACTATCCTTGGGCTGCCTTCCATTACTTTCAACTAAAAATTCTACCAGCCCGCCTGTCTCCAAAGAAAAAATTTCTTCAAATATATTTCCTTTATAATAGTTATATTCGTTTTGGATGCCTTGGGCGGCCATATGTCTGCAGTCACTGTAGCAAAAAAAACCATATTCGTTTTTGTCGAGAGGGCGATTGGAATTAGGTGTACACCGTCTTTGGAATTATGTGGAATTATTTTGGAATTCAATAGATAATACCCCTTCATCTATTGTCCTCTACTTGGAAATGAAAGTGGAAGTGGAAGTAGGTGTACACGATATTAGGTCGCGATTCACCCCTCGGATTTTGTTTACCAACCGAGTTGGAGTGCCTCAGTACTATTCGTTTTGAGATCGTATGGTCCCCATGTTTCTTCTTGATCTGTGCTTCAAGTACCCATGCCTAAGGTGACCCAGCTAAAAAAAGTGACACTAGATGGACACTTGATGTAACTTAAGGCACACATGCCAATTCCAAAACGAATATAGCTAATACATTGAAACCCCTCAAATCCGAACTAATTGGGTCTGTAGCCTGTTTGGATTAGCCGAAAGCAGCTTCGACAATTAAAGATAACTGATATCAAGTGAAAGATTAAGTGATATTTTGTGTGTTTTGTTTCTAATATTATTTCATTATTTTTGCAAAGTGATTAACCTAAAGAATTTCAATAACCAACTTTTACCGTTTTTCAATCCTGGATGACATAAGTATGTAGACACATTTACACTTTGTTAGGTATACTAACTGTACTTCTTTGTTAATTTTTCAACTAATTATGTAAAATAAGGTTATAATGTAGAATATATACATAATTGTTTTATGACTAAATAAATAAGTTTCTCTTTTTTACGTTCAGATTTCCCGGGATTTCGATTTACGAGGTTCGGATTTGTGGGGTTTCACTGTATTATCAATCTTTCGCTAAATCTTTTACTTACTCTAAGTCCTTAAGAATCAAAACCATTTTTGGGGGATTTTTGTTTTTTGAAAAAAATAAATATTTAATAATTAACAATTACTTATTTATTGGAAGTGAATAATTATATTAAACAATTAAAACATGAGTTGAATGTTTCGGTGCATTCGTTGACATCAACCGTGGTGGTATCCGTGTCCATGATTGTGGTGATCATAATGACCACCGCCATGACCATGATGATACTGAGGATGATGATTATGATAATGTCCATGTCCTCCTCCGTGGTAACCTCCTCCTCCGTGGTAACCTCCTCCTCCTCCGTGGTAACCTCCTCCTCCATTGTAAGCAACAGGGAGGGCTTCGCGTTTTCTAAGATTCTTAGCATCCGAAAGGTCCACGAAACATTGGAAAGCCAAAGCCAATACGAACAAACCCACTAAGAATTTCATCTAAAAAAATTTGAAGTGATTTCTTAGATTATTAATTTATTTAAGTATTATGTAATATTAATTTACTAAATATCACCTTGGATATAAATATTATTCTTATAGGCAGTGTATTGAGAAAAATAACTATCATTTAAAAATAACATTTTATCTAGACTAAAATAGAAAGTGAGAAAAAGAAATCACCAAATTACCAGCTATAATCTTCAAGAATATTAAGTTCATCTATAAATTATTAAAAAACTTATATTGCTTATTCATGTTTAGTCTGAATCGTGGGTATATATTTTCTTAAAACAAGTTTTTTACGATTTACAAGCGAGTTTTTGAAATATATAAAAAAGATAGTGTTTTTCTTAAATTCTAACGTTATTAGGTTATGTTTTCGCAAAAAGATTAACTTTATATTAACAACGATCTTTATATTAACAATGATTCAAGGATCTTTTTAGAAAGGGATCGCCCCCTTGGGGTTTCAACCCAAGTGCCTAAAGGGGGCGGGCTGTTGGTTTAATCAGAGGGGTGATCCGCGATTGGAAGTAGGTGTACACCTCTTTGGGAGTATTTTGAAAGTACTTGGAAATATTTAAAAGTACTTGGGAATATTTGAGAGTACTTGGAAATATTTGGAAGTGCTTGGAAATATTTGGAAGTACTTGGAAATATTTGGAAGTACTTGGAATTATTTAGAAGTACTTGGAAATATTTGGAATTACATGAAAATATTTGGAATACTTGGAAATATTTGGAAGTACAAGTGGAAGTAGGTGTACAGCATATTAGGTCGCGGTTCACCCCTCGGTTTAATCCAAGGGATGAAATTCTTCGGACATGTAAGAATAACTATTTTATCTTAAGTAAATTGTTTTAGCTGTCCACAAATGTAGAGACATTTCGGGAGGATTTCGTCTCCAGGGTTAAGCCAACTGTCTGAAATGCAAGTTTGGTCCTTGGGTTTGACTCCCATGGGAAGATATCTTTTGACATGAAAATAAAACATATCGTCGTTGTTATATCAAAATTTCCAAAAAAAATTATTAAAGAAAAACACTTGTATTTGTTAGCTACATCTGGTCTCGAATTTTAGTATTTTATCAGGTGATAAAACTCAAGTTACAGATTAAAAACAAAACAAAGATTTAGGGTTATAATATAGATAAAAACAGAAGTTTTTCTTAGCTACTGAAAAGTGTTAATTTTTACTTACGACATTTTGATATAACAGCGACGATATAAGGGGGACAGAAATTTCGGAAATGCACAAAAAGAAAATCAAGGGGAAATTTTAGAATCAGAACAAATTTTCTAAGAGTTTTCCTAATCGTGTAGAGGGAGAAATCAGATACAGACAGAAAAAATGTATAAAGAAAAATCGATGAGGTTGTTCTTTGCATGAATAGATAATTTAACTCTACATACCTATTAACATTCTTTATCAATCAAAAACTCTGCTACGCCCGGCAAAATAAAATCATTTCAATTATTATAGAAAAAAATGTATGTAATAAAATAATTTGTATAATAATAAAACTTTAGCAAGATGCAAGGTAGGTTTCACAAAAAAGAAATAAAACAAAATTGAGTTTTGAATTCGATATATTTCGGGGGTGAGCCCATCATCAGGAGTCAAAGAAAACTTTTATTCTTTAACTCCTGATGATGGGCTCCACCCCCGAAATAAATCTTATTCAAAACTCAATTTTGTTTTATTTCTTTTTTGTGAAACCTACCTCGCATCTTGTTCAAGTTTTATTATTATACTAAAATGTTTCACCTAGAACCAACACCTAACTCCTTAAAAGTGAAAAATAATTTGTCTCCAAGTTTCAGAAATTTCTAAATAGTTATAAGAAAAAATAAATTAATAAAAAAATTTGGATGAATTTAATACACAGGACGTTTGTAAGTCACTTTAGGTGTAAGAAAGCTAATTATTTTAGGTATTGACAAATTTCATTACTTATAAGAATTTGAAATTAGAGAGCAGTTTTACTTACTTTGGTTTTGGTTGGTTTTCAACTTTTGTTGATGAAACTGAGAGGTTCCTCCTTATATATGGAAAATGTGATTGTATCTACCTTGGAGGGGAGCAAGCAGAAGAGAGGGGATGCTAATAGTTGTGGTCTCCGGCATATTGACACCATACAAAAGAGGGGACTCCCTCTCATCCAAAATACACCAAAACAAAACCACATATTACCCGCAAGGTCATTGAAATTTAGATCATTTCTTTCTATTAATTCGAATTGGGAAACTCCCAGCAATCATCATTATATTCAAGGAAATATTCATTTCCTTATTTTTTTTAGAAGAGATCTAATATTGTTGATCTTAAATTCAAATGACCTTAAAAGGAGAAAAATACCTATATATTTTTTTACTAAAAGAGTACAAGCAGCCCGACAGGAATTTGTTGTAATTAAGTTGTTCAAAAGCCAATGGGATAAGTGATAAGTCCACTTTATAAAATTTTTAAATTTTCAAAAATTCTATTCGAATAAATTAGGTATATTTTTAATACTCAAGGTTACTCAATGATTTTGTGACCTTTTTTTTATTATTTTTTTCTGTTTCATCTTAATATGTATTATTATTGAGATCGGAATTTATAAAACATCAATTTTTTATGACTTTTGTTTTATTAACTTATTAGCAAGCATTGGCTCTTGATCAGCTCAATTATGCCTGGGAGCTTGGGCCACATTGGAAAAAGACGAGTTGTTTTGGACCATACATATATCATTGCTAGATAACGTTAAACTCACAAATTCATCATTCATAAATTAATATCAAATTAAAATTGTATTTGTAGTATTTTTAGTTACAATCTCTAAAGTTTGTCAGTTATCGATTTTTTGTGGGGTCCGATTGATAGCCTGTCACATATTAATGGTTTTTTTTAATAAGAAACCATATTAATTCTTTATAAAGTGAATTTAATAATAACCGAGGGGTGAACCGCGACCTAATATGCTGTACACCTACTTCCACTTGTACTTCCAAATATTTCCAAGTACTTCCAAATAATTCCAAGTATTCCAAATATTTCCAAGTAATCAAATATTTACAAGTAATTCCAAATATTTCCAAGTAATTCCAAATATTTCCAAGTACTTACAAATATTTCCAAGTACTTACATATATTTCCAAGCACTTTCAAATATTCCCAAGTACTTCCAAATATTTCCAAGTACTTCCAAATATTTTCAAGTACTTCTAAAATACTTCCAAAGAGGTGTACACCTAGTTCCAATCGCAGATCAGGCCTCGATAATAACCAACATACAACCGATTGCCATTAACGCCATCTAACATCAATTTCCTGAACTTACTATCAATTTTGAAATTTTAAAATGAATTAGCGACTGACAATAAAACTAAGGCGTCCACGAGGGGGTCTTTTGCCCCTGGTTTTCAGGGTCTGATTTCGAAAAAAATTTCAAGTGAAAGAATATTGCTTTTATTCCAACTTTTTTTTTTAATCAATCGCACGATCGAATGCAAGAACAGCCGCACCAGTAAGATGCAGGCCCTATGGATCTCGAAAGACCCTTTTTAGATTTTTTAGATATGCAGTGTATTTATTTATCTTTTATATTAAACATTATATATTTAGAACCTTATTCACTAAAATTTAATATTATATAATGAGGTTTTACTGCCCCTTCCTGAGCGGACGCCAATGCACTGGCTCATTATATAATTAGAAATCGCTTTATTTTTTATTCTTCTAAAAACTAAATAAAGAACATGATTACACGACGTAGAACGTATTTTATTTTAATACAGGCTTCATGACTCCCCCCCCAGTTTTATGAAAAGTACCCCCTCCCCCCAGTTTCATGAAAAGTAACACCCCCCCCAATTTTTTTATTCAGTTCTAATGAATTAGAAGAGCTTTTTATTACCTTTTGTTGAAGTTGTTTTTTTCTTTTGGCTTTTCGGCCTTTCTACCCATAAGTCAATTTACGATACTACTTATTATTTTTTTTTTAATTTGTCTCTACCCCATGGTCAGATTTTAGCCGGATGCCTCGAGTCGGATTCGAACCCGGGTTCACTTGGTTAGCAGGCTGGCACGCTACCCCTAGCCTAATCCTACCCATTTTTTTTTGTTGAAGTTATTACTTGAGGGCTTTTATTTTTAAAATGCAACAATTTTCACCCCCCCCCCCCCCAGAAATTTCAATGACGCACTCTGTGTCTTAACCTCCCCCCTATGGGCACCCCTGTTTAATAATTTATTCAAAATCCCAAACAAAGTGTAAAACAACAACAAACGAGTTGAAATGCAAATAAATAAAATTCGTTTAAAAAATAATTATCAATTCTTAAAATAAAATAAAAAATAAAATAAGAAAATCCCAAAGAAATGCAAAAAAAGAGATGCAAAGGAACCAATGAAGAAGAAAACCCGCCTCTGGATTCCATTAACTGAAACTGCTGGCTGACACCATCGGTATTAAATACTCTGCCTGAGAATAATATAAAATGTGACGAGGTGTAGATTTTATATAAACTGAAGAAGAACGACCCGGATCCATTTAAAACCAGAATTCCTTTTTTTCTTTTACGAAGAATTTACTTCTTTCGGAGAAGGATTTCCATTCATTACTTTCAATAAACTTATTTTTTTTTGTTTTATTTTTAAATTATTGGTTGAGATCACGCTTTGGGGATTTAAATTTCGGATGGGTGCTTAAATGAATCTTTTAACGATTTTATAAAAAGAGTGGTTCCCAACAAGAGACGAATTTTCATTAAAGATATCATTTGATAAGACTTATAATTATTTATTTATTATATTTTACATACCATATAAAATAAAAAATTCTATTTACTTTCCTATTTAGTTTTTTAATTTCATATTTATATTCTATAAAATGTGTAAGTTAATTTAATTTTCTAACTTCTAAATGGAGGGAATCAATGTCTTAATATTTTAAGATTAATAGTTGGAAATCGAATTTAGGACATAAAACCGGAAATTGTGGTCCCCAGAGGCCAAAAAGGGGTCAAAAATCCATGATCAGTGCGTATGTACGTATGTACCATCCCTGCGTTTCGCAACCATAAGTCTCAGAGCTACGAAATTCGCAACTTATGCTCGATATAGGCTAGAAGGAGTATAGCAAGCTTTAGGCATCAGGGCGATGCTAGGTTCCCTTTTTAACTTTTCTAGTTTTATGAGGTGGACTTTCCGGACGGGGCCTGGCCTGAATTAATTGAGAGAGTGAGTTTAGATTTATGTTCATTTCTGGGTTGTCCTTCCTGGACAAATGACCTTTCTGCGGTGCCCAGCCCATTTTAAACGGGTTTTATTAATTTTTTTTTTTTTAGCAATTTAATGGTTTATTTTTTATTCATGTTTTTTGTTTGTAATATTTGATTATTGTTTTTTTTCATGTCGCATTGCACAGTTGTGGTGCGCTTTTGGCGCTTCCAACACTCTGGCCTCGGTTCTGGAGTCATACTGGCGCCCATATATACTTGTACTTTTTACTAATAGCCACAACATCTGGCGTAATTATCTGGACGGCTGATGAGGGTTGCAACCTAATTTGTAAATAAATCTGTTTTCTTTCTGTAAAGGGCTGTCCCCTCTGCGTGGCACATTAAATCAGTCATTGAAATCGGAAAACCAAAAGTGGACATTTACATGAAAGATTTTTCGTTTTTATTGATTTTCTCAAAAAGGGCTCTAACGATTTTTTTAAAAATTAGTATATTTATCAAGTGTCATGAGTTATTAGTTTTTAATCCGATTGAAATAAATGAAGAGGGAGTAAAGTAGGAGTGTCGCGGCACCGCGGGGGTACATTCTTACGTACGTAAACATCAACTTCCGGTTTTTCTATTTTAGCCAAAATCTTGTGATACTTTTTGTAGCCTCTAGATAGCTTAAGTTTCAAATTTCAAGGCTCTGCGATTTTCCGGAGACAAGATATGAACGATTAAAATATTTATTTTACGACACTCCTAATTTACAACCCCTTTCTTTATTTCATTCGGATTAAAAATTTGACACAACTAATAATTCAAGGCTTGTCCACCGAGGCCAAAGGAAAAAAAACAAAAAAACAAAAAAACTCAAGGCACTTGATAAATACACTAATTTTTAAAAAATTGTAGTAGTCGTTTTTGAGAAAATAAAAAAAAAACGAAATAAACGAAGGGGGTGTAAATTAGTAGTGTCGCGATGACTTCAAATAAATGAAAATTTGAAAGTCGTGTAGTGAACACACCAGTTGATTTTTTTTTGTAATTTTTTAAAATGCAACGACCAAGTGCAACTCCTAGAGGTTTCAGTTGATCCCTAAATCGTGCAAAAAAGAAGAAAAAGGAATAGATTTTATAAGGTGGATAGCACTCGAGTCAAAGGTATTTGTGGATGCGAGTCTTGAACTAGAGTGGGTCACCTATTGTAATAAGAAGAAAAACGGCACAAAAAAAAAATCGGTCAACATCTTCCGCTCGTGCTCCAAACTTTAAACTAATGACAAATTTCAAAAATCACTATTTTTTGAAATTGTTTTCTATTAGTTTAAATTTTTAGAATAAACACACTAGTATTTTATGCTTGTTTTATGGCTTAAATAACCTAAATAAGTTAAATTATGATCAATAATACAGTGTATTTCAGGAGGAATAGTAAATATTTTAGGAGGTGTTAGTATAAACGAATTGTAAAAAAAATGCCATATAACATGTGTCCAATTTTTATTTAGTACAGAAATACATCTGTTAGTATGTAACCCAATATCGGCATACTCAGCTTGTGTAAATATGGTACGTTCGGCATGTTTACAGGCTACAGTACAGTAGACTTGGCCAACAAATCATAATGAAAACTTCAATATAAACTAAAGCACAATTTCACAACATGAACATCAACATTTTACTACTGACATTCGATAAATACGCCCATAGCAACCGGTGTACCAAGACACGAAACGAAAATACATTGAAGTCAGCTGTATCTCTGTTCTCAATAAAAATTGAACACATGTTATATGGCATTTTTTATTGCAATTCGTCTATACTAACACCTCCTAAAAAATTATTACCAATCCTCCTGTAACACCATGTATACTTTTTTACGTTCGCATCTTAGAAAAATTCTATTTTACATAGGATTAAATTCGAAATTTTCTGGTTCCACTAATCTTCGTGAAACCTTATATGTTAAAAATACGTGATTTTCGACAGCTAATCACCCCTTCGCTGTCAATTTGGATAATAATCCAATCAACACATTCCCCAATTCATTTATTCATAAGAGCTCTAGATACTGTTCCACATACGTTCCCGAGGCCGAGAATACAAACATTTCTGTAGTAGAGAGAACTAGTTACCCTTTAACGTTTTCAAGTTCCTTGAAGAAATATAAAGAAAACTACTGGATTGCATCATTTCTCTTTCTTGTGTGATAGAAATAAAACTTGTTTCGTTGAATAGAATTTTACTTTTACGTCTTAGTAAAACTTTTATTAGCAATCCTTTGTCCTATATTCAACTCAATGTGAAATTTAATACAATTTATTCTTCATTTTTACCAAATTAATCTGATTTTTTATTTATTTTTCATCTTTATTATAATATAAAATTTTACATTTTAATTTAATTAAGAAATGCCTGTTGTTTGTATTATTCAAAGCATGCTAAATTAAAAAAAAATAGTTTTTAGCAATGAAAATGTTTTAATTTAAATAAAATTGTTATTTTTAAACTGTTTATCTATCTACAGCGTAGTATAGCGAAACTCTATGGGATAAATTATTATTTTTTGTAAGTAGGGGCAAATTCAAAGGATCTTAAAGTAAAAAATATCAACGTCATGGTTCCAATCAAAGTGAAAAAGTGTAATGTTGAATTTATATTGAATTTTCGAAACAGATAATTTTGGTAAAAATAATTCCGGATTTCGCCCAGAACCCAAAAAAGATTTTTCATTTAGTCCGTGTGTATGTATGGGTGTATGATTTTTCGTGGATAGGTAGAAATCCTCAAAAGAAGTATATAAGGATGGATGGATGGATCCAGTTATTTCGTTGATAGTGGTAAAACTATTACTGAAGTCGTGTAAGAATATAATTAAAATCAAAAACATTAATTCCAATCTATTATTGGATTGGAGGAACAACCATTAAGCAAAAATTCAGATTCACAATTCTGTCTCAGAGGAACAACTCAAATTGTATGATTTCTGATTCAATCAAAATAAACTCTACTCTCGAATTGGAGAAACTATAATTCTGTTCCGACAAGTTCACTGAGGTTTAAAATCCATGATCTAATTCACAGAAACCGAAATGAACGTTTCCTAGGATATCATAACTAATTAATTTAGGACTTCATTATTAACATGGATATATATTAAAGGATAAGCCTCAAAGACCACGAAATAGTTGATAAGGGATTGTGGTCGAGTATGGTTTGGTTTTTCTTAAAACTTCTAGACATTTTTATTTTCACATTCATAAAATAAAATGGAGGAGGACTGACTAACCTCGGTTGAACAAACTTGGAAAAATAGTTGGTATTCGAAGGAAAAAGACATCTGCTTTTAAGAATAAGATATAGATTTTTTAGTTCAAATTTTTGTTTACTATCCTATTTGACTTACGAACTATAATGCCTGATATCAGACAGGCATTGTATTAACACTAGTAGGTTTCCGTTTTACTTTTAACGGAACTTTAAAAACAAATTGTCTTTTTAACTAGGCCCGGCGCAAATTTAACCCAGCCCACGAACAGCCACGTGTGGTCATTAACAGAGACAGATTAAACGTGGGCTGGCCGTGGAATAGGTTTAATATGCACCACTCCGTCTCAAACCTTGTTTTACAAAATAGCCCACGCGTGGGCTGGGCAAGGGCTGGGTTCAATTTGCGCCGGGCCTTATGATCGTTGCTGATTAAGAAATAAGCAATCTCTTTGTTCAAAAATTTTATGGAAAAATAAAATAACCCAAAGTGTCTTGGCAGAATTCAAAATGATAGGATTTGATCAAATACCAAAACTATTGCTGATAACGCAAGCATTTGTTGTTACTAGAGATGAAACGGATAGATGTTGTGCCGGATACCGAATACCGAAAATTCGGCCAACCTTGAAGCTGGATAGCCGAATATCCGGCCGAACATAGTCGAGTGGCGACTCGTTACAAGAGTGATTCACTAAGCGATCGAGTGGACTCGGGTGATTTCGGGCCCTTTCGTTTATGAGTGACATTAGCGCTTTATTGTCTTCTTGAATTGATTGCAAATACGATCATAAGAGGTTATGAAAAAACGTGTTCTTGTTGTTTGAGTTTGTGGTAATTTTATTAGTATTTTTTTCTATAAATTTAAAGTAAGGTACCGAAGAAAAATGTCTTCGATAAAAAAAGATCACCTTTATGGAAATATTTTGATATAAAAAGTGATAATCAAAAGTTTGCTATTTGTTCGAAAACGACACTAGTCAATGTCACGATCAAGGAAAAAACGCAATTGCATGTGAAATTGATTCTTATCTGAATTCACTGCGCATTGGTCGCGACCGTGATCCTTATATTTGGTGGTCAGATAATGCTGTACAATACCCAAACTTAACGAAGTTTACTAGAGTTTATCTTTCAGCGCCCTGCAGCAGCGTATATAGCGAAAGACTTTTTTCGGAAGCTGGCCTTGTATACGAAGACAAGCGAAACAGTCTGTTGCCTTTGAACGCAGAGAAATTGGTATTTATTCATCATAATTTGCCCTTAGTGCAGTTTGAGTATTAATTATTTTGTTTTGTTATTAAAAATTCACGAGTCTCTGTTAAATAAAGTGCCTTCAATCTTTATGCTGTATTTATTTGAAATCCGGTATCCGGCCGGAATCGTTTCTTATCTGGTATTCGGCCGGATTTAAAATTTGAGCCGGATAGTTACCGAATATCCGTTTCATTTCTAGTTGTTACTGATCAAATGTCGGAATCTACTAATTTGACACAAGTAGGGTAAGTTGGGCTTTGTTCCCGAAGTTATATAAAAAAACAACATTTTTTTACCCTCTACATTTGTATTGGATTATGATGATTTGCAGATACTATGGGGCCATACGTCATCCGAATTTCATGATTTTTGGACCTCCCCCCTCGACTTTGTCAGAGGTGGTCAGATTTGTGTGACCCTCCCACCCCTGGTGTGACGTCACATATTTTCCAAATTTAAATTAAAACAGCAGTTCCAAAATTATTTATATATTTCTATTTAAAATCTTTTTTCATAAAATCAATAATAAATCAAGCATTTTAGAAATTTTACAAAACATAACAAATCAAATGAACGATACCAAATTTAATAATCCTGTGTCCATGGACATTTTAAAGTTTTTCGTTAGAGTTGAGTTTTAATACTTTAGATTTATACATCTGACGTCACGAAGCTTATGACTCGTCCCCCCCCTTATCACACGATGTCACACTTTGTTGACCCCTTCCACGCCCCACCCCCTCTTAACGTGTGACGTAATTTGTGGATGGCTCCTATCAATATGCCTAATTAAGACCCGGAGAATATTTATAGTCATTGAAATAGTATAGTAGAGTAAATTAAAAAAATTGGAACCTTGTTAATATTCAGTGTTTAACTTGGAGGCGAAAAAACTTCTGTAAATAAATCGAAGAATTTATTTATTCCCAGAAGCATGATGCCTTACAATTTACAATATAAGTATTTACATTTGAAGCTGTAAATCACTTCTACAATCGAATTCATTAAATATAGGTACATCAAAAAAGTTTTACAATTTATTGTAAAAGCTATTTACAGATACAATTGTAAATAAATTGTAAAAAAATTTTGATGAATACTAAAATTCAATTATACATACATCATTATAAGCTATTAGAAAGTCGCCGCAACTTTGATAATATCTAATGAAAATTCAATGGGACCTTGTATGTACGTACTTTAGGCCAGTTTGTTTTAAGACATCGGCACATTCTGTAAACAGGGTCCTAGAATGACGATTAGCAGGTACCACAAGATGAAACGGGATTTCTCTCCTTAATATATAAGCCGACTTGTTTATAGGAACCAGGTCTCTAATTTCAAGACATCTCACTTATATATCTTATCTCAACAAAAACACTAGTGTAAAAAAATGCCAAGTTCAATTAATAAAAACCGTTTGCCAAAAAAAATAATAATAAATGTGATGCCAAGTTCAACATCACCAATTTAGAAAATGAGTCGAGAATACGAGTATAGTAACTTCAATTAAAACCCATGTTTTTCATTTTACATGTCTATCAATATTTATTGATTTCAAATTTTAGTTAAAATTATTTTCCTAAAACTTGGCTTTTACGCATTAAACTATTGTTATTATTGTTTGATAGGGCCTCCACCACTCCCCTCTTATTAAGATCCCATGATATGGTAACTAGTAACTCGTGACATACATAATAATGCGTAAAAGCCAAGTTTTAGGAAAATAATTTCAACTAAAAATGTGAAATCAATAAAAAATATAGAGGGACATGTGAAATGAAAAACATGCGTTTTAATTGAAGTTACTAATATATTCTCGACTCATTAAATAAATTGATGATGTTGAACTTGGCAGCACATTAGATCTCACTACTTTTTTTGGCAAACGGATTTTATTAATCGAACTTGGCCTTTTTACACAAGTGTTTTTGTTGAGATTTCACTTCTTTTTGTAAGTTGGATTTATCCTATAAATTTAACCTCTTCATTTCGGGCCCTGAAGAAGGAAAAGTTTCGATTTTTCAATTTCGTCCTTTATTATTGTGTCAAACTTTACCAGTATGCCAAATTTCAGCATTCTAGGTTCATTGAATTTTTAGTATTATGTTAATTAAGTCTATAACATTCACCCCTTCATTTTAGGCCCTGAAGAAGGGAAAGTTTCGATTTTTGGATTTTTCCCATTAATTGTACCCTAAACTCTACCTGCCTGCCAAATTTCAGCATTCTAGGGTTAGTGGAAGTACTCTAGAATTTTGATGAGTGAGTCAGTCAGTGACGAAAAAGCCTATCTTTGGCTTCTTGTAACTTGGATGGTATAAACAGTAGAAATATCAAATTTTGTAATTTAGTTAAGCTTATGGACCAGTATTCTGAAAAAAATTCAGCCATGTAGAGGTTTCCATTACGAAGTTACAGAGGCGTCAAAATGGCCTGAGTTGTTTCCTGTAAAGGGTAGTCTGGCAGTGCACAAATCCCCGCTCGAATCGAACTTGGCTGGGGCACTGTCGTGCCCCCAGATCTTGTATATGAATAAAATATCAGAAGGCTATATCATGGCAGAAGATATAGCGACTAGACAGAAAGTTTCAGCCACAGTAGTATAATCATGATTAAATCCCTAGATTGAAATACTAAATGCCTTAGAACTTTGTGCTGAATTATTTATAATCTAGCAATATATTTCAGGAATTTTTATAGCGAAATATCCATATAATCAAATATTATTATTTCTTTGAATAAAACTCTAGACTGTTAAGCGACATATAATAAAATTAAAAGCTCTTTTTGATTATGTTAATTTTTAATTGCAGGGTAGCTTATTTTACTATTTTACTTCTATATGCAAATGTATTATTTGACGGGAAAATAAAATTTCGCAATCGACCAGGGGTGTTAATTTATTTTAAAAGCTCGCTGTTGCGAACGCATCGATTAATCTTATTGCTTTTTGCTGGTTTTGTCTGTTTTCATCTGTGCACAGATGATAGGATTGTCGATCTCAAATAAATGGCCCTGCTAACTTTGTGCTGTGTATACACTTTCTGGACGAGAGCACTCGTTTCATTTGATGAGGTAAACCACAATGGATTGTTCAAATAGGGAAAATTTATCTTTATTGTAGATAAATGATACTAATAGACATGAGAGGTTCTCCGGCATAATATTCATCACAATCGCTATCTTTTTTTGATAATAGACAGGCATTTCACGAAAATATTTATATTTAAATCATTAAAATTCGGGAATAATCTGAGAGGAAAGAAAAATATATTTTCAAAACAGATATCGTTCAAATTTTACTATTTTCATCAGTAATCAAGCTGTTGAAGCTTCTATTTTTGTGATTAATTTATTAATAATTGATATTTTATTAAAATCACATAAAATTAATTATAATTATTTATTGAACACGAATAAATGATATAATAAAACCACGATGTTTCGATCGACTTATTCTGCGATTGTTCTCAAGTATGAGCACCCACTCCGATTTTAGGTTAACCTAATCTCTAACTTTTAAGAAGATAGGTGTTGGTTCTAGCTGAAACATTTTTATTTTACCATACAGGGTATAGTCAAGTATTGTAATCGTGCATGGAAAAAGTGTTTTTTCCTTCTTTTTTTCGAAATATCTCAAAAACGGCTGAAACTATTTTGATTAAAAAAATAAGTGAAACCATAGCATTTCGCTCTACAATAAAGCCCTAATAAGTGAACATCGAAAAAATTATATTTTTTGAGATAATAATTGTTTTGTCAAAATCTCTGTCTGGTTGTCTGGTTGTTATAATAGTTAGTCTGTGCGTTACCAAATTTTTGTGGATGAGCTAGCTCAAAAACTAGTGTGAATATCGAAACCAAATTTGACACATAGATTTGCTCAATTGAGATTAAGAGCTGATTAGATTTTGGTGCATGTCGACCCAAAATTAAGGGGTGGAGTGGGGGGGGGGTTAAAAATTAAAAATCTAGGCCATTTGAGCAAACTCAACCAAATTTTGAAAACATAATCACTGGGACCCCAGAAGTCTAAAAATGCAAAAACTAACAGCTCAAAATGGGGGGGGGGTGTACGATCAAAAAATGAAAATCTTGGCCATTTACCAAACTCAACCAAATTTTGTATACATAATCAGTGGGACGCCAGAAGTATAAAAATGAAAAAACTACCCCCCCCCCTAGATGATAAATAATTTTAGGGGCCAGATTGTCTGGTAAAGTCAAGTGGATGGCCAGATCAGAACACGTCAGCTTATTATATAATAATAAAAAATTAGGTAAAATTACGAGGTGTGTTTCACAAAAAAATGAAATAAAAGAAAAATAAAGACCCCACAATTTTACCCAATTTTTTATTATTAAAACCTAATCTCGGTTAACCTAAAATCGGAGTGGGTGCTCATACTTGAGAACAATCATAACGTCATAGTTTTATTGTAATATTTATTCCTGTTCAATAAATAATTATATAATAATTAATTATTTCTGATTTTAATAAAATTTCAATTCTGATCTTAGATTTTGTCAGAGAATTATTAAATTAAAAAATATAACATTTTCTGATCTGAAGAATCTTTTATTTGTGTATAATAATAAAACTAAGATACGAGGTAGGTTTCACAAAAAAGAAATAAAACAAAATTGAGTTTTGAATTCGATATATTTCGGGGGTTAGCCCATCATCAGGAGTCTAAAAAAACAGTTGTGAAACCTACCTCGTATCTTAGTTTTATTATTATATTAAAATGTTTCACCTAGAACCAACACCGAACTCCTTAAAAGTTATTTTTATTTGTGTCTTGTTTTTAAACTCAATTTTATTAAACATGTTTTGGGCCCTAAAATATGCTGGTTTCATCATATTTTTAGTATAGTACCATTTGTAGCTGAACAGTTTTAGACAATTTGAATAAATTTTGTAATTTTATCATCGATAATTCGATCCTAAGTTACACTTGCTATTCTAAACGTAGTTGGTGATTCAAAGCCCGTTGTTCTAGGATGTTCTTTAATGACGAGAATAATGCATTTGAAGTATGAATCAAGGCTACTTGACTACTAAAATTGAATCGGCCATTTTAAAAACCACCTAAGTCACACAATCAGAACTTTACAGGAATCAAATTTTTAAAATGTCGTTTAAGCAATGAACGACCGACGACTTCGGGGTGCTTTTTGAAGAGGAAGGAATGTACTGAACTGCATGGTTTTTAATCAGATTATGGGTTTACCTTTAAGAAAGTGTTCGTGACAAAAAAGCATGTTTGGAAAAATCCTGACTTTTCTTGTTTTTGAAATGACGGATTCAATTAAACTATCTGTTAAACATCTTTAAAAGCGACATTTAGCTCACCATCAGTGCGGGCCATGGATGCTGTGGATGCGCCGTTTCCCTAAAATTTCAAAATATTTAGTATATTTTCATACCGTATCATAAAAATCTAATGTAAAATTTGAAAAAAGGAAAGAAGAATAAAATAAAATCTAAAAAATGAAGGATTTATTTTGGTTCCCTGATTGAAAAGTCACTACCCGCCACTGCTCCCCATCATTATTAATTATAATATTCATTTTTATTTAATTAAAATTTGTATCAGTTTTATATAAATTCTAGTTTTTAGTTTGATATAAAAATTAAATTCTTTTTATAGGAAGATGGCCAAAAATTTAATAGTACAATATAGATTCTACTTGGCTATAAAAAAGTGATGTGAAATTGATCTTGACGGAAAACAAAAAGTGAATTTAGGGACCATTATATAATAGCAAATGTAAAAACGAAGGGTGAACCGCGACCTAATATCGTGTACACCTACTTCCACTTTCATTTCCAAATATTTCCAAAAAAATTCCAGTACTTTAAATACTAAAATAATTCCAAAGTCGTGTACACCTAATTCCAATCGCGGTTACCCCGCGTGTAAAAATAAATACTATAAATGAAATAGATTTGTGAATCTCGAATAGAGAGTGATAGTATTAGATTATGTCCTCTGCTTTATTATGTCTTTGATTCATTTTGACTCATTTAAATTCAACAGCTCTACTATGATATTGCAATATTTTTAATTTTATGGTTATAATCATATACTACTCATATATACCTATGTATGTACCTATGTCTGTTCCCCAACAAAAACAGTCGTCATGGTTACCAATTTAAATGAAATTATCTATATATATATATAAAATTAAGGTTTTGTCTGTACATTGGGCTGGTGAGGTGGGTGGGGGCCCAGAAGGAAATCCCCTGGCTAGCAAGAAGGCCGCCGAAGGCGAGCCTTGCATCTAGTTTATAATAATAAAATAGATATTCGTAATTGATATTTAACTAATCGAGTTGGTTTTTAAAATTGATTCGGTATATTATTATATAATTACGAGCTTTTCGTGCGTGCCTACGGAACTCCCTCGAGGCTCGGCCCTCCGGGCTGGTGCCCTGGCGGGCAGCGTCTCGGTCCAAAAATTTTATTCCTCTTAAAAAACCACACTCCAAATGTATACAGGTAAACTAGCGAAAATACATCGTCTCTTAAAAGTTTCGCCTCTTTAACTTTTGAGTGGCGAGGAGGGGGGGGAGGAATAATGATCAATATATTTAATAGTGAAAACAAAGATTTAAGTATCTTTTTGGGTGTCTTTTTTTGAAAAAAGATGAAAATTATTTCAAAAATCAACCCAGTATATAATATTATTAAATGAATTTAACTTTAAAGGACATCATAGATATTAGAGAAATATTTTTACATTGCATATCAGAGAAGTTCGTCCCCTTGGAATCGAACCCAATCGCTAACTAAGCTTGCCGGGCCAGTAGCCAAACAAAGATTTAAGTATCTTTTTGGGTGTCTAAAATCTAGCTATAATACTTATATATGTTGCATGTCAGAGAGAGATTTGTCTTAAGGGTTTGGCTACTGGCCCGGCAAGCTTAGTTAGCGCTTGGGTTCGATTCCTAAGGGGACGAACCTCTCTGATATGCAATGTAAAAATATTTCTCTAATATCTATGATGTCCTTTAAAGTTAAATTCATTTAATAATATATTTAATGTTTCTTAATTTAAAATGAATTGGAGTCTTTCATTTCAAAATTCGAGTCCAAATTAAAATTATATTTCAAATTTGCCTGGTTAATGAAAATCGATTGGAGCCATCAGTTTAAAATCCGCGCTGACAATTATATTTCAAATTTGCTTCGTTAATTAATATATATTTAATGTTTCTTAATTTAAAATCTATTGGTGTTTTTTCATTTTCATTCGAGTTCAAATGAATACAATATTATCTCGACACAAAGTCCAAATCAAAAATATATAGTTTTAGTAACAGAAATCAAGATACAAATATTGATGTTGCATTGGTGTAATCGCTAGAGCAGATGCCCATAGTTCAAGAGTTCGTCGGTTCGATTCTAGGCAAGAGCGTATTTTTTTTTTAAAATTCTCTCAGCGTTGTTACAAATTAATCTAGACAAATATATATAGTATTGTTTATTTAATTTTTTTATTAAAGAAATGCAAGAAGTTGCAATACCCTTGAAACTTTGCTCGTCGCTTTCGAAACATTTTCAAGATGTATATTCAATTCACTTTAAACATTTGTATTTTATTTGAAAGTACAGCCTAATGATTTATTTATCAACTTGTTCGACTTTATTAAAAGAAACAACTCGTTGTCTCTAGATGCAATGGTCCATACATGAAACTCTATCTCTTTCTAGAGAGGACAAATTGCATTAGCGTTTCATGCTTCGGCTCAAGTCACAGTGGTAGAGAAAGGGTTGAACACTACGGGGACTCTACACGGTATAAGGGGGAATCAGCCCTCGGCTAGGCAACTAGGCTGGACACAGCCAGCCATGCTTAGTCCCTAGAGATTAAAAACATAGCCATTTGATAGAGAATGACCAATTAAGCAGTTTAATCAAACACTTTTAGAACTTTCCGTAAAATCATTATTTAAAAATTTATTATAGTACACTATTTAGAAATATGATCATTTTTATTCTAGTTAAAAATCCTAATCTATCTATCTACTCTTATTAAACGGGCAAAAATTGTATGTATATATTTATTTATATCTTTTTATATTTTGAAAACGGCTCTACTGATTTTGATGTAACCAACTCTATTAAAACAAGTGTTGAAGATGAGAAAACGATCTGGCTAGTTCTGGACCTCGACAAATTTCATCATAATTGATCTTTCTTAATTAAAGTAATTATTTATAGATGAAAATCTCAATAAGAAAATTTGTTTACATTTTTATCAATTATCTTTTATTTATTAATTGTTTTTTAATTTTAAAACCCACGAATAGGTTATAACAAATATTATTATTCCAGAACTTCAGTGACTTGATTTAAATTTTTTGTTAAATTGAAGGGTTGTTTTTGTCACAAATATAATAAAACAATAATTTCAATAACTATTTGAATTATTTAATTGATAACTATACAGTTTCGGTCACCACTGGTTGACCATCCTCAGTAGTTATCTCGTTCAAGAACCGGAATTTGTCATTTCTCATGAAACATTCATTCCCAAATCTTCAATACAGATACTTCACACATTTCATTACAATCACACACACATATATATATAGCAACAATTTATAAAAGCATTTATCACTGAACCAGAATCTATTTTGAGTTCTTGAACGAGATAACTACTGAGGATGGTCAACCAGTGGTGACCGAAACTGTATAGTTATCAATTAAATAATTCAAATAGTTATTGAAATTATTGTTTTATTATATTTGTGACAAAAACAGCCCTTCAATTAAAAAAAATATTATTATATATTATATTAAAATTCGGAATTTTTTTTAATTAATAGGTGTCTAAATCATAACATTACAGGTGGATTCATATCAAAACAGGTGTGTTTACAAATAAAGCGGTTGAAGTGGCTTTTTTTATATAAGAATCTTATTTAATTTTATGTTTTTATTTCAGATCCTATACGATTATTTTTTTTATTATTATAACTAGATATAATACAACTGCTCGGAAACTTTTTGCTTCAGTTAAAAGTTATATATTAATATTATTTTAAATTTTAAATTCTGGTAAAAACCACTGCACCTATGCAAAAACTGGGTTCGGGGGTGGGGCTAGGGAGTACAGGAGGGGTGGTGCATTGGTGGGGGGCCAGGGGGTATCGGGGGTCCATATATATCTATTAATACTATATATAGTGTACTATATATAAATATTTGTATTTTTATCAGAATTTTAAATTAAAAATAATATTAATATATAGATTTTAACTGAAGTAAAAAGTTACCGTGCATCGCTCGGTGGCTCCAGGTACTAATACTTATGATGGAACACATTAATATTCATACACTACGTAGTTAGCTAGGTATGTCAAAATAATTGAAATAATAGAAGCCGAAAAAATTATTATCAATTAATATATATTATTATGTTTTTGAATAATTATTTTATACTCATTCCCTTTTAGTCGCCTCTTACGACAAGCAGGGGATACTGTGGACCAATTCTATCCCCGATCCACAGGGGGTTAAAAAATCATTAACCCATTACCTCCCACCGTCCTATTTTTAGGACACTATACATATTTACAATTTTTTTTTACCAAGTAAATATTTTTCTGTTTTGTTCTTATTGTTAAATTTATATTAATATTTTTACACTATTTTTCTATTAAAATCAAAGATTTTGGTAGTTAAATATAATTATGCCTTTTAAATATATCTTTTTGAAGTTGATGTCTTTTGTTGAGATTAGAAGACCAATCTTTTTCATTTTAAATATCAAATAATAAATAAAACTACGAATTTCAAAGTATTTTAAGTATTCTAAGACCTTTAATAAATATAAAATAAATAAGAAAACGTTCAATAAATATTTTAGAAATAAGTTACATATCATCGAAATGAGCTGTCCTATAAATATGGCCATTGGAATTAAGATCCTTAAAATATCATTTGTATAATTAAAGGCTTTTTTGTAGGCATAAACACTATATATTTATTTGTTGTCTAATTATGAACGAGAGGGTCAGATTTATGTTAAGTCACGTGCTGTGCTTAATAACATAAGTGGTTTAAACTGCATAATTTGAAAATATGTATAATCAGACGGATTATCAAAGCTTTTAGAATAAAATATTTACTAATTATTGATAATTTGGGAATCAAGTCCATTTTATATATATTTGAGAGCTGTATAAACTATTGTTACGAGTGAACATGAAATATTGACTAAAGGTTATTAACCATTTTGAGACTCTCGGTACACATGTGAACCACCAACTTTCGATTCAGGCCTGAAAGTGATTTTCTTTTTTAAATCTTATTAAATTAAACGAGCAATTCTTGTATTTTATATATAGAATCGGTTTCTCGAAAACGGCTGTAACGATTTCGCTAAAAATAGCTGTATTTATCAAGTCTCACGAGTTATTAATTATGTTTTTTTTTGTTTTTTTTTTAATGCAATCGAATGCAAGAAGGGGTGCACCAGTAAAGATGCAGCCCCTATGGATCTCGAAAGACCCTTGCATTACCGAAGAGAAGAGAAAGTTGATTAAGTGAGAGGGTGTAGACGTAGGTGTCTATGCACTCCGGTTTTGAAGGTTTGAAGATTATAGGTGCTGGGAAAGATAGAGGCTGGAAGAGAGTTCCAGTTCCTTGAAGTCATGGGGATATATGTATTGGCGAATGAAGTGGTCCGGCACTTTTCTAGTTTGACCGCGAGAGAGTGTTGGGAGTCGGCAAAACGCGTGCTACGTGCAAAGCATGCTTTGGGGGAATTATTGATTTTATCTCATCAGAGCACCTGCCGTGATAGTATCTATAGAAAAGGGAAAGGGCAGAGACATCTCTTCGATGAGCCAGCGAGTCGAGGGAGTCGGTGAGGGTAGAATCGTCAATTAGCCTGACGGCTCGTTTCTGAATTGCATCCAGGGTAGCAAGAGAGTATTTTGAGGCCCCTCTCCACAGATGAGAGCCGTATTCGAGACAGGGCGGATTTGGGCCTTGTAGATGGTGAGAAGTTGTGGAGGTTTGTAAAATCGCTTGGACCTGAATAAGAAGCCAATCTTCCTTGTTGCAGATTTCGCCACAGAGGAGATGTCAAATTTTAAATCCGATTGAAATAAAGGAAGGGGGTGTAAATTAGCCATGTCGCAAAATAAATATTTTAATCGTTCATATCTCACCTTCGGTAAGTCGCAGAGCTTTGAAATTTGAAACTTAAGCTATTTAGAAGCAAAAAGAGGTGAGGGTAGATGTGGGAGTGCAGATGTGGGGGGTCCGGAGGGGTGGGGAGAGGTACAGGGTTTCCGAGGTTGGGGTTTAGGAGGGTGGGGGAGCAGGAGGGGGTGAAGTGATGGGGGGTCCGGGGGTGAGGTGTGGGCTTCAGAGATTAATATATGGTATAACTTTTAACTGAAGCAAAAAGTTACCGAGTATCGCTCAATGGCCAGGTACTTAGTATTAATGCATATCATTTAGTTCTGTAGGTCTTATAACACTAAAATTAAGAACCAAATATTTTGAGTCCATTCCACTTATATTTTCAAATTATGGTTTCCTACGAGCAGTTTTCACCGATCAGAAAGCTAGACCTTCGCCTGTATGTTCTAGGTTATGCATTCATATCGAATGCTCTGAATTGCGGGTTGCATCATTAGGCGTTAAACATTGAAAACTTATGTATTTGATTGAATATGACTAAAATAAAATAAAATAAAATTTCATATAATTTCAATACAGACAGGCACCCACATCAGTATTAGCATTTATTAATTATTTTTTCAAAATTTCTGTGAGTACACGTTACCTAATTTTGTGTACGCTCTAGCTCAAAAACTAGTGTGAATATCAAAAGGAAATTTCACATGAAGTTTTGGTGCATTGAGATTAAGAGCTGATTAGATTTTGGGTTGAAATCAAACCAAAAATTAAGAGAGGGGGGTTAAAATATTAAAATTATAAGATTTTCAAGCTAAAAAGAAAAAACAACAACAAAAATGAAATATACCATAAAATGAACCCATAATAAAAAAGTATTATTATTTTTTCGGGGTCTAAAATTGGGAGGTTTAAAAAAATAGTGCTAATATAAGTCTTAAATTAAGAGAGGGGGTTCTTTAGTAAATAATTATAAATCATTTTTAATATTTAATATAAGAGAGGTGTAGGGTAAAGTCATGTGGATGGGCACATCAGTTTATTTAAAGATAAATATGATAATTAGTAAACAGTTTCAGAAAACAAACCATAGTGTCAAAAATAGCAGAAAATTTTAATTTATTTTCTGATTTCATTATAGATAATAATAATTCAATCCGAAAGAATCTCACAAATCACAAAGAAGAAATGGCTGATTGCATCATAACCTATAGAAATACTTATAAGAATAGAACTGAGGAAAGGATGAAGATTCCAATTTGAAAGATTTGTTCGAAATAAGTCGAGTGAACTTAAATGCTTTGGATTGAAGGGGGAACACAAATCGCAAACTCTCGAAGATAAGATTATTGAGTAAATTAAATTAAGTTTATTTGTTGAACAAGTTTACTTTCTTCCTGTTAATTTGTTTTATCTCAAGAAATGGATAAGTAAACTTATCGGCTATTTAAGATCTTAGTGAAAATTCATTTGGATAAGTTTCAAAAGAGATTTGTCTATTTGATAATGATAAAATAATTAAGAA
The DNA here is from genome assembly GCA_024734495.1 of Forficula auricularia. Taxonomy (NCBI): domain Eukaryota; kingdom Metazoa; phylum Arthropoda; class Insecta; order Dermaptera; family Forficulidae; genus Forficula; species Forficula auricularia. Next base: position 6,082,419 of record JALMQS010000120.1, on the reverse strand, counting down.
TACGATATAAACCATTTGAATGCGCTTTTGTTTTCAAACTGAAAATCGATAAAAAAATAATAAATAAATAACGAAATACAAATAATAAGTAAGTTGTAATTTGAATTTATTATTTACAAATAAATGAAGGATTATAATTTGAATTATTCAAGCGTTTCTATAGCTTTTAGCGACCTCTTTATCAAGTTTAGTTTGACTGAGGTTAGTTAGTAAGCGAGTACAAAGAGTGAGTTCAAGATTATTCAAAATAAAAACGATAGTTAAGGTAGTTCTTTCACAAATACAAAAATTCAAGAAGTCTTTGAAACTTGGAATATAAGTCATTAAAATCATAATAAACACACTGTTAAAATTTGAAGACGATTTACTACACCAAACATGAAATAATTACAATTATACCTAAATGAAATTTTTGGGAAAGGATGGGGAAAATTATCATTATTTTATTTTCTTTAATTGAAGGACTTTCACCAACTTAATGAAAAACTATTATTTGTTAAAATAATATATTTGGAGTAAATTAAAAAAAAATTGAAATTATTTACCTCGTAGTTTTGATAAAAAATAAAAAAATATAAAAAAAATTGGGCTATTATTTTTAGTAGAGGGGATATAAGATCAATGATCCATTCATAAAGAGGATATAGTAGTGTGAAAAGTATAGTCACGTTAAGAAAACATAACCTAAAATTTTAGCACCGTTCATATTTATAGAGTGGTTACGAGGCTAAAACTTTTTGTGTAGATTGTCGTGAAAGAACTACCTTAAGTTGTTTTCACATAATCATGGTCCCCACGTGAAATTTCGGGACCCAAAATCTGAAGCGGACGCCCTAATAAGTATGTGTTTTTTATGAATTGGAAAAAGATGGTTACCCTAAGCCCTTTTTTCTACCATACCCCTTAAATGACACGCCCGGGAGCCAAAGGTGCACTTGGACCGCCCTTGAGGAGGGAGCACGCGCATAAAAATTAAATATTAATACAAGTGCATTTGATAATATCCTGGTTATTTTTTTTAAATTGTACCATATCTAAGTGTTCTGCTACCATGTAGCGCTGTCATCTGTAGATTACTGATATTATAAATTATGGTTTTTGTGTATGACTGTGTCTTCATAAGCGAGTGAATAAATTTTGAGTGTATTCTAACTTTTACAACTCAAAATGAAACGGAATTTTAAGTTTAGTTGTTTTATATATATTTATTTATGAAAATGATGAGAGAAGGAGTTACACCAAAAAGGCGCAACCCCTAAAGGCCTGGGTTGGCCCCTGCATCGTGAAAAGAAGAAGAAATGACATTAACAACTGATAATTAGTAGAGATTGTGGTGTTGGTGCAAGGTGAAACATCTTTAATAAAGATAAGAGTAAATAAATACTATATGTAATATTCATTTACTATGAGTTAGGGATTCTCGGTCACTTGTTTCGCATTAAAAAATTTATGTTTACTCTTATCTTTATTAACAACTGATAAGATTTTGAGTGAAATTGAAATAAGAATACATATGTTTTTATTTGAAATAATCATCATCACCATCATTGGTATGTCAGCCCCAGATTCTTATATTAGCTTGACCTCATCAAGAATGCATCCAAAAACTTTGGTCTTGCGCAGTGTCTTTCTCTAATTCTAACTACTTTTACTTCTACCACATATTCACGGATAGAACTTTACATAAGCAAATTTTCAAGTCAGTTTATCATAAAAAGAATCAAGCTGCGTTTCCTTAAAATCTTGTAATATGTGTTTTTTACGAAGTTGAGGATTCCACCTAACTCTCAACCCCTTTTAGTCGCCTCTTACGACAAGCAGGGGATACTGTGGAACAATTCTAACCCCGGTCCACAGGGGGATTAAAGAATAATTAATATTCCTTAAAATATCATTTGTACAATTAAAGACTTATTTGTAGGCATAAACACTCTGATTTCGCTCAATCTTTATATCAATTTTTGAGCTATTTCGAAAAAACTAATCATAAATAAAAACTTTCTTCTAAAGGTTTAAGCAACATATATTTATTTGCTGTGTAATTATGTATGAGAGGGTCAGATGTATGGAAATGTCACGTGTTGTGTTTAAACACACGAATATTTGCTAATTAGTGATGGTTCGGAAATCAAGTCCACACACGCTTTTTTAGGTTTCACTTTACCCACTATGTAATTCAAATTTTCCATAAGAAACATCATTTCACATGTAAACTCATTTCTTTATTTGATTCCTTGAAAGTAATGAAAGTATTTTACCCAACTTGTTCAATTTTTTTCTAACTGCTGATAATCTCCAAACTATATTTGAACTGTCCAGCATGGAACTCTTTTGCCTGATTGATGATGATTGATATCTAATGTATAACTTAGTACATTCTTATTTTTAAAAAAAAGTCCTTTTTTTATATACTAAGGTCTGGATGGAAATTTCGAAGAATCCAAGCTTTATTTCTTATATTACACTGTTGTTGTTGTTGTTATTTTTTTTTCTCAAGAAACTTTTCTTTGTATATATAATATATTTTTTAATAAAACAAATTTTTTGTCGGATAGTGAAATTATTAATCTTGCTAATAATATGGAGGAAAAATAATAAAGCGCAAGGCTGGCAAGTTTACCAGATTGAAACCCTAAAATATCCAGATCAACTCATTCTAAATATTGTGTTGAATCCGGATGTAAACAATGTCATTTAAAGGGGGTTATGGGTCACATCTTATTTTTTTTTGTTGAAAATTTTAGAAATGGTTTATCTCTATAAATTCTAGTTAGTTAAACTATATTACTTCCTTGTTTCTATCTTTCTTTTGACATTTAATTAATTTAGGGACCGTCGACCTACAGCTCGGAAACTATTTACAAGATATGATCCGGCTATTATAAAACATATATATATATATATATATATATAAATAAAAAAAATAAGAAAATCTTTTTTAAAAGTTCGTGTGTGTTTTTTAGTCATAAAGATAATTAAGACAAGTTCGTTGGGCATTTTCATCTAGTTCTAGTCTAAGTAGATTGCTTGAGAGGCAGTGCACTATTTTTTCTTCCGTGCATCCGCGCAGTGATTTTTTATTTACGCAGCGACTTTTTCTCTCAAATTTTATACCTATATAAATGAAATATCATGATTGGTGTGTTAATACATAGTAGTATATTGAAAGTTTCTTTTTGCTGAGAGTAGCAGAATTTTTATAAATTGAAGAAGACAATAAAGAGTGTCTTCTGCTGGACAAATAAATTTTTAATTTATTTATAACGAGACTATAGTTTGCCCAATTCATCAGTCTATTACAATAGAATCAGAGGAATTAATGTATGGAACTAGAGTCTCGTTATAAATAAATTAAAAATTTATTTTTCCAGCAGAAGACACACTCATTTATTGTCTCCTTCAATTCATAGTAGTATAATTAGATATTATATTAAGCTAAACTTTAGTTCTTGAATTAAGATTCTCAATTTTCTAATTTCATCGATGAATTTCAATCTTAAAAAATATTCCCAGATCATCAAATTTCACAATTAAAAATGTAAAGAATTTTCCTATTTCTCGAAATTTTTACAAATTATAATTTTTCTTTTAAAAAATTTTGGTTGATAGTTACGATAATAATAAGGATGTCTCACCACAGTAACAATCATGTTTATTTATATTTTTACTTACTCTACGACAATCAACTGTTCATGGATAATATTCCTTTAAGTCAGTGGTTCTTAACCTTTTAATCCACGACCCAAATTTGAGATATATATTCATGTCACGACGATCAAAAAAGCAAAAAAAATTTTCATTACCTTTTTTTAGATCATACTAAAATATATTTTTCAACTTATTGAAAATAAATATAATAAAATATTTGGTTTGTGCAGCCCAAGGAATATGCTTCTCGACCCAAAATTGAGTCTCGACTCATAGGTTAAGAACCACTTCTTTAAGTCAATGCATATGTGGTTTGTGAGGTCAAAGGCTCGGATAATTTAAATATTATTTTATTATAAGGCAATTAACCAATTATGTACTCATACCTAATTGTTATTATCATATTATAATTCATTTAATTTTTAAAAAATTTATTTTACTTAAGCGGAAAATTTAATTATTTTCTATATATTATACCAACGTGTGTTTTTGGGTGAATATAAACCATACTGGCTAAGGGTATTCTATGTCTGACCGAAATAACCATATAAATACAACGTCATCAATTTATTTTAAGTCATGTTTTTGTTATGGAAAGTTAACTTTGGGAAAACGCGAAAAGGGAGGAATTGAAAATTTTATACAAAAGGTTAGCCGTCATGCAATAGTATTATTATTCAGACAAACGATTAAAAAGAAAAAGAAAACCTTTCGAAAGAACCCTTCTTTCTCGTTTATTTTTCTAAGTCAAAGGTGAGGACCTGTGAAGTTTAAGGTCACAAGCGTTGCAGGACACTGAGACCTTTCGAATCAATCTCGATTTCAACCAACAAATTCTTATAATTTTATTAATATAATTTGGCTCTTGCTTTCAAGTTTTTTGGACGGTTCAGATGGTTTTTGACCATTTTCTCAAAAAGTACTGAATCGATTTCGTTGAAAATTGAATCAAATTATTAATAATTAATGCTTTTATAATATCATATAATTTCAACGAAGTTATTAGCGGTTTTTCAGATTGGACTTCAAATAAACTACCCTTTAAAATGCAAATTTCTTAATAATAATTATTTGATATAAAAGATAAATAAAAATAACACACAGTTATGAAATTTCAATAGATTTGAATAAATATCTAATGAGAAAGAAACATCTTTAAGTCATTTCTAGTTGATTTGCTCCCGGAGAGAAGAAATTGAATCTTTTCATACAATTTCTTTTAAACTACAAAATTCGTAATCAAAATGCTATTTTCTTATATTAGAATGATACTCTGAACCTCCAGATAGTTGTAATTGATAAAATAAGACCGTTTTCTTTTCATTTATAATTCTTTTGGTCTTTTGTATCGAGAGGTTGTCTCGTCATCCAAGACACATTTGTTATTGATTCATCAAGTCCATTGACTGTACAATATTGGAATATCTTTTAACTCGTAAACTATTGCTTTTAGACTTTTGACTCATATTAACTTATCTGTAGGAAATTGAATCATTTTTAAAAAAAGTCATTATAAATTTGTAGCACCCCAAAGGGTGAAATTTATGTGGAAAGTTAGTTCATATTAATCAAACTATAATTGTGTCTAATTCTATTTATTTATTGATTATTAAGACCGTTTCAAACACATCTAGTATTCATCTTCAGCGCAAATTCATTCTTTGAGATATCTCTATATTTAAGTTATTTAGATATTTGAAAATCCTTCTATTATTTATAATAGTTTCAATCGAACATGCTAATAAATCAAGTCTAACATATTATTATGTAAAGCTAAATGAATGAGGTTGTCTTCTGCTTTATGCAAATAAACATATATGTATATATACTACATATATATATATATATATATATATATATATATATATATATATATATTTTCATCAAGCAGAGGACAACCTTATTGATTTCGTTTTATGAATCATCAACTGGGCTACTCACGGCAAAACAAAATCTTTTCAAAAATATTTTCTTTTGTATTTCATATTAAATTTCTGATTTTTAATTTGAAAAGTTAATAAAAATGTTTATTTCTAATTAAAGACGAGAAAGAAAGCAAATGTCGTATGTTGTATGCTCTACACACCAGTTTATTTTTTAACAAGTTTGTAGGGAAATAAGGACAATAGCTTATGCAAATATTTTTATTTTATTCCAATGTTTCGTCAACTTTGTTGACTTCCTCAGGGCTCAAACAAATTAATTTCTTTGCATATTTGTCAATTTATAAATATTCATTCTTAGCAAACACATATAGACACATATTTAAATAGGAAATATTTTCAATCTGTGCCTATATGTGTTTGCTAAGAATGAATATTTATAAATTGACAAATATGCAAAGAAATTAATTTGTTTGAGCTCCTGAGGAAGTCAACAAAGTTGACGAAACGTTGGCATAAAATAAAAAATACTTGCATAAGCTATTGTCCTTATTTCCTTACAACTTATTAATTTAATCAATGGACATAAATAATCAAAATATTTATTTTTTAATTTGAATTATAAATTGCATTTTGAGGGATTAAAGAATTTGAAAACTATTTAGCGTTTGACTTGAAGGACAAAGTAGTAGTAAATCAAAGAATTTATATAAAATATTAAATTCATAATCCAATAAAGAATTGAAAACATATAGAGTGGTTTAGAATAAATTCTATTAATGGAGAAAGTAAGTGAAAGTGCTAATTACCTGTAGAACGAGACAGCGGTGCGTCCCACGCACTCGCACCTAACGGTAACGACTAAGGCCAGTTGAGGCTCGGCCGGCCGCCCGGGCGATTATCAATTTCCGCGAAATATTTTTCACTTGGCTTAATAAATTTATATAATTTATCATAAGGAATTAGAAAAAGACAGCCCGTTTGTTTTTCCATCTCGGGATTGGAAATTTAGAATATTTTTAGAGGATGACGACAACTTTAAGGGGAGTTTCAGAAAATTTTAACACAGAAAATTTTTTATATCTTAAAGCAATTTACTAGTATATCTTATTATTCAGAAAAGTAGCTACATTTATTTTATTTTATTTATTTATTATTATTATTATTATTATTATTATTAAAATAACTAAGTGGAAGGTTTGAATTTTTTTTTCAAAAATACAACTCATGGTGAAAACCAAATATATCAAGAAAGAATTTAATTAAGGTCAAAAATCTAAGATTTTAGTATAATACTAGCTGCAAGGCCCGCCTTCGGCGGTCCCTCTTGCTAGCCAGAGGCTCGCCCCCTGGATCCCCCCTCACACCCCACCCCAATGTACAGACAAAACCTTAATTTTTAACCGACTTCAAAAAAGGAGGAGGTTCTCAATTCGACTGAATTTTTTTTTGTGTGTCTATGTTACTCGATTTCTTCGCCAATTGTGAACCGATTTTGATGATTTTTTTTGCATTGTGTTCAGTATAGTTTCCGATTGATAAAAAACTAAGTTTCATTGGTATTGGTACCTTTTTAACCGACTTCAAAAAAAGGAGGAGGTTCTCTATTCGACTGAATTTTTTTTTCTTTTTTTTTTTGTGCCTATGTTACCTCATATCTCCGCCAATTGTGAACCGATTTTGAAAAAAAATTTTGCATTGGGTTCAGCCTACCTTCCGATTGGTCCCATTTTTTTTCATAGGTATTAGACCTTTTTTATTAGGTTTTTTTAGACCTAACTTCTTTGTTTATGAACCGATTTCGATGTTTCTTTTTTATCCGATAGGGGGTGTCTTAGGGATGGTGTCATATTAATTTGGTCAAGTTCTGATGATATCATCACTATTAATAACATCACTAAAAAGAGAACAATAAAAATAATTTTTAAGAAAAAATAAAAACCGACTTCAAAAATTAAATGCAACAAATAAAATACACTAAAAGGTATAAAATAATTATTATCTTATTTAGTTACAACTAAACGACGAAATATTAACATGAAATTACTTTTTGAAGTTGGTGCCAAACAAATATACCTATTATGAATCGCACTCGACGGATCTTACTTAGTACGTTTGGAGGGTATGCTCGCTTATAGGTATAGTTTGTTTGGCACCAACTTCAAAAAGTAATTTCATGTTAATATTTCGTTGTTTAGTTGTAACTAAATAAGATAATAATTATTTTATACCTTTTAGTGTATTTTATTTGTTGCATTTAATTTTTTGAAGTCGGTTTTTATTTTTTTCTTAAAAATTATTTTTGTTAAGTATGTTTAGTGTTCACCCCTTAGACCATGAAATATATAGACACGCCCTCTGCTACTCTCCACACAGAGTGAAGTGAGGTCAATATCGCCTACAGATGACGTCACGTTCTCACATAAATTTTTTGGTAATATTAATTTAATATTAATTTACGATTATTGGAATCCAAAAATAAATCAATCTAAACTACGATAAATTTATCCTAATGTATAATAATTCCTATAGTGGCCATGCTATTTCTGGGTGGTCCTACCTACAGATGACGTCACATTCTCTAGTTGATGTTGGCCTCACCAAATCGACACCAGGGCGGCTCTATATATTTCATGGTCTAAGGTTCACCCATAACTTCTTTGTTTATGAACCTGTTTATTTGTTTTGTTTATATAATTTTGAAGTCGGTTTTATTTTATTTTTTTATAAAAATTATGAATTATGGACGATTAAAAATGTATAAAGCAACTCGGGTTAGGATAAATACTACACTACGAGTCTCGGGTTATATAATTGCCTTAGACTGAGTGAGATTCCAATCATCTGTGAAAATTCCTGTAGCATCTTTGATAATTATATAACTAGCCATATGGAATAGTTTTTTATTTAAAATGCTAGTCTTATTAATAAAAATCTATTTTGTTTTTGTTTCAGGTAAGCACACCTCTGACTTCCCTGATTGGCGTTCATTTTAATTTCCGGTATCGTAAGTAGACCTCACAAACTATCATTAACTAGATAATCGGCCTTAAAACTATCTCCACACCATGTATGGATTATTTTAATATGATCTTTTATTAATTAAAGTAATTACATATATATAGATAATTTCATTCAAATTGGTAACCATGACGATCTGTTTTTGTATAGGGGACGGACATGGATACATAGATTCACAGATACATAGAGAGGCAGGCACAAATGCGCTTTAGTAGTATAGGATTTGGTTCATCATAAAATATTGTTTTTATACGCAGAAAAAAAAGCTCTTGAATGTGATCTTTGTTAAATAAAATTGCTCTAAATTGGTGCGGCCTTATAGGTCAGAGATAACCCTTGAAAAGAATAGGAAGAAATTTCAGGCGTAAAGTCCTAGTCGAAGGTACCTATGAATACAGGTATTTTACGACTGACTGAAGGTCGTAGGTTGTTAGAAAGACGGAGGCGGGAAACGAATTCAAGTTTCTATAAGTCATAGGGACAAATATGCAAGTGATGTGTTTATTTTATTTGTATCCAAATTAAGAGTAAGGGTGAATGAATTGTTGGAAATTTTGTGTTTCTTATTAATAAGGTTCTAGAGGCGATCATTGACATTGTCGTCAGATCAAACTTCTTAGCAGTATCTCTAATAAAAGAGAAGAGAGGATTTGGTTCTACGATTGGCCAGAAAATCAACCGATTTATGTAGAACTGGATCACTCTCTCTTATGTTAGTTTTGTTGCTCGTATTTAAATTGTATCTAGGGTCGTTTGAGGATTCTTGAAGAACGCTGACCACAAATGCGAGCCATATTTGAAACAGAGATGTATTTGAGCTATGTATGACAAGCAGTTGAGTAGACGTATGCACCTGATTTGAAAGCCAAGCTTACATGTAGCAGATTTCGCTACACAAATAATGCGGTATTGTAAGAGATGTCAGATCTCAGCGTGACACGCAACATCGATATTTTCTCATAAAATTCCAAGGAGTTAGCACCAAATGATGTCATTAAGATTCCTATCGACGAGTCTAGATATTAAACACCCATATTGGGTTACAGCTAAATTAATGCGCCCTTCCAGCATGAAAATGTTGCCCATCCCGGCTATAACTCAATTTCCCATTTATTTTCTTGAGGCAATAAGAGACAGGGAAAATGTGAAAATAAAGAACAGATATTTTATCTATCAAATATTAACTGTCAACTCTAGAGAGATGAGTTTCCTAATAAAAGCCATCTTGAAAAATATATCTAACCAATATCTGAGTCTAAGATACTCTAAAGGTAATCCATTGCTTGTCTATATCTACTTACATATAGCCCTCCCAAAAAACGTTGAACGGACAGTCGCACTCATCTTGATATAATATATGTATAGATGAGTTTCACGTTCGAATATGCATTTATTTTATTCTGACATTTATAGAGCTAAAAAAAATTATTATAAAATATCAAACATCAATCCAGCGTTTGTATGACAAATCTAGAAGTTCATTTAAATAAACAAAATCTTTAGGGATTTAGATAAAACGGAAAACAAATTAACCCGAAAGAGGCCTTTTGATGACCAAAGTATAATATTAGTTCAATTTTTACATTTATTAATGTTAATTAAGACATCAGAAAGAGCCTTTTGATGGACATGTCTCTAGTGTCAATCGATTTTTTTTATAATATTACTGAAATTAAGGTACCTACGTAATAAATTAATAATAGAAGAGTTGAATACGTATATATGAATAGTAATTTTGTAAATCAATATGAATATTAAAGTATGCATGTTTCACTGAATAAAAAAATACAAACTGTTTTTTTTTATAGCATGGGCGAGTTTTTGCATCAGAATGAACTCTCTCCGATTTTGTATGGCTTTTCGTTTTTGAGTTATTCAGAATATCGGAATTCACTTACCCAGAAAGAAAAAACAGAAAAAAATTAGTTTAAAATGATTTTTTCAACGATTTAGACATTTTAGAGCAATGAATAATTTCAACTAAAAATGTAAAAAAATTTCGAAAAACCGAATTGTCATATGGGTAGTTGTTAATTATGCACTGAATTTTGACACACGTTTGTATTAATAAATTCCACTTGTGTCTTAATTTTATACATCACAGTGGACAGCCTAGCTTTTGATTTTTTTCGCTTTTCTCTAAAATTTATTATTTCATTCACTGTTTAGTTAATTGAATCCATTAAAAGACAATAATATCTTCAAAGAACTGCTTCTTGAAGGATTGCCGAAGTCAAACATCCTATTAGTAGTGGTAATTACGGTGTTGCCGCCATGTGGTAGAAATTGAAACTAACGCAATTGGGTCGCTGTCACAAATGTAATTTGCATAATCAAAGAATATTATTTAATAAATAGGTTTGGTTTTTGTTTTTATGTTATTTAAACACTGATACAATCAGCTGTCAGAAGACCAAATTGAGAGTTCAAGCTTTCACCACCAGTTGGGCTATCTGCAATTTCGAGTTACCAATAGCTAGGTGGTTAATTCTTAGATGGGTGACCATCTTCAGTCATTTTATTAAAACAACATTATTATATAGTTCCAGTCGAGTTGCAAGCATATCATTTGAATTTAAAGGAGGGGATGAGATCCTTTTTTTACTTTATCCAATGCAAAGCATGGGTAAAGTATTGTAATCGCTCTCGGGGCAAGCGTGGCTTCAAAGGGTCCTCAGGTAAAGACTACGGAACCCATGGACTCAATTAAAGTCACAAATTGTAGTATTCAATTAGGTTGAATATTAGCACGTGACGGTTTTGCCAAAAATTACATGGGGTCTCGTCGAGAGGCCAAAAAGTGCGATTTTTTCATTTAGTGCGTGCGGATGGATGGATGGATGGATGTATGGATGATGATGTATGTTATCGCTTTTTTGGCCCACGATTTTTTCCACACCGTTGCACCGATTGAAATGAAATTGAAAACCTACCATTAGTTTAACAAAATGAAGCGCTGATTAGTTTTTGGTACATATCGGCCCACAAACATTAGTACTTTATTTCAGTACTTTTTTAGTTTTTTCTAAATATCTTGAAAAATGACTTAACCAATTTTGATGAAATTTAATATCCTAATTAAGTACCTTGGGGACCACAAAAAAGGTTAAATAAAGTTTTTAGTAAAATTATATTTTAAAGTACTTTACTCTAGAGTAAGATGGTACTTTTTTAATTTTTTAAATTCTTTAAAATTTATTCATTTGAAAGTTTTAATATAGCTCATTTAGCCTTGCTTAAGTAAGAATGGATAGGCTTTCTGTGAAATGCTAAAAATTTGGGAGGAATTTTTATGAGTAACCATAGCAACTGCGTTGTTTTCTTATCCGTTACCTTTGCTGAAGACAGAGAAATCGATTTTAAACCAAAAATAGCGATTGATTCTCATCTAGTACTTGAGGAATAATCATTCTATATTGGATTTTTGACGTTTCGGTTTTTATTAGTAACCATTGCTGAAGACATAGAGAAATCGACTTTAAACCAAAAATAGCGATTGATTCTCATCTAGTACTTGAGGAATAATCATTCTATATTGGATTTTTGACGTTTCGGTTTTTATTAGTAACCATTGCTGAAGACATAGAGAAATCGACTTTAAACCAAAAATAGCGATTGATTCTCATCTAGTACTTGAGGAATAATCATTCTATATTGGATTTTTGACGTTTCGGTTTTTATTAGTAACCATTGCTGAAGACATGGAGGAATCGACTTAAAATAAAAAATAGCGATTGATTCTCATCTAATACTTGAGAAATATCCATTCTATATTGGATTTTTGACGTTTCGGTTTTTATTAGTAACCATTCCTGAAGACATAGAGAAATCAACTTAAAATCAAAAATAGCGATTGATTCTCATCTAATACTTGAGGAATAACAATTCTACATTAGGTTTTTGACGTTTCGATTATTATTGGTAACCATTGCTGAAGACATGGAGGAATCGACTTAAAATCAAAAATAACGATCGATTCTTATCTAATACTAGAGGAATAACCTTATTGCATTCCATTTTTGATGTTTTGACTATTAATGGAAATCTCTACTGAAAATGTAGAAGAATCGACTTAAAATCAAAAAGACTAAATTCTTTTTTGGTAAACAACTCAAGCTTGTCCTCAGCAATGGTTACAATAATAACCGAAATGTCAAAAATCCAATGTAGAATGGTTATTCCTCGACTCTTAAATGAGAATTATTTTTGAATTAATTTCAATATGAACTACAAATTGCAAGTGATATCTGATTAATAATAAAGGAACAAACATATTAATATTTCAAATGAATTTGGATAAAGTTTAGCAACGATCCGTTGCAGTTTATTCTGATAAAAATAAAAAAGCATTGCCCCTCAAGAGTGTAATCTACGTTGATGCTGACAACAATGAATCTTTTAGAATGGTGAAGAGTGGTTTTAAAGATATCTCCTCGATTCGAAAAACAAACTAACTGAAGGATTAAAATAAATTCTCGTGTTTTTTTATTTTTATATAAACAATAGAGGAGAGACAGAGAGATTGGCACAGGCCCTGGGGGAAATTATTTTTTTCTCTTTTTTTTTTCATTTGCTATTTATAAATTAGTGCTTTTCGTTTTTAAAATTCAACAACTAAAATGTTTCGAGTTGAGATAATTATTACAGAACCTATTATGTGCTTGTTTTTAATGTTAGGATGTTAGAAGGAATAACATCAAAGAGGTACATTAATTCAAGCTAGACTTTGCCAAGCTAGACAAATATTTTTAAGAAATGCTGCTATCTACTCTTGAGGTCTTATTTTAATGAAACGAGGAAGATTCAGCCCCTATGGATCTCGAAAGACACTTGCATTACCGAAGAAGAGGAAATTGATCAATAGAAAGGGTTGAGGCGTACGTGTTTGTGCACCAAGGGCGGATCCAGGAATTTTTTATGGGGGTGGAGAATGTATATAAGGTGGCCGATGTATATAAGATCTACTTTTTATCTCGAAAGTGTGTCGCGATCGAATTGTCAAAGCGGGGGGGGGGGGGGGATCAGAGAGACGCCGCCCCCCACACACATAGAACTTTTTAAAATTAAAAAAAAAATGTTTTTTTTTTTACAAATTTCATATCTCATATTTTAAGTTAATTAAAATAAAATAAAAATTGTTATAAATTCCCTGTCGATTTGGCCGCCATTTTTTGGCCTCTGCGTGCGACGCACGTGTTGCACTCCCGCCAGTCACGGGCCTGTATGGGGGGGCCTGGATCCACCCTTGTTGTGCACCCGGGTTTTGAAGGTTATAAGTGTCGGGAAAGACAGAGACCGGGAGAGAGTTGCAGTTCCTAGTAGAGGTAGAAGAATGTAGTTCTAAGTAAATACACCTTTAGACCTAATCAAAGCTCTATTTGAATGGGGTCGGAATATCTTTAAACCGTGATGTATTTCGCTTAATTTCCAAGCTCTAAGGAAGCAGGTTTTCATTAAGTCAAGATCTTCTTAACACAGCATAGCTTTATTGTATTAATTATTGTAACTAAATATTTATTTACATTTTTTCAATTCTAAAGTTAAAAATATTTTTCTCTTGCTGAGAATAGCTGAGTTCCTGCTTCTGAAGTAGAAAACAATGAGGCTCTCCTCTGCTTGATGTAAATAAACATGAACTATATAAATAATATTATATGAGCCGGTTATTTTGAAAGTGGCCTAAGTTCATTTTTTTTTATTTCGAGATACTTATATTTTTATAATAATACGAGCTGTAGAGGGCGTGCCGAAGGGCAGGTGGCCCTGGCGGGCGACGTCTCGGCATGTGATTATTAGCTCTCCAAAATTCATTAAAAAAAAGCTCCAAATATTTAGATACTAGCTGCAAGGCCCACCTTCGGCGGCCCTCTTAGCGAGGCCAGGGGGCACGCCCCCCTGGACCCCCACCCCCGCAACACTCCATCCCCTAGCCCTCGACCCCCCCACTCCCACCAACCGCACCCCGAAACCACCCAACAGTCCACCCCCAGCACCCCCACTCCGCACCCGTTCCCAACCCCCTCCCCACACCACAACCCGCACTCCACCCACCCCTTTTTTGGGTGGTTTTTTGGGGAATTTTTTTTAAGCAAAAGTTGTCAAAAATCACACCCCATACAACTTTGCTCATTATAAAATTTGCCGTAGAGTTAATAGTTTAAGAGTTATTTGATAATTTTCATTCATGCGCCCCCCCCAAACCCCTTTTGGGGTTAAAATATCAAAACGTTATATAGCTAAAAACGTAAGTTAGAAGACACCTGATACAAATATGAAATTTCATAATAATCCCTTCAGCCGTTTTGACGTGAATCGTGAGCAACTTTTCGCGGAAACCACTGAAACAGACATACATACAGACAGACATACAGACAGGAATTTTGTTGAGGGTGTTTTCGTTCATAACTTTGCTTGAAACGTGTGCAACCAAAATTTGGCGTGATTTGGACCAATGTACAGACAAAACCTTAATTTTATATATATATATAGATTTGCAAATAAATAACTCTCAGTTTTCTAAACAGTAAATGTACTAAAAAGCTAAAAATGTCTATATTTTGCCCGCCTCCCCTTTTGCTCCCATACAGTCAATTTTGATAGTTGATTTTTACAGGAATAGTTTCTTAAAGTAATAAAGAATAACTCTACAAAATTTGATCAAGATAGGAGAGAGTTTTAATTTTTGCCCCCACTCATATTTTGGATAGTTGGGAGTCGAATTTCAAAAAATCCTGAAATTACTTTTTAGATATTTGTATTTAGAATTTTATTAAGTAAAAATCAAGTAGATATCTTATCGTTCTTAATTGAAAATGCATAATTAGTGTAAACACATTGCAAAGATATTTTGCCCCTTTTGACCCCTTTAGGGGTCGAATTTCAAAAAATCCTGAAATTTCTTTTTAGATATTTTAATTTAGTATTTTTATAAGTAAAAAGCAAGTAGATATTTTATTGTCCTTAAGAGATATCGCATAATCAGTAAAAACACACTTTGCCCCCTTTGACCTCCTTAGGGGTCGAATTTCGAAAATCCTTTCTTACTGAGCCCCTATGTCATAGATGTAATATCCTCTCCAAATTGCATGTTTCTATGTCCAGTGGTTCTGGCTGTTTTGATGATGAGTGAGTGAGTGTATCGGGCAACTAATTTTATATATATAGATAATATTTATATGTATTTTCATATATTTATTTTGACAAATTCATGAGGGTATTGTACTTCATTGACAGTGATATTATAAACATGAAAAGAAGACATCTGTGCCAAGTAAAACTGGCATTAATACATTTTTTTCAAAATTGGACTTATGCCACTTTCAAAATAAACGGCTCATATACATAAAGGTTTGACCATTTATACGTGTATATATATTTATATGTAGGTACTGGAAACCCTTTTTTGAGACTTAATCCTTTAACACACGATTCTCAAACATTCAACACAGGTACCTTCAAATTTAACACAATCCCTGTTTATTATTCTCCTTCTTTTCACGATGTAAGACTCTATACTGGACTTCAAAAGTTGTGCTTTTTTTATACAAAATCACTTCTTGAAAGAATATCTTTCCTTCGCGATTAAATTAAATATTAATTAAAGAAACGCATTCGTCAAGTGTTTAATCTCCTAATCTATAGAGAGTGCAATTCTTTTCAGACATCGCGCTTTCCAGCGTTATATAACCTTCAGACTTTTAAGTTTCACATCCACAGGTTCCTAAACTTCGGCCCATGAAATCTCTGTCTCTTCTTTCAATGTTAAAGAAACTTGAAATAATACTTCGAGGAACTGAAATCCTTAAAAAAATCTATCCGTTTAAGCGAGTATAAAATTTAGAGGTCCAGCTAAAACAGAGAAATGTCGATTCTGGAAGATAGTGAAACGATCCAGAACTCTAAACAAAGAGCTTCGAGATATGCCATGGTTATTTGTGTAATGATATAAAATTTCTATCTAGTCGTCATCTCTCACACGGTCATTCAAAATTTTCTTTTTTTTTTTTATAAATTTTATTAAACCAATTATTTTACATGAATTTATGCATACATTGCTTTTGAGCTTCGATTCCGGAGATTACTTCTCCATCATCGAGTGTCCTTGATCATCTTTTAGTCCTTGTTTTTAATAAGAGGAAAAAACTAATTAAAGAAAAAAACCTCTTTTCCGATAATTATTTAAATTCCATTATTCTCTCCCAATCCCCATCCCTCATTCAAAATTTTCTTTTTTTTATAAATTTTATTAAACCAATTATTTTACATTAATTAATGTATACATTGTATTTTTGCTTCGATTCCGGAGATTACTTCTCCACCATCGAGTGTCCTTATTCATCTTTAGTCCTTGTTTTTAATAAGAGGAAAAATCTAATTAGATAAAAAAACCTCTTTTCCGATAATTATTTCAATTCCATTATTCCCCAATCAAGTCGATTGGTTCATTCCTCCATCTCCATTCCCTCCTTCTCATTTCAAAATTTTCATCCGACCAATCTATTTAGTCTTCTTTAATTTGGTTTCCATTTGCGGATAATACATTACAATTATGTATATTATAATAAATTTAATAAACTAATTACTGAGAACTGAACCATTTAATGCATTTAGTTTAATTTATTCTCAATACTTTGTCCACATTAAACCAAAATAAATACAATTATAAAACAAATTTAAAATATATATTTTTACTATACCATACGAGGTATGGTGATTTTTTTTTGAAAAAATGAGGAATTTTGGTCTACAATAAAATCTTGTATACTGAACATAAAAAATTATATTTTAAAAGATATTAATTCTTTTAGTAGTGTCTGGGTAGTGTGCATGTGTTAACAAATTGTGTGTACGCTCTAGCTAAAAAACCAATGAAAGTATCAAAACGAAATTTTATATTTAGATTCTTTTTATCTACTCTTATTAAACGAGAAAAAATGTATATTTATTTGTATATATATTTATTTGTTTATATATTTGTATCTTGGTTCTATTTTGAAAACGACTCTACCGATTTTGATGAAATTCACGAGTTAGGGGGTTTTTTGGGGTAACAATTCGATCTTTCACGGTCTCATCTTCGACAAAATTATTTTTGATGGTTTTTTTCGTAATCAAATTAATTATTCTCAGGTAGACAAATCCCATTCTTAGGGTTTTAAAAAAGGTTTCCTTTTCCTTTTGTGCTCAGGCAGACAATGGGTCCGGTAAATCCTTTATTCTCAAAGGCCTTGAAGAACTATTGTGATTGTGGTTTAAAACATATTTTGTTCACAAAGAGAAACAAAGAGGTTGTCCTCTGCTTGATGCAAATAAACATACACACATATATATCAAGATGATATATCTGTATATATATTATTTATTTGTTTGAGACTATAGTTTCGAAGACTTGGTCTTCATCATCAGTCTTTCTTCACTATAAATGTTTTTCATGGAGTCAATATCCATATGATATTGACTCCATGAAAAACATTTATAATTGAAGATATACAGATATATCATCTTGATATATATGTGTGTATGTTTATTTGCATCAAGCAGAGGACAACCTCTTTGTTTCTCTTTGTGAATCAACAACTCTGCTACTCTCGGCAAAACAAAAACTTTTCAATATTTTGTTCAACCTAAACGTTAGAAATATTAATAAACGTTTTATAATTGTTTTTATAAAGAATTTTATTTATTTAATAGAATAAAAATAATCAAGAATTTATTTAAAAATATATTTCGCATAAGCAGGTCTCAATTTTATGAAAAACAACACATTTTGATAGGTTTTATTTATTAACAATTGGATGAATAAAAATGAATCATATGGTTGAATCAAAACAGGTGCAGGAGGTGGGGTGCAGTGGTGGGTGATCCGGGAGTAGGGCGAGGTTTCGGGGCTGGGGTCAAGCGGGGTGGGGGGTGGGGTACAGTGTGCGAATACTATATATATTTGTATTTTTTTTAATTTGAAAACGGCTCTCAAATAAAAACCGACCTTTTTATCAGAATTTTAAATTAAAAAATAAAGGTTTTAACTGAAGGAAGAACCGACCATCGGCGCCTCCAGGTACTTGAGATTAAGAGCGGATGGGATTTTATTTGAAATCGAACTAAAAATTGGAGGGGTTAAAAAATTTAAATCCTTTGATCGATTTGAACAAATTTTGAACAGTTAGCCTTTAATGCACTTTAAGGTCAATGCAAGCAAATATCAGCTTCATAAAATGTCTGGGGGGGGGGGTATATGGTTAAGTTATAAGATGGCCACATATACTACCCACTTTTGGTAAAAGCCCCTCATTCAAATCCTCATTAAATGGATTAAAAGGTGTTACTAATTCTTGGAGTGACACATTCTTGCATCATTATCAACAAAAAAAATTCACTGAGTTGGAAGGCATTAAAAACTTAATACTTTGTTTCAATAAACTTTTGTTATATTTCAATGTAGCACTTGAAACAACCTAGCTAGGTACCATAAGTGGTACACAGAATAATTAAAATAATATTTTCAATCTCCATAATTAAAATTACTCATTATTTGCATTTATAATAAAAAGATAAAATATTTTTTCTTCTTTTTTATCATTATAATCAGTAAAAAGGAAACTTTTATTGAATTTAAAAACCTTTCTTTCTTTTACAAATAACAAACTACTCTTTTTCATTGATATTCACAAAGACCCTTTTGAGCTATGCATAAAAAATTTGCATTCTCATTTTGCTTAGTATAACACTAATTTTTTATTTGTTTGAATATCATAGTAGAGCTTTTATTTTCTAGAGATATTTTGGAGTCATTTTCTGCTTTAAAAAG
This sequence comes from Forficula auricularia, assembly GCA_024734495.1. Classification (NCBI taxonomy): domain Eukaryota; kingdom Metazoa; phylum Arthropoda; class Insecta; order Dermaptera; family Forficulidae; genus Forficula; species Forficula auricularia. Next base: position 6,063,060 of record JALMQS010000120.1, on the reverse strand, counting down.
CTGGTAAAAAGAGGGAAGAATAAAAAAAGAGGACAGAAGAAGTATGGTATTAGTAGGTAAAATACCGATTCAAATGATTTTAGCCCATTTTATTTTTTTATATAGTTTTATACTTAAAAAAACGATACGATAATATAATATTAAACAAAACAAACAAGATACCCAGGTTCATGCCATTAAAATGAACTTCATAGTCAAGCAATTAATAGTTTCTTGTTTTAACACATGGAGGGATAATAATAAACTAGGAGAGTTTTATTATAATCAACTAGCAAAAAATGTTAATTATTATTTTCATTAATTCGTTTTTAAATGAATTCCAAACTCATTAGGATGATAATAAGCTTAACTTAAAGAATTTTTTTTATATAATTTAAACCTCTAAAACTTTTATAACAACCATATTTATGTTCATAATTAATTCTATGATTAAATCAATTATAAATTTTGTCAAGTCCTAATGTCCTAGAGTTGTGCAAAATTCTATTTAGTTCTCAAAAGCAGAGATTAACTGAGGTAGAGAGAGGTCATACCATCCTTGTTAAGGTTTTGACCAGGTTTCCTAAACAACTTATGGCAAATGTCGGGATGGCTAATGCGTCGTTTCCTCCTGGTATCGGGTTTTTACGCGGAATTATTAAAATTACGTTTTGTCTTTTGATGGAAATGATCATGTTATTTGTAAATGAGCATACATTTCTATTTTTTTTTCTTTTTCTTGTTTGTTAATTGTTAATTTCTTTTAATTAATTTGTATTTATGTTTATTAATTTTTGTAGTTAATTTGTATTGATGTTTTGTTGACCTAGCCACCGAGGACTTGTGCCTCTAAGCAGGTCGAGTAATAAAGATTTATTTATTTATTTATTATTCATCGAATACAATACCCCTAATTTGGAAATATTTTTAACCGACTTCAAAAAAGCAGGAGGTTATTCTAGAATAATTTGTGGCATTCAATCAAGGGCGGATTCAGGGAGGGAGGGGGCGATCGCCCCCCCCCATAGAGGCCCGTACCTGGCAAAAAAAAATTTGTAAAAAAAAAACAAAACATTATTTTTTTCAAAAAATTTTAAAATTGAAAAAAAGTTCTATATATGTGTGTGTGGGGGGGGTGGCGTCTCTGCCCCCCCTCCCCCCCGCTTGGACAATTCGATCGCGACACACTTCCGAGATAAAAAGTAGATCTTACATCGGGCACCTTATATACATTCACCCCCCCCCCCATAAAAATTCCTGGATCCGCCCTTGCATTCAATTATTTTTTTAGTGACAATTCGGCTTATGCTAGAAAGCTGAAATGTGGCAGAAAGGTTAGGTTTCTTATTACAAATGCTTTTGTTTTGCTAAAAATCAGCTTATCAAATAAAACTATCCTCGAGTGAGAGTTTTCTGATTTCTACTTAATCCGAAAGTTTTGAAGGTACAAATTCAAAAATTTAATTATTTTTTTCATTTTTAAAATACTCGTATATAGTAAGTAGTTTATGAGCTGAAATTCAGCATATAATTTTTACTTTCCCATACATGGTATGGTCAAGTATATTGTAATCGTGCTTGAAAAAAAGCTTGTTTTTGTTATTTGGGTTTTATCGAAATATCATAAAAATGGCGGAACTATTTTATTAAAAAAAAAATTGACCCAAATTGACATTATGCTCTACAAAAATTATTTTTGACTGAACGTCGAAAAAATTATATTTGATGAGATATTAGTGATTTTGTCAAAATGTCTGTTAGTACGTTACCAAATTTTGTGTACGGTCTGGCTCAAAAACTAGTGTGAATATCAAAACTAAATTTAACATGTAGTTTTGGTGCATTGAGATTAAAAGCTGAATAAATTTTGGTTGAAACCGAACCAAAATTAAGGACGGGGGTTAAAAAATTAAAATTCAAAATTTTTCAAACTAATGAACCAAGAAAAATTAAATTTACTGTAAAATGAACCTATTATAAAAAAAAGAGTTATTATTTTTATTATAATTCAATAGATGGCTTTAAATAGATAGCTAGAGTAGTTTAGATTTAGAATATTAGAATGAAAAAATATTGATTTACCTTTGAAATGCTAGATATTAATCGACTCGTTGCCTCGTGGAAATCTGGACACCAACTGAAAAGAAAATAAAAAAATAAAGTGCCATTAGTCGACGAAAATTATCTGGAATTTCGATAAAGATAAATTCCAAAAAATTTTAAAAGCAAATTTATATTAATAATAATAGTTATTTATAAAGGTTTTGAGGATAGTTAGATTGGCGTTTGGGTTCGACTCCTGGGGGGACGATCCGTCTGACATACAAAAAATAATACCTATCGTTAACATCTTGGATAATTGACTTTTTAAGATTTTGGAATTTTCGAAATTTTTTTGAAAATTTTAAAATCTTAAAATCTTGTAAAAAATAGTTATATATTTTAATTTATTAAAACTAATGGGTGCCCGTGACTTCGCCTCGGGTGACACCTGATCAATGCTCACGACTATAAGTTTTTTTTATATTAGTAAATCTGTGAAAACGTGTTACATAAAGAAAGTGCAACACCTATAAGTATTTATAAAGGTTTTAAGAATAGTTAGATTGGAGTTTGGGTTCGACTCCTGAGTGGACGATCCGTCTGACATATAAAAAATAATACCTATCGTTAACATCTTGGATAATCGGCCATTTAAGATTTTAGAATTTATGAAAATTTTAAAAGTCTTAGAATCTTGAAAATGATAGTTATACATTTTAATTTATTAAAATTAGTGGGTACCCGGGAATTCGTCCCGGTTGACAGAAGAATCCAAAAGAGGAATGAAATACTTTTTTATGGACTAGGGGACAAAGCCCATTTATGCAGTATATATGTAATTATAATATATATGCCTGAGCGTGTCTGTGTGAATAGTGAAAATTGGTGAAGGTCAGATTATAGTCGGACAAACTATTTTTATTGAGGGGGCTTGATCTTCATAAACAGTGACACTACAACCTCAAAAAATCTGCCTCCTCAGTCGAATGCAATACTTACATTATTAAATAAGCTGTCATGTTCTGATGTGGCCATCCACTTGACTTTACCATACAACCTGGCCCCTCACTTATATTTAATATTTAATAAAATTATTTATAATCATGTAGGGGAGCAAGGGCGGATCCAGGAATTTTTTATGGGGGGGGGGGGGGCAGAATGTATATAAGGTGCCCGATGTATATAAGATCTACTTTTTATCTCGAAAGTGTGTGTGTGTGGGGGGGGGGGGGGCGTCTCTCCTCCCCGATCAGAGACGCCCCCACCCACACACACAGAACTTTATTTTCAATTTTAAAATTTTTTAAAAAAATAAATGTTTTTTCTTTTTTTTTTACAATTTTTTTTGCCAGTCACGGGCCTCTATGGGGGGGCGGTCGCCCCCTCCGCCCCCCTGGATCCGCCCTTGTAGGGGAGGGGGGTTAGTTTTTGCTTTTTAGACTTCTGGAATCCCACTGATTATGTATACGAAATTTGGTTGAGTTTAGTCAAATGGCCAAGATTTTAATTTTTTGACACCCCCCCCCCATTTTGGGTGGTTGGTTTTTGTATTTTTAGACTTCTCGGAGTTCACTGATTAAGTATACAAAATTTGGTTGAGTTTGCTCAAATGGCCTAGATTTTTAATTTTTGACCCCCCTCCACCCCCTTAATTTTGGGTCGATATGCACCAAAATCTTATCATCTCTTAATCTCAATGGACTAAAACTACGTGTGAAATTTGGTTTCGATATTCACACTAGTTTTTGAGCCAGCTCGTCCACAAAATTTGGTAACGCACAGATTAACTAACAGACAAACAGACATTTTGACAAAAAATTATTATCTCAAAAAATATAATTTTTTCGATGTTCACTTATTAGGGCTTTTTTGTAGAGCGAAATGCTATAGTTTAGCTCAACTTTTTTAATCGAAATAGTTTCAGCCGTTTTTGAGATATTTCGAAAAAAAGAAGGAAAAAACCACTTTTTCATGCACGATTACAATACTTGACCATACCCTGTATGTTTAAGTTAAAAATATCATATAATGATAAAAATTAAAAATATTAAATATTAAACTTTTTCAGAAAGTTTTTGAGCCTAATCCCTAATTCTCTAATTTCATGTTTGTCCGTAATTGAATGAAAGTCTATTTATATTGCATTTACATGTTGCTTGCGACTCTTCTCGTGTATATTACGTATGATGCGTGTAATGGTCAATTTATCGCTTAACAAACATCACCACATTTATATCGATCTAAATGAAAGGTCAAATAATTACTCTAATGAATCATTATCATCAATCTATTTTCATAATCGGAAAAACTATTAACACAGATGCATAACACGAAATTAGTGTTCACGTGTGATTGGAAAGGTGGTCAATCTCTTTTCCATTAAATAATTTAAATAAATAAAAATTAATTATTTTTTCTACACCTAGCTACTTGTTAATCACTATTTATCTAACATTAAATAAATACGAAAATTTATAATGGGAATTAAGGACAAGTTTTTTTTTGTGTGATTTTTTTATTTTTCAACCAACATTTCTTCGACTTTGCCGACTTCTTCAGGGGTTCTAAAATTATAAGAACATTATTAATAACAATTTGAAAGACTAGGTACATTATTATTTCACACCAAACATGTATCAATATTTTACCCACCAAATAGTTATATCACACATTTCGTATTTTCTTTTATCTAGCAATGAAACGTTGATTGAAAAATAAAAAAAAATGACAACTATTGATATTTGGTGAGTAAAATATTGATACATGTTTGGTCTGAAATTATAATGTACTCTTGCAACATGTTCTTATAATTATTGTAGAAGTCCTGAAGAAGTCGGTAGAGTCGACAAAACGTCGGTTAGAAAATAAAAAAAAAAATCACAAAAAACTTGTCCTTATGAATACATTTTATAAAGTAAAGGGTTTTTTAGTCACATATGATAAATAAATACAATAATAATAATCGATAAATATTATTGTATTTATTTATTACTAGCCTTCTTGCTGGCTAGGGGGCTAAGGGGCTAAGCTCCCTGAACCCCCACCCACAAACCCCACCCCGCACCATGCACCCGAGCCCCACATCACCACCCCGACACTGTACCTGACCCTCCGCACATCACACCCACCACGCCCTTTGGACACCCCCCCCGTACCACACCCGTGCACCCCCTATTCCCTCTGGACCCCCCACTCCATTAGCGCCACACAAACACCCCGGACCCCACCACTGCACCCCCGTACCCAAATTTCTATTTCTAGTGGCCCACAGACTATGTGTAAAAAATTTGGTTGAGTTTGCTCCAATAGTATGAATTTACATTTTTTGACCATCCTTCCTCACCATTTTGGGTGGTTAGATTTTGCATTTCTAGTTCTCTAGAAGCTCATAGATTATGTATACAAAATTTCGCTGAGTTTGCTTCAAGCCCAAGAATTTACATTTTTCACCCCTTTTTGGGTAGTTTTTGGGGGGAATTTTTTTAAACAAAAGTTGTCAAAAATCACATCCCCTACAACTTTTCTAATTAGAAAATTTTATGTAGAGTTAATACTTTAGGAGTTATTTGATAATTTCCATTAGTGCGCCCCCCCCCAAACCCCCTTTTGAGGTCAAAATATCAAAAAGTTATAAACGTAAGTTAGAAGACAACTTATGCAAATATGAAATTTTATAACAATCCCTTCAGCCGTTTTACGTGAATCGTGAGCAACTTTTCGCGGAGCCCACTGAAATGCAAACAGACAGACATACAGACGGACCGAAATTTTGTTGAGGGTGTTTTCGTTCATGAATTTGCTTGAAACGTGTACAACCAAAATTTGACGTGATTTGGACCAATGTACAGACAAAAGCTTAATTTTGTATATATAGATGCGACTATCCTGGAAATGTGACTAAAAAAAACTTTAATTTATAAAATTTAAATTCTACATAGTCACTTAAGTTTTGGAAGAATCTTAGAATAATTAAAAAAACTAATAATAATTATTTGTCTGGGAATCACACAGAAGGTTTTAATTAATTCACAAACATTTAAATTGCTCCCATCATAAAATTTCTACTTACATGTATTACTGAGAAGCAATAGTATTATGATTACTCTTTACAAGTAATATTTTTTTATTTATGAATTTTTTTTTATTATTATAAAACAAATTGAAACAATTTGATCTAGTATAATTTGTTTTGTCAAATAAAAAGCAGCTTTTGTAATATGTATTTAAATTAAATCTATGTATCTATTGAAATGTTTTGAGAGTGTGCTGAACTTGAACCATATAATCCCAGCCGTGATAATCGGGCACGATCCACCATAGGTCAGGTCAACTCCCTTTAAGTTGAGTTATATTGTTAATAAAAGTTCTATTTCGAGTTTCATCCAAAAAACGAGGTTCCGAGTCCCCGGGGTCCAATAAGTTCATTTTCAGCAATTGGTCTATTCTGTGTGTAATAGCGACATCTCAAAAATAGTAAATCACATAAAAGAAATTTAAAACCAGAGCTAGTAATTGGCTGGTGGTGTCAGGGAAAGTTTTATTCAGATTGGCTGAATCTCATGTGTTTTTATTTCTCAATAAAAAAAATAAAAAAATTTAACTCCTTGGTTTATCACCTATATATTGGCAAACTTTTGTCTAATGGCTAAAATTACCATAGGCGTGACATCTCTTCGAGTTAGGTACATATATAAAATTAATAATTACATGTAAAAATCACTCCTTAATATCTATTGGCAACCGCTTGGAGCGTTAGTAAACTGGGAATAAAAAAGTATACAAGCCTAATTCTAATGGGTAAAATGTTTTTGTTCCTCAATAACGAGAGTTTTTAATTTTCCCAATACCTATTGTCATTTCTAGATTCTCTCAAACGATATATCCTTTATGTTTTAAGGTTGCTCGGACATTAAGGCAATATTGGATTAAAAATCTGAATTTTCAATATGTTATTAATCGATAACAAATACGCATAAAATAATTTTTTGAAAAAGATCTGACGAGGAGTTTTCGTGTAATTAATTATTAAAAATCGGACTTTTAACACGTACTGAATAGGGAATGTTGGGCTTAAAGCACATATTTCGATTAATCTAGCCAAATGGTCTGATGGGAAAAACAAAAAACTTTTATTTATATAGATAAATTATCGTAGTTAACGTAAAAAAAAACTTTCTGGCGCAGGGTTTGGTAAATATTCAAATCGAAATGATCGAAAATATCAGTCCGCTTCACTTAAAAATAATTAAATCACATGACTCATCAAAGTGTGGCAACGTCACATAATAAAAACGCGTTTGTACCAAACTCAACCAAATTTTGTATACATAATCAGTAAGCCCCCAGTCGTTTATTTTATTTTACAATCAATAACAATTTTTTTCTTTTCTAGATATTTAAAACTTTATAGCCATACTCACATCAAAACACCAACAATTGACAACTAGTAGATGCGCAGTTGCCAGATCTACTTTAGGCGAAAAAATACTCGAGTCAAAAGACATTTATTTATTATATTTATTAATTAAATTATTTCATGTATCTGATTAAAAATGATGTTAACTAACATCTAAATTAAAATAATTAATTTATGTGTTAAAATTGAAAATTTTAGTCGAAACAAATTTAGATTTTATTTTGACTTGTGGGGTAGTGTCCGGTCCACCTTAAGGAAAATAGAATTTCATTAGTTACCTACCGACGATTGGTGAGCGAATCCGCTGGGCAATCTGTGTGTCGAATTAATTAAAAAATCTTAAATTGTATTTAAGTACTTTTACAGCGTAGAGAAAAATCATTTTCGGGCCTGCTTTTAATTAATATCACGGAAATTATATTATTTGGTACCAGTCATTAACAAAGAATTTTTAATTTTGTTAAATAAATTAACCACCCAAAATGGGGTGGGGGGGGGGGGGGGTTAAAAATAAAAATATAGGCCCTTGTACCAAACTCAAACAGAAGTGTATGGTAAAGTCAAGTGGATGGCCACATCAGAACGTGTCAATTAATTTCTGTCTGAATTTCAATAGCTCCGGTCGTGTCAAAATTTGTAAATCAAACACAAGAAATGATTTTGCACTTTTAAAATTCAGAAATTAGCTTGGTGAAATGCAGAAATATATAATTGAATAGAATATTATAGGAGGATCTTGAACGGTTGTATCTTTCTTTCAGGTAATTAATTTCTAGACTAAGTTGCTCATTGCCAAAAATAAATAAATTGACACGTTCTGATGTGGCCATCCACTTGACTTTACTATACAACTTGGCCTCTCTCTTATATTTAATATTTAAAAAATTATTTATAATCATGTAGGGGGTTAGTTTTTCCTTTTTTAGACTTTGGTTGAATTAGGTTCATAGATCTATATTTTCATTTTTTGGCTCTACAACCCACCCCCCATTTTGAGCGGTTAGCTTTTGCATTTTTAGACATGGAGGCCCACTAATTATGTATACAAAATTTGTTTGAGTTTGGTATAAGGGCCTATATTTTCATTATCTGACCCTACACCCCCTCATTTTGGGTGGTTAGTTTTTGCATTTTTAGACTTCTGGGGGTCCACTGATTATGTATAGTTTGGTTGAGTTTGCTCAAATGGCCTAGATTTTTAATTTTTAACCCCCCTTAATTTTGTGTCGATATGCACCAAAATCTAATCACCTCTTAATCTCAATTCACCAAAACTACCTGTGAAATTTGGTTTTGATATTCACACTAGTTTTTGAGCTAGCTCGTCCACAAAAAATTGGTAACGCACAGACTATCAGACAATTTGACAAAACAGTTATTATCTCGAAAAATATAATTTTTTCGATGTTCGTTTGTTAAAGCTTTTTTGTAGACCGAAATGCCATGGTTTCGCTCAATTTTTTTAATCAAATTAGTTTGAGCCGTTTTTGAGATATTTTGAAAAAAAAGAAGCAAAAAAAAAACAACACTTTTTTCATGCACGATTACAATACTTGATCATACCCTGTATAGTAAAGTAAAAATTGAAAAATTACCAACATTTGATGAGAGAGTACCGAGCCTTGAAAATGTTTTCAATGAAAAAAATTATTTTCAAAATCATTTTTTTGACCACTTGTTTACTTGGATTTTTATACTCATGATGGATGACTCAATAACAGAAGCTCGTAGAATGTTCATACTGGTATCAACATGTTTATAAATATTTTTAAATAACACTTAAATTTTTGAATTTTCGGTTAAAATATCCAAAAAATTCTTATATCTTGAAAGATTATACAATAATGACAAAAACTTTTGAACAAAAGTTTGTATTAATAACACTGCCCAACAATGAAAATGCTTCGGGCTCAAAAATAGCTGATTCTTATGTATTTCCACCTGCTGAATTCAAAAATCACCATAAAGATTACCGATTAGCTCTTGTTTTGGAGATATAATCGATCAAAACGGTGAAAAAGACCATTTTGACCTATTTTCGAGTTCCGTTAGATATTAAACAACAATATTTGAGATCACAATATTTTGTTGAACTAATAGAAAACAGCTTCCTCTTGGATTTACAAATTACCACTTGTTTGTAGCTCAATTAGAACTCGAGTTATAACTAAAAAACTAAAACTACGTGATTATAAAGGATAATAAACATTAATAAAGTAAAGGGAGTGTAGTTTCAGAGTGAATGAAATAAAACTCAAAGAGGTGTATACAATCTCAATATATTTCGGATTATTAGTCCATCATCAGGAGTTTACAGGTTAAAAACTAATCTGTAAATTCCTGATGGACTAATAACACTGGGCAACAAAAAAGCGGCAAGCTAAAAAACGACGATCTGATGAAGGCACCACATAAATCTCTTAAGACACGACCATCTGTGAAGTATTGTTCCAGCAATGTAGAACTCTTAGAATGTAACTACAATTTGTAAAAAAATAAAATGCACTTTCAATGTTGTTAGCATATGTAATTAAAATGTATCTTTTTCTCTTGATCCGCCACCTACTGTATTTCACAGAAACTAGAGCTAAGAAAAAATTTTCATTGTCATATTCGTTTTTCTCAACCCAAAATTGGTAGGAATTGACTCATCAAGTGCTCGAAGCATTTAAAAATTATTTTTTTGTTGCCCAGTGTAATCTGCCCCTCCTTGTCAAGTTTTATTTTTCTAGCTGAAAAAGTTTCTTTAATTACTATTTCATTAAAATTCGTGGATACCCTTTCAGATTTTAAGAAAGTTTTCATTTTCTTCGTTGAGACTTTAGCGGTCTGGAAGATTCTTTAAAGGACGGTTCGATTATATAATCCTAAGTTTTCGAAGCCAGGGACTGTATTTATTGAGGTAAGGGGATCAGCCACAATCTCTGGCTGTGTTTCCTCCCTGAGGCGGCTGTGAAATCAGTTTCGTCAATTCCGTACGATTTAGATTATACATAGTTAGCTCTTTACCTCGAGTAAGTTTCCAGCGACTTTACAACTTAATAAGTAAGCAAATGACCCGAGATAATTCATACTAGAAGATGTACCAAAATAAATATATATGAAAAAGAAGATGTAATCTGAAGAAATAGAATATGAAGAGGACATTTAAAATTAATATATGTATTTATTTTATTTAATGGTCTTGAGCTCAAAAATTTCTATCAAGAAATAAAACAAACATTTATTTGAAAGTTTCTTTTTACCGAGATAAGCAGAATTTTTATTGTCTCCTTTAAACATTTATTTGTCTAGATGAAGGTGCAAGTAATTTACCAAAACATAGATTAATAAATAAATACATTAATTCATTGATGTTTCGTCATTTTTTTTTTTTTTATTTTAAAATCATTCGAAATTTAAATATCAAATCAACTCTTCTGACATATAAATGCTTCACTTTCCAAATCGATTAACTCTGTAAAACAAAAAATGGAGAAATACGAAGAAATTATGTACATTCTGTCCGCCTCCCTGGTGTAGTGGTCAGCATGTTTGGCATGTTTAACAAAATTAAGAAAGTGTAGTTAATCGATTTGTCAAGTGAAGCATTCATAATTAAAATCATCCTTAACACTACGGATTCACTTGCTAACATATACTCTTTAATATCTCTTTCTTTAGTAACAAAGTTAAACTTAACAACAAAATGAAATATGTAACAAAAATTCCAAGACAATTTTAGGTTTAGTATTTCTTTCTGATTTAACCTTGTCCTAACAAGAGTACCAAAGATCTATGGGAATCCAATAGTTTGAATAATGGATCATTTAATGTTCAACATGTTTGAGTTATTACTGTTATACAACTGTGCCGTTGCTCCACTAAAATCCAACATGTGTATAATTGACCATGTACTAAATCCTTATTTTATAGATGGAAACGACCCGAAAGTTCGGTTAGTTTGGATATAATGGTCGCCATGTGTTATTTGCCAAATTACATATTCTTTCTAATAAGAGAAGCCGGAACAAGTTTAGAACAATAATTTATGTTATGTACAGACTAGTATAATAGTTTGTTTTTTGTTTGTTCTGGTATTTAAGGGATGCTCGGCGTTGAAAGGGGTAGGAAAACATAAAAACAAATGCAAAAAAGAACGAGTGTAATTTTCTTTCTTATCTCTGAAAGGAAGATGTTGTTTTTTCATCAAAGGGCTTGAATTGAATGGAGGGGAATTGATTCAATTTTCTAAATAAATAAAACACTCTTCCACGCCTTCAAATTAAAGTTTAATTCGATCCGAGTCAAAGGGATTATTTTTATTTCTCTGTTTAAGTATATTTTATAAAAATGTATTAGCAAAAATTGCAAGGAGGAAGAAATGAAATATGCTTTTCAAAAATCAGTCATATGTCAATTCGTTAGTTTCGAAACTAGGCAATGATAAACCTTATTAATACGTAATCTTTTAATATAAAATCAAAAGAGGACGTTAACTACTAAAAAAATATAGTCTTTATTCATGGAACACCCAAGCCGTTTTAAGTAATAAGCTTAAATTTGGCAAAAGATTATGTATAAAAAGACAAATGCATGGCCGATAGAAGCAGGGCTACAATTTTTATAGAAAATCAAGGAGGGTTGTTAGCTCCTGAATTCGAAATGTTATGGATTATTTTTAGTTTGTCAGAAGGGTTGTATTCATCCCTTCGTTAAGTGAATCCGCATTCCGAAAATGCAATGGCGACGCTTAACTGGCCCCACATCTGACATATAAGTTATGCAACCTCATCTGACATTTAATCGTAGCATGCGTAAATTTTTTGCTCAAAGATTTAATTTAAAAATGTTACGTGTGCTAGTTGTAGGTATATATGTCAGATATGATTGCACTTCCAGGAACCAGTTAACTGCCCAAATTGTATTATAGGCAATCGGGTTCAGTTCTTGATGGGATGAATACAACCATCTGACATACAAATTATTCATATAACCTCGAGTTAATCAGGTGACAAGCTCTTTTGATTTTATATAAAACTCTACTCCTATCGACGATTTGACTTTTATATTTAATATTTTGCTAAATTAGGGAGTGAAGCCAGGTCATTTCCATTAGGTCCCAGCCAGGAATTCCAAAGATATGCTAAGTTAGGAAATGCCATTGACTTTCCTCATTGCATCCGAATTTGGCATACCTAACTTCGGTAGGCCCTTGGTCATTGCCATTAGGTCCCAGTCAGGAATACCAAAGATATGCCTAAGTTAGGAAATATCACTGACTTTCCTCATTACAGCCGAATTTGGCATATTTAACTTCGGCAGGCACTTGGTCATCCCCATTAGGTCCCAGTCAGGAATTCCAAAGATAATGCTAAGTTAAGCAATGCCACAGACTTTTCAAATAATAACCGAGTTTGAAATTTTTTGGCATTCTGGAATTCTGTTTTCCTTACTTGGAAAAGGTGAGGTTAGAATTAGGATTGACGTATTTCGGAATGCCTCATTTGGCCCGAACTACTCGAGTGTTCCCTGTATAAGTATTTATTTTTTTTTATTTAGGTACTGCATTTTTCATCCGAAAAATTTGAAGCTAGAAAACGCGAAATCTAATCATTTTTTTCATTTAGAGAACGAAAAATTTTGATGACTTATTGATCTTATGTTATAGTGGATTTCGGAAGCAATTCAGATACACAAATTGGATAAACAGACCGAACAAATGACTTTTCTTCATTCAGTCATTTCTGCACAAAAAAAAAAAAAAAAATTGGGAGTGAAAACAAAATCCTGCAGGACCTTCCATTGGAGTCTCATTGGCCCCTGCCCCTAAGAAGCTAAGGAGGAACAGCTAGGCTAGAAAAGCAGGAGTGGGGGTGTCTCCAGTCAAGACAGGCATTTCCCCTCCAGCCGCCATCGTGTGAAGGGCACAAAACCTTCTCTTCCCATCTGAACGTATGTTAATAGTATCCATCTTTAAGACAGTTCTTTTTATTATTAACAGTGATAAAAAACAAGTTTGATTTTCTTTATATATTTTTTGTTTTTTATTAAAAGTGTGTGTAGGAAAGCCGAATCAATTATTAGAGAGGCGTTAAATGACAGTGGAAGAAAATTTATGAAAAAAAATACAATGAAATATATTTGACTAATTCTTTAATGATGGACTTTAATGAATCACACTCGAATATTTTCTCTTCATTAAATAACTATATTTTAAATAATCTCCCAATGGAAAACCATATAGTATTACTAATTAAAAGTATTTCAAAATATTATTTTAAAATAAGATTACACTATATAAGAAAAATAGTTATGTAGAAAAAAGTAAATCGAAAAGAATATTTTTTAACAAGTTAACCCATTTTCAAGGATATTAAATATAATTAATCGTTTCAACTTTTTCTTACAATCGTACCTGATTTAAAAACTATATTTTTGGTATTTCTATAATATATATTTAAATTTTTTTATTTGTTTTATAACTTAATTAATTCTTAATCTTTGAATTGTGTAAAAAATATTGGTTTAATAAATAAATAAAAATCGGTTGTCTGTAAAGTCGGTTTACTGACGATAGTTGAACGTGACAACGTCATAAGAAAATACTGATGGAATGGTATTTTCATATGACGTTGTCACGTTCAACTATCGTCAGTAAACCGACTTTACATACAACCGATTTTTTTCAAAATATCTAGAAAACGGCTGAAAGTATTTTGATTAAAAAATTGAGCCTTTATTTGATAGTAAATATAAATATAAATCCACGTAAACTTAAAATCAAATATCTGATATTAATATACCTGCATTATTAGAGGAGGAATAAAAAATTGATAGATCAATTCCAAAAATCCCATGTTATTTAGATGGGAAACTTACATCGCTCTGGGACAAAGGCTAAAATTGAGATAGAGGCTTGAAACTGGGGAGATTTTTTTTTAAATTTATTTTGAACCATATGAGTCTCGAGCAGTATAAAAATTCGAAACTACCCAAAATAAGGACCATCCTAATGATCATATTCGAATGAAATAGTATTAAATGAACATTTATCAAATCATAATTCTTTATTTAATGCGTGTGTGAGAATATTGCAAATAAAATATCGAAATAATTACATTTTAAATAAATCATGTAAAGCCTCCAAAAAAAAAACTGATTTTCGGAAGGGTCGAAATCTCAATATAAAATATGGTAAGTATATCTGATTAATTTTCACTTTAATAAACATTTAATATTTATCATATAAATCAGAGCTGTCCAGTCCAACCCAAGGCCCAGCACTGCATTGAATGCGGCCCGACATAAAATTATAAACTTCCTTAAAACACTGAGATTTTTATATACTTAGGGGAAAACATTTGATACAATTTGACCTGATATTTTTTTTCTTTTTTCTAAAATAAGAAGAAAGTGCAAAATCTCCCCAAAATTCAATTTTGAATGTGAAAAAATATATCAAGATTTTTGAAAAATACTATTTCCTCCAATTTTTGAGTAAATTTAATACGCCTGCTGCCCGTCGCGTTTCATTCACAAACCTAGTAGAATTACATAATTAGATTTACCTAGTGTAGACTAAGTAATTTTCTCACATCTTTGAATTCTTGTTACTTTACCCAATGCGAAACATGGAGAAAGTAATTATAATCGGTCACGCCAATCGCGAATTCAAAGCGTCCTCAGGTAAAGAATACCGAACCCATGGACTCAAACAAAGTCACAAATTGTACAATTCAATTAGATTGAATTTTAGCACGTGACGGTTTTGCCAAAAATTATATGGGGTTTCGACGAGAGGCTAAAAAGTGCGATTTTTTCATTTAGTCTGTGCGGATGGATGGATGTATGTTATCGTTTTTTGCGTCCACGATTTTTTCCACACCGTTGCACCGATTGAAATGATTGAAAACCTACCATTACTTTAACAAAATGAAGCGCTGATTAGTTTTTGTTATTCCGCAAACATTAATACTTTATTCAAGTACTTTTGTAGTTTTTTCTAAATATCTTGAAAATGACTTAATGATTTTTTTCTATTGTAATTCTTTTAAATAGTCGTCTTTTTTCATATTATGAAGTATTTTATGAATTATCCAAACGCCAATCTGCATTATTCAATTTCGGACCAATCTATTACGAAGTTTCGTAATTTGTGACTGTTCAATAACATCCCTCTCAATTTATTTATTCGGAAATTTAATCAGCAATATAAGCTAAATTGCATTTTTGTCATATTTTTGTTTCGACAGACCTCAATTTATTAGGAAAATTAATGAATGACGGATTATTATTAATGGACAATCTGTATAAATTTGCCTTAATTAAAAAGCGCTTAACACAATATCCTTTTGATAACTTAATTAACATTAATAATTGAACAATGAATAATTTTCTTTGACAATGATTTACAATAAATAAGACGTTACCTTCTTTTGTGATAATTCATCCTTTATTGGATGACTTAATGTAGTTGTTTCGTGACAATACTTGCAAAAAGTTAATGCTAGAGTATATAAAACAGACAATAAGGATTCATAATTCATAAGGCCAAAACTTTTTGCTGTTTATGTACCGATTCTAGCCAATTCCGTGCTCGTTTGACAAATCTGGCACCATTGTAAGAGATTGAATATTTTTATATTAAAATGACAGATAAAATATATTTTAAAGGTCAATTTATTTCTATAAAACTCGTTTTGTTATTTTTTAACAAATTTAATCAACGCCTACGTTAATTTTGAAAAAATCTAGCGCATGCGCGCTTTATACATCTTTTATAAATTTTTAATTATTTTTCTTTATTATCTCAGAAACTGTGTTGTAACTATGAATCAAAATTGTCTTAAAATATGTATTGTTTATTGTTTAATGTTGGCTTAGTCTTTTATAAAAATGGTAAGAAGGGTTTCTTAATTATAATTAAATATATAAGTAAATTTTCCGATATCCCGTATAGTGCAAAGTCTGAAAAACTCTATATTTGGAATTTAACATCTCCGGATCTATATTGTTCACAAATTTCGTTTTGCCACCAATCGATGCAGAAGTAGGGGATGAAAAACAACCCTTCTGACATATAATTAAAAATAATCCATTACATCGGATTTAATAGATACACCATTTTATGATTTTCTAAGAAAATAAGATAATTGAATTAAATTTAATAATAATTCCCGTGGTGGTAGAATGTGAAGAAAAAACTTATCCGAAATTAGTATACTAAATTTATTTGATGATTTACATTTTCTTAACAAAAACTTTGAAATATGCTAATAAATTTTTATAGTGTTTGTGAAAGTTAAACAATTCTTCTTCGAATTCGGATGATATTAACTCTTTTTAAGAATTCCATAATTTATAAGACAATTCAATATCAATAGCTGATTTTAAGAATGATTTCCTTGTAAATTTTCTCAATTTTCTGTCTCTGTTTGCTCTTTTCGCTGCTGTACTTGACTATTTCTTCTTATTTTTCTTCCTCTTCTCTCCAAAATCATATTCCCCACAAAACTTTTTCATTTTTTTAAATTTGATTGAATTCAACGATATTTTATTTTCAATTTTTTTCTTATTATTAGTTGGCAGGAAAGTTTTTCAATATTCGATTCTATACAAATGTTCCTGTGTTTGAATTCCTAATTTGAAATCTGATTTAAAAAATACTTGAAGCTTTTTATAATCAAATTCCATATAGATGTGTGTGTATGGATGTATTTATGTGGGTGTTTTTATTAAGCTATTGCTTTCACAATTGTCATTGAATACTTATCCTGCAGAAAAATATTTTTCAACTATGATTTTTTTTCTCTTTGTGTGTCTGAATTGCGATACCCACGATAACCCAAGAACGGAAAGTCAAAAAGTTCTTTTGTATCAATACATATTACTTACTGATTAGATTTTGCAATATCTGGTTCCAAAGGTAGAAAATATTTTTTGAATTATTCTATTGAGATTTTAAGAGAATGTTATAACATAGCGATGATGATGTTATAGTATAGCCATAAATAGACAATTTATATTTAATTGATAGAGATTTTCTTTAGGAGACGGACTGGTATAAATATGTAATTGGATGTTGATGAAAGCAGTCCACGGTGGTTGAAAAAAATAAGACTATAGAGGTTTTATTATTTTACATTTATTTGTTAAACCGACGTTTCGGAGATTTATTCTCTCCTTCTTCAGGGTAACAAAAAGTCAATGAAAGTAGTTCAAAAGTAACTATTTTTTGAACTACTTTCATTGACTTTTGTTACCCTGAAGAAGGAGAGAATAAATCTCCGAAACGTCGGTTTAACAAATAAATGTAAAATAATAAAACCTCTATAGTCTTATTTTTTACAACCACCGTGGACTGCTTTCATCAACATCCAATTACATTTATATTTAAGTTTATTAATCATTACCAGGGCAGCTCTAGTGTATCGAGTCTTGACTTTTTTATTATTTAATGTGCGGGTGAGCGATTCTTTCAATAGAATTTGATGGATGAAAATAACTACAAAGAGTACGGATAGAATGATCTCTTTTTCTTTAGAGCTAAGGTGTATTGCAACGATGACAAATACAAGTTCAAACCTGTTTCAACTATTTGAGATTAATTTCTTAATTTCTATTATTCTAGAAATGATCTTTTGAACTCGGACCAAAGCGATACTCGTTATAGACTTAATTAAAGCAAATACTTTTGCCCAATCATCTTTTAGTTCCATTTTCACGATTATTTTTTTTAATGCAATTTATAGATTTTAAATGAAAGTCATGGGACGAGTACATGTAACTTAATTCACTTTTTAACCTCATAAAATCAAAGTATTTTCCATAAGATAGCTGGAGTGATTAAAATAGGAAACCTGGAATTTTTTTTCATTTTCTTTAAATTTGCTAACCTTAAAAAGATCCGAAACGGATGAAAATACTCTTGACATTTTGGAATTTGTGGGATGGGTCGCATCCATGGACCCCCGCCACTGATAGGTATTAATGTAAAACTTCATATTGTGTTACAGATAATATACCTGTTATGATGAACCAGACAGTTTTTTAAAATTGATTAAAGATGAGAATCAAGAAATTAATCTTGAGTTATTAATAGAGAGAGATAAGTGCCCAAAAATATTACTCTTGTTTTTATGAATATCTCTTCAGGCGAAAGGCTTCTTTCACGTGAATAGGAGCTCACTTTTTGAATAATTTGAACTATATTATGTCATATGATGGGGAGGGGAAATCAGGATATTATAGATGGTTATGTGGTATATGGCCAAAAAAAATAGTTCGAATCCACTGAGTTAGAGCAAAAGATAATAATAAGCAATAAACATGAGTTGAAAAATTCAGCTGCGCCTGGTTATCGGAGGGTATGCATTCGAATTGCACACCCAGCAATGCGGGTCGCATCGGCAGGCGCTCGAAATTAAAGTATTAATTTAAAAACGAAGAAAGAAGACAATTTAAATCATGATAGATATCTATGTTTGTATTAAATATGAGAAGGGTTCGTCCCCTTAAGGAGTCGAACGCGAGCGCTAAGCCTGCTTTCCTGTTGGCTTGACCCTATAAACGAAATTCCTTCTTCCATATAAATGCACAGTTTAAAATTTTTTATTTAATTTATAGAAATTTGATTTGAAAATTTAGCTTGCTACTGAAAAATAATTTTCAGATTAAGATTATTTATTATATTACTCGTAATTGTAACGTATGTGTTTTATAATTTTTATTTTATGAAAAATAAAATAACTCCTCCGGCGTACTGTCGTCTCATTAGTTATTTGATTTAAAAAAACTAAGAGAAGAAATAATAATAAAAAATTAATAAATCATTATATTATTTGTTCACAATTTCCAAAAGAAATTAAAGTTGTTTTTAATTTACCAAAAAAAAAATACTTAAAAATTGATGATTGACAAAGCTAAAGATAATGTTGTCTTATCTATTAAGTATAGAAAATACCAGTCTCAATAAATTTGTATTAGGCTTTTTAAGCTGTTCATATATATTATGTGTATGTCAGAGGGAACTTCGTCTCTTGGGTCAGGCCGAGGGGTGAACCGCGATCGAAATTAGGTGTACACCGACTTTGGAATTATTTTGGAATTCATTAGATAATCTATTGTATTATATTGTCTTTTACTTGGAAATGAAAGTGGAAGTAGGTGTACACGATTTTAGGTCGCGGTTCACCCTCAGGTCAGGCCAACTGCCCGAAAAGCAGGCTTGTCGCTCGGCTTCGACTTCTGAAGATGCAAACCTTTCTGACATATCAATCAAGATTTAAGATTTAAATTATCAAATTAAATTATCAAAATTATTAAATACTTTACTTAATATAAAAATTTTAAAACACTCATACGTTAGAATTAGAATATTAATATTTGAGCATTTGTAAAAATTTTAAAACTTCAAATTTTTTTTGAATTAATGATATAACTTTGGGGCCATTAAGTTAAAATCGGTACAGTTTATGTGAAAAACCTGCCTGCATGATCGGAGAAATAAATTCAACGAAATTATTGATTTTTCTTTTTGCTTTCACATGTTTTAAATATGGAGGAAAATATTTTTCAATTATATTTTTTTTGTCTGTCCGATTTTGAAGCCAGCGGTAATTCAAAAATGAAAGCTCGGAAAAATTCTGAAAAAATGTGAGTACAGTGAAACTTCGATATAACAAAACTGAAGGGGATTAGAAAAATATTCGTTATTCCAAGTAATTTGTTACAACGAGGTTTGTTATATAGAGGTTAGGTTGGTCTAAGATTTGTTTTAAGAAGGTAAGCAAAATTGTTTATTAACCTCAACATTTCGAACTCTTCTACGAACTATTTCCACTAGTAAAGTAAAACACATTGTAATTAGTAATTTTTATTTAAAAGCACTCACAAAATATATTAAAAAATCAACATGTGGTCACATGTCGAGACATTAATTCTTGTTAGATGGATTGGTAGGATACGTTATGTAAATGTTATAGGTTGACAAAAATCGTTAAATCGTTATACAGAGGTAAATTATATTTTCTCTTTATGTTCTGCAATGATTGGAAATTCGTTATAAAGAGGTTTTTAACAAAAGGTATTCATTAGGATGGGTCAAAAAATACATTATTTTTTTTACAAGTGACACGGAAAAATGGGTTGCTAGACACCTTTAAAAAATTCTTTCTAAATATGAGCTCTTAATTTTAATAGGAAGATCCTCCGCATCGCAGTTTCTTATTTTTTTCTCAGTCCAATAGAAAAAAATCATACCTCATCATTAATTGATTGTACAGAAAAATGTTCTTAAAGAATTTCGTAGGAAATTTAATGCTCTACAAAAAAGGTATCTTATATTTTTTCCGTAAACCTCACCATTTGAAAGATATTGAAGATTTAAGTTTGATTATTTTAAGACAAATTTCATTTTTGTTTATGAATTTTATAACTCGACAATAAATGGCTATTATAAAATTCGCAATACAAATTTTTATAGGAAATTAACTGCTCTATAAAAAAGGTGTCTTATGTTTTGGCGATTAAATTAAGCGTTCAAAAGATATTCATCATCAAACTTTCATGTGTAAAGATTTTAAGAGTTTTTGATTAGATATTCGAAAAATTTCAATTTAATTTATAAGTTTTGAGAACATTTACACGAATTTTAATTTTTATCAACTGAGAAACTACGAAATATTTTTCAAGTTTTTTTTTATGTGTAAGTATCTTTGTCTACATATAAAAAAATTGTACATTATTTATCACTTAGTTAATTATTTATTAATAAAAAAATTTTTAAGAAAAAAATAAAAACCGACTTCAAAAATTAAGTGCAACAAATATAAAAATACACTAAAAGGTATAAAATAATTATTATCTTATTTAGTTACAACTAAACGACGAAATATTAACACGAAATTACTTTTTAAAGTCGGTGCCAAACAAACTATACCTATAAGCGAGCGTACCCGCCAAACGTACTAAGTAAGATCCGTCGAGTGCGATTCATAAAAGGTATATGTTTGGCACCAACTTCAAAAAGTAATTTCGTGTTAATATTTCGTCGTTTAGTTGTAACTAAATAAGATAATAATTATTTTATACCTTTTAGTGTATTTTTATATTTGTTGCACTTAATTTTTTGAAGTCGGTTTTTATTTTTTTCTTTAAAAATTTTTATTTTTCTCTTTTTAGTGATGTTATTAATAGTGATTATATCATCAGAACTTGACCAAATTAATATGACACCATCCCTAAGACACCTCTTTCGGATAAAAAAAGAACCATCGAAATCGGTTCATAAACAAAGAGGTTAGGTCTAAAACAAACCTAAACAAACCTAATAAAAAAGGTCTAATACCTATGAAAAAAATCGAAAAAAAATGGGACCAATCGGAAGCTAGACTGGACCCAATGCAAAAAAAATTTTCAAAATCGGTTGACAATTGGCGGAGATATGAGGTAACATAGGCACAAAAAAAAAAAAAAAAAAAAAAAATTCAATCGAATAGAGAACCTCCTCCTTTTTTGAAGTCGGTTAAAAAAAGCAAAGTTTTCATTATAAATATATTATGATATGTTTCAGTTTTAGAAGAAGAAAGAAAAAATTTTCTCTAGGACAATATCCAGCTATAGTGGAAAAATGCTTAAAGACGTTTTGAAGACGTTATCGAAAAAAACAACATGATCGTGATTTCTAATGATTAAAAATAAAATGTTTAGAATAATTGAAAAAAAAATTTCAAAAATTTTGAAAATAAAACTCAAATAATACTTATATTAATGACAAAAAATGAAATTTGTATGAAATTCATAAATTAAATTGAAATTTTTCGAATATCTAATCAAAAACTCTTAAAATCTTTACACATGAAAGTTTGATGATGAATATCTTTTGAACGCTTAATTTAATCGCCAAAACATAAGACACCTTTTTTATAGAGCAGTTAATTTCCTATAAAAATTTGTATTGCGAATTTTATAATAGCCATTTATTGTCGAGTTATAAAATTCATAAACAAAAATGAAATTTGTCTTAAAATAATCAAACTTAAATCTTCAATATCTTTCAAATGGTGAGGTTTACGGAAAAAATATAAGATACCTTTTTTGTAGAGCATTAAATTTCCTACGAAATTCTTTAAGAACATTTTTCTGTACAATCAATTAATGATGAGGTATGATTTTTTTTCTATTGGACTGAGAAAAAAATAAGAAACTGCGATGCGGAGGATCTTCCTATTAAAATTAAGAGCTCATATTTAGAAAGAATTTTTCTAAGGTGTCTAGCAACCCATTGTAAAAAAAATAATGGATTTTTGTAAAGGTATATTTTGCATTAGCTCTTACGGGCAGTTTTAGGGAATTTCGAAGAATTTGTTAATTGTTGTATTGCGGTTCGTTATATTAAAGTAATATTGTATTTCAAAAATAAACAATTCGTTATATAGAGGCCTCTTAGTGAGTTTTAGATAAATGGCATTTGACACACAGATTTGTATTAATAAATTTCATCAATAATACTTTGTTTTAACTTTCTTGCCCAGGACTTTTGCAGAAAAAAATTGCCACATTTCACAAATAATAAGCAAAGAGCGGAGAAGAAGTTTTTTCTGCCATTTTTTGATTAAATTTATTTATTACTTTAATAATGGAAATAAAACGGTTACTAAAAGTAGAAATGAAAATAGCAGAATGAGTTAAAAATGTGAATCAATCTAGATGATAATTTGCTTTGATATTTACCTATGGAGTTTTTCATTATAAATAAAGAACAATCTTATTGGAACAATTCCAAAGTTTGTTTCTGTTTTGTTTTGTTTGTTTGTTTCTTTCTTTGAACTTGTGATCTCATTTCAAACAGAAGTCTTTTTTTTTATTAGAAATACAAGAAGAATGCTGACAGGGCTGCTAAAGATTGTACCTTTACACATCACGGGAGAATTGTTTTAATTTATTAACAAAACAATTATTTTCAACTCGATGAAACTTATGTTCATACCTTTGAAAAGGCCTTCCCAAATATACTTTCAACAGTTGGGAACAAGACCATCCTATTTTTAGAGATGTCGTAAGCAAATAATAATTCCGAGAAAATATTTCATTTTTATTCGCCTAGCCAAAAACTTTTTCGCGAAATCCTTTACACCACATCTACTTCTAAAATACAGGAATCAGCGGTTGGAAAATAGTTGTAACTTAATTTCGAATGTACCATATACGAGGATAAGTCAAAAATTACTTTTCGTTCTACAACTTTATTAAACTAAGATAGGTGTACAACAGATACATTATTTTTCGATATAGCCTCCACCTTTATCAATGCATTTGGTCCAACGAGCCACAAGCTTCTTGATGCCTTCCTGGTAGAAGGTTTTCGGTTGAATATGAAGCCACTTTTGCACCCCATCCCGAACGTCCATGTCTGAGGCAAAACGACGAACTCTCAAAGCTTCCTTGAGGGGTCCAAAGAGATGAAAGTCTGAAGGATAGAGATCTGGGCTGTAGGGAGGGTGTTCCAGGGTCTCAAAGCGTCTCAAAGATGACGGTCACCCATCTCCCTCTTTTTGTGTTAGGCTCGTTCGGTCACTTTTAAACATTTCGATCCATAAAAAAACTCTTTAACGAGATAAAGAACTTCCCCGTATAGTGACAAAAGTCTCCGGTGAATTTCAGGACCTTTCACACCATCTGACCACTTCTCGTTGCTCCTTTTTGGTGCAATCTGATAGCGGAGCTAACATGCTTATGCTATTGTAGCTAGACGACAACTGACGCGATCGTGATTCCGCACACGTGACCACAGACTCAACGCAGGCGTATGCGGCCGCCTCCTATCTTAGTTTAATAGAGTTGTAGAACGAAAAGTGTAGGTAATTTTTGACTTATCCTCGTATAATAAGAAATTATAATTAGAGCATTTTGGGGACTTTTTTCTTTTCATATCTGCTGTTAATGAATAAGCAGAGTCGGTGAGAGTTCTGAATTTGTGTCCTAAGGTTATTCAAACAATTTGACATCATTTCTTTTATGGAATAATAACTACAAAATGATATTATAGGTCGGTTTCAACAACGTTTAAATATTGTCATTGTTTAAAATTTTACCTGCTATAATCTGGCTCCAATACATTTTTATACTAAGCAGCTTTAGTGGCCCTCTTTTATGTAAAAAAACCTATATTTTATTTAAAGTGCTAATTTTAATTTTTGATAAATAATGGGTCAATATAAAATCAGGTTATTTATTTTCAATAAACTTTAATAAATTCAATAAAATGCATATTTCACTGATACTTGTGCGATGAGCGAATTTTCGTAAAATTATGCCAAAAAAGTTTTTTTTTAATTTTTTCTGAGAATCAGCATTTTATTATTGCGACCGGAAATGGGTCGCTGCACCCTGGTGAATTCTAGTATCCAAGGCCAATTAAAAAAAAATCGAATGATTTCAATAGTATAGGTATAGCCATAAGGGGAAAGTAGCATACAGGCAAAGCCTGCAATCTTTGTGTACCAAGAATGTAATTATTTGAATGGGGAATTGATGGAGGCCAGCCCAAGGATAATGAAAAAATACAATTCCGAATCGGAAAGTTATTTTCATTTTCTTAAAAACTGAAGTTTCGGAGGATCTTCCCTCTTTCTTCAGGATTTCAAAAAGGGTCAATGAAAAAGAAGGACGGAAGATTCTCCAAAAAGTCAGTTTTTAAGAGGATGAAAATGCCTTTTCAATAAATGAATTTTATTCGGAATTATTTTTACTTTCACATTTATATTCATAGAATATAATGGAGAAGTATTGCGATGGCCTGTCTGGATCCTGACTGAGAGCTTGTATCTCAGACACTTGATAAATACATTAATTTTTAAAACGTTAGGGCCGTTTTTGAAAAAAAAAAAAAAAAACGAAAAATCTTTCAAGTAAATGTCCACTTCACGAACCGATTTCAATGACTGATTTATTGCGCCACGCAGAGGGGGGCAGCCCTTTACAAAAAGAAAACAGATTTTTTTACAGATTAGAGTGCAACTTCTCATCAGCCGTCCAAATAATAATGCCAGATGTTGTGGCTATTTGTGATTAAAGTACATATACGGGCGACTATGACACAACTCTAGAACCGAGGCCAGAGTGTTGGGAGCGCAAAAAGCGCCCCACAACTGTTCAATGCTATTAATAAATAAATAAATAAATATACAAACAAAAAACAAAACAAAAAAATATCTATAAATAAAATTTATCGTTAAATGCTAAGAAATTATTAAAATTAGTTTAAAATGGACTGGCCACTGCAGAAAAGCTTGATGTACTCCTTCTAGCCTATATCAAGCTTAAGTTTTGAATTTCGTATCTCTGAGACTTATGGTTGCGAAACACAGGGGGTACATTCTTACGTACGTAAACATCAACTTCCAGTTTTTATATTTTAGCCAAAATCTTGTTATATTTCTTCTAGACTCTAGATAGCTTAAGTTTTAAATTTCAAGGCTCTGCGACTTTCCGAAGACGAGATATCAACGATTAAAATATTTATTTTACGACACTGCTAATTTACAACCCCTTCCTTTAATTCAATCGGATTAAAAATTTGACACAACTAATAACTCATGACACTTGAAAAATACACTAATTTAAACAAAAAAATCGTTACAGTCGTTTTTGAGAAAAAAAAACGAAATAAAGGAAGGGGGTGTAAATTAGTAGTGTCGAGATGACTTCAAATAAATGAAAATATGAAAGTCGTGTGGTGAACACACCAGTTCCTTGGGCTACCTTCCATCATTTCCCGTTGAAGTTCTACCTCTTCGTCTCTCCAAAGAAAAGAATCTTCTATTGTATTTATTTGATTTATTTAGAATAATTAATCGGTGTCTCTAAAATAATTCATTTCAAGTAAATTTCGTTTTCCGAAAAATAAAGCATTCTCTTAAAATACAATTAACCTCAACTACTCGGGAAAAGAAAATCAATTAAAAATTATACGTGGAGGGTAAAATAAAAAAGAAATTAAATATGAGGGTGGTGAGGAGGACAGGAGATGAGGCATTGAACTGAAGAAAGGGACTGAAGGGAAAGAAACAGAATGGAAAAGGGGTGGGGAGGGGGTGGCTGGAGAAAGGGGAGAGAGAATGAAGGAGTTCATTAAAAGTGCCGCTGGGCTCCATTGTGCTCTCGCCGTTGTCCTGGACCATCCAGTCAGGATTTATCCCGGGAATGTAATGAACAGACTGAATATACCAACAAAACTCGGCCTTTAAGGTCACAGCGAGCAGGGCTTCAAAAATGAATCCAATGTCCCTGCCTAAATCATTCCATGGCAATCAATATACCACTGTTGGATAGCTTATCGAAAATTCTATCTTTCATTATTTAGTAAAATTAAGGGATTTACGTTTTTGTCTTTATTTACACATAAACCCTCGACTTAAACGGTTTCACTTTTTCACTGTTTCTAAGTCAAGGTGTGCATCATGGGATTTTCACTTACAATCTCTCCTTCTTTGAAATTGTCCTTCCAATTTACCCCTTTTTCAAATTAGTCTTATTACTGAGTTTTAATCGAGAAAAAAGATAAAATTTTTAAAAAAATCGTACAAATCGTTTTTGAGAAAAAAATACCCCCCGCACACACATTTTGACTAAAAGCTAACAATACCATTGCAGGCTGATGCCTAGCTAAAGATTTAAATTTTGTTGGTGTGCAATTTACTGATACTGAGATGATACACCACATGAACCTTCCTTCCTTAATCTTTTATAGAATTAAGAATCACAAATTGAGCGTTTTATCCACGAAAGAAAATATCTAAAATTTAGGATTGACCATTTTCTTTTCCAATTACATCAATTCATGACTTAACGCATCTATATATCTAAAGATAAATATTCACCACAAACAAGAATATTTTCATAAAGAGAAATCAATGAGGTTGTCCTCTCCTTGAAGCAAATAAATATTCAAATATAGATATATATGTTGCAGAAAAATTTAAATAATATTAATTTCATATACGGTTATTTAAATAATTCTCAACTTTAAAAACTAAAGATAGTAATTTTATACACATTTTGATTTTCAATATTTAATATATATTCAATAATAATGGAGTTATACAATTATTAATATAAATAAAATTTTTGGCCGTATTTTATTAACTCTAATATTTTTAAAATAACGTAAGGAACTTCTTTCCTGACGGGGTCTCCCGACCACACACGTTTAAATTTTTTATTTTTGCTAGTGCAAGGGCAAGAAAAGAAGCAAGGATGTTCAATTACATTTTCCCTAAAACAATTTAGATATGATATTTATTTTCATGAAAACTCTACCCTTTTATCAATATGTTTTTTTTTATTTTAAGCTCTTTTGACATTGAATTGTGCCAGAAACAATCCGTAATTTTTCTGATAGTATTATTTTGGTATCGAGGTCATTTTTGAGATAGATCAATGATGACTTAAATAAATAGCAATATGAATCTATTGATAATTTTAATTATAAATAAATTATAAAATATGAAATTTGTACTATGTAAGTAATTTAATCTAGAATAAAAATAAAAAAGGGTGGCATCCATATTTCCTGGTTTACCTCTATTTTATAATAAAATGATTCAACTATTTATTTAGCTATACTTAAATAAAATAAGTTAAAAAAAATGAGTGATTAATTTCATTTGCCCTACTTAAAACGAAATTGTTTTTCAAAATTTAAGCGATAATTTATGGCATGAAATAAAAATACTATTTAACCGAGAAATAAATTGCAATAAATCATTATTATCCCTTTAATAAATAACCTCTTAACTTGAATTAATCTAATATTTACTTGATCTCTTCTCCAAAATCAAGCATCATATACCTATAGATATATAATATTTATATCTAAATGCTTTATTATTTCTCTCACGTTTTTTTCTAATCATACTTGAAATATCTTTTTTGGCTCTCACGTTTTTTCATTCTTTTATTTTTTGCCTCTATATTTTTCTCTTTTATTTTATTATTTGTTCCAAATGTTTCTGTTTAGCCCTCGTAGACATTTCATTGCAGTATATTCAAGTACAGCGGATTAAGGAATTTATGTAAGAGATTACAATTTACAAAGTTATATTTTTAGAGAGGAGAGAGTTAAAAGGAACGTAGATAATAAATAGAGAAAAATGTATACAATAAAATGGCTTTCTATTCAAGTCCAGGCGCTATTTTAGGAACATTCAACTTTTTACACTATTCAAGGCTTACATTTCATCGGAGTTATGAAAAATGCAGGAAGATTACCAAGCAATCTCCTCTTGCCCTTTAGATTCAATATGGATCGAGTTTTAAAATTAATTATGAATTATCTTGATTTTTTGACCTTGAATTTACCATGGGCGCAAGTTGTATTCAAGACAGTGGCAAATTTGAGTCTTGTGTGATGTAACAAGTTGAGTGGTCGTAAAGTGGATATTCCGAAGAAATGAAGTAAATAATATTGAGAAACGGAGTACAGTGACTCTATGGGGCAATGGCGACACGTAGGGTCATCCGGCATTTTTAGTCTTATTTTAAATTGAAGAATATTAGGAAATTTAAGAAAATTAATATTTAAACACATTCTTTACACATATTAAAAATTATTTATGTAAAAATAAAAGGCATTAATATTATCTTAAGTTTCCTAATATTCCTCAATTTAAAATAAGGCCAAAAATGTCATATGACCCTACGTGTCGCCAATATCACTATATAGTGAAACTGAGTACAGTAGCTCTATAGAGTCAGTGGCGACAAGTAGGCCCATCCGACATTTTGAGTCGTATTTTAAGCTAAATAATATTAGGAAAATTAAGATAATATTATTATTACCTTTTATTTTTAATTAAATAATCTTTAATATGTGGAAAGAATGTGTTTAAATATTAATTTTCTTAAATTTCCTAATATTCTTCAATTTAAAAAACGACTAGAAATGGCGGATGACCGTAGTGCCGCCACTCGCCCTATATAGTCACACTAAAACTGAGTATTCCGATGCGCTCTCTGGTGGTCTAAATTGAAACTAGGCACTGTGGGGTAAAAATAATCCACACCCCTAACAAGGTTCCCAATATTTTGAACTTGGTGTTTTTACAAAATATAACTTCCGTTTGGGTCCGAAGTCGAACATCGGCACACAGATTGACAAAAAAACATCGTTGAAAATCATTTTTCTCCACGTTTCTGACATTTTCAAGCAAATATTTATTTTCGCCTGAATTTAATAATTAGTACCACCTGGGGGGAAGGTTGAACTGAATAATATAATAATCACTTAGAATCTTACCAAATGAGTATTGTTCCCGAAGTAGAAAGCATAAAATTGAAAAAAAATCTCCTGGAAGAAGTTATGCAAAATTTGATCAAAAAATTTCTCACAGACAATGAGAAGGAGAAACCAAGATAAATGAAAAAATTTAAATCATTTCATATTATTTTTATATTTAATCTGAAAGAAGTTCTCTTGCAAATAACTATTGATCTCGTCAGATAATAAATAATTTATTTTCCTCTGCTTCTCATCACTGGTCTCACCCTACTCTCTCATCCATTTTACTTTATTCAATTGAAAAGCTAAATTCATTTTCTAAACAGATTAATGATGTTGGTTTATTCAAATACTACTGATTGGAACTAAAATGAATTGATCAGTTTCATCAATGAGCGCATATTCACTCTTTCCCTTGTTGAAATCTAATTTACTGCTCAAATATTTAATAGATCTTTTGAGTGTGCGAATTTAATTTGAAAGATAGCATTACCATATTTAGAATGTTAATTAAGTACTTTCAATGCAATAATTACATACTTAGTATTATTTATTAATTAATCTAATTTAAAAGTAATACAGTATTTTGATCTCAAAATACGCAAGGTTTTAGAAAATGAAAATTTCCAGATATAAGTTTTTTAAAAGTTTACTTTTTAAAAATAAAATTGCAATACTGATGATTCCGTAGTTTGTTTGTTTTTATCTTCCTTGAAAACTAATTTCTTTAAAGCAACCCAAATAGTTTTTAACATAAGTAATCCCACTATGCTCCTTTAATGAATTTTCAAAGATATTTAAATTAAAGATGAGATGAACAGTTACAAAAATCGCAAGGCGACTTCGCTGGGTCATAACTCGCGACTGGGGCAGCAAACTAAAAGTTACAATAGGATTATAAAAGATCATATTAGAGGGATACATATTTTTTTCATCAACACTCTTGGTACGTCATTTTTTTCAATTTGAAGAATTAACAGATTAATATATATATTAATTATAGTCCTAATTCTCAGTTTTAATATTTTAGAAACTGCAGACCTGTGACATTAGAGACATACGGACCGATAGATAAACATACAACCAGGTTATTATAAGAGTTTATTTTTACCATTTTTTTATACAAACCATAAGAGTATTTTATTATTGGCAAAAATCAGCAATACTCTACGCGCTCATTAATGGTGAATAACAACATTTTCCCATAAGAATTTGTTTTGTTTATTTAACGATAACAATTACCTCTAGCGATTGCCAATAAATATTAAGAACGGGCATTTATAGAGAATTATTAATTCTATACATCTTGAATAGATGTCACACTCTGTCAGGATTTTCGCGAATTATTATTTTTATTATTATTTTGGTTGCAAAAGATATTAATATTAATTTAAATTTAGGGAACGAAGAAAAGATTATTTTTATTATAGACAAAAAGATCAGCCGGGGTTCGGACCCGAGATCTTCGCATGTGTACTGCGATGCTTTGTCATAAGAGCTTTAGCTCCTATATCCTCTAAGGGAGGGGGGTGGGGCGCTGGGATATTAATATTAATGTTTTCAATCAATTGTGTAATCAAATGAAAAAGTGAAGCCCCTTTTAATTTTGAAGGCTAAAATTTGAGACTCAGAGATGCAGTTTATTAATACAACATTTGTACGAAATTCCAGCTATAATTAGCTACTAACGAAACTTGGAAATATGTGATAATTCGATTTTAATGATTTTTTCCATTTTTAACCCATAGTTCTGAAACTAGAATCCTAAAAATTTAATCAGTTATTCGTTTTGGAAATACAATCATTTTGGCACCAAAACAAACTTTCTGTTCTTGATTTATCGTAGGTATCTTAATCTAGCACGCCAGGCAAAGAAGAAAAAAATAATTCTGCTGAGCACATTCCGTAATACCACATTTTGAAGATGTATAAAAAAATGAAAAAATTTATCTATAAATAAACTGAATAAATTTTTGAAAAGAAGTTAAAATATTTTTTTCTATGTGTTTTAAACATTCATCAGATAAAAAAAGGGGGGGGGGGTCAAAAATGAAAATTCTAGCCCTTTCGACCAAACTATGTAGGTATACAAAATTTGGTTGAGTTTGGTCGAAAGGGTTAGAATTTTCATTTTTGACCCTCCAAACTCAACCAAATTTTGTATACCTACAGTTTGGTCGAAAGGGCTAGAATTTTCATTTTTGACCTTCCCCTTCATTTCGGGTGGTTAGTTTTTGCATTTCTAGGCTTCTGGGGATCCACAGAATATCCGAGGGGTGATCCACGATTGGAAGTAGGTGTACACCTCTTTGGAAGTATTTTGGAAGTACTTGGAAATATTTGGAAGTACTTGGAAATATTTGGAAGCGCTTGGAAATATTTGGAAGTACTTGGAAATATTTGGAAGTGTTTGGGAATATTTGGGAAGCACTTGAAAATATTTGGAATTGCTTGGAAATATTTGGAATTACTTGGAAATATTTGGAATTACTTGGAAATATTTGGAAGTACTTGGAAATATTTGGAAGTACAAGTGGAAGTAGGTGTACAGCATATTAGGTCACGGTTCACCCCTCTAGAATATCTATACAAAGTTTGGTTGAGTCTGATATAATGTTTGAAAATATATTAAAAAGCAAAATTATTTTATGTCCTTTTCAAAAATATATTCACTTTTTTCCTAGTTAAATTTTTTCATTTTGTATACCTCTCCAAAATGTGGTAGATCTTTATGCCCCACCGTGTATAAAATAAACTAAGCTTCTATCCGTAGAATGTATTTAAAGAGTATATACCTATTAGGTCAATACTTAAATTTTAATCATTCCCTTTTTTATTTTTTTTTTATAACATAAGAATTTTCTTTTACTATTTTCAAGTTTTATTAAATTAACGATAGGATGACCGTTATGAAATGAAGTAGAAATCAAATACATAAGCCCTCTTGATATTCAGACACGTGCCTTTGTGCATATTTTGATCAAAGAAAATTTTGATTTTTAATTTGCATCACATCAAAAATAAATTTTAAAGTAATATAAAACAAAAATAATTCAATTAATTTCTATTAAGTTTTGTTTGAAGAAATAATTAATAAAATATGAAATAATTAAAAATTTTTAATTTTAAGTTATATTAGGAATGTTTACATCTGAATCACTCTAATCTATTTGTCTGAAGAAACTGAATCCAATTACTTCGGTCGGGGTATTTAATCATGAATTATCAATATTTTTATTTTGTCTTTCTTTCGTGGAGTTCTGAAGCCAAAATGAGAAAATCGAGTCTATTTATGCAATTAGAAAGAGGATAAAAAGTTTTTACTTTTTCATATAATTTTGACTAAAAATAGCGTAAAAGTAAAAACTTTTTTAAGACTTGATACGCTCGCCAGCTCTAGTTATAAGCTTAAATAATAATAATAAATATAATAAACTATTATAAATTCATTTTTTATTCTAATTATCATATGAAAAAATGTTTTGAATGGGAAGCTAGAAAGCTCAAAATCTAACCTGTTCTCTGTATCAGAAATACAACCATTTTGGTAACAGCATTAGTCAAAATGATTTTTCTTCTCACGTTTCTGACATTTCTCAACACAATGAGTACCTAAAATTTAGTGAATCTAATAAAGCCTGCCTTCCAAGAGTAGCTATTGAGAGATTTAAATTCTTTCCTCATATAAAGCATTTTTTTAAATGTAATTTATGGGTTTATTTCAATAACATAATAAGCACAAAACTGAAAATCTAAAATAAGAGAATTTTAAGTTTAAAAAAAATTAATTAAATACTACAGATTTTTGGTAGCAACTACTTTTTTCAGAGCCGGATCTAGGTCTTTTGTCAAGCGAGGGGGGG
Organism: Forficula auricularia; assembly: GCA_024734495.1. Lineage (NCBI taxonomy): Eukaryota > Metazoa > Arthropoda > Insecta > Dermaptera > Forficulidae > Forficula > Forficula auricularia. The sequence goes on along the minus strand of JALMQS010000120.1, from coordinate 6,029,498 downwards.
GGGGGTTGAATTATCCCCCCCCCAAATATAAAAAATTAAATTAAATTAAATTATGATAAAAATAGTGAATGGGTTATAATACCATATAATAAACAGCCATATGGTTTTATATTAGCGTCAAGAATAAATCATTTAATAAGATTGAAGTAGTTTTTGGAGACGGGCAGATAAGTGAATTGAGTGGATTTTGATGAAGAAGTCCAAAATACAAAAAATGAGAGTTAATTATTAACTATATTTTTTTATTCAAAAACCGACGTTTCGGAGGTTTATTCCTTCCTTTTTCAGGGTTTTGAAAGATCAGTGAAGTAAACCCAATGTGACATTCCCCTCTGTCTCCTCTCTCAGTGGCAGTAACAATATTATAATATAGTAATTCATTCTCTGCAGAATTTAGTGTAGTTTAGTGTACTACACTAAATTCTGCTGAGAATGAAATACTATATTATAATATTGTTACTGCCACCGAGAGAGGAGACAGAGGGGAATGTCAAATCAATTGCCTCACTGATCTTTCAAAACTCCTGAAGAAAGAGGGAATAAACCTCCGAAACGTCGGTTTTTGAATAAAAAAATATAGTTAATAATTATCCCATTTTTTGAATTTTGGACTGCCTTATCAAAATCCACCGAATAAATCATTTAAATTTTAAAATTACATTACAGATAATTTACCACTTCCCAAAATTAGCCGTCCGGGTGCACGCCGCCCCCCTCTCGGCGTTCTTGACTTTTTTTTAGATTTCATAGTAGCTATGGCTGAATAAAAGCCAAAGTATTAAATTTAATTATATTTTTACAAAAAAAAAATATTTTATTAAAAATTATGTAATGTTATTTCAATCCCTTGGGATCAGGTGTTCTTTCACCCCGATCAAGAGAGAATGATTAGCGTTTTCAACCGATTCATGTTAAATGATTCTGGATGCCTGCTCCAAAAAACATATCAAGATTAGAGATGGCGGCACCCGCTGGTTTAATAGAAACATTGCTGACTCAATTAGGACCAGAGACAAGGCTCATGCAAGGTGGAGAAGATCTGGTGCCCATGAACACTATGAAATCTTTCGGTCCCTCAGAACAAAACAAAGGCCATGATTAGATCTGCTAAGAGACGAATAATGGTTGACCTGAATCCAGAACTTTCTCCTCGCCAGCTCTGGAGCAACTTGAGGAGGCATGGTTTCGTCCAGAGCTCCACTCAATCTTGCCCCCTTTGATCTGATGACCTTAATCGTCACTTTACTTCTCCAGACGGTGGTAATTCTTCCTCCTGATTGCCCAATGAGACCCTCTCAAACGGCTTCTACTTTTCTTGCGTATCTGTAGACGATGTCCTCTTCAAAGCTCTTCTCGGGGATGAAGTCTGGGCCCCCGGATCTCGATGCGGTATTCCCCTTGCTGTCATCCGTCTTACTTCTTCCTGTCAATCCGTGCCAATTATAACCAAAATCTTCAACGTACTAATTACCTCTTCCTTCTTCCTCCTGCTGGAAATCTGCCAAGGCTACTCCTATACCTAAAATCCAATAAACCCGGCTCGTTGCTCCGATTACAGGCCTATTAGTGTCCTCCCTGTTATCTCTGCAAGTCTTTTGAAAAAATATTATACTCCCAGATACTGACACACTGACCGAAACTCATTTTTCTGATCCCATTCCGGTACTAGGTTTCTGCCCGGGCACAGTTGTGCAACTGCAGCTTCTGAAGGTCACCAACGACTGCGGTGGCATTTATAGCAGAATCGGATCCGCCATCTTGGTGCTCCTTGATTTTAAAAATGCTTTTGGGCCTCGGCTGATCATAGGATCCTGAGTTCGTAAACTGCATGACCGTAGCGGGTTCTCTGGTGCTTCCTGCAGACCGATCTTCTCCGATCGGTCAGGGCGAAGCCAGTGGGCCGAGACGGGTGGGGAGGCCTCCTCCTCTAGAGCTCTTACACGCGGTGTCCCCCAGGGCGGGCTTGGCTCCCTTGCTTTTCTCCCTGCTTGTCACGTGGATCTTCCTGAAGTTCTCCGCCACTGTAGATACCGGCCTCTACGATGATCTTCAGATCTATTCTACCTAGACACGTCGACAGTAGGCTTTCTGTTGAAGAAAACTAACACTGACATTGAATCGATCTCCATGTGGCTCACCGTGAACGGATTGATGCTCAAACTCCGTACGAAGACACAGGCGATTTGTATTATCCTCCCGTGATCAGGGTGATTCTCTGCGGTGAAGGCCTGTGGCACAGACATCCCCTACTCCGACCATGTCAGGAGATCTTGGCATAGTCATTAACTCTAGACTGACGCGGAGCGACTGGCATGCGAGTCTCGATCCGCAAAGAGCATAGGTCTGTCTGTATCCCTCCGAAAATGGCCCATGCGACACCTGTCTGGCTAAAAGCTAGACTCGTTCTCGCATTATTAATATACCCTCACTTTCTGAATGGAGAGGTCCACTGACAGGCTTCGACAGCGTTTTCCACAGGATATCGGTGGCACTTAATTCGTGCATAAGATGCATACTCACACCAGCGGCATAGGATCATGTTTTGAGAAAGCAGAGAGGTATTAGGCTTCAGCCTTCCAACTAGTCTAAGAAAGTTAGGTACCGAGGTTTGTCCATAGGTCCTTATATCAGGCCTCCCTCCCACCTGGTGGAACTACTTACCCCTGGTCCTTCAACAAGATCAAGAGCGCGCTGGGATGCCTGCGACACCAGATCACTCAGATCGAGGTCTAGCTGAGATCACAGCCCCACGACTGGGACAACCTAGCTTCTCTGCTCCAAGACAACCATCCTCTGCTGCCTGCTTTCTAGTGGACTCACTGAAGCCCTATCATGCTAATGCTAGCCTCTAACATCTTTATATTTATATTGTAATTTATATTTTGTGAATATAGTTTAGTGTTTTGTATTTTTATTTTGTATTTTATATTTTGTATTTTTTTACGTTTTGTTCTGTTTCTTGTATTTTTGTATCTAATTTATATTTCATTTTTCTTTATATTGTTAATCTCTATATTTGTCAGTCTTTTTTCTTTTTTTTGATTGTACACTATAAGGGTCTACTCTGACCTATGTACATAACATCATTAATAAATAAAAAATAAAATAAAAAAATAAGCTCTTCAATTCTAGAACACAATTCGAAATGCTTTTAAAAAAACGTTTTTTTTTTAATAGGTGAGTATATAATTATTTTTATTCATATTAATATTAAAATAAATTGAATTAGTAAAATAAATTCAATTATTTTATATATTACGCAAAACAACTAATGACAACAATAATTCCAAAAAAACTTAAGAGATACATTCCAAATGACCTACCCCAACGCTTCACTTGATCATGCCAGACCTTATACCTCTGTAAATAATTATTATTTCAAATAGTTTGAAGTCAAAAAACTTATTATTATTATTATTTTGTAAATAGCCTCAAGTCAAAAAGCATATATTTTATTAAAGTTTTGTAAATAGTTTCAAAGCAAAAACTTATATTCAATTTTTTTTTTTTTTTTGTATATACCTATAAGTGGTCATCCAGAGATATTAAAAAGTTCATTGGAACTTTTATAATTTAGCTTATAATCCTTTTTACTTTACCATACAGGGTATGGTCAAGTATTGTAATCGTGGATGAAAAGTGTTTTTTTCCTTCTTTTTTCGAAATATCTTCAAAAACAGCTGAAACTATTTTGATTAAAAAAATTGAGCGAAACCATGGCATTTCGCTCTACAAAAAAGCTCTAATAAGTGAACATCGAAAAAATTATGTTTTTTGAGATAATAATTGTTTTGTCAAAATGTCTGTTAGTCTGTCTGGTTGTCTAGATGTCTATGTGTTACCCAATTTTTGTGGACTGAGCTAGCTCAAAAACTAGTGTGAATATCGAAACCAAATTTCACAGCTAGTTTTGGTCCATTGAGAGTAAGAGCTGATTAGATTTTGGTGCATATCGACCTAAAATTAAGGGGGATGGAGGGGTGGTTAAAAATGAAAATCTAGGCCATTTGAGCAAACTCAACCAAATTTTGTGTACATAATCAATGGGACCCCAGAAGTCTAAAAATGCAAAAACTAACCTCCCAAAATGGGGTGGGGGTGGGAGTGGGGGTGTAGGGTCAAAAAATGAAAATATATACCCTTGTACCAAACTCAACCAAATTTTGTATACATAATCAGTGGGACCCCAGAGGTCTAAAAAAGCAAAAACTAATCTCCCCTCTCCTACATGATTATAAATAATTTTATTTAATATTAAATATAAGTGAGGGGCCAGGTTCTATGGTAAAGTCAAGTAGATGGCCACATCAGAACATGTCAGCTTATTATTACATGTCATTGTTATATTTTGTTATCAAATAAATGTGCCTATTGCCCTTTGGGGCAGATTGCCTGTGTAAAATGGAGAAATAATAAAAAAAAATATTATATTTTTATGAATGTTTTAATATTTATGGGGATTTTTAAATATATGATTTTCACAATAAAATGCGTAAAACTCTTTGCCGCTTGCAGTTGTTTTCTGAGCCATAAGCCACAATGGTCCTGATCCAAATTGAATTTCGAATAAAGCTGAATAGCAATCACGAGTTCGCGCATTATATCTAAAATCCTTCGATCGTCCGAGGCTTCGAAAACGATAGCTGGGAGCGCCCCCATTTGCTGCAGTACATCCAAAAACCACTCGTCACGAGTGTGCTCGTGAGACTTCGGAAAAGGACAACCCGAATACTTCCTCTTCTGTAGTTGAGATCCTCTTGAGGAACCAACTCAATTAGAGCGACGTTAGGGCCTTCTAGTGATCACACGACTGCACTTAAAAAAAAAATGGCGTGACTTAAATCCAACATTTGTTCCATCTCGTGTATATTTATATAAATGATTAAATATTCAGCCCCCCCCCCCCCAGATTTTATATATTTATATAAGTTATTTTAAATTTTCCAAAAGTTAATGTAATTTATATTCTTCAAGCTTCAAAAGATTATTTGTCACACAATTGAAATAATCTTAATAATTTATTGGAATTTTAAGCTAGTTCTTTCACCATGTGGGTTTTCTTAGGATTTTTAGAAATTTAAACAGATTATTATTTAAATAATTTCGCTTCAATTGGTGGCAAAACGAAACTGATGGAACAAGATAGTTCCGGAGATATTAAATTCCAAAGATAGAGTTTTTCAGACTCTTTATACATTGCACTATACGGGATATCGGAAAGTTTACGCACATATTTAATTATAATTAAGAAACCTCTTCTTACCATTGTTATAAAAAACTAAACCAAATATTAAACAATTACTAATATATTTTTTAAGAAAATTTTAAATTCATAGTTACAACTCAGTTTCTGAGATAATAATGAATAAATAATGAAAGATGTTTAATACAAAATTTACACTAAAAACAATCTGGCAACAACGCATGTATTTAACCTAAAAAGTGGGTTAACTTTAGTAATTTTTTTGACGTTTTTTCGCTTCAGCCATTGTCGCAACAGCTTTCAATTGTTTATTAAAGAACGTTTTGTTGATAAATCTCCTTTATAATATACTTTAATCTGAAATTGCTATAATAAAATGTTTACAAGCTCGAACAGTATTGCCAGATTTGTCAAACGAGCACGGAATTGGCTAGAAGGGGTACATAAACAGCAAAACGTTTTGGGCTTATGAATTATGAATCCTTATTGTCTGTTCTATATACTCTAGCATTAACTTTTTGCTAGTATTGTCGCGAAACAACTTCCTTAATTAACTCTTGATGCTAGAATTAAATAGTTAAATTTGCCTATTTGTTTATTCATTTTTAGAGAGTCTGTTGTTGGTGCGAGGTGAAACATATTTTGATAATAGAAAAGTAAAAATATTATTTTTTGTATCTCTTGATGATGGGTCGTCTGGCCGAAATATATATATTAATAAAACTCTCTCCCTTTTATTTCATTCACTAGTGACCCAGTGAATAACTGATAGTAAATAATAATTTTCCATAAAAATATTTTTATTTTTATTTTATTTCTTGTTTATTCTTACTTTACTATACAGGGTTTAGTGGCGTATTGGAAATCGTGCATGATTTTTTGTTTGCTCCATATTTTCGAAATATTACAAAAGCTAACCACTTGACCCCTCGGTACTGTTTCCAATTAGAACAGCAACCAATTCAGTAGGCCAATACCTACAAAGGGTGGTCGAGCCAGAGATTTTTTATTTGTTTTGCCTCGTAAGACAAGCCAATGGCTCAGATTGTTTTTTTAGCACTAGGGTTCAATATTTCAGAGTTTGTAAATATAACTCTTCGGACATATAAAAATCATCAATTTCAGCTTGGATACACTAGAACAGGGGCCTCCAAACTTTCTAGGATAGGAGCCAGGGCCACATGTGAACACTACGGGCGGGCCACATATAACATACATACATATTATAAGGAAATTATATTAATAATACCCTATTAAATGGCATTAATATGGTGAATATTGGTGTATTAATTCTGTTGTAGCCCACAGGACGTAGTTTGGGGACCCCTGACCTAGAAGAAGATTTCGTGGTTTTTCCAAAGAAAGTCGAAGCTTTTTTCTTTGGCAAATAGAACTTTTGTAGTATTGTATTGTATTGTATTTATGGATATAGCAAAAGTAGTGAAAAAAATAATTGTCCGATAAGATTTAATTTTAATTGACCCACCATGTATGAATTTTTTTGAATATTTCCAATTAGAATTTAAAATTTAAAAATCAAATTGGTTTTAATCAAATGAAGACTTCACACAAGGCATTTCAGAAAATCCCATTCTCAAATTCTACTCATTCTTATGTGAAAGTAAAACAAGAAAAGAAGAAGTTCCGAGTCACTCATCCATGTTAAGGAATTCAATTAGCGATCTTTCTCAGATTACATTCTTTATTAGAATGAATAAAAATGCAATGAACCTGAAACTAAGCAATTATCTAAATCGTGAGGTCAAAGAACCTTCCTTAATAAACTCGTTTGAATTTTTTGTTTTTTTGTTTGTTTTTTGTTTTTAATTTGATAACTTTTTCAAGATTATCAAAATTTTTTTATTTGCACGTCCATTTCTAAAAATATTGAACGAAAAATTACAAACTCATAGATTTAAGCAATTTATATAATTATACCTATATAGTATTGAGTATATTTTAATTGGTAGCATAATACTTTGCTCAAAATAACTTATATTTCTTTGAAAAGTAATAATTAAAGAATAAATAAATAAATAAACACATTCAATACTTAATTAAAAAAAATCTAAGGCTCTAATCAACGAAAATGTATTGTTCTTATGGGAGAATAGAACTTGTTTCCCTATAACTTTCTGCCACCAGATATCAGGTGGGGTGAATTCACAGTTCTATTACATGTAATTATTAAATCTATAGAGAGCATAGATATGTCACCACTTATCGTGATTTTCACACATAATAATCTAAAATCTAGTTAAATTATTGGATAAAAATACTTGGTAGGTTTCACATTAAGATATAAAAAATAAAACGAATTTATTTTTGGAGAATCTTTTAATCTCGATATATATATTTCGGGAGACTAACCCATCTTCAGGAGAAACAGAAAGTAACTGACCTGGATAAGTCGAAATTGAATACAAGTCAATGGTAAAATTTTTTTTTTTTTTTTTTGAAACCTGCAAAGTATTTTTATCCAATATTTAAAAAATGTTTCACCAAGTACCAACACCAAATTCCTTAAAAACTATTAAAATCTAGTTAGTTATTCATTTTCGATATAATAACTCTGCTCGACAAAAATTAAACAAAAATTTGTCCCCGTAAACCTAACAATGGATTCCAGTAGAGTTGTATACGCTGATTATCATGCAATTTTCCGATTTTTTACACATCAGAGTTTTGAGATATTATTGGTCAAAATGACGAAAAAGGCCATTTTGACCTATATTCGAGTCCCAATAAATATTAAACAGCAATATTTGAAATCAAAATATTTTGTTGACGTAATAGGTAACAGCTTTCTCTTTTATTTTCAAATTACCACTTGTTTTTAGCTCAATTAGAACTCGAGTTATAACTAAAAAACTAAGATGTATGTTTATATCTATGTTTATTATCCTTTATAATCACGTAGTTTTAGTTTTTTAGTTACAACTCGAGTTCTAATTGAGCTTAAAACAAGTGGTAATTTGAAAATCAAAGAGGAAGCTGTTTTCTATTACGTTAACAAAAATATTTTGATTTCAAATATTGCTGTTTAATATCTAATGGGACTCGAAAATAGGTCAAAATGGCATTTTTCGTCGTTTTGACCGATAATATCTCAAAACTCTGACCTGTAAAAAATCAGAAAATTGCATGATAATCAGTTTATAAAACTCTACTGGAATCCATTGTTAGGTTTACGGGGAGAAATTTTTGTTGAGTAGTGTAATCATTAAAGTACCATAGGGAAATTTTTACTTTTCGTTCTTGAGTACTCGTAGGTATCGGAATTCCGATATACATTCAGAGTTTGAAAAATCATTCTTGTAAATGTTTTTTTTTTTCAGAATATTTCAAAAATTTCTAAGAATAGATAATCTAAAAAAAATAGAATGAATTCAATACTTATTCCGCTCGCTTGGAGGGTGTACCATGTAACATTAATTATAGGTCCAGTGTCAATTGGGAATATGTGGAAACGATTGAGATATAAAATTTGCATTTGGACCATGTAATCTACCGTCAATATTTACATAAACTAATATGATTTACTATATTATAGTCAACTTCTCCTGGGGTCTGTTTATTTATCAAAGGTGTTCCAAAACAAAGGGGCTGGACAAATCAATTCCATTCAGTATTAACGAGCAGATTAGGAGTCCGGGAAATTGGACAGTGCATGCATTGAGAAGGGTGCAATTAACATCGGCTCCATATGGGATTTATGTCAATATTTGGTACAATAACCAATTTCCCTTAATCTTTCTTTCATATCGACTAAGAGAAATTATGTAAACTGTTTTAGTTATTAATCAATTCATCCAAGCAATTTTTATTATGAAACCCACTATACTAGGTTCCAATACTTTCAAAATCAACTGTAAATTTTGAAAAAATGAAAACTTTTTGCAAAAATTGCTAAATTTGTGCTCTGATTGAGAAGCTAAGGCTTGTAACTTAGGGGACTGACGAATAATTAACTCTCACAATAATCATTGAATTAGTTTAACGATTTGGGTAGGAAACCCTAAAACCATGACCAACCAAGCTGTATTCCTTGTATTCAAAATGAATAAATTGGAAGAAGTTAGAAAAATATGAAGCGTATAACTATATCTCTGTCAGAAACTCAACGTTTAATTCCCTTTGGGGTATTCTTAGAAGTTTTCCAATATATTTTTCTTTTGCTTTCAAATGTCAACGGCCATGGAATGTTTAACGCGCAGTTTCCCAAAGGAACATTGAAGTTAAACAACATATAGCGCAATTTGTTCTTCAATTTTTGACAGTTTAAAAACACTGGTGCATTTGTTACTTTCATCATCCCAGATGTGGGCATATCTTTGGATTTGATTATAAACACCTAAAGACACATGTAAGAACCTAGATGTTACAGCCATTTATCTCAATTGAAATTGAAACTGCTAAAAAATCTTTAAGAAAATAGAGCTAAATAATAGCTGAAAAATAAATTTATTGTCAGTGCCTAAATTTAGGCTACCTGGATACTTTTTAGTATTGCCACTTTATGTTAAAGAAATAGAATATTAGGTTATTCTATTGTATTATTATGCAGTGTTTTCCTTTTAGAAGTTAAAATAACTAACATCACTCTTTTACGATATTTAACCTGAAAAAAACCAGGGTGACTTGAACAGACAACGCGCCTTTACCTGGAGCTTATCTGCTCTTTTTGCATCTTTTTATAAATTATGAGTATTAAAGTTACTTAATTTTTAAAATTTTTATACATTCTACAAGTACTTTTATATTTTTTAAAATTTTTAAATAAAAGGCTGAAAATATTTTAATAAAAAATTTGAATTGAATACATAATGCTTGAAGCTTGAAGACTAATAAAAAGTTCCAACAATAAGATTATGACGTGAAACGTATGTAAAAACATAATATCAACAGTTCGTATATTTTCGCAAAAATTTTATTGCAAAGGTATATCAAATTAAAAATAACGTGTTTTAAAATTTTTTAAATCGTCTAAATATTAAATTAACTTTTAAAACTTATTATGTATTTTTATCAATCTCGTTTTTTTAAATTCCTTCCTCAATTTTTAAAAAATTTAATTTTTAATAACATCTGATTGCATCAACTGAACTAAAAGTATAAAGGGAAACTTTTTTCCAACCAGATTAGTGAATTGAATGATTTTTAGAAATTTTTTGGAGATGATGGTCTCAAGGTTCTGACTAGTTGCCCAGAAAGCTTACTAGTGCTTGGGTTCGACTCCCGAGGGGAAAAGACCTTCCTACATGAAATATAAACATATCTATTAAAATCTTTGATAAATGACCTAAATTCATGTTCGTAAAATGAATCGATTATATATCACAAATGATTTTGAGAAAAAATTAAATCTTTGTTTCTCAAATAGATACTTTTTTTTAATGATATTGATGTGAGAAGGAGATACACCACCATCCTCTAAAGGTCTGTATGGGCTGGCCCCTTCATCGTGAAAAGAACAGAGTAGAAGGAAAGAAGCCGGGATCACGAGCCAAATCTTAGAAAGTTAGATACAATCCAATATCCAATTTACTAAGTGTTTAGGGGCTTCGAGCAGTGGTAAATTCTCCGATCGATAAATTAGGTTTAAGGTTACTCATTTCTTTACAAAAAATTGGCTCTGGATTGGTCCGATGCTGAATGTTTATTTCAGTTAAGCAGTAATTTTTACTTTTCCAGTCTGTTTGAATGGAGTGAAAATACTTGGATTTCGTTATATGTTGCATGTTTGGAGGTGATGGTCTCAAGGGACTGACTAGTTGCCCGGAAATCTTACTAGTGCTTGGGTTCGACTCCCGAGGGGACACGACCCTCCTACATGCAATATAAACATATCTATTAAAATCTTTGGTAAATGACCCAAATTCATGTTTCGTGAAAAAAAAAATGTTTTATGTGTTATTTTTGAGTGTATATTATTTTAATTACGTAAATTTTTATTAGATATTACAATTTAATGATGAAGGAGAAAGATGAATATTTAACAGTATTAATTGTGAAAATATGTTAAGTGGAAAAATTCATTGAAGATGAGTTGACTAGCACTCGAAATATATAAAAAATTAAATTTGTAAAATGGAGAGAAGATTTTTAAATACTCAAAAACGAGTTAAAAAAAAGAAAATAATACGTTTTTTTTTTTGTAAATAACGTTCAATCAAGAGGAAAGAGGAATCAAAATAAGACATAAGTATTCTTGGAAAGTGGAAGTATAATACTTTAGAATAGTAAATCTTACTTTGTTTTATATTCAGATGAATAGGAAAACTTAACACAATCATCCACTGCTTCCTGTACTTCTCTGTGCAAGACACGTAAGGCAGGTTCGCGGTTCGTATCCACCAGTAACAAAGGTCGCAGCGCAATTTTCCGACGTTCCAAACGACAAAGAATAGGATTATTTAGCAATTCATGTGATTGCAAATTCTCTTCCTTGGGATATTGTTTTAATTTTTTAGTTATTTTAACATAAGTGAAAGCACATCGATAAGTCCGATCTGAAATTGGTCTTCGTGCAAACGAACAACTTTCTTTTGGTTGGATGAATCTGGGTACTGGAGTGGATGGCGTTAAATGGGTGACCGTAGTATAGTGTTCGACAGCTCTTGGAATCCACAGATGAAAAATTTGTCAAATTTAGTATAAAATTTGAATATAAAATGCAAAAGTAAAGTAAAAATTTCTAACGGATATCACGAGAATTTGTCAACTACTAAATACCTAAGAGGTGTTATGGATAATTTTTATTATAAATCAGAATGGTTGTATTTGCACCTTCGGGAATAAGGCTGCGTTGCAGAGACGGATTTATAAATATTTCGCCCCTAGGCACTATTCTGACTGCCGCCCCCTTGAAACATGTCACATCTGTGCCAAAGTCATTGTTTAAAAAAAAACTAAATATAACGAGTCCATAAACGGGTGTTCATAAAAACACCGAGAGTTACTTTTTTAATTTTAATTACATTTGAAAAGGTCTATTCTTTTACAAACTAAAAAATACATTATTATTGAAATACTTGAATAAAAAGAAAAATTAACAAAAATAAACTAACGTATCAATGTTTTCTACTTTGGGAAGTCTTTATTATGTTTCCTTACATTGGTTTCCTCCTACTTTTAACCATTGCGAACTCCTCTATTAAGTCTTTAACTTTTATTTGATCACCGTTACTTTTATTCAATTTCCGACGTTTCGGAGACTTTTTTCCTCTCCTTCTTCAGGGTATTGAATAGTTATTGATGGGTGAGTATAACTCGGTTCCCATTTGTCTCTCCTTTCAGTGATAGAAACAATATTACAACTTGTAATTTACAAGAGAGACAAATGAGAACCGAGTTATACTCACCCATCAATAACTATTCAATACCCTGAAGAAGGAGAGAAAAAAGTCTCCAGAACGTCGGAAATTGAATAAAAGTAAATAATTTATGGGTTGGCTTTCATTATAACTCACTTTTATTTCGCTTAACAGTCCGTCTTTCAAGGAAAATAAAGAAAATTAAAATCTAAATAATCGACAAGGAAAAAATTGGTGTTTTTTCATATTTTTTTTTTTTTTTTTTATCAAAATAGTTTTAATCTTTTTTGAAATAAAAAAAAATATATAAACAAAATTAAGCACAAATTTTTACTGCACAGTTTAAATAACGAGTCTTTTTTTCTTACTTTTAAAATAGGAATAAAATTACATAAAAATGAATAAAAATAATTATTTTTTAAAATTTCTTTATTATAAAATTTGCCGCCTCTCGGCACTGGCCTAGTGTGCCTAGTGGGAAATCCGTCCCTGCTGCGTTGCTTCTGCACCAAGCCAAGCCCGGATTGGTGTATTCGGGTTCAATTAATATAATAAAAATTATCAATAACACCTCGAAGTTGTTGACAACCTCTTGTGATTTTATTTAGTAAATTTGTATCTACAAAGGTTTAGAAACTTTTTATAATACTGAGTGAATATTGATGAGGAAGTCCAAAAAAAGAAGAAGATAATTTATACAATTTTTTTATTCATAAACCGACGTTTCGGCTATTTCCTCCTTGAAGAAGAATAAAAAGATAGTATAAATTATCTTCTTCTTTTTTTAACTGCCTCATCAATATTCACTCAATTTTACTTATCAGTCCGCCTCCAAAAATTACTTCAATCCTATTTCGCAATACATTTTTTAAACATAAGTGTAGTAGTATTCTTTGGGGTTGGAATACCTATAATCTTTTTTTTTTGTTTATTCGAATTTGGTTCATAATTCTGAAATCGTTTTCAAATAATAACAAATGTCGCAATGGATTTCCTTAACTGACTTTTCAAAACCCTGAAGAAGGAGGGGAATAGCCTCCGAAATGTCGGTTTATGAATAATAACAATAATTAGAGGCGGAACTCTGCTAAATAATCTAGAGAATTTTAAACAGCTTTTTATTTCTACCTGGTTAGCCTAACGCGAAAGAATCTTCCAGCTAGTCAGTCTGTCCATTAAAGCCTCAATAAGCAAAGTGTAGACATGATATGAAAGAAAAATAAATCCCCTGATTTTTTCACTGCTTGACTACTCTTGAAATATTGTTGAAAAATATATGTCTAAATCAATTTGAATACATTTGAAGGTTAAGTATAGAGGCAATCAAAATCTTTTTTTCTTATTCGCTTTTATAAAAAAATTTCTGAAGCGCCTAAAATAACACGATTCCAGTTCTGAATAAAAGCTCATAGATGGTTCTCTCTAGTTTCGAAATATTTATTTTTAAAAATGTGGTATTAATTAGAATTCGGGCTTTTTAGTTTCAAAACTTCTATTTAGATGAAAAAATGCAGAAAATCAGAAAAAAATAGAATTGTTATAGGGAAGAGAATATAACCTAGCTTGATTGAAGGTAGGAATTGCATAAAAATGTAATATTTATTCACTAAAACCTTTCCATAGATTTATCCATGATTCTGAAGTTTTATTACAATATATATTAACGAGCTTCGAGGGCGTGCCGATGGTGGCCTGGCGGGCAGCGTCTCGGTCCAAAAATTTTATTCCTCTTAAAAAACCACACTCCAAATGTATACCCGTAAACTACCGAAAATACATCGTCTCTTAAAAGTTTCGCCTCTTTAATTTTTGAGTGGAGAGGGGGGGGAGGAACAATTATCAATATATTTAATATTTCTTAATTTAAAATGAATTGGAGTCTTTCATTTCAAAATTCGAGTCCAAATTAGAATTATATTTCAAATTTGCCTGGTTAATGAAAATCGATTGGAGCCATCAGTTTAAAATCCGAGCTGACAATTATATTTCAAATTTGCCTCGTTAATTAATATATATTTAATGTTTCTTAATTTAAAATCTATTGGTGTTTTTTCATTTTCATTCGAGTTCAAATTAATACAATATTATCTCGACACAAAGTCTAAATCAAAAATATATAGTTTTAGTAACAGAAATCAAGGTATAAATATTAATGTTACATTGGTCTAATGGCTAGGGCTCATGACCTTAGTTCAAGAGTTCGTCGGTTCGATTCTAGGCAAGAGGGTAAATTTTTTAGAGAAATTTCTCTAAGCGTTTTTACAAATTAATCTAGACAAATATATATATTAATAATTCTGGTAGTAAAGTGGAGGTTCAACACAATTTTTAGTGATTTTATAACGTACAAGTTTTGTGTGCGGAATTCCGAGAAAAGTATTTCAGTAGAATGAAGTAAAAGTTAATTTACATTAATATTAAAAACCAGGGGGGTTTGTGAATTTTTAAAAATATAAAATACTACAAAATTTCAGCTTCTCAATATTCCTCAAAATTAAATTTTCTTAAGAAATAAGAAATTAAGAGCCAGTATCAAATATCATATTACATTTTGATGTCCAAAGGGTTCACCCTTTTGGAAATCGAAATTATGACCAAACGTTAGTATTAAGTCAACTGTCAGGGTAGCATTTTTTTGCACTGGGGTTCTACTCTCCAGAGGGGTTAATCCTTCTGAAATCTAAATCATACATATCTGATAACCTCTAGATAACTTGTACCTTTTTAGTACATCTTATTGTATCAATATCAATAAAAAAAATGTATATATGTACATACTATTTCTAAATAAAATTTTAAATAGATGTAGTTTCGTAAGGAAATGAAGAAATATTGGTAGTACCTATTTCCACATACCATTTTTTTGCTTAAAATGACCTTCCCAATAATTAATTGCCTAAAGGTTTTTACAGTCGCTATGAATCACCCTGTATATCTTAAATGAAACTATATATATATATTATTTTTCGAAAAAAAGCATTTTCGCAATAGAGTACAAATAATTTAGATTTTATCAATAAATAAGAAATAAATATAACTGAATGAAGTTGCATAGGAATATTCATGTTTTTTTATGCCCGTTGAGAGATATGAAAAAGAGAAATGGATGAGAGGCCAATGCAGAATCACTTAGGAAGGAGAGAGAGGATTAATATCGAGCCAAAGAATGACAGAATCGTTATTTATTTGGATACTAAATATGAGTAGGGCAAAGAAAAGTTACAAGGGTAATAAATCGAGGTTATCTGAGTGTGTCTGAGAAGTTGCCCAACTAATCTTGTTACTGAGTTTGATAACAATTGACATATCAGCATTCTCTTACTTAAGCTAAAATCGAGTTAAATAGGAATCAATAAATTATTAAATTTTTAATTTTATTAATTGAAAGATACAGGGGGACAAAGAAGGAGATTAAAAAACAAAAACTTTCTAAGGATAACATTTGAATAATCTCGAGAAAAATCTTTATTGTTCTTTTTAAAAAGTGAAACGAAACCCTATTACTGTCTCTACAATGTCTCTCTCTTTATCGTCGGAGTATTTTAGCATGTAAACTAAATAGAATACAAACTCAAAATTTTGAAGTTTTAATTATTCAGTTTACTGCAAATCAAAAATCTTATTAAAATTTTAATTGAATAATTATTTTGGGATTGATCGGATTTATGCAGTCAAAAATAAAAAAATATTTTTTTTATCATAGAGGATAAGCTGTAATTATTTATTTTTGCTAAGGGAAAATGGTGTACGTTCTAAATGAAACATATTAATCAAGTAAAAAGAAACTTAAGATGGGCTCGTACCCCCAAATATATATAGAGTCATGCTAATAAGCATCTTGTCTTTTATTTTGTAAAACCTACCTGTTAGTTTATATTTTTAAATTTTCTTTTTACAGTAATTATTTATTTAAAAATAGAAAAAGGTTTAAATTTTACATTTTTGATGTAAAAGAACTCTTAAGTGAGTTTCAGAAAGTTTCACAAATTCACCCCATTCTTCCTTATTAACCTTATTAACAGAAAATAAGAAATAATTTGATATCTGGTTTATTGTGGGAGTTATAAAGAACAGAAAGCTCGGCATGAGATCCGAAACGCACTTGGTCGGATTATTTAGAAATGTGAAGAAGGGGTCTGCCAGATCAAAAGATAACAATAAGCCATATTTGAGTTGAAAGATTCAGCTGCGCCTGGTAGGGTATGCATTCAAATTGACCAGCCTGCAATGAGGGCGCTCGAAATTAAAGTATTAATTTAAAAACGAAGAAAGAAGGCCAATTTAATTCGTGGTAGATATCTATGTTTGTATTAGATTTAAGTAGGGTTCTTCTCCTTAAGGTGCCGGACGCTTTCCTGGGCAGTTGGCTTGACACTAGAGACGAAATTCCTTCTTGCATATAAATGCAAAAAAGTAAAAAATGAGAAAAAATTTGATATCTGATTTATTGTGGCAGTTATAAAGTACGGAAAATTCGGTATGCGATCCGAAACGCACTTAGACGGCTTATTTAGAAATATGATGGGGATTTTGAACATGAATCCTAAATAAGAGTAAATGGAATAATTTTTAATTTTTAATTAATTCCCTGAAAAAAAAAAACAGGCAGAATATAAATAAGAAGAAAAAAAATGAAAACTTTTTCAGGACTCGGTACTCTCTTTTGGTGATTAGACAACAAATTCATCAGTGAACGTGTTGACTAAAAAGAGAAAGCTTGTGACAGAAATGTAGATTGTTAATGTGTTCCCATATTCGAGTTCATTAATTACAATCGATCTATAGTTCCTATATGACAATTAATTATTTTCTAGTTTGTGAATTTGTCAATGGCCTAAAATGTAATCAGCTTGTGATTTTGTAAATACTAATATTTTGCCACCAGAATGAACGTTCTATTAGTGGATTTTAAAATAAATAAACTAATTAATTAATCAAGTGGAATTAAAAAACTTAGCTGTTTGTGTATGTTTAACATAACAACGACTTAAAATCTCAATAAAATCATTCAAAAAAATATATTTTCTGCATTTTTCAACTAGAAGGTCTGAAGCTAGAAAGTCCGAAATCTAATTAATAGTTCTCTATATTGAAAATAAAAACATTTTTGACACCAGAACAATATTTCTACGACTGTTTGAGTAATTATGGACCTAGGAATCTAGGCACACCGATAGAAATAAAATCATTGAAGAAAATTAGAAAATGATTTTTTTCACGTGTCTGACATTTTTAAACACAAAATGAGCAAAAAAGAGCCATGTTTGTTTTTTATTTATTTTTTAAGTGAAACCTCTTTATTTTAATTGAACTTAGGGAAACCAGTTTGATCAAAACAGGCAAATACACGCTATGGAAAGAGTTATTTAATCCAATGATGACTATATATAGGTACCTACATATTTAAATGAAAATCAAATTAAATGTCTTAAAATCCGTATAATAAAATAATGCCTTCTATACTTTTTTCTATTCATTTTAAAATTAATAGATTCAATAGTTATGTTTTTTTCCCCGGTTAGTTCTCTCAATTTAATCTCACTTGAGTATGGTATAATAATCGTAAAATTTAAGTATTGCATGTATGAAACTATTACTTTTCTAATAAAGGCTATCATCTTAAAAAGAAGAAATTTCTTACTAAATAATAACCAATTTACATGAATGAATATCAAATTGTTATTTCTATTCTTGAAGAACAGCGTTTCTTAACCTCTTTTCATTTAAAATCAAGTTAAAAGCTTTTAAAAATTATGCAACTCATCTAAGTAATAATTAAGTACATGGAGAATAATTGTTGTTTAATGTATTCCAAATAATTGGTGTTTTAATTTTGAATAGGTAATAGACTCGAGAATTATTAAATAAGATCGCAAGATAAAAAGAATAAAAACCTGAAATTTAGATTAACCGAATGTTTTCTACATTTGATTCAATCGCAAATCTAATGTAGGGAATTTTTGTCAAATATTGAGTGAAAATAATATTTGAACTTATATATTTCTAACTTGAAATAATGATATTAAATAAATTTTATAATTTTTCTCATTAATATATCAAAGAATAATTGATACGTCAACGAGAATTATTTTGACTGCGCTGATTTGAAAAATATATTTTTATCTCGCGAGACTACTGCGGATTACGCTATTGGAGTCTGGACCAAGAGAGAAAAAGATGTGATCCACTTAGCTACAATCCAACGTCATTTCGCGTATAGCCCGCTAGACATTCGGATGGGCCACCAAGTGAATTTGAAATCTCAGATGTTATATATTCGATCTCCCAGTCCAGAGCGCTAGATCTATTAGCATGTATGTTAGATGCTTGCCATTAATTAACCGAATGTTTTCTACATTTGATTCAATCGCGAATCTAATGTAGGGAATTTTTGTCAAACTATTTTCTCAACTTAATTATTCTTGGCGAATTTAACTTGGCTAAACACTAGATTTCACTCCTTTTTCGAACTTGGCCTGTTTTTTCACAGAATGTTTTGGCTGAGATTTCTCTTCTTTTTGTAAACTATGAGGAAGTCCCTTGGTCCAAAGGGTTAAAATTTTTATTATTGACCCCGCTCCCCCATTTTGAGTGGTTAGTTTTTGCATTTCTAGCCTTCAGGGGACCCAGAGAATATGTATACAAATTTGGTTGAGTTTGATTCAACAGGTTAGAAGTTTCATTTTTGACCCCCTCGACCCATTTTGAGTGGTTATTTTTTTCATTTCTAGCCTTCAGGAGCCCACAGAATATGTATACAAAATTTGCTTGAGTTTGGTCCAACGGGCTAGAATTTTCATTTTTGATCTCTCCCCATTTTGATGGTTAGTTTTTGCATTTTTAGACTTCAGGGGGCCCACAGAATATGTATATAAAATAATTAAGTAATGGAGATGGATTCAGCCAATGGGTAGCCTCTGCTGAATAAAAAACTCCCAATTATGGAAAACGTTTCGGCTTTAATTAAATAATGCCATCATCAGTTCATAAGTATATATATCTGTATATAAAATTTGGTTGAGTTTGGGCTAGAATTTTCATTTTTGACCCTCCCCTCCCCCCACTTTGAAAGGGTTAAAGGTAGAAATTTTGGACTTTGGGAATTTTTCCTTTGTTTGTGTCCCAAACTCTACTAGGCAAAATTTCATGATGCTGGAATGAGTGGAAGTACCCTAGAGGTTTTAATGGCCTGTCAATGAGTGAGGAGTGAGTGCCAAAATTAGCTATTTTCTCAGGTCCATATCACAAAATCCATTTAAGCTATATTATTAAAATTTGGTACTCTCCTTAAGATGGATGACATAATTACATGTGTATAATTTCAGCTCTGTGTCTCAAATAGATTCCGAGCTGCAATGGGATCGAAATTGTCTCAAAATGGTTTTTGTAAATAGAATACAGCGTGTACGGCCAAGCTAATGCTCGAACTTGGCCTGCGCACGCTGTGCGATTTGATTAGGGTACTTTCATAATGCCTTTGAATAATCATTTATGAAGTGCATATTTTCTTTATTTTAAAATATATATATATATAATATATTATTTTAAATAATATCTATTATCTTATACTAAATCCGAGATTTTATGGATGATTTTTATTACATATCAGAATTGTTGTATTTACACTCTGCTGGCATGCAATAAAAAAACATCAATAAAACAACTTGGATTCAGTAGAAAACAATCTCTAGATTTTTCCAAAAAACTCGCATCTCCTTCTCTTGGCGAATTGAACTTTTATAATTACATTCTTTGAATAAAAAATAATTAAAAGGGAATTAATAAAATTATACAAATATGTTCTTCAAATATCTAATTTTACCACGATACTGTGTTGAATGTTGGAGAATCCTCTGTTTCGTGTAAATATGGATTTAGAGAGGATTACCGACTTTATCTCACCAGAACAAACGCCATCCTAGTATCTATAAAAAATACAAAGGACGGAGATGGTTTTTCGGTGAGAATCAAGTGAGCTAGATAAGGCTGAACCATTCTTATTACTCGCCATCCAAGGTATCAGAGTATATAAAGAGAGTAGTTTAATTATATTTACTATCATTTTTTTAATTTATTTATAGAGCAACATTCTGAAGTCTCTCCGGTTATATTCTAAATCATGATTAACTTACCGATAAAAGAGTGCAGTAAACCAATATCCGATCGGGAGGTCGAGTTCCGTAAATAACGAAAGAGTAGCGATAATTTCAGCCACAGGTGACAAAAGCAGCCGATTACCAGCATCCAGGCCAGAGAGCAATCGGTCTATCTCCCTACTCAGCCAGGAGAGACTGCGGCCCATCCCCCATTTAGAAGGGTCTCTGGAACAGAAGGAAAGCCATTTTTAGAAGAAAAAAAAATATAAAACGGCAACAATAAATAATTAAGGCTAAAGAGAAAAATTTAAAATTAATCCTTAATTGTATTTTAGAAGTTTTATTAGTAGATGTACTGGTAGATATATAACTGAGGATTTAATGGAAGGCAGTCCAGGAATAAAAAAAAAGATCATTCCTAATAAAAGAAAATTTTATTTTTTCAGATTTTGTACCGACGTTTCGGAGGATCTTCTCTTCTTCTTCGAGATTCAAAGAGTCAATTTTTACATGCTTCCTTTATTGACCAAGTGAATTTTGAAGAAGGAAGAAAGATCCTCCGAAACGTCATTTCCAATAAATACTCTTTTATTAGGAATTATATTATATACAACATACCAGCTATAATCTTGCTGGCTACGTCCCCTGGATCTCGTAGAGGGTTTTAGAATAATAATTTGAATTTCTTAATTTTAATCAATTTCATTGGTCATGAACTATTAATGGATTTTAAAATTAGAAAAATAACGTCGAGGGGGAGCGGCGTCTTCGTCCAAGCCGATTATAATAAGTATAAATAGATAGATAGATAGATTGATTGATTTTCTAAAGTTCACAGACGGTTTCCCAAGCAGATATCAGGCTAGTTTATTTATTTATTATTAAAGGAGACAATAAAAGAGTGTTTCTTCTGCTGGAATTATAAATTTTTAATTTATTTATAACGAGACTATAGTTTCGAGAGTTTTGTCCTCTTCATCAGTCCATTACAATTGATTCACATGAATTAATGTGTGTAAATAATGTGAGACTAACGTGAGACCACGTGTAAATCTCACATTACTTATATACATTAATTATCAATTGTAATAGACTGATGAAGAGGGCAAAGCTCTCGAAACTATAGTCTCGTTATAAATAAATTAAAAATTTATAATTCCAGCAGAAGACACACTCTTTATTGTCTCCTTCATTTCATAAAAATTCCGCTACTCTCGGCAAAAAAACTTTCAATTTAATTTATTAATGTTATTATTGAAGGACACAATAAAAGAGTGTGTCTTCTGCTGGAAATATAAATTTTATTTATTTATAACGAGACTATAGTCATTCATAAATTAATTCCTGTGAATCTATTGTAATAGACTGATGAAGAGGGCAAAGCCCTCGAAACTATAGTCTCGTTATAAATAAATAAAATTTATAATTCCAGCAGAAGACACACTCTTTTATTGTCTCATTCAATATATAAAAATTCTGCTACTCTCGGCAAAAAAAGTTTCAATTTAATGTTATTATTATTAACAGTTTCTTTCCTTAAAGCAAATTTAGCCAGCAGGTACAGGTAGATATATAAAATAAAACAAAGCTAGCAATGAATTTTTATTATATACTATAAAGATGTGACGGAATTAAAATTCTTAAAATATAATTTCGATTTCAAGACAGTTTACATTAAAGCTTAACAAAAGAGATTGTCGTCTTAAAGGGAGCAGAATTAATTTATAAATATTAATGTAACGACGATCGATGGGCTTTTTTGTTTTTGTGGTAATTCAGAAAGACATGGTTGACAAGTTGACATGGTTTATTTATTTCTAAAGCCTCCAGCCCTCTAGTCTCTTGTTCTTTGCCACTTCAATCGCCCAGATTTCACATGTCTACATGACGATGCTCTATCTATATAATGAAAATGAATTTCTGTTTATTTGTAAGCGCAGATCTCTCAAATGCCTGAACCGATTTGGCTATTTTTTTTTTAAATGTTCGTAATAGTCCAATTCAGGTTAATACATAAAAAAAAATTAGAAAAGTTGCCCGAAAAATTGGAAAATTCAGGAAAAACTAAAAAAAATCAGGTTAGCCAACATAGCTTGCCAGACAATAAAAGAACTAAACGAGCAGAAAAAAAGTGTTGGCGGCCCTGTTTGTATAAAAAAATAAACTGCAACGGATCGTTGCTAAACTTTATCCAAATTCATTTGAAATATTAATATGTTTATTTCTTTATTATTAATCAGATATCACTTGCAATTTGCAGTTCATGTTGACTTTAATTCTAAAATAATGATCGATTCTCATTTAACAGTCGAGGAATAACCATTCTACATTCGATTTTTGAAGTTTCGGTTTTTATTAGTAGCCATTGGTGAAGACATGGAGGAATCGACTTAAAATCAAAAATAGCAATCGATTCTCATCTAATACTTGAGGAATGATAATTCTACATTAGATTTTTGACCCTTTGATTATTAATGGTAAACATTGTTGAAGACATGGAGGAATCGACTTAAAATCAAAAATAACGATCGATTATTATCTAATACCAAAGGATTAACCTTATTGCATTCCATTTTTGATGTTTTGACTATTAATGGCAACCTCTACTGAAAACGTGGAAGAATCGACTTAAAATCAATAAGACTAAATTCTTTTATGATAAACAACTCAAGCTTAAGAATAAGATAATTGTTTATAAATAGATTGTATTGTATATACTTTTCTGTCTAGCAAAATGAATAATAATTGTAATTTTCAAGTCTTCTTATCTATAATAATACCTACATATAATATAACTTTTTTTATTTTCCCCTTAATGATAACAAGTGGATTTTGAATACATTTTAAATATTTGTTTCATCTTATTTGTTACGAGTATATATTGCAGTTAAATAGAATCTCAAATTATATCTATTTAAGACTTTATAATAAAACAATTATATTTATTCTCTGTAACTAATAAAACATCAATAAAGCAGCCCCGTGGAGGGTCCAGGGGCGAAGCCCCCTGGTTAGCAAAAGGCCGCCAAAGGCGGACCTTAAAGCTAGTACACAATACAAATGTCTTCAACTAAATCCTACTATTTTGTTAGCAAAGTGACCAGGAGAGTAATAATTTTTGTTTTAAATTAAACCCTCTTTTAACTTGAACAATTTTGGATTTAACTTCTTTTTGGCTCCATCCACCCCTTTCGGTTAAAGTATGGGTAAGGCCGTTTATCATGTGGATATATATTTACTAATGAATAATTTTGTTATGTACATAGTTTAAATATTAATCACCTCAACAGAAAAGTTTTAATTCGCATATAATTGGATTTATTTTTTGGGAATATTTATTCAAGTTTAAAAGCTTAGGTTTTCTTGATAAATTAATGTTGTCCAAATCTTTTAATATACTTTCTAATTCCTATTAAAATAAAAGTTTTCAAGAGATAACCCACTAAATATTGCAATTTTATTCCTATGTTTCGAAAACTACCTCACGATATCCGCCGGATATTTTATTTTTTGGAAAATAATTTAATGGCCATAATGTAAAATATTATTTTTTCACCAAGAGAAATCAATTAGGTTGGTTGCCCTCTGCTTGAGGCAAATAAATACCTAAATATAAATAACGAATATAATTATATATATTATTTATTTGTTAGAGACTAGAGTTTCAATGGTTTTATAATTATATTTTAGGCTTTTTATCTTTAGAACTTTCAATTAAAAAATGTAGAAATAATTTTGAGGGGTGTCTTCGATCAGAAAACTTATTTCAGGTCATATTTACGCTTAGTGATATGGAATATCTCTTCAATCTAGCAGAAATCATTTTTAGTTAAATTTTAAATTAAGGGTAGTTACCCTCAATAGGGGATGAAGAGCTGATCAAAAAACTTATTTCAGGCCATATTTACACTTGGTGATTTGGAATTTTTCTAGAATTTAGTAGAAATAATTTTTTTAGTAAAATTTTAAATTTAGGGTAGTCACTCACTTTAGGGGATGAAGGGTAGATCAGAAAACTTATTTCGGGTCATATTTATACTTGGTGATTTAGAATTTTTCTAGAATCTAGTAGAAATTATTTTTTTAGTGAAGTTTTAAATTTCGGGTAGTCATCCTCTTTATGGGATGAAGATTTGATCATAGAACTTATTTCAGGCCATATTTATACTTGGTGTTTTGGAATTTCTCTAGAATCTGGCAGAAATCATTTTTTTAGTGAAATTTTTAATTTAGTGTAGTTATCCACTTTAGGGATGAAGGGCCGATTAAAAAACATATTTCAGATCATATTTACACTTAGTGATTTGTGATTTCTTTAGAATCTGGTAAAAATCAATTCTTAGTGAAATTTTAAATTAAGGGTAGTCACCATCATCTTTAGGGGATGAAGATTTGATCAAAAAACTTATTTAGACCATATTTATACTTGGTGTTTTGAAATTTCTCTAGAATCTAGCAGAAATCATTTTTTTATTGAAATTTTAAATTTAGGGTAGTTACCCCCTTTAGGGGATGAAGGGTCGATTAAAAAAATTATTTCAGGCCATATTTACTCTTAGTGAATTGAAATTTCTTCAGAATCTAGTAGAAATCATTTTTTAGCGATGTTTTAAATTAAGGGTAGTTACCCTCAATAGGGGATGAAGAGTTGATCAAAAAACTTATTTCAGGCCATATTTATACTTAGGGATTTGGAAATGTCCTAGAATAAAGGAGACATAATTTTTTTAGCGATATTTTAAATTAAGGGTAGTCACCCCCTTTAGGGCATGAAGGGATGATCAGAAAACTTATTTCGTGCCATATTTACACTTAGTGAATTGGAATTTGTTCAGAATCTAGTAGAAATCATTTTTTAGCAATGTTTTAAATTAAGGGTAGTCACCCGGTTTAGGGGATGAAGGGTCTATCAAAAAACTTATTTCAGGCCATATTGATACTTAGTCAACATTTGTACAGATAAACATTCAATCTTTTATTTTTATCTTTTTTTAAGTTCATAAAAATTCCTCTATAGATAGAAATGAATGAATTAGAAGGCTATGAATCATCAATAGCCTAGTGACCTAGAGAAGGAGCAAATACTACACTTTGTTGATCAAAATTTCCAAGAAATGAATCAAAATAAAAACATAGCCATTCATAAAAAGAATAGATTCTATTTATGTCGTATTATTTTCTAAACTATTGCTTCAATCAAAAAAACGTACATCACCTTTTTTCTAGAGAATTTTATACTCTATTAATTTCATTTGAACAATTATTTTTTATCATTAATAGATAACGAGATATTTACATAAGACTGATATGTTAAACATTTTTCACGCTATGAAATTTTCACTAGATACTATATATAGATGGGGATTTAGAATATTATTCACTACACTTGGCGAGTCGATCACGCTGGGCGGCCATATAATTGAATTCATTCAAAAATCATTTAAAATCACTTTTCCAAATTCATTATGAGGGAGTTCAAGTTGCCGATAAAATTACAGTGAAAATCGCTTACCACGAAACTGAGGAGGCTGAAATATTTATTCGTGTTAAACATATTGCATTGTATACAAAAAAATGTATCTGTGTATATTATGTACATTTGTGCATACCGAGTCTTCAAAAAGTTTTCTCTCGCTTTTTTATCCATTTTAAAAAGTGGAAACACTAGGATTTATGGTTGTAAACTGTCAGAATAATTTGAGTTGTGTAGCAGTACAAATAACGAATGGTTAATTCCAAATATTTCTAAGGCATATGTATAGTTGTATCACTGAAAGTCCCTCATCTCGCCAATATCTCAGGTCTCCCAAAGAATAGAAATAGCTTATAAGAGTGGCTTCCACCAAATGCTTTCAAAATTCCTTCAAAACATTTGCAATTAGCCATTAAAAATTTCGTTATTTATACTGATACTCAACTCAATTTATTCTGACACTTTGTTATCTTAAATGACAATCATTAAGAACAATGGCGTAGCCAGAAAATTTTCGTGGGTGGGGGGGGGGGGGGGTCTATCCACAAAGCAAAATATTTAGTGGGAATTTGTTTTTATCAAAACAAATAGTCCAGTTAAATTGTGTTTTGGGGTAGTTGTAATTTCTTCAACCCTTTATATTTTTGGGTGTGCTGAATCCGAATCTGAGGTTTGCTAACAAAATTTCGTGACGGAAATTTCGTCATGGAAAATGCTGGATATCTATAAATCTAAGAGTTTTAACAAAAAAGTGGTCCGAGTAAACGTTCAATTCAACAAAATTTCCTAGAGATTGAGATAGGAATCAAGTTTCTAGGATTAATTGTTTGCATTTTATGATGGAAAAACTTCGATTTTTTGCAAAAAATTGCAGTTTTTCAAAACTTCAACTTCATTGAGGCACGGGTTACCATTATCCAATTAACATGAAACTATATTCGAATTGTAGAAAATTTAGTCTAATTTAAAAATGTATAGAGTAGTCTTTGTCAAAAACGTGCTCCTTCATGGTCAAAATGAGAAAAAATCAAAAAAAGTGCGAGTTTTTGGGATTTGCAGAAACAGAAAAAATACACCAATTTTCAACTAGCGCTTGAGCCCGAACGGTTGGCCGGAAAAAACCTAAATGATGAAATTTGTAGGAAATTCTATGAACTTTCATTTTGAAAAGGAAGGTTATTTACGAAAAGTTGATAATTTTCGAGTTATAAGCAAAAAATGAGATTTTTTAGCTTTTTTTTTGCATTTTTGACAATATTCTGTCAGGAAATTTTGTTAGCAAACCTCAGCAGATTCGGATTCAGCACACTAAAAAACATAAAGGGTCGAAGAAATTACAACTACCCCAACCAAGACTTTCCCGCGAGGGGCACTTCAACTGGAATAAAAAGGTACTTCAAGAAATTAAAAAAAGAACATAATTCTTGATTAAACATATGAAATATATTGAATTACGGTTAGTTTGGAATAATAAACGATTGTCGTTACCGTTACTCATCCCATGAGCCCTGCCCTTGGGAGGGGGTTCTGACCCCCTCCCCCATCCCACGTGGCTACGCCTCTGATTAATAATCAAGCTACTGTTAATAACTAGTACGATATTCATTAAATCTTAACATAAGTCATCACATGTTCGGGTTCAGGCTTCAAATTGAATCTAGTATTTATTATGGCAGGGATCCCCCTAGCTTTATGACTCACGCCTCTATTTTGATGAAAAGTAAACCCCCTCTCTTGTGCATTATATTTTATTCACTTCTAAACAATTAAAATGGGTTTTTATTACCTTTTGTTGAAGTTATTAACTTATTTTTACCATATTTATAATGCTAATTTTGCAACAATTTTAACCCCCCACCCCAGAAATTTCTATGACGCGCTCCTGCATCTTAACCCACCCCTGTGGGCACCCCTGATTATGCATAAGAATCAAGTTAATGTTAATAGTACGATATTCACTAAATCTTAACATAAGTCATCAGATGTTCGGGTTCATGCTTTAAAATTGAATCTAGTATTTATTATGGCAGGGATCCCCCCTAGCTTTATGACTCACGCCTCTATTTTGATGAAAAGTAACCCCCTCCCATTATGCATTATATTTTATTCACTTCTAAACAATTAAAATGGGTTTTTATTAAAATTAATTTAGAATTCCGCGGAGTAGATTCGCGAGCAAATCTACTAAACGGAATTTTTTAACAAATTATAAATAAATTTGTTTTTCAAGTATATTTATACAAATATAGAAATTATCAAATTAATTAAATTAATCTTTAAGAAATTCAAAGATATTTTTATAAAGCGAAATTTTAGAGAATACTTAGCCAGACTACCGTTTTATAAGAACCATTGAGGTCCAGCTGATTCTCCATCCTGAACCAAGAGAGCGAAAAAAGATATGGTCCATCTAGGTGTTACCCGGTATCAATCCGCGTATAGCCCGCATGATACCCCACCACGGACCACCTAGAGGGACATGGCATCTCATCGGGGGAGTAATATATAAGAACTTGAGATGCCATGTCCCTCTGGGTGGTCCGTGGTGGGGTATCATGCGGGCTATACGCGGATTGATACCGGGTAGCGCACTAGATGGACCGTATCTTTTTCGCTCTCTTGTTCAGGATGGAAATCAACTGGACCTCAATGGTTCTTATAAAACTAGTCTGGCTAAGTATTCTCTAAAATTTCGCTTTATAAAAATATCTTTGAATTTCTTAAAGATTAATTTATATTAACTGGGTTTTTATTACCTTTTGTTGAAGTTATTAACTTATTTTTACCATATTTATAATGCTAATTTTGGAACAATTTTAACCCCACCCCAGAAATTTCTATGACGCGCTCCTGCATCTTAACCCACCCTGTGGGCAGCCCTGATTATGCATTCTAAGAATACCTTTTTGTAATAAAAAGTTTGTAAAGTGAATGATCACTTACGGGTGGGCGGATTTTTCCGGGCCAGAAGAAGCCACTTTGGCATAAGCAAGGAGAACTTTATTGGCAATCGGTTTCGCCCAGGCCAATTGGGCGCCCATTCGGGCGAGGGACAGATCAAGCACACGCAATCCGACCATTAGCCGTTGCAGATTCTCCTGGTCGTTTTGATAATTCCGAGACTGACGAAGCCTTTCGGAAGCTCGATCGACGAGTTCAAGAATTCGGACACACACCCTCTTGGCCGTTTCATTGTTGGTCTGCGGTTGGTTTGGCGAAATGGAAGGTTTCGAAAGGGCAGAGGAAAAGATTGAAGAAAGGGACTCGTCCACTGAGACATCGAATGAAAACGCTGAAAAAATAATTAATTCTATTTATTTATTTATCGATTTTTTTCAATTTTGTTTCCAATCTGTCTTATGAGGCATTCAGGTGGATTCGTGTTCAAATGAAGTTATCAATTTTTATTAAACCTGAATATAGAGACGCCTCCGCAATTCACACGAGGAAACCAAAAAAAATAAAAATCTCACAAAGATTAATTACTAGCAACGAGAATTTTCTCTGGAGAGAGACGGACTGGTAGAAATTTTAATGAATGTAATGGAAGGCAGCCCAGAGGTAGTGAGGAAAGAAAAAATTAACACATATCAAATAAGGTGTAATTTATTGGAATCCTTCCTCCTTTCCTTTCAAACCGACGTTTCGGAGGATTTTCCCTCCTTCTTCAGGGTTTCAAAGGGTCAATGAATGAAACAAATAAAATGTTTCCTTCTTCTCTCCACAGCAGTGTCTAAAATCTTTCTTCTTTTTTAACAAAGGCATAGAAAAAACAATTTTTTTTTTTATTTTCCTCCTAATTAAGAAAAAGGAGGAAAAAAATTGTTTTCTATGCCTTTATTAAAAAGAAGAAAGTTTTAGATCTGCTGTGGAAAGAAGAAGAAACATTTTATTAAATTGAAAGTTTTTGCCGAGAGTAGCAGAATTTTTATATATTGAAGGAGACAATAAAAGAGTGTGTCTTCTGCTGGAAACATTTTATTTGTTTCATTCATTGACCCTTTGAAACCCTGAAGAAGGAGGGGAAAAACCTCCGAAACGTCGGTTGGAAAGGAAAGGAGGAAGGATTCCAATAAATTACACCTTATTTGATATGTGTTAATTTTTTCTTTCCTCACTACCTCTGGGCTGCCTTCAATTACATTCAATAATTACTAGACTGATAGATATTCCCGAGGGGTGATCCGCGATTGGAAGTAGGCGTAGACCTCTTTGGAAATATTTTGGAAGTACTTGGAAATATTTGGAAGTACTTGGGAATATTTGGAAATATTTGGAAATACTTGGAAATATTTGGAAATACTTGGAAATGTTTGGAAGTACTTGGAAATATTTGGAATTGCTTGGAAATATTTGGAATTACTTGGAAATATTTGGAAGTACTTGGAAATATTTGGAAGTACAAGTGGAAGTAGGTGTACAGCATATTAGGTCGCGGTTCACCCTCGGATATTCCATTCTATGGACGAACTGTGAAATAAATAAGTCAGACTCGTAAGATGGTGTTATCTATTAAATCTGATGGAATGGAATATTTTTAATTATATGTGAGAAGAGGGTTGTTTTTCAGCCCCTAGGGGTATAATTTTGTTTAAATTTAGAACCACTAGATCGCCAAATTGTTTACAAAATTAAGATAACAATCTTTCAGTAAAATATTTAACGCGTTTACATATGCCAGGTTCGCATCCCGCAGTGAGCCAGATGGCCCGAATTGCTGTTACTGGCACTCGGGTTCGATTCCCCGAGAGGGTGAAAAACAACCCTTCTGACATATAATTAAAAATATTCCATTCCATAGGATTTGATAGATGACAGCATCTAAGAAAATTTGAATCTATTACCATAGGCAAATTGAAATCTTTCAAAGTCAGACTCGCCTACCATGGGTTCGGTACTTTATCTCTTAAAAAATACTTGAAATAATAACTTAGTTATTAATTGAAATCGTTGACATAGAGATTTAAGTGGAAATTTTTTAATAATTTCACTTTACTCGACAGTTACATATAAGCAAGCCAGATAGACAGACCAACGGAGAAACAAAAAGACACTAATAGAGTTTCATTTTTTAAATGGAACCCATAA
The DNA here is from genome assembly GCA_024734495.1 of Forficula auricularia. NCBI lineage: Eukaryota > Metazoa > Arthropoda > Insecta > Dermaptera > Forficulidae > Forficula > Forficula auricularia. The sequence continues at coordinate 5,998,322 of JALMQS010000120.1, read as the reverse complement.
TATAATCACTAAAAATGGCCTATTTGAGGTTTTTTCATATCAATATTTTAAAGTAAATTAAATAAATTTAGCCTCATTCTACTTAAAAAGATCTTTACATGGAAGGATACCATACATCTTATGAGGAGTTACAATGTTCTGACAAACAGACATTGTATTGACCTCAGTATTTTCAACCATGATTTTGTTGCTATCTACATGTCGGCCGCTAATCGGTAATCATATGCAAAACCGAACTGAAAAAATAGCAAAAAACGAACATTATCTGGCTGACGAGAACTCATGTATTCTAAGGGCCATTTTGTTCACTTTATGGAAAATTGGCGGATATCTTTGACGGGCAGTTAAATATGCTTACCATCACCGTGTGTGTTTGTGTGTGTTCAATTACCAAAACTTAGAACAGAAAACGACTACAATCTGACAGAAGTGAAGAAATCGGACTTAGGCATTAATTTTTCCGAGAGTAGATTTTTTATTTTAATCAAAAGTAGAAGTTGCAAAAGTAAAAACTAAACATTTTTAAATGAAAAGGAGGGTGCTATATACAACCTCTCAAGTTTATGATAATGAGATTCAAGTGAAAAGCTTTCTTTTAGAATGTTTTGCATTAAAAAAAATTTATCATCCTACAAACAAACAGTTTAGATCATAACGATGCTTTTAAATCTTTCAAAAATAAATAAAAGATTAAAAAAAAGAAGATTTTTAGATTCCATTTGTAAAAATGAATAGGATTTGCAAATGCTATGAAAATATTCTTTCTTAATGTACTTACTATAAAAATAACCAACAAACTTGTTGGTATTTTTATAAAAAAAGAGTTGAGAATTAAAGCTTAAGTAGTCTTTTAAAAAGTCTATAGATTATTTTGAAGGAGGGAATCAACTCCTTAGCCATAGAAAAGAATAAGTGTGAACATTTTGGGGGGTAAATTTTTCTTATGCCTATCACACAAAACTATAATCACAGAGAACCACAAAGAACCTACGGCGATTTATAAAACTGGAATAAAAAAGGATAAAGTCAACGCATATAGTGTTTTTCTATTAATATTTAAATAACAAATCTAAAGTAATTAAGCAATGATAATTCGCAGACTAATACATCTTCACTTTCAGAATAATAATATTAATAATTGAGAAATAGTGAATGATGTGGTGGAATATAACTTTAGAACTGAAGAACTTATGAAAAAGATTTAAAAATATGGCCTTCGCAAACAAAAGACGCTCTAAGATCATTAGCAACATTCGAAAAGATCGAAAAAAAACCCTGATAAAACTAGGAGAAATAGTTGATTTTCAGTTAAACTTTTTTTTGTGAAACTTGAGATCTACGAGAAGTGATCGTAGAAGAGCGAATTTGAGATGTAGGTACTGCTGGCGAAGAACTCTTCAAGTTACTTGCTCTGTGGGAAAATTGTACATCCTCAAGAAATATGTAAAACTGGCCCGACCAAGATAATTGACTTAGGCACTCTGATTTGTAACAAAAGTTGGATATATCTCTCGTTAACAACAAAACAGAAAATTAGAATTACATTCTCAAGATTTAAACTGAGACAACATCTTTAAGATTTGGTATAAGTACGTCCTTATAGATCAAACGTCAAACCCCACGCATTGTTAAGCCGACGATAGCACTCTGCACGGCAAACCCTCACTTTCGAATAATCGAATCAATGTTGTCTCCTCAATCACTCTCGACCTAGACAAACTGAATAAATGGGGCTCTCAAAATTTAGTTAACTTTAATGCAAACAATACTCAATGTTGTCTAATTTCTAGGCGCGAAAATAAAAATTTCCCTGATATTCACTTCGATTCGAATACCCTGAAAATGTGTGACTTATCCATGTTGGGCGTCTCTGTCGCATCTGACCTGTCTTGGAATGAACACATCTTCTCTGTGGCGAAATCTTCAGCAAGGAAGATTGGCTACTTATTCAGGTCCAAACGATTTTTCAAGCCCCCATATCTTCTCACCATCTACAAGGCCCAAATCCGCCCCTGTCTCGAATACGGCTCTCATCAATGGAGAGGAGCCTCTAAATATTCTCTTGCTACCCTGGATGCAATTCAGAAACGAGCCGTCAGGCTAATTGACGATTCTACACTCACCGACTCCCTTGACTCGCTAGCTCATCGAAGAAATGTCTCTGCCCTTTCCCTTTTCTATAGATACTATCACGTAAAGTGCTCTGATGAGATAAAATCAATAATTAAAATAATAATATTAAAATTTAGCTGTGGCTAATTTTTGCAGTAAGAATTTGAAATTCTGCAATTTCTTGCTTCTTCACAGATTCCAGAGTTGTGCACATATTTGGCGTGAGTTAACTGTTTTTCTACGTCAAAACATACTTTTAGATTTGGAAGATAGCCCATCTGTGACTGTTGGAGAAGAATGACTCCCGGAAAATATCTTGTCCCAATGTATCAGCAATGAATTAAGAACAAAAAAATATGCATTTAAATGAACCTATTATTCGTAATTATGTATAAATAAAGACTAATCATTTTATTCAAGCCTAATGGTCATTAATCACAAAACTAATAGAACACTTTTTTACTAGGTACTAATGTTTTCACATTAAATTCAGTGAATAAATAAATAAAAAAAAATACTTTACTCTGTGAAGGATATTGATTAGGAGGGTCAATAAGTCAATGGAAAGATAAAAATTAATGACAGCCCAAGTCGTGAAAGAGCTAATGGGATAAAATTTGAAATGTTAGGGTAGCAATATATCACCCCTGGGTAAATTAGCATTTATAGGATTTCCAGAAAACAAATCCTTACTGAAATTCAAATCAGATGATTTATTATTGTTGCTAAGACTGTAACAATTGATATTTCATGCAAAATGGCAAAAAAATTTTGAATTTATCTCAGTTTATTTCATTGGTAAATAAAAAAGAGACATTTAAAATAAAGTCAATGATTTTACTACAATGCGGAATTATAAATAAAATAAATAAATAAATAAAAGAGATCTATTTATCTTTTATTTATTATTTGCTATCATACTAAAAGCCTGAAAATGAAATGAAATATCATAAAATAAAAACTATGGGAAGTTGGAATGGTTAGCCCTAATAGGTCAGTTCTGTTTCTCACTGCTTTTATTTGTTTTCTTTTGACGCTTTAACTTTGAAACTACATATTCGATTGAAAGGAAAATTTTACTGCCGAGTTTGAAAAAAAATTTAAGTCTTATAGAATCTAAATACTACTAATGCGCTTAGTAAGAAGTCCGTAGAAAGCGTGATTTACAGCAAGTATTTTAAATACACTTATAAAAAAAAAAAAAAATTTTTTGTATCAAATCGAAATTTATTTATATAGGTCCTGGGAAAGTATCCCGGCGTTTAGAAATGACTCATCTCAAAATTATTAAAAAATTCTACCAATTTTGTCATTTCCTCCTTATAAAACGAATCTGATATCTTAAGTATTTTTGCAGATATAAGCTATCCTACCCATGATATACGATCGAACTTGTACTTGTCAAGCTTATTTTCAGCAATCTTGAACCGAAAGTTCTGAAACTAGAAAGCATGAGATCTTTGTATTGGAATTAGAAACATTTTGGCTTAAAAACTTTCTTTCCTTCTATTCTGAATCGAATATCTTTTCTCTGATTATTACCAGTACGATATTCTAATGAGGTTTTTGGTTAGATCGATTTGGGGTAGGTAGGTAATCCGCAAGAGATTTCAAGAGCTATACTTTCTATGTTTGTTTTATGTTCATTTTTACTCATTCATTATTAAAAAAGCAGCAATTGTAGGTCAAAGAGAGACCCGAGGCTCTTTCATTTCAAAACTTGTTTAAGTGTCTCGTTATAATTTTTACTTTATTTAAAACTATGTCCTTTGCCGGTGCTAGAGATGTAATCATCATAGTTTTTATATTATTCTAAGGAATAAAATGAACCCACCACTATGTTTAATTAAAATATTTTAAGCTAAAATTGGAACTTGTCCTTTTAAATAATTGACTAAATAATTTATAGATCATTATTAATTAATTTTGTTTTTACTTCTATGGGGATCATAATATAAAGAATCTTGGTAGGTATGTCAGCTCTTTAAACTCTTCATTGATAAAGACTAATGACAGATTTTATAAAAAGTCATACAATTTGTATTGACCAGAGTATAATAAAAAAAGTCATTTAATAGGTTTTTGTCACGTGGAAAATGAACTTGAAAAAAGTTAAGAATCTCAAATGAAACGAAATGTTGATTTATGAAGCAGCTTTTTCCCCAGATAAACCAAGAAAAACTCTAGACATCTTAAAGACAACCTGCTTATCTTGCTGGTGGTCTAGAGTAGAATAGAGTTAAATGTCCACCTATTTTACTCGTATATCTTCTAATTCTATTTCTAAAGCCCTAAAAAGCTGCTTTTCTAGACAATTCCGTCAGGGAGGGGAAAGGCTTATCTCAAATTTGAACAACAATTTGAACTCTAATCATTAAGGCCTTTTCAGAGCTACCCATAAAGCTCCGATGACATGCAATGTAAGAATTCATGGGAGGCAGCGTGTAAAATCTTGTAGAAGCCAAACTGAGGTTTGATAGAATATTGTTTTATCATATCACATTTCACATATCGAAGATGGAATTTCATTTAAATTAAGAGAGAAAATCAATTTTCTTTCAATAATAATGTCTTTAAGTTGATACTAACTAGAGGAAATGGGGAAATATTAATTAATTTCGACCTAAGTGAATAATAAAATTTTCGACCTTTGTTGAGACCATGAGGTCAATATTTTTTACTTTATAACCCTTTAAATTTGTCCTTGGAGGCGGACAGTAAAATTCAATACTTTATCCGATATAAAATAAGTTTCGCTATGCTAGGCTATGGAAATAGAAACTTAGGCTACATTATTCCAATGTGAGCACAGTGTAATTGTCAATTAATTTAAAATGCTTAATTTTAGGCATCAAATTTAATTTAAACAATTGCAATTAATTGCGTGGAAAACATTCATTTATTATCTAATAAAAATAACAAATAAAAAAACGAAATTTTAAATTGAGTGTGAAAACAATTAT
>JALMQS010000120.1:5818899-5993147 GCA_024734495.1 Forficula auricularia | reverse complement strand
ATGATATACGATCGAACTTGTACTTGTCAAGCTTATTTTCAGCAATCTTGAACCGAAAGTTCTGAAACTAGAAAGCATGAGATCTTTGTATTGGAATTAGAAACATTTTGGCTTAAAAACTTTCTTTCCTTCTATTCTGAATCGAATATCTTTTCTCTGATTATTACCAGTACGATATTCTAATGAGGTTTTTGGTTAGATCGATTTGGGGTAGGTAGGTAATCCGCAAGAGATTTCAAGAGCTATACTTTCTATGTTTGTTTTATGTTCATTTTTACTCATTCATTATTAAAAAAGCAGCAATTGTAGGTCAAGAGAGACCCGAGGCTCTTTCATTTCAAAACTTGTTTAAGTGTCTCGTTATAATTTTTACTTTATTTAAAACTATGTCCTTTGCCGGTGCTAGAGATGCTAATCATCATAGTTTTTATATTATTCTAAGGAATAAAATGAACCCACCACTATGTTTAATTAAAATATTTTAAGCTAAAATTGGAACTTGTCCTTTTAAATAATTGACTAAATAATTTATAGATCATTATTAATTAATTTTGTTTTTACTTCTATGGGGATCATAATATAAAGAATCTTGGTAGGTATGTCAGCTCTTTAAACTCTTCATTGATAAAGACTAATGACAGATTTTATAAAAAGTCATACAATTTGTATTGACCAGAGTATAATAAAAAGTCATTTAATAGGTTTTTTGTCACGTGGAAAATGAACTTGAAAAAAGTTAAGAATCTCAAATGAAACGAAATGTTGATTTATGAAGCAGCTTTTTCCCCAGATAAACCAAGAAAAACTCTAGACATCTTAAAGACAACCTGCTTATCTTGCTGGTGGTCTAGAGTAGAATAGAGTTAAATGTCCACCTATTTTACTAGTATATCTTCTAATTCTATTTCTAAAGCCCTAAAAGCTGCTTTTCTAGACAATTCCGTCAGGGAGGGGAAAGGCTTATCTCAAATTTGAACAACAATTTGAACTCTAATCATTAAGGCCTTTTCAGAGCTACCCATAAAGCTCCGATGACATGCAATGTAAGAATTCATGGGAGGCAGCGTGTAAACCTTGTAGAAGCCAAACTGAGGTTTGATAGAATATTGTTTTATCATATCACATTTCACATATCGAAGATGGAATTTCATTTAAATTAAGAGAGAAAATCAATTTTCTTTCAATAATAATGTCTTTAAGTTGATACTAACTAGAGGAAATGTGGAAATATTAATTAATTTCGACCTAAGTGAATAATAAAATTTTCGACCTTTGTTGAGACCATGAGGTCAATATTTTTTACTTTATAACCCTTTAAATTTGTCCTTGGAGGCGGACAGTAAAATTCAATACGTTATCCGATATAAAATAAGTTTCGCTATGCTAGGCTATGGAAATAGAAACTTAGGCTACATTATTCCAATGTGAGCACAGTGTAATTGTCAATTAATTTAAAATGCTTAATTTTAGGCATCAAATTTAATTTAAACAATTGCAATTAATTGCGTGGAAAACATTCATTTATTATCTAATAAAAATAACAAATAAAAAAACGAAATTTTAAATTGAGTGTGAAAACAATTATTTTCCTCAGTAATTGCTATTACGAAACATTAAACAAGCATCTAATGACATTAATTAAGGTAATTTTATTTTTATATTGTTTAGTATTTATTAATTCTTTACTTGACTGTACAGACTCGGAGGTCCTTGGCCTACTTCAGCACAGTTCTCCACGAGGGGTGAACAGCGATCTAATATCGTGTACACCTACTTCCACTTTCATTTCCAAGTAGAAGGATCAACAGATGTAGGGGGCATTATTTAATGAATTCCAAAATAATTCCACATAATTCCAAAGACGTGTACCTACACCTAATTCCAATCGCGGTTCACGCCTCGGTTCTCTAAATGGTCCTGGCAATTTATATGCTTATTTACAGAAAACCGCCCAGTTGCGTTTTTTACAGAATGAGGTCAATAGCCTCATGTCCAACCCCTATTAGTCGCCTTCTACGACAAGCAGGGGGTACTGTGGACCTATTCTACCCCCGATCCACAGGGGGAGGGGGAGTTATTTCTTATTACGAATAGCTATATGTCAATTGAAGAAACAAAAATTTGGTCGATAAAAAAATGGATCAGATCAATTTTTAAATAATCAATTTCTGAATATTTCAGAAATTGAAGGAAACAGAATACTTTTTTATTGATAACGATACGCCTTCAGCAAATATTAATGAATTGGTAATTCTGTCTGAGAATAGAAAATAGAAAGTTGATAGAGACGTGTGGTTTACTAATACAAGCTTGTATGCCATAGTTCACCTCATCAGTTACAACTTTTCTACACGATCCCCATTTATCAATCAATTTTTTTTCTGATTTTACATTTAGAAGTTATAAAGCTAGAAGGTGCAAAATTGATATTCAGACAGTCAAAAAATAAATAATGATATTAATAAAATTGAAAGTTTTTTTGCCGAGGGTAGCAGAATTTTTATATATTGAAGGAGACAATAAGAGTGTGTCTTCTGCAGGAATTATAAATTTTATTATTATAATGGACTATAGTTTCGAGGGCTTTCAATTGACAGACTGATGAAGAGCGAAAGTCCTCGAAACTATAGTCTCGTTATAAATAAATAAAATTTATATATTCCAGCAGAAGACACAGTCTTTTATTGTCTCCTTCAATGATATTAATGCCTTAAATAAAGCATACAAACATTTTTTACTTTACCATACCATAGGGTATGGTCAAGTATTGTAATCGTGCATGAAAAAAGTGGTTTTTTTTTGCTTCTTTTTTTCGAAATATCTCAAAAACGGTTCAAACTATTTTGGTTAAACATTTTGCCGAAACCATGACATTTCGGTCTACAAAAAACGCCTTATAAATGATCATCGAAAAAAATTATATTTTTCAAGATAATAATTGTTTTTTGAAAATGTCCGTTAGTCTGTTAGTTTATTATTCTGTAAGAAAGTGCGTTACCAAATTTTTTTTATTCTCTTGTTAAAAATGTGTGTTGCTACCGCTTGAAAAGATAATTTTTACTTTTCGAGAAACATTGGTACGAAATTTGAATGATTGTTGACAATTATTGTTGCAAGCGAGACAAGAAATTTATAAATTAAATTAGAAATAGAGGAAAAAATATTTCACAGATGACTGGAGGCAACCATGAATCGAGACTATTCCTTTTCCGTTTTGTGGGAATCCAGACGGACATACAGTCAGGGAAAAAATAATTTAATTAAGTGATTTATGGCTTGTTTCTCTTAGTTTTTGTTTTAAATAGTAAGGTATATTAAAAAATGATACAAAACGGTTGCATATATACAAGGGGCACTCGAGTGAACATGACTCAAAAGAGCGGCGAAATAAGGAATGAATTGAAGCATTCTTTTCTTGCTATCTCATGGATCAAGGGTCCAAAAACAAGTCTAGACAAATAAAAATTATTTTCATTAATAAACTAATAAATTATAATTAAAGAAATTCGGGAACTTTTGAACAATCAATATTTTAAATGGCACTAAGAAGATCTCACTCTCAATATACATGACATTACAAGACACAGAAAAGTCAGAGCTTGTCTCAGACAAGTCAGATCTTATCTATACCAGTTAGAATTTTTTAAAGAGCTCGCTAGATGGGTGGAGCCAATTTCCACGCCAGACTTACCGAGTCCTGAAAAAAGTTTTTACTTTGTTCTTAATTATTTTTTTCTTTCTAATTTACTTCTTTTAGCAAACATGGCAATATATAATAAGTACCTACATTCATTTCATGCTTAAAATTAACGTCATCTGAATTTTGATATAATGGAATAAAAAATTCCAAATTTACTTTAGCAGCTAATCCTTTAATCAAGCTATCTAATTGTATATTGTCTAATTGATTTAATCCCATTGCTGAATCTCCAAATCAATAATTCTGTGCTCATTAAGCTTTCTATCTGTCGTTAATAACATTCTCCACTAAATATGAACAAAGGGAAACCGCTTTCAGCCAGGCGTCATGCAGCGTCGTACCTCCGGCTTGTTCAAATTCCAAACCAATCAGAACGCTTCCTTATTAGTCCTTAACTAGTTCGTTATAAATTTGTGATGCTCTCCAGAACAGCGGAACTAAGCACGTATTTCGGGTTTAAATGATTCCTTAAAGTAAACCCTGAATGAAAAATAGTTCCAACTTTTTTGAAAAATCTTAATGAATTTAATTTTGAACTAATTCACACACCCATCAATTAATCATGTCACCAGAATTCATGAGAGAAAACATCGAGAGACAAAAAACTAATTCAGATCAATTTCCAAGAATTAAATTTCTGAAAATTTAAGAAATTGGAAGAGAAAATTTGGTAAAAGTGCAGAATAAAATCCGTGACGTCACATGAAAACACTGTCGCCAAGTTCGAAAATTTGAATATGGGAAAGTCTTGTCCGGTTCGGTTATTTTTTATTTATATAATGGTACTGATACAAGAAGAAGTTGCACCGAAAAGGTTCAACCTCTGAAGTCCGCGGTGGATCCTTGTATCTTGGAATAAGAAGAGTTTTAGGGATTGGGCCGGAGTTGAAAGTGTTCGTGGATGCGTGTCTTGAAAGATTGAAGGTTATATGTTGCTGGGAAGATGGTCGGGGGAAGAGAGTTCCAGTCTCTAGATGTCATAGGGATAAACGAGTTTGCTAATGCGTTTGTTTGGTTAGTACCTATCTAATTTAAGGTTAGGATTTATTCAGTTCTGATCTATGGTTAGGATACCTCAATGTTTTTTTTAAGCTAGGTTGAAGCTCAAAGGACTTGTTTATGAACTCTCAGAGATAAAAACGCTTCAGAATTCGCAGACGCCTTTAACGAGGCAATTCAAACAGGCCTAGAAATCTATGTCCCCTCAAAATCGATTAAAGGAAACAAGGATTCTAAGCCCTGGTTTGGTAAACAATGCGCAGATTCCGTCCGTGAAAAAAACAAATCTTTTCAGAAATGGCAACTTTCACGTCTAGAATGTGACCGAATTGCATTTACCAAATCGCGAAGCTCATGCAAAAAAATCATCTCTGAGGCAAAAAAATCATTCGATCAGAGGATAGCTGACCGTCTCGCATCTTGCCCCAATGGAAAACGGGCCTTTTTCTCTTTACACAAGGCAATAAATAGAAATTTCGCGTCTCCCTCACTTCCGCCCTTCTTTCACCCAAATGGTTCAGTAGCCACGACCCCCACTGAAAAAGCTGAATCACTAGGCTCCTATTTCGCAACTAACTCCACTTTAGATGACAAAGGGCTTAACCCGCCCACTTATACCCCCCAAATCAACCTCATGGGCAAAATAATTTTCAGGCCCCAAATAATCATAAAAGCCATTAATAAATTAAATTCCAACTCCGCCGCTGGTCCGGATGATATCCCACCAATTCTCATTAAAAAATGCGCCCCTGAACTTGCCCCTATTTTATCTAAGCTATTCCAACTCTCTTACGAATCGGGCATATTCCCCAAAAGCTGGAAAATAGCCAGAGTCACACCTATTCCTAAAAATGGGACTCTTCACAAATCTCTAATTGGTTATAAACCAACACGTCCTTCATCACTTAGAAAATAATAAATTAATTCACGATACGCAATATGGATTTAGACAAAATCGTTCCACAGGCGACATCTTAACCTATGTCACCCACACCTGGAACAAAACTCAAGAGCCCGGAAAAGAAACCCAAATATGTGAGCTATCCATGTTGGGCGTCTCTGTCGCATCTGACCTGTCTTGGAATGAACACATCTGCTCTGTGGCGAAATCTGCAGCAAGGAAGATTGGCTACTTATTCAGGTCCAAGCGATTTTTCAAGCCCCCATATCTTCTCACCATCTACAAGGCCCAAATCCGCCCCTGTCTCGAATACGGCTCTCATCTATGGAGAGGAGCCTCTAAATATTCTCTTGCTACCCTGCATGCAATTCAGAAACGAGCCGTCAGGCTAATTGACGATTATACCCTCACCGACTCCCTCGACTCGCTGGCTCATCGAAGAAATGTCTCTGCCCTTTCCCTTTTCTATAGATACTATCACGGCAGGTGCTCTGATGAGATACAATCAATAATTCACCCCAAAGCATGCTTTGCACGTAGCACGCGTTTTGCCGACTCCCAACACTCTTTCGCGGTCAAATTAGAAAAAGTGTCGGACAACTTCATTCGCCAATACATATATCCCCATGACTTCAAGGAACTGGAACTCTCTCCCAGCACTTATAATCTTTAAACCTTCAAGATTTTTTTAAAATGAATATAAAAGTTCATTGCCGAAAGCAATACTGAATTTACACCATATAAGTTATGGCTATATGTTTAAATTTAGAATCACTAGGTCTTTTTTGCCCATTCAAGAACTAGAAGTGTTAAAGAATATGAATTATATTACTAATTTTTCCAAGCGTTTCGGTTATTTTTTTTGGTTTTTAGAAATTAAGCCTTGAAGCTAACCGCCCCTTATCATTGCAGAAATACCTACAATTTACTTTAAAGGTTGGTTTAAGGTTAATTTAAATACTATGTTAATTTACGTTTGGTTGGTGAAAACAGGACATAAAGAAATTAATTCCAGGGATACAAGAATTTCGAAAAATATTATATTTCAAAATTCAAAAATTTCACTTGTATTTAAATCATAATTTAATGATTTTTTTTTAATTTGAATATACGAGGGAGGAGATAAATGATAAATAATCATTTTTGAATTAATATTTTTTTTTTAATCAAATAAATTATATATTCCAAAAATTATATGTATAAATGTGTTTGAACCCCAACATTTGAGCTCCCCTAGCATATTTGAAATGTGTTAGGAATGCGTAAAGGGGGATAGAGAAAAGCTGAAAAATATATATTCAGAATGGAATCCGGCTAAAAAAGCTGCGAATGTCATTCCAATTCTGAATTCTGTGAAATCCGATCATAAATATTTCCACATCCACAAGGATTAAAAACAGCAGTCATCTATTTTTATTTATTGTTTGTATAATTTCGACAGCCCTAAGATAAATTATAAATAAAAATTGTCAGGATCTCTCATTTCTACCTGACGTGTTTTTTCATTAGAATTTCACTTTTGTAGAAAGATAAAACAAAAGACCAACTTGATACCTATACGCTTTAGCTAAGTTTTTTTAGAATATTCTTGTTTCTAGATATTTTTTAACGAGAATTTCATTCATTTGTTAAATATTTTATTTTTAATTATTTTTTTTTTAGATTTGCCGAAAAAACGTAATTTATATTAAAATTTTTCTTAAGTAGTTTGTTTTTTAAATAAACTTACTAGAATTTTGTTAAGTGGGAGATAAATTTAACTTAATTTATCGAACGGAGAATTTACCACTGCTCGAAGCCCTTAAAATTTAGTAAATTGGATATTAGATTGTATCTAACTTTCTGAGATTTGGCTCGTGATCCCGGCTTCTTTCCTTCTACTCTGTTCTTTTCACGATGGAGGGGCCAGCCCATACAGGCCTTTAGGAGATGGACCTTCTGGAGAATCTCCTTCTCACATCGATATCATTAAAAAAAAAAAAAAGAAATGTATTTTATTTTTTTAATGGAATAATTTTTCTCTTGAAAAATCTTCACTTTAATAAATTAAAAATAAATACAATCATCGAATTTCTAATAGAAAATACGATTTAATGAAAAAATGCATTCTTTTTTGATATTTTTTTTAATATTTTTAGCAATAACAATGGAAAATTCCACTTCTTTTCTATTATATTATATAAATATGCAATATAAATTTTATTTACTTTTTTCGTACCATTAAATCTCACCCTCTAATGCTAACTGAATTCGTTTTTTTTTGCAGCTTCTATTTAATCAAATTTTTCACGTTCAATATAACGCCCCTATTAATTTTTTCACAGAATGGTCCAATTCTTTTATGCTAGTCAAACAAAATTCCAAAAAAAAATATTGCTACTGATTCTGAGTAGGTATAACATGAACATGCAGAACCTAAAAGTACTTTAAATGCTTATAAAAAAGAGTGTTGAAAGGAAAGGATGGAGATGAACGTGTCTTTAGGATTTTTACTTTACAGGGGTATGGCCAAGTATTGTAATCGTGAATGAAAAAAGGGATTTTTTGCTTCTTTTTTTCGAAATATCTCAAAAACGACTGAAACTATCTTTATTTTGGTTAAAAAATTGGGCGAAACCATGGCATTTCCGGTCTACAAAAAAGCCTAATAAGTGAACATCGAAAAAATTATATTTTTTGAGATAGTATGATAATTGTTTTGTCAAAATGTCTGTTAGTCTGTCTGTTAGTCTGTGCGTTACCAAATTTTTGTGGACGAGCTAGCTCAAAAACTAGTGGGAATATCGAAACCAAATTCCACACTAAGTTTTGGCCCATTAAGATTAAGAGCTGATTAGATTTTGGTACATATCGATCCAAAATTAAGGGGGGCGAGGGGGGTTAAAAATTAAAAATCTAGGCCATTTGAGCTAACTCAACCAAATTTTGTATACATAATCAGTGGGACCCCAGGAGTCTAAAAATGCAAAAACTAACCGCCCAAATTGGGGGGGAGGGTGTAGGGTCAAAAAATGAAAATCTAAGCTCTTTTTTTTTTTTAATGCAATCGAATGCAAGAAGGAGTGCACCAGTAAAGATGCAGCTCCTATGGATCTCGAAAGACCCTTGCATTACCGAAGAGAAGGGAAAGTTGAAAAAGTGAGAGTGTGTAGACGTAGGTGTCTATGCACTCCGGTTTTGAAGGTTTGAAGATTATAGGTTCTGGGAAAGATGGAGGCTGGGAGAGAGTTCCAGTTCCTTGAAGCCATGGGGATATATGTATTGGCGAATGAAGTGGTCCGGCACTTTTCTAATTTGACCGCGAAAGAGTGTTGGGAGTCGGCAAAACGCGTGCTACGTGCAAAGCATGCTTTGGGGGGGAATTATTGATTTTATCTCATCAGAGCACCTGCCGTGATAGTATCTATAGAAAAGAGAAAGGGCAGAGACATTTCATTGTACCAAACTCAACCAAATTTTGTATACATAATCAGTGAACCCCCAGAAGTCTAAAAATGCAAAAATTACCCCCTCCCCTACATGATTATAAATAATTTGATTAAATATTAAATATAAGTGAGGGGCCAGGTTGTATGGTAAAGTTAAGTCGATGGCCACATCAGAACACGTCAGCTTATTTTAATAAGAAGAAAAAAAGGGACGCATTGAGAAAATGTAGCACCTATAGGATGAAAAATCTCTGATAGACACATGGATTACCGAAAAGAGAGTGTGGAAATCGGGTGCAGACGAAGGAGTGAGTATCTGCACACTTGAAGTATTGACGATTTTAAGTCTCAGAAGACGAGAAGTTATGAGGATATACTAAAGGCAAATGAACTGATTCTACACTTCAAATTTTTTTTTACAAAATAAAGCTAAGTGTTTTCAGAATTGAACACCCACCAGAATAAAACAAACCTTTTTACACAATGCTTAGTTTTAAGTATACAAAATATTCCAATGTTAAGATATTTTAGAATTTAAAATTCTCAGACTTGATCTTTAAAAAGCAGATTTTTTCGAATTAAAAAATTATTCTTTTTGCTCAGCAGGCGAAGATTGTCAAACAGGACTGAGCAGGACTTGAACTATGTTAAACTTTAATCGTTTTCAAGCTTTGTTTATACATATCTATCAGAATTTCGAAGCCCATGATAACTCAAAAAACAGGAGGTCGTAGAAAGTTGGATCGACTGGAAAATGTTTGTGATTCCGTAAAAAATAATTGATTAGATTTTAGGTTATGTTGCATTATTACTCGTATTGTTATATAGAGAGTTATCGAACGGGTTGTTGGTAATAAGCTGAAATTCAGCCGATAAGTTTTTATCAAGCTTTACGTTTTGCAGAATTTAACTTTCTAATTCAAACAGATCGCTGATAAAAATTGTTTTAAAAACTTATATTTGCTAAAATATACCGTGTCTTAAAATCATGGTCACCTTTTCATGTAATTTGAATTTGAAATTCCTCAACTTAATGTATTAAAAAGCAGATTTTTAGGGTCAAATCACAAATCAAAAAATCTGCATTTAAAATAATTTACAAAATAACGCCATAGTGTGATATTAGTGAAATTTGTGAGCTAGTTCCGGCAATATATAACTAGTGTGCGTATCACACAACTTTGACTCACAAACTCCCCTTTGAAATCATCGTACCCATTTTAGGAATATGTTGTTAAGCAAACTAATTTAAAAATAATCGTTACTACGGTTTTTGAGGAATTTTGAAAAAATCCAAACATGCTTAAAAGTAAAAGGATGCACCTGGATCTTCGATTTCAACCAAAATTTCTTCTAATTAGTACAAATCATAAGTTTCTAATTTCGATTATCTTCAATCTATCTTTTCTGAATTACCTATATTTGTTTTAAATATTTTTTCAATAAGCCTAATTAACTTCCTTCCTGAGAACAAATCAATGAAGTTCCCCTCTACTTGATGCAAATAAATATGTATAATAGTCCAAGAGCTGGTGACACATTTTTGAGTACGGATTTGACCCAACTAAAAATAATGCGTAATAGTACCGTCTATGATAGTTGTACAAGGAATGGCCAGTCTGGCTGGTCTAAGCAGGTGGTGTTGTGAGTGCGGTAAAAAATACATATGTGTTAAAAAATATTTTTGACCCACAATGAAATTATAAAAATTATAATTTATAGTCAATTATAAACATAATATATTCACCCCAGACCATTTGAGTGGTGGGACGTGGAACCAGCATGCTATTTTTTTGCATGTTGTAAAAATACACTTTGAGTGGTCTGGTTCCACGTCCCGCCACTCAAATGGTCTGGGGTGAATATATTATGTTTATAATTGACTATAAATTATAATTTTTATAATTTCATTGTGGGTCAAAAATATTTTTTAACACATATGTATTTTTTACCGCACTCACACTATGCGCAGTACCTGCTCCACCTGCTTAGACCAGCCAGACTGGCCATTCCTTACAACTATCATAGACGGTACTATTACGCATTATTTCTAGTTGGGTCAAATCCGTACTCATAAATGTGTCACCAGCTCTTGGACTATAAATATAAGTCAATATGTAATATATATTTATATATCGTCGACTTAGAGAGTAAGCCTGCTAACTCACAACAAGGAAATTTTACTGGGAAGAGAAAAAACAAACAAAATTGAATATTGTTGTTATGGAAAAAAACTTTTTTTCACATTTTTTTCCTACAACTTACGATCGTTATATTAAGTAGCAGTTTTACTTGGACGGTGCTGCATTTCTTTTTCTTTCGAACTGTGTTAATATGTCATATATGATAAAAAATAGTGTTAGCAGGTTTACACTCTAAGCCGACGATATATTATATTCACCTACATAATATATATACAGGTTTATTTGAATGAAAAAGATCATATATGCAATCTAAATCTTTTCAGTTTAACTCTCTTCCCTTTATTTAAATAAGAATAAAAAATATATTTTTGAAGAACTTATGATGTTATGATACAACCATGTTGATTTAAAAAAGAAAAAAGCGTTTTGCAAAAATTAGCGCCCCACATCCCACAAAAAATTAAGTAAAGTGATAGGTACTTTCGATTGGCCGATTTTAACCAAAAACTTTATGAACTCCTTCAAGTCCATATCCAGCTAAGTTTCGAATTTTATTGATTTAACATAATATTTATCAAATAACAAATAATTATGTGAAAGTAGAATTATAAAATATATATTTTATAATATAATTTTTTTGTTTTCATATTTGAGGATTTTGATATTAATTTTACCCATTAATTCATCATCAATACTGAATGTGTAATTCTGTAAGCATTACATATTTGTCAAAAATATTCATTTTAGTATTGTATGATTATTTTATTAGTGTAAAGTTATGAATACTCTAATACTAATCCTATTATACTTGTATGATTGCTTTATATTATTCAAATATTTTTATTTACTTAAATTTTAGATTTATTTTCAATTCATTATATAATCGGTTTTTAAATTTTAAGTAAATTCGAATAATCGCTATTTTGATAAATTAATTGAATCGGACAATACCTTCAGATGTCATATTTTTCCATGTTATATTCAAATCAATGAATCATTAAAGCAAATTTGTTTTCAATAATATAGAATTTATTTTGATAAAAATAATGAAAATAAAAAAGTGTAAATATTTTGACATTTAATAGAAAATAATATTGGAAAAGCATAATGGAATTATGACAGATTATAATCGAACAAATAAAATGGAATTAAGGACAATTAATATAAAGTTATGAAGTGCGTAGGAATAGAAATACAACCTGTAGCATACGATTAACCTATTAAGCAAATCGATTGAAAGATAGGAAATAAATATTTGACTTTTTCTAGTCCACAATTTTCGAAAAAGCAATATAAAATTAGTGGCAAAAGTAAACTATTTCAAGACTTGGTATTCTCTTTACAAATTGGATAATAATTTTAAGTAATAGAAGGCAGCCCAGGGGTATTGATGAAAGAAAAAATTAACACATATTCATATATGAATAAGAAAAATAGGGGGGGGGAATTGTTTTTTCTATGCTTTAAAGTGCACAATTTCTAGTCCATAATTTTCGAAAAAGCAATATAAAATTAGTGTCAAAAGTAAACTATTTCAATACTTGGTATTCTCTATACAAATTGTATAATAATTGAAAGTAATGGAAGGCAGCCTAGGGGTATTGAGGAAAGAAAAAATTAGCCCGTACATATATGAATAAGAAAAAGATAGGAAAAAATAAATGTTTTTTCTATCCTTCTGCTAAGGAAAAAAAAGTTTTAAACACTCCTGTGGAGAGAGGAAGGACGTATTTTATTTGTTTCCTTCATTGACCCCTTGAAACCCTGAAGAAGGAGGGAAGAATCCTCCGAAACGTCGGTTTGAAGGGAAAAGAGGAAGGAGTCCAATAAATTACACCTTAATTGGATATTTGTTAGTTTTTCTTTCCTCTGGGCTGCCTTCCATTACTTCCAATTAAAAATTTCTACCAGTATGTCTCTCTCCAGAGAAAATTTCGTGCAAATAAATTGGATAATAATTTTCCAATTGTGTCTGCGAAGGTTTTTGTGGGAGAAAACTAAAACTTGTCACAAAAGTGGATATTAATAATAAAGTGTAGGTATGCCAAATTTCAGCTCATTAACAACAAGCGGTTTCAAGAGCTTTCTATATACTATTTGATTATTTATTTCTGACTTTCTCAAACTGGAATTTGGGATGTTATAAAAAATAATGTAATATAATACAAATATAAATATTTTGGAACAAAAAAGAGCTTTTCACGAACTTCACTTTTTGAATTATGGTGCTTATTGGAATCCAAACTCACAGATGCTATATATATATCATTTATTTTTTATTAATAATGATTTTCAGTCGAGCGATAGTTTAGTTGATGGACATAAATATATCTCAACATAAACACTTGTGTAAAAAAAGGCCAAGTTCGATTAATAAAATCCGTTTGCCAAAAAAGTAGTGAGATCTAATGTGCTGCCAAGTTCAACATCATCAATTTATTAAATGAGTTGAGAATATATTAGTAACTTCAATTAAAACGCATGTTTTTCATTTCACATGCCGCTCTATATTTTTTATTGATTTCACATTTTTAGTTGAAATTATTTTCATAAAACTTGGCTTTTACGCATTAAATTATTATTATTGCCGTGCCCCCAGATTAAGTTTCATGTAGGTGCATACACAACACAACTGCAGATAAACTCGATTATTTAATCAAAATCGATTGATGAGCACTTTTGATAAAACATCGAGCTTAGTTAGTTAATTAGAGTTGGTTATAAATTGATAATTCATCAAGATTTCAAACCAACCCAACTGAATTGTTGGGTCAACTGAAAACCGACTGTGAGTGCCTAGCCTTAGGGTTAAGTCTACTAATAAACTACTACAAAAATAACTTGTTTTTATTAACTAATTACTAGAAAATATCAATTGGAGAAATAATATTTGCATTTTTTTTTTTTTTTAATGATATTGATGTGAGAAGGAGATACACCAGAATGTGCATTCCCTAAAGGCCTGTATGGGCTGGCCCCTCCATCGTGAAAAGAACAGAGTAGAAGGAAAAGAAGCCGGGATCACGAGCCAATCTCAGAAACTTAAATACAATCCAATATCCAATTTACTAAGGTTTTAAGGGCTTCGAGCAGTGGTGCATGATTAAATGAAAAGTAAATTATCCTATCAGCTCATATATTAATTTGTTTTCTACTTAGTTATTACTAGCTGCAAGGCCCGCCTTCGGCGGCCCTCTTGCTAGCCAGGCGACTTGCCCCCTGGACCCCCACCCCGAAACCCACTCAGCACCCCGAACTACCTCACCACCCCAATGTACAGACAAAACCTTAATTTTATAAATATAGATTTCATTTAAATTGGGAACCATGACGACACCTGGACACCCACCCCTTGAAGCCCACCCAGCACCTCCACCCACACCACCACCCCAATGTACAGACAAAAACTTAATTTTATATATATAGATAATTTCATTTAAATTGGTAACCATGACGACTGTTTTTGTTGGGAGACGGACATAGGTACTCATAAGTTTCCTTGGTATTTGCGATCGCGAATCGAATGCAGGTGATTTTTGTCAGATATTAAGTGAAAATAATATCCGAATTTATATATTTCTGTGTTGAAATAATGAATTTAAATAATTTTCTAAAAAATATATTAAAGAATAATTAACATATTAAAGAGAATTATATTAAACATTTTTTCATTCTCTCTTGGTCCAGACTCTAATAGCCTCAACCAGCAGTAGTCTCGCGATATATATATATATATATATATATTCATTTAAAAGCGCGATCAAAAATTCTCTATAATATGTTAATTATTCTTTAATATATTAATGAGAAAATTATTTATGGACATAGGTACATACATACATACAGAGGCAGACACAAATGCGCTTTAGTAGTATAGGATTTCTTCTTTAGGTTTTTTGGTATTTGAATTCGATTCCCAAGAATGCGATTACAGTCCTTCTAAACATGCTAGCAAAATTATCTAAAACGTCTTAGATTAAGTAGAGGACACCCTCATGCCTCATTGGCTTTTCATCATTATCATCTTCGAGTTTACAGTCTTAAGACATTATTGGATAAAAAATACTTGGTATGTTTCACATTAAGACAGTTTCGACACAACCACCCGCCTCAAGAGAAATGCAAGACATTTTAACAATATGAAAATTAAAATTGGTGGTTAGTCACTGAAGATGAATAAACTAGTAGCCGAAACATAATTAAATTTCTAAATGATTGAAAGGATAATTTTATATGAAAATATCTAGAGCTAGATTACAAAAACAAAATAATAAGTTATAGTAAAAAATTATGATTATTCATTTAATTAATTTATGATTTTCAATATTCACTCTCACGAAGAAAAGGATTTAATTAATCAGAAAATTTGAGTTTTTCTCAAAAGTAAGCATTATTAAATCTTTAATCAATTTAATAATCTCCCTGTTGTGAAAGGGTATGTTATTGTGTTCAAGGGCACGTTTTGTATATATGTAGGTATTCATTATGAAACAAGAGTTAATGGGCCTACTTAATATGTTTTTGGAATTAATTTTCTCGTAGTGAGAAATTTAACTAATGACAAATGTAATTATAAAATGAGGGATCATTTATTTCTAATTGATTGTCAGAGCAAATTAGATTCAGATGAATGAATCTTAGTATTAAATATATATTCAATATGAAACAGATTGAAAAGAGAGAAAATATGTCTTTATTAACAATTTCTAAAAATTAAAATATTGTATAGGCATATAAAATATATTTGTTTTGTATACTTGAAGAAATTTAAGAAGAAAATAAGCTGATGTGACCATCCACATGACTTTATCATAGACCTGGCTCCTCTCTTATATTTAATAACGAGCTTTTCGTGTGTGCCTTTGGCACGCCCTCGAAACTCGGCCCTCCGGGCTGGTGACCCTGGCGGGCGGCGTCTCGTTCCAAAAATGTTATTCCTCTTAAAAAACCACACTCTAAATGTATACCTGTAAACTTCCGAAAATACACAGTCTCTTAAAAGTTTCGTCTCATTTTCGTCCTGACACAGCTACAGAAATGAGGCTCTAGATATGAATCTGGAAGTATTTTCTTTTCTATAATCTACAGCATTGTGATATTTTTTGTGTGGAAATAAATTTATTTAAATAAGTGGGATCGTGTGAGGAGGAGAATTATATTATATCATTTTTTTAAAATTTGGGATCGATAATCGATATAAGCTCCAAATATTTAAAAGAGATCAGGTGTTGTTTGTATGACAGGCTGCTCCATCCAGTATTGCCATGAGAAACTCATATGGGCATGCGTGTCTTAAGTCGTTCAATTTTGTAAAAATCAAAAAATAAGAATAACAAAATTTAGATTTTTAAAAATAATAAAAAAGTGGAAAATTATTAAAAAATAAACAAATAATATATAAAATATAAATCAAATAAGATGTGATTAATTTATCTTTTTGTGCGCAAAGAAAAGCGAATTGAATATTTAATTTTTGAGTGGTGAGGGGGGGGGGGAGGAATAATTATCAATATATTTAATGTTTCTTAATTTAAAATCAATTGGAGTCTTTCATTTCGAAATTCGAGCTCAAATTATAATTATATTTCAAATTTCCCGCAAATATACCGACGGCATCAGCGCTCCCTGTCGGCAGCATTCTCTGAGCGTTGCTGCAAATTAATCTAGGCTATTATATATAGTATTAATAAAATAATTTATAATTATTTACTAAAGAATCCCTTATTAATTTTGGGCCCATTAGCAATTAATAATATCTCCTTTTAATTATGAGACTAGCTAGTTTATTAGAAATATCAGCTTTCTTAGATTTTTGTTTGAAAAAATATTTGATGTATTAACAAACAAACGTTTCAAGACTTTTTTACTTTCACATTTATATTAACGTGGAGGTATTGCGATTCTCTGTCTGGGTCCTGACTCTTTGAGAACTTGTATCTCAGAGATGAAAAAAGTTAATTTCATTTTGTAATTTCTAGTTGGAATGAATCGATGCCCTTAATAGTTGGCAGCCATAAGTTTCAGAGCTACGAAATTCCAAACTTAAGCTCGATATAGGCTAGAAGGAATACAGCAAGCTGTTGGTTGAAATCGGAAAACCGAAAGTGGAGATTTACATGAAAAAATTTTCGTTTTTTTTTTTATTTTCTCAAAAAACGGCTCTAACGATTTTTTTAAAAATTAGTGTATTTATCAAGTGTCATGAGTTATTAGTTATGTCAAATTTTTTAATCCGATTGAAATTTGACACAACTAATAACACATGACACTTGATAAATACAGTCATTTTTAAAAAAAATCGTTAGAGAAGTTTTTGAGAAAATCAAAAAAAAAAATTACTTTCCCAAGCTTCGCATTGGATAAAGTAAAAAAAAATGGTTGCCTGTAAAGTCGGTATACGGGCGAAAGTTTTACGTGACAACGACTTTGAGTGGTAAAATAATTTTAATGTGAATATTCATTCGTATAGTAGGAAGAAGGATGAAATAATAGTAACAATTTAAAACATTTATTTATACAAAGAATTATATTTAAAACATTAATTTATACAAAGAATCTCGCACTGAATTTCATATTAACAAAATTTTATTTTTACCTTTACACATACATACGTATTTATATACAAATATACATACAATAACTTGCAATACATTTGCGTACAATGAAACAGCGTTTACTACAACTTAACTTGTTCCTATCTGAGTGATTTTGTTGAGGATAGGGCGATGATAGGAGAAATATGAAATGAAAGGAAGTGCGTGCGTGCCTTTCACTTTTTATGTCTGTCTCTCTCGCTCTTAGGCGGGCTAACCATGCCCGAGTGGAAGGGACGCGTGCCTCTCACTCGCTCTCATTGTGAGCGCATAACGTGAGCGGAGCGTAACGCAGTTTCTTGAAGTGTCACCCGGCAAACCAATTTATAAGACGTTGTCACGTCAAAAAAAACGAAATAAAGAAAGGGGGTGTAAATTAGTAGTGTCGCGATGATTTCAAATAAATAAAAATGTGAAAGTCGTGTGGTGAACACACCAGTTGATTTTATAAAAGATACATTTATAATTAGTTCTGATTTTTACTATTGTCCTACAATCTTATATTTTGGTACAAAAAATAATATAAATGAGCTTCAATTATTACAAAATAAGTGTTTGAGATCTATTTTGAAATGTGATAGATATACATCGATTAGAACCATGCTGGAATACCTAGGTTTTTTGAATGTGAGTGAATATCTGTACTTACATACAAACAATGAGTTTTATCTACAAATTATATCACAGGGAGTTAGCACATTATTTAAACTTCACAATAGTGAATAAAATGCATGAACACTATACGAGATATAATGATAGAATATATGAGGCATTCCACGCCAAAAAAATTTTAAATTTTGATATCCTTCATTTTTTGACATTTTTTAGTAACCATCAAAAAACTCTCCTTGGTAAATTTTGAAATTTTTTTGATCACCGGTTTAAAAGATATAAAATTTCAATGTTTCGCTCATAACTTCTTTCAAAAATGGTCCAAATTCAAAAATTCGAAAAAAATAGTAATTATCATAGGACCACTATCAACCTGGTCTTAAAATTTGTAGAATGAATAGAAGTTTAAAATAAAAAATTATCAAAAAAATCGAATAATAGGTACATATACTTACTAAGATCAGTTTCAAAAACAAGATAAAAATTTTAAAACTCAAAAATCGCATATAAAAACACTTTAAATAATTTTTGTATTTATTTTTTCTAAAAAATAGATATGTAAAAAATAAAAATTTCAAAATAAAAAAAAATGGAATTTGGACCATTTTGGAAGAAGTTATAAGCGAAAAACCGAAATTCAATATCTTTTAATCAAAAAAATACATAATTTACCAGAAAGATTTTTTGATGGGTACTGAAAAATGTCACAAAATGAAGGAAATGAAAATTTTAAATTTTCCAAACCGTCCGATTTGACATGGAATGGCTCATACGTTATGTACCTAATGTATGTAGATATACCAAAAACTCACTTTATTTCAGGGGGTTGAGAAATTCAATTCTCTGCCGAGTGAAGTAAAAAATTCAACAAGTGTGAGATTATTTAAAATTAATTTGAGGAAATATATGGAGGGAAAACTGAAAAATGTTACATAGACATTTGAACATATATTGTAATTATGTATTATAGTGTAATATTTATGTAAATACATTTAAATAAATAAATAACTTTGATGCACACAGATGATTATTTTATGTAGAAATTTCCCCTTTTTGTGAGTTCATGAGGTTTATTTGGCCCCAGAGGTGGTTGGAGTTACTCAAAAAATAAAAAAAAAATATATACATACTAATCTTCTTTCTTTATTTTAGTCAAATTTATAAATCGATTTATAAATTTGACTAAAATAAAGAAAGAACATATAATATATATATATATGGTATATATATATATATATATATTTTCTTTAAAAATTTTTGAGGAACTCCAACCACCTAAATAAACTTCACGAACTCCCCAAAAAGGGAAATTTCTAAATAAATAACGATTTGAATTAATTTAGTTAAATATATATCTTTTAATTTTGTAGTGGTGTTATTTTTAACCAAAAATGTTATGTCCTTAATATCGTCATAATTTTTTTTACTTTATCCAATTCGAAAATCGATTTTTCCACGTTTTCAGTAGAGGTTGCCATTAATAGTCAAAACATCAAATATAATAATAAGGTTATTCCTCTAGTATTAGATAAGAATCGATCGTAATTTTTGATTTTAAGCCGATTCCTCCATGTCTTCAGCAATGGTTACCAATAATAATCGAAACGTCAAAAATCTAATGTAGAATTGTTATTCCTCAAGTATTAGATGAGAATCGATCGCTATTTTTGAATTTAAGTCAACATGGACTGCAAATTGCAAGTGATATCTGATTAATAATAAAGGAATAAACATATTAATATTTGAAATGACTTTGGATAAAGTTTAGCAACGATCCGTTGTAGTTTATTTATAAATATGTATATTGGTATTAATTGTTATGTTTAAGTCCAATTAATTATATAGGTACTTTTAAAGCGATTTCTTTGCTTATCCCCTTGAATCAATTCAATCATATTAATTGAATAATAATTTTCCTCCAATGTTTAATTGGTTGTATATATTCAATACCTGAGTTAAATTGAGAGTAAAGGAGAGAGAGGATATTAGGTGTCGAAAGATAGAAAGAGAAAGAGATAGGAGGACAACCTGTTGCCGTTCTGGAAGGGATCCGGTTCAAAGAAGCGCCCGGACTCACATCGCATTGGATTTCAATGGAGGCTTTTCCTTATTTTGCATTTATCAACGACAAATAAGAATAATTGCGCTTACAAAGGCAGTTGAATTTCATTCATCAGCAATAAAGAGAACGTAAATCGATTTTCAAAATAAATTATGAAATTCAGGAGAGAAAGAAAATGCAGAATTTAGATAGGCATTGTACGAGGGAAAAATATCACCCCCATATACCGGGTGAGTTTTTTATCTTGAGACAGTCTTATAACTCAAAAACAATACATAATATGAAAAAAGTTTCAAATAAAAGTTTATTTATATCGAGGGGGAAACTAAACTACGCTATTGTTTGCCGATCTAGAACAAGCTTTCAAGGGTATTTAGGGGTCAACTTCTGTTTTTTAAATAGAAACCTATATGTTTCTGTACATATTCTGAATCTACTAAAAAAACAGAACACCTTTTATTAGAACTATTTTTTTATAGGACATCAAACAAAAAAAATATTAAAATAATTATATCTCAATAAAAAATCCTAATAATTATTTTTAACAGTTATAAACTTAATTATCAAATAATAATGATCAAATAAATAATTATTAAATAGAAAAGTCACAACAATGAAAATATGTGTTTATAATGATCTTAAAACTTTATGATACACAAATTAAAGAGATTATTTTATACTTAATTAAGAACTACTTAAAATTCTTGAGTTTAAAAAAGTTTATTTCTTGTGTCAATCCAGTAAATAGTTATATTGTATTACCATAATAAAAATGGAGCATTTTTTTGTTGATGAAAGAATTGAAATAGTCTTAATTTATGCGGTGAATGTGGAAAAAGTGTTATGAGGCTGCCATTGAAATGAATGTCGAGCGTTTTCCTGATAGGGATACACCCTCGAAAGCTTCATTTTATCGTGTTGTAAATCTGTTAAAAAACAAAAGAAATTGGAACTGGAATTCATCCAGAAGACTTTCGGTACACTCTGGAATGTCTCAGAACAATGTCGCAAAATTATTAATTAATATTAAATTATTTATTTAATAATTAAATATTTTATCATTATTATTTGATAATTAAGTTAAATAATTGTTAAAAATAATTATTAAGATTTTTTTGAGATCTAATTGATTCATGTATTTTGTTTATTTGATATCGTATAAAAAAATACCTTCAATGAAAGTTGTTCAGTTTTTTTCTAGATTAAGAATATGTACAGAAACATATAGGTTTCTATTTAAAAAACAGAACTTGACCAGGAAATACCCTTGAAAGCTTGTTCTAGCTCAACAAACAATAGCGTAGTTTAGTTTCCCCCTCGATATAAACAAACTTTTATTTGAAACTTTTTTCAATATAGTTTTTGAATTATAAGACTGTCTCAAGATAATTAAATTATTCGTAATATATGGATACACCATTAGTCTGTAATTATGTTAGTTTTTTTAATGACTCTGGAAACAAAGCCCATATCGCCCAATTTCGAAAAATCAATGAGCTTGTCCTCGGTTTGATATATGATGCACTCAGAGCTAAATTGGATCAAGTCCATAAATGATAGTTTCGAGATAATCATGGTTTAAGTTTATTAACTCTAGATGAATTCTAAAGTGATATAGAAGATATTTTTTTTACTGTTGTAATATGAAGACTAACTTAAATATGGGTCATAATTTGAAAATTCAAAATCAATCATTGAGGTGGCAATTTAATTTTAAATAATAATTTCCTGGACTGATCCACTTTGGTCCTGGAATGTTTTTTGCATAATGTTGATCAAATTAATATGACACAGTGAAAATGGAAACATTTTATTACTTTTTAATACCTGTATAATAAGATAATATAAAAAGTAATTATTAAAGTCCATAGGATCCATATTATTTAATTAATCAAGTATGTTAGCAGGTATTTGGACGGGAATGTAGCAAATCAAAAAATTCTCATCGATTTACGCGACGTTTCGCCAATTTTATAATCATTGAGACACCTGATGAAGCATAAATAAAATTGGCGAAACGTCGCGTAAATAGATGAGAATTTTTTGATTTGCTACTTTCCCGTCCAAATACCTGCCAACATACTTGATTAATAAAAAGTAATATTTAAATCCGGATTTTATTTTTCTACTGTAGTCGCTCTGATACAATGTAAAAGACTCGATATGTGGTACTGTTAACGCCAATTTATTTGAGTTATTTTCTCATTGGTGAATTTCAGAAGGGCCCACGTTTTAAACATACGCATGCAGCGACCCCCTTGGCGACACATGGGGTTTTGAGCGGAAGAGCGTCTCGTTGGGTTGTTTTTCCGGCATTGCATTTTCGCACCTCTGACAGGTAACTTGCCCAACGAATTTTTATCGCAGTGCTTGCAAACATCTTATCAGAATTATCCTATTCTCATTTTCGAAATAGAGCTTATTTCGAAAAGGATTTAATTCGCTTTCAATTCAGAGGTTTGATTGACCCTGAAATTGTATTACATTCCTTTGAGGCGTTGAATCAGAGCCAGTTTTTTTTTAATTTGCAATAAATAATTTCTTTGTCTCGATTTGCGAACAAGAAACATCTCTTGAAAGAGAAACACCAGCCTATTCTAATAGTGAATAAGGCAACTTATTTGGCCATTCTTTTCTTTTGCAGATAATTATATACCTTTACTTTTAGGTTTCATTTATAATTGATCTGTTCATATCTTAAACATAGCAGAAATTTGGTTCACAATTTCTGACTGAAAATTAAATATCTTCCTGTTAAAAAAGATATTTAACATATATAAAAAAGAAATATAATATCAAAAGGTAACCATATACATGTAAATTCCTTATGGGAATATTTTAAGGTAATATTTTAATGTTAATATTTTGATATTTCATATTTTAATTTTTTATACATCTAAATTAAGACAAATTTGTGCGGGAAACTTCCCTTTTTTTTTCAAAAAAAATCCTATTCATCTTTCTTTTTTATTTTTTATTTGAATAAATCTTTATATATTTTTGTTTATAAAAAAGAATACCTTTTTTTTATTTTAAATTAACCTACCAACCTAATTCTCAAACCTTCTAAATATATAAGTTTAAGTTCTTTTTAGAAACATTAAAATTTTTAAATCGGGTAAATTTAAGACTTACTTGCAATCTTCAAAATTAATTGGAAACTTTCAATTATCTAACCTGAGAGGGAAAGGAGAAGGGATTGCATTTAACATTAATATCGTCGATTGGAATTCTTTCTTATCCAAGCTATTGATGAAAATTAGTAGCTAGAAAGATTTCAATTACCCTTCATCCTCACTTCTTATGCTCTCTTGTTAGTGGCGACCGTGTAATTAATACATGTTTCTATTTTCGATTCAAGACGCGTTTACAGGTACTATATCGAGATTTTGGACTTGACCCAGTTTAGAGGGGAAATTTTATGAAATATTTTCATGTCCAAAGACAACTGCTGCCATTTATTAAAAATAGTAATAAGAGGGACTTAGTCCACTATATTTCTAAAAAATATACACCATTAACAAGTATTAATCCGCAACAAAAAACATTTTTATAATTTTGGACTTGATCCACTTTGGCTCTCAGCGCCTCATATAATTATATCAAATATAAATATGTATTTGAGTTAAAATTGTAATTTGTATTAAAAAATGGTGATGTCCTCTATGTTTAATTTATAAAAATAATTATTTGAGATGTAGAAATTGAAGGCTTTGAAGGACAGGACTGGACGCGCACCTCTCATCCATGCCTCCAATTTCTACATCTAAATTAATTATTTTTATAAAATAAATATGTATATCTATAATTTATATTTTAATTGAAAGTAATGGAAGGCAGCCCAGAGGTAGTGAGGAAAGAAAATTAACACATATAAAATAAGGTGTAATTTATTGGAATCCTTCCTCCTTTCCTTTCAAACCGACGTTTCGGAGGATTTTTCCCTCCTTCTTCAGGGTTTCAAAGGGTCAATGAATGAAAGAAATAAAATGTTTCCTTCTTCTCTCCACAGTAGTGTTCAAAAACTTTCTTCATTTGTAACAAAAGGCATAGAAAGATAAAAAAAATTTCTCCTTCTTTTCTAATTAAGAAAAGAAGGAAAAAATTTTTTTTTTATCTTTCTAATTAAGAATTTTATCTTTCTAATTAAGAAAGAAGGAACATTTTTTTTTTATCTTTCTATGCCTTTTGTTACAAATGAAGAAAGTTTTTGAACACTACTGTGGAGAGAAGAAGGAAACATTTTATTTGTTTCATTCATTGACCCTTTGAAACCCTGAAGAAGGAGGGAAAAATCCTCCGAAACGTCGGTTTAAAAGGAAAGGAGGAAGGATTCCAATAAATTACACCTTATTTTATATGTGTTAATTTTTTCTTTTCCTCACTACCTCTGGGCTGCCTTCCATTACTTTCAATTAAAATTTCTACCAGTCCGTCTCTCTCCAGAGAAAATTTCGTTGCAAAAAAATTCTATAATTTATTTTTTTGAGACTATCGATTCGAAGGATTCACTTTCATAATTAGATATATGTATTTTATCTGTTTTTTTCATGGGTTCATATATACGGTTGGATTTAGGTAAATTAGTTTAGTCGAAATAGCAAGCAGGTCATTCATTCAACAAACGAATCAGAAAAACACAAGTTTATATTAATAAACTCTACCTCCGATTTTTTTTTAATTGGTGTACTTATCAAGTGTCATAAGTTTTAGTCGTGTATAAATTTTAATCCGATTGAAATATAGAAAAAGGGTGTAAATTACGAGTGTCGTATAATAAATATTTTAATCGTTCATATCTCACACGGTAAGTCGTAGAGCTATGGGATTTGAATCTTAATAGGCTAGAAGAAGTACCTCAAGATTTTGGCTAAAATCGAAGAACCTGATTTACTTCAATGTTTACTTGAAGAGTTTTGGTATTTTTTGAATTCGTCTTTTTTTCAATTTTCTCAAAACGGCTTTGGAGAAACCCAAATTAAAGTAATTTGAATGAAGAAATTTGGTATGGTGATTTCAAATATGGAAAAAAATAAAGTGAAAGTTGTGTGGTGCTAACCCATGTTTATTAATCTCCCATTATCATGTCATTATATATAGATTAATAAAAAATAAAATTTTATTATATGGTACTCGTATATTATCGAAAAATAAATCATTCAAAGGGGCTCATGGCCCTGGCAGCCGATATAAAAAAAAAAAAATAAACTGCAACGGATCGTTGCTAAACTTTATCCAAATTCATTTGAAATATTAATATGTTTGTTCCTTTATTATTAATCAGATATCACTTGCAATTTGTAGTTCATATTGACATTAATTCAAAAATAATTCTCATTTAAGAGTCGAGGAATAACCATTCCACATTGGATTTTTGACATTTCCCGGTTATTATTGTAACCATTGCTGAAGACATAGAGGAATCGACTTAAAATCAAAAATAGCCATCGATTCTCATCTAATACTTGAGGAATAACAATTCTACATTAGGTTTTTGACGTTTCGATTATTATTGGTAACCATTGCTGAAGACATGGAGGAATCGACTTAAAATCAAAAATAACGATCGATTCTTATCTAATACTAGAGGAATAACCTTATTGAATTCCATTTTTGATGTTTTGACTATTAATGGAAACCTCTACTGAAAATGTGGAAGAATCGACTTAAAATCAAAAAGACTAAATTCTTTTATGGCAAACAACTCAAGCTTGAGTTGTTTACCAAAAAAGAATTTAGTCTTTTTGATTTTAAGTCGATTCTTCCACATTTTCAGTAGAGGTTTCCATTAATAGTCAAAACATCAAAAATGGAATTCAATAAGGTTATTCCTCTAGTATTAGATAAGAATCGATCGTTATTTTTGATTTTATGTCGATTCCTCCATGCCTTCAGCAATGGTTACCAATAATAATCGAAACGTCAAAAACCTAATGTAGAATTGTTATTCCTCAAGTATTAGATGAGAATCGATGGCTATTTTTGATTTTAAGTCGATTCCTCTATGTCTTCAGCAATGGTTACAATAATAACCGAAATGTCAAAAATCCAATATAGAATGGTTATTCCTCAAGTATTAGATGAGAATCAATCGCTATTTTTGGTTTAAAGTCGATTTCTCTATGTCTTCAGCAATGGTTACCAATAAAAACCGAAACGCCAAAAATCCAATATAGAATGGATATTTCTCAAGTATTAGATGAGAATCAATCGCTATTTTTTATTTTAAGTCGATTCCTCCATGTCTTCAGCAATGGTTACTAATAAAAACCGAAACGTCAAAAATCCAATATAGAATGATTATTCCTCAAGTACTAGATGAGAATCAATCGCTATTTTTGGTTTAAAGTCGATTTCTCAATGTCTTCAGCAATGGTTACTAATAAAAACCGAAACGTCAAAAATCCAATATAGAATGATTCTTCCTCAAGTACTAGATGAGAATCAATCGCTATTTTTGGTTTAAAATCGATTTCTCTATGTCTTCAGCAATGGTTACTAATAAAAACCGAAACGTCAAAAATCCAATATAGAATGATTATTCCTCGAGTACTAGATGAGAATCAATCGCTATTTTTGGTTTAAAATCGATTTCTCTGTCTTCAGCAAAGGTAACGGATAAGAAAACAACGCAGTTGCTATGGTTACTCATAAAAATTCCTCCCAAATTTTTAGCATTTCACAGAGAGAAGCCTATCCATTCTTACTTAAGCAAGGCTAAATGAGCTATATTAAAACTTTCAAATGAATAAATTTTAAAGAATTTAAAAAATTTAAAAAAGTACCATCTTACTCTAGAGTAAAGTACTTTAAAATATAATTTTACTAAAAACTTTATTTAACCTTTTTTGTGGTCCCCAAGGTACTTAATTAGGATATTAAATTTCATCAAAATTGGTTAAGTCATTTTCAAGATATTTAGAAAAAACTAAAAAAGTACTGAAATAAAGTACTAATGTTTGTGGGCCGATATGTACCAAAAACTAATCAGCGCTTCATTTTGTTAAACTAATGGTAGGTTTTCAATTTCATTTCAATCGGTGCAACGGTGTGGAAAAAATCGTGGGCCAAAAAAACGATAACATCCATCCATACATCCATCCATACGCACGCACTAAATGAAAAATCGCACTTTTTGGCCTCTCGACGAGACCCCATGTAATTTTTGGCAAAACTGCCACGTGCTAATATTCAACCTAATTGAATACTACAATTTGTGACTTTAATTGAGTCCATGGGTTCCGTAGTCTTTACCTGAGGACCCTTTGAAACCACGCTTGCCCCGAGAGCGATTACAATACTTTACCCATGCTTTGCATTGGATAAAGTAAAAAAATCATTCAAAGTTCAAGTTGATTTGTATGTCGATGTTAAAATTTAAATTAAGATATAATTTTATTTTTATTCAAATATATGTAAATCTCTCTGAGTAAGAATGCCTACCGTAGTCCTGACTTGTAGACGCCTTGAAGTTATGAGTTGAGATGTCTCCGACTCCAGGCCCACAAACCAACCTCCCATCTTCACCTAAAAAGAAAAGAAACACACACATGATTAAATAATGAAAAAGAAAAATTATGTTACTATGGTATATCATCGAAAAATTAATCATTCAAATGTCCTATGTAAAATATTGTTTAGATAGTAGCGAAACATTTTTGCAAACATTCAATTATTTAAGAAAATCAAAGAGTCAGGAACCCGGCAGGCGATCGCAATATTTCACATTACTATATTCATGAATATAAATGAAAAAGTAAAATGAGACAAAAATAAATAATTAAATATTATATAGATATTTACCTTCGATGCACAAGGCGCTCGATCTATCTCTTGTCTTTCTCATCGTCTCCAGATTTTGAAAAAAGCTCTGTTGAGTTGATACCTATAACACTTGACATAAACATTAGTAGCAACCCCTCCCCCTTTACTACATACTAATTTAGTCATCATGGCGTATGTAGTAATGGAAATATAGCTAGTAGATCCCTTTAATTCGCGAAAATTCAAATTTTATTTCATCCAAATCAAATTCTTATAATTTGAAATATCAGACTAAAATTCGAATTCTTATAATCGGACTTCGAGAGAGCCTGAAGACATATGTATCAGTGAGAGTGGCCTTGATTTTTTGGAATACGGATAGAACGAGAGACCAGGGCGAGCTGAAAGAGATCCTACCTAACATTTCCACTTGCCTCATCTACGAATACAAGACTGACATAAATTATAAATACCATGTTCATTTTACAGTATGTTTACCAGCTAGGGGAGAAAATGAAAAACCTTATTAGGCAAGTGGTTAAATATATGAGAAAAAGAACTTTAAGTGTAACGCAGTGCACCGTCTCCGCCAACCGGCCGGCAGAGCCCTCGTGCCCCTAGCCACAAGGCATCCGCTCTTCTTCCCTAGGCTAATCCTGAGGAAGCAACGGACAACCTTCTGGTCTTCGTTCTAGTCCATAGAGCCACCTCAAACCCGCCCTCAAAGACACAAAGTCACCAGGCTCCCATTACCACCCCATTGTTCCATTTGAACAAGGCGTCAAGCGACGACTTTTCGGTAAGACACAAAACATGCAAGCACATGCAAATGAACCTGGACCTCGATCTTTAGAAATCCGATCGAATCGGTCACTTCCCTCGTGACTCGTTCATGGGTCCAACAAATGGATGGTGTCGATTTTAGCTCTCATGAGGGTCTTAATATTATAATAAACTTAAAACTAAATTGGAGGGCACAAGAGAGGGAAACACATCAGAAGATATAACTAAGAGGCCTAAAATAGACGACACCGCATTTGCTGCCTCCAAGAAGGAAATCAAAGGAAAGAGTGCAGGTCCCCAATACAGAAAAAGAGACCGTCATCGTTGGCATGGCATATCATCCCACCCTCCCTTTAAACTACTCCATACTACATCTACCAAAACTGTGAATTTAATTTTAATAATTTAAAAAAAAATATATTCTGAATCTAAGAATTAAAC
Organism: Forficula auricularia; assembly: GCA_024734495.1. NCBI lineage: Eukaryota > Metazoa > Arthropoda > Insecta > Dermaptera > Forficulidae > Forficula > Forficula auricularia. The sequence goes on along the minus strand of JALMQS010000120.1, from coordinate 5,963,720 downwards.
TTTAAATTATAATAGCGATGAATCCCATCGGTGGTCGAGGCGTTGAAACCTGAAAATCCCTACGCAAAATTAACTATTCTAATAAATTCTCATTTTGTGAAGATCCTCCAATGGTTCCTTTGTTACTTCACTACAGATGAAGATGATGGGGGATCTGAAAATTCCTAATCTGATTTTCTTTTACTTTAAAAATTGAATAATTCAAGAAAAATATTATTGAAAAATGAAATGATCAATTTAAGCTAAGATTGAGATTAATTTGATCTAAAATTTCATTTATAAAAAATATAATAGCCAAAAGTTATTTAATTAAAAATTTATTAAATTATATTTGAAAAGAAAAAATTTAATATAATATATGAAAATAAGTTAAGTATAACATTTACTGATTGTAGCTAAAGGGTATGCTGTAAAAAAGGAAACATCCTAATTCTTTGCCTACTAGAATCTATCGATAAAATAATCCCTTCGAAAGCTTTAACTAAATGCCATGCTAAACAAATATATACTCATATTTGGCGCGCTATAGGTGAGAAGACCATAAATGTGTCGGATTTGATAAAACACCGCATCGAAAGATCACCAAAGTGAAGGATCCATGAAAAAGAAGAGAAAATAAAGTTAGAAATTATATAAATATAATAGTGAATGAATTAATTTTTCAATGGAAATTTACTTTACTCTACTACCATTTTTGATAAAAATTTTGAATAAAGAGCATTGAAATCTCTGAAATAAAGGGGATCTAATTTGTAACTTAATAAGGTTTGAGGGATAATTAAAAATAATGAAATCTTCATGACAATTTATTTGAAATTACGAAAGGAGGATATACTTATTGAATAAATACTAACCTCGTCGTTAAAAGAAAAGGCTAAACTCGCAGGCAGCCGATGATCTCGTTGCTCAAGTTATTTTGTCACCTTTAAGAAAATTATTGCAAAATTAGTATACCTACTGCATATATATATATCGAGAGAGGAAATTTTGAAAATAAACAATCTATAAATAAAATTAAATTTTTAATTTGAAAGGAAAAGAAAACACTTTAATGAGAAATTTCTAAAAATATTATATTTATAGTTAGTATAGTATCATAGTACTATCTAATTATTTAAGAATTAAGTTTGAAATTACTATATATAAATAAATATAGGTAATAGAAATCTACCTGAGAGACCCTGATGATAAACTGGGGTCATCTCGATGAAACGATGACTTCTTTCTATAAAAATAAACAGCTATGAATTTAAAGGTATGTACTGTTTATAAATATAATTTTTAAATTACCTGATTTGATCCGGAAGCGAATCCCTCGTTGGGCGACATTATGTAGAAGTGGGGAACTGAAAATTCCTAATTCTAATTCTCTATTTATCATAAAAATTGAATAATTTCAAGAAAACTATCGAAAATTAAATTATTGAATGAGTTTATTTCACTAATTTAATGAATTTAAATTTGAAAATTTATTTAGGCTATGATTTAAATTAATTTGATCTGAATTTAAATTTACTGAGTATTTATTTAGGTTATTTAAATTTTTTAGAAAATTGGTTTAGAATAATTTTATGAAAGCAAGAACTTTAAAATCTAAAATGAATTTATTTTAATGGAAATAATTTAAATATTAAAGTAATAACTGATTCTAACTAAAGGGGTATGCTGTAAGAAAAACACTTAAAAATTAATTATATAAAAAGATGATATACTCAAGTTTGGTGCTGTTGATGAAGAACATAAATGAATCGAATGAAGGAAGACATCGAGACATCAATGAAGTGGATGATCCATGAAAGAGAAAACAAATTAAATTAAATTAGAAAATATGAAATTGTATAAATGAATATTAAATGTGATTATAAAGGAGGTAAGATAAAAAAAATGTATAAAGATTTAGATGAAATCGAATTTACTATTGAGAAATTTATTCTACCAAATCATTGAACTCTCTAAGATAAGGGGAAGTTAATTTGTAAATCATAGTTTCATAATTGATATCTGATTGATAATTTGAAAAAAATAAATATACTTAGGTAAATGAGAATATTCTTTGAATTCTCATAAATATTTTTTTGATTTTTCTAAAAAATTTTAAAATATTGTATAATAAACAGAAGGTATACCTCGGCGTTAAAATAGGGTGCTCAATCTCGCAGACAGCCGATGACCTTATCCGACAAAATGACTTTGTCGTTGGCGATTACTAGAGGGAATTCCTGGGAAATTGTTCACAAGAGTTGTGCTCCATTGCCATCCTCTGGATTTATTGATATGTTTCGTATTTTCGACATAGATGAAAATTATTCTGTCTGAAGCCAGATTCGATCCCGAGTAAGCTCGAAGTCTATTAGCCACTCCATCTTTAAAAAAATAAATTAAAATTAATCAAAGAGCTTGTCTAGATATATCCCTATATGGTAATAAGGAAATATTTTCAATAAAGTAATTTATAATTATCTAATGATGAAAAGTAAAGAAGACGAATTTATTTTAAAAATATCCAAAAAATATTCATTTATTAGAGGAAAATGAAAATCTTTTCAAAACCCTCGTCACGCTCTTTACAAAATTTGAATTGGGGGATTTTTTTTACTGCGATTAGTTTTGGCTAGAAAGTTGAAACTTGGTGTTGAGTTTATTAAAACAAAATGTCGTGGCAGCTTTCAGCTCATTGGATACAACCGTACGAAAATTTTTTAAAGTCATTTTTATATAAGTGTCTATTCAGACAGATATCAACGAATTTCATGTTGCTGAATTTTTAAAAAATAGAAAATCAAAAATATATAAGAAGCTTATTTGAATTTTTAAAATGGTCACATATTCAAAACATGAACCGAATCTATGATGTTTAGTTTCCAAGATCAATGAATGATATTCATCCAAGAATCAATCACGATAGATAATAAATACGAATCAACCGATCTCATGCTACTTAACTACGGAGATAAATGAGTGATATGCATCCCATACGAGAATCAACCACGTTAGTAATTTTTATAAATTTTCTAACTAATATAACAAAGAATAATTGCAATATCAATGAGAATAGTTTTTGACCACTCTTATTTGAAAAAGATATTTATAGAAAAATAATAAAAATTTATTTAAGATCATTATTTCAAGTTAGAAATAAATAAGTTCAAATATTATTTTCACTCTATATTTGACAAAAATTCCCTACATTTGATTCGCGATTGAATCAAATGTAGAAAACATTCGATTACGCTAGTAATTGCTCATCTTCTAAGACATATGTTGAAAATATATATGTATAAAAAATATATATATACCCATTCATAAATCGACCAAGTAAATGCTAAATATTAGGCATGAAAAGTGAATTATTATTTTTAAAAGAAATTATATATATTACAATTATATCTACAACTTCGATTTAGATGGCTACCTATCCAAAATATTAATCCATCTCATGCTGCTTAACTACTAAAATGTTTGTAATTAGATTAACTAATATTATACATATACGATCTCCCATCCAGATACAATATAAATTCAAGGCGCAATACAAGGGAATGACCCTAGACTCAACATTATTCTTATAGAGGGTTATAAAAATAAAAATATATCCAAAATAAATATTTTTCTAATTATGAAATCATTTTTGTTTCAGGTGAGTGAGCTCGTCTTTTCCTGAATTACGATAAGTATAAAGCCTTCTCAAATTCATTATAATATGCCGTTCATGAGTAGATAATCGGGTTTTCATCTCTATTTGAATCACCAGTTTTATCCAAAACGCCTTTATCCAATGTTTGCCAGTACTAGGCAAAATATTATGTGAAAACTAACCTTTAGAGTGGTAAAAAGTGACTCTTTAGGCCCCCACTATAAATTTATAACCATTTAGAATAAATATAGTCTTGAATGAATTAATAAGGAAAAATATTTTTTCTTACTGAGAGTAGCAGAATTAATTGTTGTTTCTTAAGAGAGAATCAATGAGGATGTTCTCTGCTTGATGAAAATAAATATATCAAGTATTTTTAATTAAAAAGACTTCGAAACTATACTCTCTAACAAATAAATTTATTCTATCTATCTATATATATATATATATAGATAGAGAGAGAGATGGAATTATTAGAACTATTAGAAGATAATTAGAAGCTATATTTTATTTCTGTAACTTAGTAATAATGATTTTGTGAAGACAATCTGAATTTTGATTCAATATTCTATGTTTATTTTTAACCGGTGGTTACATAATAACAAAATAAGTGTTTCTGTTGTCACTTCTTTTTAAAAGCAAAGTACTCAATTAATATAAATTTAAATTTCACAAAGCGCTTTTCACGTAGCTTACTTACAAAAAGAAGAGATATCCCAACCAAAACATTCTGTCAAAAAACAGGCCAAGTTCGAAAAAGTAGTGAAATCTACTGTGCACTGTTATATTCGCCAAGAATAATTAAGTTGAGAAAATAGTACTTTCAATTAAAATGCATTCTTTTTACTTTGAATGACAATCTAAATTTATGGATTATACATTTTTTTAATTTAGATTATTTTTTCATGAAACTTGGCTGTTACGAATTATAATGTAAGTGTTAATGGACTAAGTTCGTGACCAGCCAAGTCTCATGAAAATAATTTAAATTAAAAATTTAGAATCCATAAATTTAGATTGTCATTCAAAATAGAAAGAATGTAATGACACAAAGGTCCATGGCGAAGCTTAAAGATATATCAGTAGGGGTCAGGTTCGCACCAGCAGTGCAGACCTCCGAAGTATTATTTGTCGCCTAGATGTAAACCTGTTCACAACAAGAAAATTTTACAGGCCAGAGAAAAAACAAACAAAATTTGAATCCCTCTCCATTACTTAATTATATACATATACAGCCATCAAAATTGTATCAAAATTTAATATTGTTGTTATGGAAAGAAACTATTTTTTTCTACAACTACGATCGTAATTTTAAGTAGCAGTTTTACTTGTACGATGGTGCATTTCTTTTTCTTTCAAATGGTATTAATATGTCATATATGATAAAAAATGGAGATCTTTATACTTTTAAGCCGAACGTATATATATATATATCGTCGCCTTAGAGTGTAAACCTGCTAACTCACAACAAGGACATTTTACAGGCCAGGGAAAAAACAGACAAAATTTAATATTGTTGTTTAGGAAAGAAACCATTTTTCACATTTTTTTTTCAACTTATGATCGTAATTTTATATTGAAGGAGACAATAAAAGATGTGTCTTCTGCTGGAATTATAAATTTTATTTATTTATAACGAGACTATAGTTTCGAGGGCTTTGCCCTCTTCATCAGTCTATTACTTCATAAATTAATTCCTGTGAATCCATTGTAATAGACTGATGAAGAGGGCAAAGCCCTCGAAACTATAGTCTCGTTATAAATAAATAAAATTTATAATTCCAGCAGAAGAAACACTCTTTTATTGTCTCCTTCAATATATAAAAATTCTGCTACTCTCGGCAAAAAAACTTTATATTTAATCGTAATTTTAAGTAGCAGTTTTACTTGGACGATGCTGCATCTCTTTTTCTTTCGAACGGTATTAATGTGTCATATCGTCGGCTTAGAGTGTACAACTGCTAACTCCATTTTTTATCATAAATGACATATTAATACCGTTCGAAAGAAAAAGAGATGCAGCATCGTCCAAGTAAAACTGCTACTTAAAATTACGATCGTAAGATGTAGAAAAAAATGTGAAAAATATTTTTTTCCATAACAACAATATTAAATTTTGTTTGTTTTTTCTCTCACCTGTAAAATTTTCTTGTTGTGAGTTAGCAGGTTTACTCTCTAAGGCGAAGATATATGATAAAAAATGAGTTAGCAGCTTTACACTCTAAGCCGACGTATATATATACCTATGTTATATGCGAGTATGTATCTACGTATTTATAAAGATATTTAATTTTGTTAAATTTTAATATATTAATGTATTAATGTGTATGATGATGAATAAAAAAATGCCCTAAAAGGCTGGGTTTAGACGGAATGAAAAATCGCTTGCCTGCAATTTCTCTCACAGCCAAAGACAAGTCCAGACGAGTTTGAACCAAATAAAAATTATTATCGGGGGGAAACTAATATCATATTGAGAAAGACTAAATAAAAGGGATTTGGGAATCTTTAGTACAATCCATTTATGAGTCATCGCTTGGACTATCTAACTTTCAATGTTCATATAATCAAGAATGGCACGTACAAGTCAGAGCTTGTGTGATAGCAATCGTCAAACACACAGATACAATATACTTAGGTACTAAACTTAAATGGACAAAGAATGGAATCAAAAATTTAAAAAATTAAAAGATGCCAAAAATTAAACCTATATTACATAATTCCGAAATTGCAAGCACAATATTCTAGAATGCTAATAAATAAAGCTTTTTTTAAATATATAAGATCTAAATAATTACTCTTAGGTATAATAAAAAAATAATTTTAACACTCACCAAAGAGAGGAAATCTCGAAATCTTTGCAGATTAGTAGCTAATTGAGCAAATCGTACGGAATTTGTTTGGGAAGCTTCTGCCCTGTGAAGAAAAATATGAGAATCAATTAAAATCTGATTTATACTACATGGATTTCATTTCATTTCATTACATATTTAGTAATAAGTATAAATATTTATCATAATCGATTAAAACTTACATAATATAAGAAAATTGTTCGGTATTCACAAATTTGAACAAGAGATCATGTCACTTAATTAATGGCGTCAGGAGCTACTGGGGGGGGGGGGGGGCGTTGAATCTCGCCTCAGATTGATATAAAAAAGAGAGGGAGGCAAAGAGTAATGATAATTAACAATGGAGGGGAATAGCGCCGGGCCAAGCTGGTCAAAGAAAATAGATTTAAGACAAGACAATGAGAGTTCAAAGAGCTTTAAAAAATAATTAATTAAATAAAATAATATAATTTAATTATTTATTTTATGAATTATAAGGATAAAAAAAATGAAATCATTTTTGAATTCATATAATATTATAATCTAAATTTTATTATAATCTGAAGTAGGTATAAGAAATTTATATTAGAAAGAGAGAACATATACTGGGTGAGTTTTTTTATCTTGAGACAGTATTATAACTCAAAAACAGTGCATTATATGGAAAAAAAATTTCAAATAAAAGTTTATTTATATCAAGGGGAAAACTAAACTAGCTAAACTTGTTTGTCGACGTAGAACAAGCTTTCAAGGGTATTTCAGTGTCAAGTTCTGTTTTTTAAAATAGTTAATTTCTCGTGTCAATCCAGTAGATAGTTATAATGTATTACCATAATAAAAATGGAGCATATTTTGTTGAAGACAGAATTGAAATGGAAGAATTATTAAATAGAAAAGTCACAACAGTATATTGATATTAAAACTTATTTATACTCAGATTTAAGAGAATATTTTCCACTTAATTGAACTACTTAAAATTCTTGAGCTTAAAAAAGTTTATTTCTCGTATCAATAAAGTAGATAGTTATAATGTATTACCATAATAGAAATGGAGCATATTTTGTTGAAGACAGAATTGAAATGGTCTTAATTTATGGTGAATTGGAATAAGTGTTAAGGGCTGCCATTGAAATGGATGCCGAGCGTTTTCCTGATAGGAATACACCCTCACAAGCTTCATTTTATTGTGTTGTATAATCTGTTTTAAAAAAAGGAAATATAAAGGCTACGAAGAAACTGGAACAGGCCAAAATAAGGAAATTGGAACTGGAATTCATCCAGAAGACTTGGGATACACTCTGGAATGTCTCAGAACAGTGTCGAAAAATTATTAAATTATTAATTATATATTTAATAATTAATTAATCATTATTATTTGTTAATTAAGTTAAATAATTGTTCAAAATAATTATTAGGATTTTTTTAGATCTAATTGATTAATGTATTTTGTTTATTTGATATCGTATAAAAAAATAGTTCTTATGAAAGTTGTTCGGTTTTTTTTGTAGATTAAGTAGACGTATAGTAAAATATAGGGTTCTATTTAAAAAACAGAACTTGACCTCGAAACACCCTTGAAAGCTTGTTCTAGGTTGACAAACAATAGCGTAGCTTAGTTTCCACTTCGATATAAACAAACTTTTATTTGAAACTTTGTTCCATATAATGAACTGTTTTTGAGTTATAAGATTGTCTCAAGATAAAAAACTCACCCGGTATATATTATATAATATAGTGAAATAATTAAAACTAATATTAAGTTTAGTCTTACACACACACACTAATAGTACAATATGCCTTAATATCTTGGAAGCTCACCTTCAAATTTCCCTATTTCTCTTTGATTAATTTTATAAAATTTCACTTCATATTATTAAATAAGTAGTTAGGAAAATAAATACAAAAACTAAACTTTTCAAAGATTATTTATGGAAAAATCGGCTGGAAAATTAGTCCAAATTGCATTGAAATGTGAGGGCGGTATTAATGACGTCGGCTTAGAATATAAAATATTTCAACTCGGAGGCATCGAATTGTTGAATTCTAATAATCAAAGCAAGGAGTCTCAACAGTTAAAAAATAGATTGTTCAAACAATGAGAAATTCAAATTTAAAATATGATTTCGATATCAATAAATATATTAAGATTCATCTTATGCATATTAAGTATAGAGAGAGAAATTAAATTAAATACAATCAGCTTGGATTAATATTTTACTAGAGAGAAAGGATTTTATTTTCAATGTATAAGATTTTTTTCTGGGAAAAGTAAAACAACATTTTTCGAAATTATTAGCGGGCTTATGAATTTGAAATATTTTATTAAAATCTCAGTCATCTATCAAATTCCATATTTCTTGATTTTAAAATTTATTTGGACAAAAATTGTGAAATATGACAAAAACGATTTGAAGAATAAAATTGCTGTTTTTAAATTTTGAATTTGAAACACGATTTCAAGATTTTTAGAAAAAATCACTATTATCATAAACATTGGTGAACTCTCTGATTAAATTTATTTATCCAAGGGAAATAAATAATTTGTTAAATAATCAATGAGGGAATGGAGAATCCATTTAAAAGCAAACTATGGATAATGAAAACTACAAAATTCCAATATTTTTTTCTACTTTACCATACAGGGTATGGTCAAGTATTGTAATCGTGCATGAAAAAAGTTTTTTTCCTTCTTTTTTTCAAAATATCTCAAAAACGGCTGAAACTATTTTGATTAAAATAAACTGACGTGTTCTGATGTGGCCATCCACTTGACTTTACCATACAACCTGCCCCTAAAATTATTTATAATCATGTAGGGGGGGTTAGTTTTTGCATTTTTATACTTCTGGTGTCCCACTGATTATGTATTCAAAATTTGGTTAAGTTTGGTACAAGAGCATAGATTTTTAATTTTTAACCCCCCCCTCCAGCCCCCTTAATTTTGGGTCTATATGCACCAAAATCTAATCGGCTCTTAATCTCAATAGACCAAAACTACCTGTGAAATTTGGTTTCGATATTCGTACTAGTTTTTAAGCTAGCTCGTGCACAAAAATTTGGTAACGCACAGACAGGTCAAATAATGGAAATATAGGCTCTTGTACCAAACTCAATCAAATTTTGTATACATAATCAGTGGGCTCCCAGGAGTCAAAATGGACAAACTAACCCCCCTCCCCTACATGATTATAAATAATTTTATTAAATATTAAATATAAGTGAGGGGCCAGGTTGTATGGTAATGTCAAGTGGATGGCCACATCAGAACACGTCAGCTTATTTTTTATTGTAATATAATTTTTATTTTTATAAAAACAGACATTTTACAGGATCTTCTTCAGGATTTAACATGATCAAGGAATGCCAAATTATTTTAATATATCGATATTAGCTATAACTTATATATCGATACATAAATATATCGCAGCAAATATATCGATAAATTTTTATTAATTTGTTAATTAATTAATTTTGTTTTTGATGTTTTGTTAAAAAAACTTTCAAATTAATAATTTTAGAGCCATGATTATTCACGTATTAGCAACCTACGACTCTATTACAATGCATGACATAATTTTTTATTTTTTTAAGTTTAGAGAACCTAGTCAAAGTATTTTTTAATAGTTGTGATGTTCTGAAATAAAAATTTCATATAAAATTGTGCAATTTAAAAATTGGAGCAGTTGTTTGGTATTTCCAAGTGAAAAAAATTCCGATATATTTTTCGATATATATCTCAAGGCATATATCGATATTCGATATATATATCGCTAGGAGTATATCGATACTTATATATCGATATATTTTGGAAATATATCGATATAAAAAATAATCGATATATCATTGCCATCCCTATCAATGAAGGAAGCTTGTAATCATCGATATATTTTGGAAATATATCGATATAAAAAAATAATCGATATATCGTTGCCGTCCTTATCAATGAAGGAAGCTTGTAATCATCACATTCTTGCCTTCTTGCTTGTGCTTTTCAAAATTTGTCATTGACATAACATAATTAACTGATAAAAAAAGATGGTCTCCTAACACAAGGCATGATTTTCAATTACAACTGCAATGCGTTAAATAATGACAAATAACAACCCTTAATTAAAATTGTATTTTTCCAGCAGAAGGCACACTCTTTTATTCTCTCCATCAACAACTCTTGAAATTTGATAAATATAAACTACATAGTCTTTTAAATTTCAGAAGAATAGTAAATATTTTTGTTATATAAAATTATAATTAGAATATGATAATAAATTATCCCTTGAAAGGATGACACATTATCTTCAGTTTATAAATTATGAAATACATGTAACTATGTTGAAAAACAAAAAAGACAAAACATTCCAACAGTGTCTCGTTGAACAGGTCGTTTTATAATTAAAGCGACCCAACCTTCGTAAAGGAATTCATTGTAATTTGCATTAGAATGCAAATATCAGGGAGTCTAAAGACCACACGGATCCTGTTCGAGCTTTTTGTTGCTTCAGAATGTTTTACTGTTGTTGTTCCACGTGTCGTCTATTATCGTTCCATTAATTTATTTATTTTATCAAGAAACTAAAACAAACTCTAAAAGACGGAAACTTGTTGAAATTTTAATTTAATACATATTTTTTATATACCCTCGAATAGATAGATAGTATTTAGATGATTTTAAAATCAAATAGATTTTCGCTCAGAGTAGCAGTTTTGTTTAATTTATAAGAAATATAATTCGAAGAGTGTGTCATCCGATTAATTTAAATTAAATTTATTTTATATAAAAAAAGTAAAATGCTTTTCTCAGCCTAGTCAAATCATCATTATAATGTATTGTATACAGTCCTGGTTTGGACCCAACAACAATCCTCCTTTATACTGTATAACAGAGTTTCCCAGACTTTCCCTACAATGGATCACTTCATAAATCCTTAAATTATTACGGAACCTTGTTGCCTTTTTTATTTTGAAGAGAAAATAGATAGATAGATGGATAATGGTGAAATCAGCGAGCGTTAAAGACGGTCGCCATCAGTGAAATGACAAACAAATTATTATGGATGAGAAAGCTGTTGTTCACCGATTGCTTTCTATAATATATGTCAGGGGTGAATTCGCATTTAATTTGTGGTACATTATTAATTCCGACATAAGTTACATGCTGCGCAAATTAAAAGAAGAGTACAACAAATGGTGCCTAACTATAAACACCCTAAAGACAGGATACGAAAATGACAAAAGCGACCTGCATCTTGAAAATGAAGTAATAAAATACTCTCCATCATTTAAATATCTGAGAGTAACCCTTTCCTTAAGTGCTAGAAGTAGTGAAGATATACAAAACAAGATAGGGCAGGGGAAAAGAGCGATTCGTCAGTTAAACTCACTACTATGGAGCAAAAACATCAATCGATCCACAAAGGCCAGGCTCTACAAAAGTATAGTTCAGAGTATCTCAACATATGGCTCTGAAACATGGGAATTAAGGAAAAAGGACCAAAGAAGAATATCATCCCTTGAAATGGATTTCTGGAGAAGAAGTGCAAGAGTCTCGAAACTGGAACACATCAGAAACGAAAGGATTCGTGAGATCATGAAGGTGGACCAAGATATAATAACGATCATTGAAAAAAAGAGACTAGTATAGTATGGTCATGTCCAACGAATGGGATAAGACAGGTGGCCAAAGAAGGTTCTGAATTGGGTCCCCCCTGAACGTCTAAAAAGGGGGAAACCACCAAAAAGCTGGGAGGCCGAAATCCGTCAGACGGTGGAGGATAGAGGACTAAAGGATGGAGACTGGCATGACAGAGAATATTGGCGGTTGAGATGAGAAAAGCGGCAAACGCCGTAGAACTTCGCATATTATATATATTAATTCCTTATATCATGAATAGATGTGACCTATCGGGATTTTAGGCAAAGTATAATAAAATCAAGCAAGTTGATAATAAAACGCATACAAATAGTGGGTAAAATTTCAAATTTTCTAGATATTCTGCACAACATTAGATAGTTGAATTCTAATATAAAATAAAGACGGTTAAAACCATTAAGGCTTTTGCGGAATACTTTTCACTTTATTCCGAATACCAGTGTTCCGTGGAACATAGTTTGTGAATCCCTTCAGTTGCACAACCCATTTTCATTATTATTTAGCAAGTTTATTTTTATCTCCTCCGGGTTCACGTGTTATTACTTTCCAGACAGCGGAATTCCTCAACTCCTTCGCTTATACATTCCTCTCTCAAATTATTCAAATTTTTTTCATTCTAATATCTTGAATTATTTTTCTTATTTATTAAAAACATTGCAGAGGTTTGAAGGCTCAGTTGTTGAGCTGCTTGTCAAAAAATAAGCAGCCACCTAAATTTATTATTTTTAAATAAAATGCACAACTATTCAACACCTAATTATGTAGTATCAGGAAATATATTTCCTGTATAATCACTATAAAAATACACACCTAGTTTGTTCTAACAATATAAAGTCACCAATCATCTCAAAGCCTTATTGCTTCCTAAACATGCGATTTTTAACATTCAACGCCCATTCGCGGTCAAATTAGATACGCCTGGCAGGTAGGCCAAATGTCAAATTTCTATTTTGTTGCTTATCGTATGTGGAATTGTCTGAAACAAAGGAATTCGCAAGAATCTTTTTTCTGTCTGTCTTGTTTTTCTGTCAGGATTTAAATAAATATTCATAATGGCTCAAGAACGGAAAAGTGTAAAAAGTTTATTCTGATGTCAAAATGTTTTTATTTCCAAAACAAAATGCTAATTAGATTTTGAGTTTTCTAGCTTTCAAAAATTCAGAAAATAAGAATTAAATTAAATTGTTATATAGGGAGCAATCGAACAATTTTAATAAATGGTCTGCAGAGACTGCAGAACCGTTGGGTCAGGGGGTCAGCTAACACCCTTGGGAATTTGTCTACGGGATCAAGGGGTCAGCGGATCGCCTAAAGAAAGAAATTATACCGTTACTTTACCCAAAAACAACTTTGTTTCTAAATTGTTGGTTGAAAAATTAATACTATAAATTAATACTATAATCTGTTTGCGTTAACAAAACCTAAAAACCTTGCGCCGTAACGTTAGCCTAATAATTAGTCATTTTACTTAAATAGGACTAGGTCAAGAACAGGCTGTTGTCTACCTGCGTTTACTGTACGAGTGCATGGCCACATGGCACATGGGACGGTGGGAGCGATAAAACCACAGCTACAAACTGCCTAAAAATGGGTTAAATTGTACCAATTTGCTTCAAAAATTTTTGGGGGAGGGCCCCCAGAACCCCCTTTAATGAAATTTCGCAAATTGTTTTGTATTATTATAATAAACAGTACTGTTGTCAAGTGTCTACCTTCTAGCAAAATTTTAGCTGCCAAAAAATTGCCGATTCGCATAAATTTGTTGAAAATGTAGCGAATCTTGAAAAAGTATTAATTTTTTCATCAATATTGTATATAATTAAAGTAAATTATTATAATTATATAATTTAAATATAAGTATAGGTGATTTGGAAGAAGTACAGTGTTATATTAAAATACTTTTTAGTAATTTAGCGACGTTTTGTCATTTAATTTGAACTTCTTCAGGCTCGGATTGATTATAATCATCTATTTTATGTATGCACAGAAAGTCATTTGTAGGTATTTGCGTGTATTTTAGTTTTAAAGAAAATGTTAACTATTAATTAGTTTCTACTAATTATAAAATTGATAAATGCAATCCTAGAGACCGGAACTCAATTTGTGCGTCTGTCTTTCCAAAGGCACTGTCAATTTTGATTCAATCCCTGAAATTTCCTTTTCTTTTCACTATGCAAGGGTCCATCCCGGTCTAGAGATGTTACAACTTTTTGGTACAACATCTTGTACCAATATGATTAAAGAAAAAAATTATCTTAGCCAGAAGAAGTCCAAATTGATTGACTAAACATCGCTAAATTACTAAAATCCTTTTCAATTTCCTTGTTATTGATAACTAGAGACCAGATTCCTATGCAATTGCATATTTTGTTTGCCGCCACCTACGACACTGGGGATCAATTATCTACACGATTCATGCATCTAGGATACTGTGGGTTAAATTTTATACTGCATATTTTTGCATATTTGAGTGATATTGCATATTTTTGCATATTTGAGTAATATTGCATATTTTTGCATATTTGCGTAATATTGCATAAAATTGCATATTTGAATAATATTGCATAAAATTGCATATTTTAAGGATTCTTTTGTCAAATATTGTATATTTCGCGTAAAATACAGATTTTTTAAAATTATTTGCATTATTTTATTAGTTGATGAGGATGTTCAAGGGGAGGCCCGGGTTCGAGGCTTGCTAGCATATAAAATTTAGTCCGGCTAAAACTCGTTCACTAACACTTTACCGATGTGCTGTCTAAATGGACTGTCCCCGGTGACAATAAATAAATAAAAATATATAATGAGAATTTTATGCAATTTTTTACTCAATAAAAGTACATATTTGACACTTGGTGTGTTTAGCTTACTTTATCAGTTTATTTATTTCATATCCCTCCTTCAAATTATACTCTTTTTGTCTTTAATTTTAATTTTTTAGTGGATTAAAAAAAATTATTTTTTTCATTTTTTACTGCATATATTTGCATATTTCTCCATATTCTGCATATTACTTGCAAATTTCAGCATTTTTAACTGCATATTTTATGGCATATTTTGACAGTTTTTACTGCATAAAAATCCGGTCTCTATTGATAACATATTATTACATCATTTTATTTATATTATGAATATTTACATAAAGCAAAAACTCATATTTGATTTATTCCTTATACATTTAGATAATAGATTACTGTTGTTGAATGAAATTCTTAAATAAATAGATGATTTTTCATCTGTACCTCCCCTCGCCTCCCATGGAAGGTGATATGTCAAACAGCCATTTGTTGAACCATTTCACGTTGCCGTGTGAGTTTCCATAAGCTGGAAATGAAATGGATTAAAAGTTGAAACTCGCTAAGCAGGATCTATTTTAATCAGGCGATGTGAAAAATAAGCAGACGATCATTGTTTACCTGGTCTTTTGTGCAAGTTGAATGCATATTTAAGGAAAACCCCTTACTTTTGACATTTCAACTTTTTAAAAAGGAACAAATAGCAGGGATAAAAAAATAGGCCAAACGAATCAGAGGGAAAAGAACAAAGTTTTTCAATTACACGGCTTGCATTCTTTTTAATAAAAACAAACAATCGGGAGTTGAGAAACAATGTTTCTCGGCCAGTAGTCTGAAGCTCGCCTTATTTACGAATTCTTTTAAATAAACAAAATAATAAAATATCATCGAAGTTATTAAGAAAGGAGATAATTCTATCCTCGTTTTTTTTTAGTAATTTTCCTTGTTAAGATTTTAATGAAAGAATCGCTCATCCGCACGTTTATTAAATAATTTAAAAAGTTAAACTTTATTTACTCTAGCCTATTCTAGAAACGGCACTGAACTTTTTTATTTTTCTAGACTATAACTATGTTTTTTTTGTCAGTGTATTTTTATTCTAATTTAAATAGGGACGAACGAGGCACAATATTAGTATAATTAACAAATAATAAATCCAAAAAAATTTTATCAAGCAGAGGACAACCTCTTTGTTTCTCTTTATGATGATTATTATTATTATACAAACTTAATTGAGAGAATAAAACAACATTTTCTAACATTTATTTCAACAATTTTTAATCATTGCAAAATAAATAAATAAATAATGACCTTTATTATCCAATACAAAAATACAACATAAGTTTTACAAATATAAAAAAAACTTCAACCTCGAAGGCCCGAAAGCCCCACCATCGAATATTTGATCATTGCTAAATAAATAAACATAAATGTATTTTACTGAAAAGTAGCAATTTGTTAAATTTATAAGAATAAATCAGTGTGAAACTCTAATTGATATAAATAACTATTCAAATTGTACATAGTAAATATTTATTTGAGATTATATATAATATTATTAATATTTTAAACGGTTTTGCATCAAGGACGGATCCAGGAATTTTTTATGGGGGGGGGGGGGGAGAATGTATATAAAGTGCCCGATGTATATAAGATCTACTTTTTGTCTCGGAAGTTTGTCGCGATCGAATTGTCCAAGCGGGGGGGGGGGGGTCATTCACAAATAATGACTATATTAAATATTAATGCCACTACTTTAGGGCCTCTAGGATACATAGATTAAGTGTACAAAATTTAGTTAATGTTTCCCCGTTGGTATTACCTGAAAATGTCCTAATTATTTTATTTATTTATTTACGTACATTTGTCCATATATATATATATATGAAAATTTCTTGAAAAAAATGACTAACTTAGAATAATCTATAAAGCTCTAGAGTCCATGCAAATTACAATTTTAAGATTTTATTGCTGAAATACCTTTGTTGGTACTCTAATATTACTACCCTAAGTTTTCCACCAAATCTGTGTTGTGGAAATATGTCTACGCGCCAAAAAATGAGAAAATTTCGGAGTTTTTTCAGTTTTTCTTGAAAAATTCTAAAATAGCTTATCAAATCAAAAGGATATCCATTAAATAAGTTAAAGCTCTTTAGATTACGCGTAAAATGATAACAATTCCATCTATTTAGGTTATGTAGATCCGGTAGTGTCAAAAAACAGCCCCGGGATCATTTTTGAACTTCCCTAAAACTTATACTTTTTTCGATTTTTCCCCATTTTGACCATGAAGGAGCACGTTTTCTACAAAGAACAATCTATACATTTTTAAACTAGGTTAAATTTTCTACCATTTAAACAAAGTTTCATCTTAATTGGATAATGGTAGCCCGTGCCGCAATGAGGTTGAAGTTTCCAGTTTTTTGCAAAAAATCGCAGTTTTTCCTTTATAAAATGAAAACCAGTCATCCTAGAAACTTGATTTTTATGTCATTCTCTAGTAAATTTTGTTGACTTGAAATTTTATTAGAACCACTTTTTTGATAAAACTCTTATATTTATAGATATGAAGCATTTTGCATGACTATTTTGAGGATTCGGATCATATCCTGTCCGGAAAATGTAGGATATCCCTGAAAAAAATAGAAAGAAAGAGTTGTATAGAAATATAATTTACACATTTTATAATTAGTTTTTTATAGAATAATTATTAGATAACGAGCTATTTACAAAAAGCAAATATATCTAGCCCAAGAGAGTTGGTTAACTACGCTGAATAGGTTCCATTCTTTGTTTTGTCTTTTATTTAATTTATATCCCTTTGAAAACTTTCTACCAAATATCTTGTAACTATAATAATAAAAGAGATGTTCAAAACAAGGATCAAATCAAATACCTTGATAATATTTAATCTTGACACATTCAATGCTGTCGATTTTGACAAATCACAGGTTGCCATCTAGTTTTGTAGTTTTCTAGTTTTTCCATTTTAAAATTACGCTCTAATGAAAAAGTAAAACTCGATATATCATCTCACAAATTGATACTTTTTAAGAGGATTTGTATTTTTATTAAATTTGTTTAGGGATGACGACCAGCTTGTCTTAGCGAGACAGGCCGCCCAGACTCGTCTGAGTGACGTGCCCTTGGGCAGAGACTTGGGTCACAAACTCATCATAAAACAGAGGCCAAAAGAATTATAAATGACAAAGAAAACGATCTTATTTTATCGATTTAATTTATCTTGAAGTTCATACTAACTTTATAATATAAAAAAATAGCATTTTGATTAAGAATTTTGTATTTTGAAAGAAATTGTATGAAAATATTCAATTTCTTCTCTCCGGGTGCAGAATCAACTAGAAATAGCAAAACCTTTTATTTTTTTTCTCATTAGATATTTATTCAAATCTATTGAAATTTCATATCTATGTGTTATTTTCATTTATCTTTTATATCAAAAACTTATTATTAGAAAATTTTCATTTTACAGGCTAGTTTATTTGAAGTCCAATTTAAAAAATCGTTAATAACTCCGTTTAAATTTTTTTAAAATATGAAATTAATAGATATTATAAAACAATTAATTATTAATAATTTAATTCACTTTTGAACGAAATCGATTTAGTACTTTTTGAGAAAATCGACAAAAACACCGAAAAGCGTCTATGAAAGGCCGTTTTAGAAACATTTAAAATTGACTTCCATGTCACAAGTCAACGTTTCGTTTCATATGACTTTTTAAACTTTTCTCAAAGGCATCGTTTTTTGACGGTTCAGATGTTTTTTGGCCATTTTCTCAAAAAGTACTTAATCGATTTCGTTCAAAATAGAAGTAAATCATTAATAATTAATTGTTTTATAATCTCTATTAATTTTATATTTTTAAAAAATTTCCAACGGAGTTATCAGCGCTTTTTTAAATTGAACTTTAAAATGCAAATTTCCTAATAATAATTATTTTATATAAAAGATATATTAAACTAACACAGAGATATGAAATTTCAATAAATTTGAATAAATATCTAATGAGAAAAAAAATAAAACCTTTTTTCATTTCTAGTTGATTCGCTCTCGAGAGAAGAAATTGAATCTTTTCATGCAATTTCATTTAAACTACAAAATTTTTAATCAACGTGCTATTTTCTTATATAATAGACATACTGTGAACCTTCAGTTAGATGAAATCGATAAAATGAGATCGTTTTCTTTCTCTAGTCTGATTTATCAAGAGGCTGGGTCGCAAGTCACCCGGCATCAGAGAGTCACTTGTTACGGTTTTCTAGCTTTTTACTATTTACTTAGAAACTAATCAATCATTTCGTTCAAAATTGAATATAATTATTAATAATCGATTTTTTATAATATTTAATAATTTCATATTTTAAAAATTATTTCAACGTAGTAGCGTCAGAAAAATCACAAAAAAAAACTTTCGTCTACAAGCTCGACCTGCACTTGTTCGGGATATTATCTTTTTCCTTCTATGGGATAAATCGAATTATTAAAGCTGGTTGTTCATTATATTTAATTATTATTTAATAAAAAAATTTGAATAGCTCGTTCCCTGTGAGCTCATTAGCTTAGGTATTTAAATGGCACAATTACAAGGAGACGGGTTTGCAGTGTCAAAGACATTTGTCCCTCGCTATTTGCTGATTCAGCTTTGCCATTTCGTATTCAAACTCCTCGAACAAATAATCTCAGCTTCCTTCTCCCCTCAACAACGTCAACAGACAACAGATAACCATCCAGTCGATTAAGAGGACATCTTACCCATTCCATTTACAAGCTCTATTTTATATAGAACATAGAACACTATTAATTCAATTATTCTAAATATTGATTAGTAGGTGTTTGAAGAAATTAACAAAATTAATTTCGATCCTGCCTGGCAAATAAAAATTTCTACCGGCTGAAAACTCGGCTCCTCACTAACCCTACTAACACTCTACTTATGTGCTGTCTAAATGGGCTTTGTTCCCGGTGACATTAAATAAATAAAAAAAAAAAAAAAACTATTAGGTATATAATATTATTAAAAAAGTTTGAGGCCGGACATCCCTTTTACATGATTTTATATTAGCTTCTACTGTATCTATCTATCAATGTAACTTTTGTTCTGTTGAAATCCCGCAAACATTTCCCTTTAAAAATAATTGTTTACCTACTCAATTTAAATTAAATTATATAAAAATAATAAAAATAAATACATTTCATTTTAGTTAAATTTCGCAAACATTTCTCTATAAAAATAATTGTTTACCTACTCAATTTAAATTAAATTGGATAGAGGATTGATGCAAAGGGATGAAATAGCTAATATGGAATTGGAATAATTATCGGAAAAGAGGTTTTTATTTAATTAGTTTTTTCCTCTTATTAAAAACAAGGACTAAAAAGATTATCAAGGACTCTCGATGGTGGAGAAGGAATCTCCGGAGTCGAAGTTAAAATACAATGTATACATTAATTCATGTAAAATAATTGGTTTAATAAAATTTATAAAAAAATAAAATAAATTATATAAAAATAATTAAAATAAATACATTTCATTCAGTTAAATTCAGCAAACATTTCTCTATAAAAATAATTAAGACTAAAAAGTAAAAAAATAAATTATATTTTAACAAAACTAAAAACATGCTTCTAAAAAGTACTAAATAATATAATACTTAATCAAAAAGCGTATGGCACTTTGTCGAAATTAATTAAAAGTTTCTGCGCCCCACACTTTTTGATTAAGATTACTTTATTTTGCTTTTAAGCATGTTTTATTTTTATTAATTGGTTGCTATTTTCCAGCTCCCTGGAAATGTGCTAAGGTGTATGAGAATTTTTGAGAGAATAGGATCCAGTTGAGGAGCGCAATTTTTAATTACAGTGGTTGGGAAATTATCTAGACCGGGGGCAGAATTGACTATTAAAATTTTAATTAGTTTTAATATTATTTGAATTCGTGTAATACTGGAATGGAATCATATTTGAAATATCTAAATCATTTTTCATAATAATGTGTGCAAATTTTTTAGACAGATTATTATTTAAATATTTCTGCATCGATTGGTGGCAAAATGAAATTTATGAACAATATAATTCCGGAGATATTAAATTCCAAAGATAGAGTTTTTCAGACTCTTATACGGGTATCAGAAAGTTTACATACATATTTAATTATAATTAAGAAACTCTTCTTACCATTGTTATAAAAAACTAAACCAACATTAAACATTAACTAAAACATTTTTAAGAAAATTGTAATTCATAGTTACAACACAGTTTCTGAGATAATAATTAATAAATAATAAAAAAATTTAAAATGAAAAATTTACACTAAAAACAAGCTGGAAACAACGTATATATTTAACCTAAAAGTGGATTAACTACTTTTTTTGACGTTTTTTGAAGTTTTTCGACATTGGCGGCGAAAGGACCTCCTTAAGTAATTAAGTAAAATATTTGTCAGTAGATTATTAATTAAATTATTTGAACATATTGTAAAAGACCCGATTATTATGAAAATGAATTGAAAAATAATAAATTAGAAAATAAATAATTGGTTAAGCTCACCCGTTTGCTGTGAATCTCAGCTTAAGCACCCCATGGTCATCTGTAGAAGAAGACAAGTTGCCTCGACAAAAGTTGAGCGTCGACTGAAAAAGAAAAAATAATGAATAAATTCCCGTTACTTTTTCTTGTCTTATCATTATCGGGAAAGCAGAGTCGAAAAATTAATATAAAAAGTTCGATTATCATTTTTCATAAATTCTCTTATTATCTACAATATAACAGGGCTGTCCAGCCCGCGGGCCACATGCGGCCCAGTAATGCAATGAATACGACCAAACATATAATTATAAACTTCCTTAAAACATTAAGATTTTTATCAAGAAGTCTTTGAAACTTGGAATATAAGTCATTAAAAGCATAATAAACGCACTGTTTAAATTTGAAGATGATTTACCAGATCAAACATGAAATAATTGCAATTAAAAATGACATTTTTATTTATAGGGTAGATTGGGAAAGGGTGAGAAAATGATAATTATTTTATTTTTTTCATTGAAGGACTTTCACCATCTTGATGAAAAACTAATAATGTTAGAATAATATATTCGGAGTAACTTAAAAAAAAATTGAAATTATTTACCACGTAGTTTTGATAAAAAAAAACATATTTGGGCATTTCTTAGTGTGAGTGGACAGTCACGTTAAAAAAACATAATCTAAAATATTAGTTCCGTTCATATTTATAGAGTGGTTACGAGGCTAAAACTTTTTGTGTGGATTGTAGCGAAATAACCTCCTTAAAAGATAACACATGTTATACTTTTTTCATTTATTTTTTATTATTGTCGACAGGGACGTTTCGACCACTTCATTGTGTAATCAGCCTAAAATTTTATTTTATTTTAAATATATAACTTTACAAGTAAGTGGTCGAAAAGTCCATGTTGAAAATAATATAAAATAAATGAAAAAAGTATAACATGTGTTATCTTTTAAACAAAGAAAAAAACAACATTCATTTCAAGAGAATTATATCCTCAAACTATCTTAAATAAATAAAAATATATATAAAAAATTCCCAAATCCAATCTTATATATTTGTTCAATGTAATTTATTACATAATTATCATGGATCCTTTTCAAGATAAATTTATTAATAGGTGGTAATGGTTTTAATAATAAAGAAAATTTCTGATGAGTCTAATAATTTAGCCAGAGATTGTATAAGTTAATACAAAAATAAATGGATATTTACTTCGAGAACATTAACAAAATGCATAAAGAATTCTTGTGCGTCCTGTTGTCGTTTGGTGGAGAAATCAGGATGTCCTTTTCCAATTAAAGTTTTAAACATAATTGGGGAAATACCGGCCTGATGATTGTTTTCATTTTGAGAATCGTCTGGTTGAGTTGTAGGTGGCTGAGAATATCGGCCTGACATCAAACCGTAGCCAAGTTTCATCCTGTTAATTTAATCAAGAATTTTATATTAATTAATATAAGAGTGAAAATAATTAAAGGATTTTCAGTAGTCATTCTAAGTAAGTTTGCCCAGCCGGTTTACTTTATCATAGTAAGTTGTAAACAATTTCAAATTCTCTAGTATCGACATAGATTTTTATGGAGAATCATAAAATCAATTACAAGTGATGTTTTTAAACAGAGAATCAATAACTCTGCTTATCGAACAAGAAAAATCTTTTCAATTTTAATACTTGTTGTTTTTCTACAATCTGATAACCAGAGGACGTAATATCTTTACGAATTAGTGCATTTAGTCGCAATTAAACCCATTTTTGTTTTGCATATTGCTGGATAAACGAATATATTTGAATATTTTGATAAAAACATTTTAATTTTTTTGATTTTGATTGAAATAAATTTTAATGAAAATTTTAGTGAAACGATTCAGATGGATTTTTAGTTCTGCTAGAATTACTTGTTAATATGAAAGTTAAAAGCTATTAATCCCCGAACCCCCCCCCCCCACCCACCACTGCAGCCCTATATCTACCTCCACCGCCACCTCAACCCCAGCATCCCGCCTCCAGTTTTTGCATTTCTAGCCTTCTAGTGGCCCACAAATTATTACGTGTATATAGGTATATAAATAAATACCTTATAATTATTTTTTTAATTAAATAACAATTTTTGAGTTCATCAATTAAATTGCTAAATTCTAATATATAATAGTAAGTTTGTGGGATTTAAAACTCAATTTATAATGGATTAAATTTTTCTTTTTTATAAATTTTATTAAATCAATTATTTTACATTAATTAATGTATACATTGTATTTTTTGCTTCGGTTCCGAGATTACTTCTCCACCATCGAGTGTCCTTATTCATCTTTAGTCCTTGTTTTTAATAAGAGGAAAAATCTAATTAGATAAAAAAACCTCTTTTCCGATAATTATTTCAATTCCATTATTCCCCAATCAAGTCGATTGGTTTGCTCTCCTCCATCTCATCCATGGATTAAATTTGGTACTTTTAATATACATATAATAATATTTGTAATGATCTTTTTGTGGAATTTAAAATTGAAAAACCAATTAATTATTAAAAGAAAATTAAATAAAAATGTAATTATACATTTTTTATCGAGACAATCATCTGTGAATAATTATTTTAATTAACAAAAAATCCATCAAAAACAAGCTAGTCGAAGATGAGACCGTGTCAGATCGAATTTTCAACACAAAAACCCCTCCCTAACCCATGAATTTCATCCAAATCGTTAGAGCAGTTTTCGAGAAACCGATTCTATATATACACAAGAATTGCTCGTTTAATATAATAAGATAAGATTTAAATGGCTTGGTGCGTACTGGATATGTTAATTTTTAAAGGAGGATGAATAAAATTCAATTGCTTCTTTCCAGTAATTTATTTATTTATTCAAGTGGTTAACCTAGATATATCGAGAGCACTACGGTACCTCTTCCTCAGTGGAAACTTAGGAATCAGAATAACAGTGAGTTAATGGATTCATTAATTGCCTGTTAATTACAGATGTTAAAATTGTAAGGTACTTAAGACAGGGTGAGTATGAGGTAGATAGGCCACCCAATTTTCAACTAGTTGTTTTTTTATAAAAAATTATTTGTATTTATTTATATATACCAAAAATAAAAATAATAATAATACCATTTTTTTAAAATAAGAAAGATGATAATATTCTTTGGTTAATATCTTACATTTGAACAGTAAAATCAGAAGGCGGATCAGACAACAAAGCAGATTGAATAATATTATTTTTTTCTTTTACATATCTAAAATAAAAGATCGTATTAATTTTTAAATATTAAAAATAATACTTATATATTATAAATTTCTTTTTTTCTTTTACATATCTTTGAATAAAATCAGGAATAGTAAAAATAACTTGCATGACACTATTAAGATAACAAGAATTTCCTAAATTGGCCAAGCCGGTATAGCCAGGGCCATAAAGGGGTTTCAATTTACTACTCGCTTCCTGAAGTGCTACCCATTCACCTAATTTTTGATTTAAATCAAGTTCCAATTCAGCCATTGATTTCTCTGTCTGAAAAAGATTAAATTTTTTTTTAATAAAGTCCACACATTGATAAAATGACGATGATTAATTACCCTCTCCATTTGTTGAATATTAATTCCGAAATGGGCGAGATGTTTGATTAGATTAGGATTCTCGACCATCTCATCTTCATCGTAGCTGAAAACATCAGCTTTGCCTTCTTTTGTAATGGTTCTCAATTTTACAGCAAGAGGATACCCTGAAATAAAAAGTATTTTAAAATTATTATTGAGTTGTTGCACTTTCTCAGCTTGATCTGGAAAAATTTCACCTATCCCTTTAGATGTTTTTTGAGATTAGGCTCGTTTGATATGGAAAGTGAATTCACACATTACAGGTGCTTGATAGTAAACCAAATAATTAGCAAACGAAATTAATTATAAACTGTTAGAGAAATAATTTAACAAATTATTTTTGATTAAATCTATACTTTTTAAGTCTCCAAAGGGAAGGCTTAACCCAACAAATTTTTTCTGCCCCTTTATTCATTAATAATTAATTTATTGATTTAATGTATATTATATTTATATAAATATAAGATTGATTTAATTATAAATTTATAAATCAATTAATATATCCTTTGTCTATAATATAAAAAAATCTTTTTTTCGTTCCCCAATTTAATTTAATTTATAATTGTCTTTCGACGAGGCCTCATTGTGATTGCGCCCGGGACAAAGAAAAAATTATTTTCGATCCTTGGGTTTGCGATCGATTGGGAGGCGTTTGAATATAGATTAAAATTATATTTATAAATGTATTAAAAGGTAATCAGTTCTTGTAATTATTAATTGAGACATTATGTGTAAGCATGGTCCAAGAGATCAAACATCAGGTCTTTTGTAAATAAAAAGTTATTATTATTTAATTATATTACTATTCATACATAGTGGAAGTTTTAAAAATATAAACAAAAATTACCTGTTTTTCGATAATGTTCAACTGCGTGATCATTCCCACCAGAACCATCGAAAAATCGTCTGCCACATAATATTGATCCATCAGTTAAATTAAGCCAGAGATTTTCAGTCATATCACATTTTTCGCATTGCCATCCACTTGGTGGAATTTTGCGTCCATTATCAATTTGTGTAAGTGTATCAGCGTGCCTAAGATAAAGTCAAAGGTTAAATATTTTAAATTGAAAGTTTCTTGTTACCGAGAGTAGGAGAATTTTTATTAATTTAAGAAGACAAAAAAGAGTGTCTTCTGTTGGAAAAATAAATTTTTTATTTATTTATAAAGAGACTTTAGTTTCGAGGACTTTGCCCTCTTCGTCAGTCTATTACAATTGATGATGAAACTTTCATAATTGATCTTCGATTATGAGTATTCATGTACAGGGTGGGGCATAAAGATCTCCCACATTTGAAGAGGTATAAAAAATGAAAAAATTTAACTAGAAAAAAACTTAATATATTTTTGAAAAGAACATAAAATATATTTATTTTAAGGAGTAACTTAAAATAAATAAATTATAACTAAACTTACCTCTGCTAATTATTTAGTCGTGTTTAGTGCATATCATTCGACTTTCACTTAAATAATAGAGTTGATAAGTGAAAATTGAGTGTCTTGCTATTAACACCGTTAACTATTTAGTAGTGATCAGTGAAAGTCGAATGGTGTGGTATAATCACGGTTAAGTAATTAGTGATGAAAATTAATAAAGTAAAGGGTGTGTAGTTTCACAGTGAAACTACACACCCTTTACTTTATTAATTAATATCATGTTTCACCTAAAACCTACACCACTTTCTCTAAGTAAAAAAATAATTAGTGATGATTAGTGAAAATAGTAAGACGTATATTGCTAATCCGATTAAGATTATCTCGGAAGATAAGCTAGGAATAGCTTGCACTAATTGCACTCGAAGGGTATATAAGGGAGAGAGAGAGATGGGGACAATAAGGGGTTTTTGAGGGGGAGATAGGGACAGTGGGGTGGGGTATATAAGGGGAGGGGGACAGTGGTGGGGGAATACGGGGGGGGAGATAGGGACACGAAGGTATATAAGGAGGGAAGCGATAGGAAGATTGACCAGTGTATCTCAGGCAGTGATAGTGGAAACATCGATTGTGAATATTACAAAATGGCCTCCCCACCTTCATCCACCCTCTCAGCTGACTCCATCCCTCACTAATAAACAACCCTTCCCCTCTAAACAACTCTTCATCCTTTATATTAATTATTTGAATAGAATTAGAAAAAAATCATATCCTATCAATAATCCTATCCAAATTTAATCCGTGTGTTCACAAATCTTTTTCCTTCGAAATTTAAATATATCGTGAGTATATTTATTCTTGTGCGTGAGTGTCAATGTGTTTCTGTGGGGTCATAGTAGTCCAGGTCCAGGCATGAGCTCTTAAGGTAAGATATCTTTATAATACTCTATTCTTATAATTAAATAAATAAGAAATACTCTAAATTTTGAATGTTAATTTTTTTGATTATTTTCACAAAATTAAACATAATTTTATTGCTAATATTTCTATAAATAATAACTTTAAATTCACTATATAATTATACTAATAACATGTTTTTCTTTTTCAAGTAGGTGCTCGTCCTACTAATACTAACATTTAGATTAAGTAGAAATAAATTAATTAATTAAAAATAATTCCCTCTGATATCGCAATATATAAATATTTCTACTTAATCTTAGAATTTTTCTCTTTTAAAATATAAAAATTAAAATTTTATTTATACTAAATTATTTTTAATACTTGGGTTACGGGTCGGTGTGTACTTCTTAGCTATATTATAGATAAAGAAGTACAGACCTACTTCAGGGACTGGCCTCCCTGCCCACGTGAGCTCATGATTCTTTTATCCAGAGAATCACATCCTCTCCCAATGTTATTGAGATGAGATGTTATCTCTTAAGTTAAGATATTTTTATAATACTCTATTCTTATATAAATGTGTTTTAAACATTATATCAGGCGAAAAAAAGGGGGGGGGGAAGGTAAAAAATTAAAATTCTAGCCCTTTCGACCAAACTATGTATACAAAATTTGGTTAGTTTTTGCATTTATAGCCTCCTGGGGGTCTATAAAATATGTATACAAAATTTGGTTGAGCTTGGTCGAAAGGGCTAGAATTTTCATTTTACCCCCCCCCCCCCCTTTTTTTTTCTCTCTGATAATGTATAAAACGCATTAAAAAAAAATATTTTATGTTCTTTTCAAAAATATATTCAGTTTTTTTTAGTTAAATTTTTTCATTTTTTATACCTCTTCAAAATGAGATCTTTATGCCCCACCCCATTTTGTTGTATGGGGTAGAAACATAAAAAATTCATTTTTCCAACAAAAGACAGACTCTTTTATTATATTTTATCCAAGAGAGAGATCAATGTAACGTAAAATGTAAATGTAAATGTGGGGAACGCACTTTGTAACACATCTAACTTCACCATCCCAGGTTCCTCTTAATGCTTCAAGTTCAGCCAATTTGCTGGATGAATCACTTTCTAAAATCGCTTTTACGGATTCTTGAATCTTAAACAAAATAAAATGGTAGAGATTAGAGACAGATTATTAGATTTATAGAATTTTTTTTTTATAAGTTGATAAAAATATCAAGTTTAAAATGAATATTGTGTGTGATGGCTAGGGTTCGGAATTTGCATATAAAGAATGTTTTTTTCCTTGATTGCTATCCTTCTAATCTTTTGTATCTGGACGTTTTAGGGTATCAGGACCCAGCCAGAGAAATCTTATTTTGCATATAAATGCATTTTTTCGAGTTTAAGTGCATATTTAGCGATTTAAGGTAGTTGTTCCGCCAAATGGGTTTTCTTAGGATTTTTTTAAAATTTGGACAGATTAGTATTTAAATACTTCTGCATCGATTGGTGGCAAAATGAAATTTATGAACAATATAGTTCCGGAGATATTAAATTTCAAAGATCGAGTTTTTCAGACTCTTATACATTGCACTATACGGGATATCGGAAAATTTACATACATATTTAATTATAATTATGAAACTCTTCTTACCATTGTTATTAAAAATTAAACCAACATTAAACAATAATTAATAAATATTTTAAGACAATTTTGATTCATAGTTACAGCACAGTTTTTGAGATAATGAATAAATAATGAAAAATGTATAAAAAAAAATTTCCACTAAAAACAATTTGGCAACAGCGTATTTTTAACTATCGAAAGAAGTATAAAGCACGCATGGGCTAGATTTTTTCAAAATTATAATTTTCATAAGGTGTAACGTAGGCCTTGATTACATTTGTTAAAAAATAACAAAACGATTTTTATAGAAATTTAAAATGTATTTTATGTCATTTTAATATAAAAATATTCAATCTCTTATAATGGTGCCAGATTTGTCAAACGAGCACGAGATTGGCTAGTAGTGGTACATAAACAGCAAAAAGTTTTGGGCTTATGAATTATGAATCCTTATTGTCTGTTCTATATACTCTAGCATTAACTTTTTGCTAGTATTGTCGCGAAACAACTACCTTAAGGTATATTTTGCATATTTGTATGATTTTTGTCCCTCGTTTGTTGGTAAATCAGAAAAATAATTGAAGAAAATTTTAGCCACAGGTTTCAAACCTTTTTTTGACCACCCATCCCCTCTCACTGTCAAACAAATCGAGAAAATTCAAGGAAATAATTAAAATATATTTAAATTAAAATAATATTTTTTATGAAAATTAAAATAAAAAAATATAAAAAAAACCCGAATTTCTTTAAATTTATTTTCGTTAACATTAATTTTAAAATGTTTTTCTTGGAACTGAAAATGCCAAAAAATGATTCCTCTAAAAGTGCTACGTTTCGTAAGTTGGTTATCCATTTAATGACTATTTCATTCTTTTACCCGTTCTTTGAGTCGGTTTAAAGCTATCAAGCACTAGATATTATGGGTTTATAATGCATATTTCAAGTGCATATTTACTTTTAAAGTTCATATTTCGGTCTTTTTAAATTGATATTTTGCTGTTTTTTAGTGCATATCGATCCGAACCTTGGTAATGATTACCAAATCTATATCTAATACAACATAAAAATGCAATTTTTTGAGAGGCTGGACGAATGAATCATGAAATAGTTGACAGTAAAATTACGCTAATTACTAGAAAGGATGAGGAACGTTCATATTTTGTCTGAAAAGATATTTTATAAGACCATATTGCATAATTCAATCCAGCCATGGGAACCCGCGGGGGGGGGGGGGGGGGGGGGGAGGGGGCACTTGCCGCCCCCATGGATTGATTGATTAAAAAATTTTTTAGACAAAAATTTTATTAAAGTAAAGAGAAAATAAAGTGAAAGTAACTAAGCTGATACTGATCTCGTTTTACTGGGTAATTATTTATTTTCTTATATTAATTATTTTATGTATCACTGTATGTTGTGAGCCAAAAGTTGTTTTAAACATAAGTATATTTATTATGTATATTTTTTAATGCAAAATGTTAAAGGACGTTAGTTCATTGTTTAAGAGTAGTCTACCGTTATCCAGGTACAGTGTAAACTTGTCAAAATGTTGATGTTTACATTGGAAAATAGTCAAATAATGTTACTTTTATTTTATGTTGTAATATTTTTTGTTATATACATATATTGCGTTAATAAAAAATTTGTTGTTACAGTATGCCCTTCATTACTACAGTGTTCCTGTCCGTTCGTTCACCATACAAATACTCTACAGTAAATTAAAACTACATTAAAACATTACTAAAAATGTGAAGAGAAAATTATTTTCGATCTTTGGGGTCTGCGATCGATTGGGAGGCGCTGGAATAATTAATTGTTTAATTAATGAATCAAATCAAGGCCTACGCTGCGAAAAATGAACGAGGAGAGGATTAAAAAAGAAATTCCATAATTCATATAGACAAAAGGTATTAGTTTGGGTTCGGGGATCAGTAGCTTAGTGGATATAGGAGGTAAACCTCTTATGACAAAGCATTGCAATACATATGCAAAGATCCCGGGTTCGAGCCCCGGCCGATCCTTTTGTCTGTAATAAAAATAATCTTTTCTTCGTTCCCTAAATTTGAATTTGTTATTAATTGTCTTTACACGGCCTCGTTGTGGTCGCGCCCCGGATGAAGAGAAAATTATTTTCGATCTTTGGGGTCTGCGATCGATTGGGCGGCGCTGGATTAATTAATTGTTTAATTAATGAATCAAGGCCTACGCTGCGAAAAATGAACGAGGAGAGGATTAAAAAAGAAATTCCATAATTCATATAGACAAAAGGTATTAGTTTGGGTTCGCGGATCAGTAGCTTAGTGGATATAGGAGGTAAACCTCTTATGACAAAGCATTGCAGTACATATGCAAAGATCCCGGGTTCGAGCCCCGGCTGATCCTTTTGTCTGTAATAAAAATAATCTTTTCTTCGTTCCCTAAATTTGAATTTATTACTAAAAATATTTTGACCCCCCTAGAAAATTTTCTACGGGCGTCCATGATCCCAGCATTGATTTTTGACAATTACATTTTTTTTTGTTTATATAAAGTTTTAAAATGTATTCGTTTATCCGCGATACGATTTTGTTTTAGTGCATAAAATAATATTTTTACCTAAAATCTTTCTTATTACTAATGGGATAAGAAAAAGTAAATTAGAAAAATAGATATTATTGATTAGAAGAATAAGATTATCTTATTAATTAGTTGAATTTTTTTTTTAAAGAAATGTTGATTGAATTTTGGTGCTTACTAATAATGGAATATTTGGATCATCAATAGGAATCTTTTTAAAATCCGGAAGCACTACTATTGAATGATGATCATCATATTCATATTTCGGTTTGCCCGCATCTGGATCGAATCCTCCTTCGACACCAATTGCTAGACGAGTGATTTTTTTCTCTGGACCTTCAGTAGACGGATCTGGAGGAATCTAAAGGAAAATAAAAACAGATATAATAGTTTCTAATTAAAAATATTGATTATGAAGGTGTAACCTTAGAAACTATAGTCTTAAACAAATAATTTATATATATTCACTAATACCCTTTTTTGATTGATTCGCTATAAAGCTCTTTTAAAAATCAATGTATGAAAATTCAAAATTTTATATATTTTTTTATTATTATCATTTCCGTCCATAATTTGTATTAATTAAAATAAGGACAAGTTTTTAAGTGTGACTTTTTTATTTATCAGCCAACGTTTCGTCGACTTTGCCGACTTCTTCAGGGCTTCTACAATTATAAGAACATTATTAATAATGTAATTTTTGTTTTTCAGAGGATGAGGAACAAAATAAGTGTTTGTTTATGACTTATCAATTGCAACGTTTCGCCACTTTTATTGCAGCTTCTTCAGGCTCTACAAAGGAGCAAATACATATATCAAAAAACACACATTCAAAAACAAAAATTCACTCCAACTCAAAAATCAATTTCATATATACCTTGATAAATAAATCTCCAAACACTTTGTCATTTTCTTATAAAGCTCTGCCATTAATATACACACAGACACTGGAATACATCACGACTTTGTCATCAACAACTCAAAAACACCAATATCAAAAAATAGGACAGACACGAATAATTTAAGTTGTATATATAATAATTTATTGAATAATTATAGGATTCTTAATAATAAAAAATGATGAATAAAGAAATGATTAATTACTTAAATTTTGGTGTTGGACTTGTGAAAAAATGTAAATAGTAATATATTAATTTTAAAAGAGCCTAATGACATAATGATTGAGATTTAATGTATTGATTCTTTGGAAACTATTATAAGGAATTATTATTATTTTTATATAGTAGTTGTTTTTATTTTTAAGTTTACCAGTGAAATTGTAAGGGTTATGATTGTATATTTTTTGATATTGGTGTTTTTGAGTTGTTGATGACAAAGTGGTGATGTATTCCAGTGTCTGTGTGTATATTAATGGCAGAGCTTTATAAGAAAATGACAAAGTGTTTGGAGATTTATTTATCAAGGTATATATGAAATTGATTTTGAGTTGGGTGAATTTTTGTTTTTGAATGTGTGTTTTTTGATATATGTATTTGCTCCTTTGTAGAGCCTGAAGAAGCTGCAATAAAAGTGGCGAAACGTTGCAATTGATAAGTCATAAACAAACACTTATTTTGTTCCTCATCCTCTGAAAAACAAAAATTACATTTATAAATTATGGAACTGAATCCCAATGATGATTATTAATAATATCAATTTACAAGAGTACATTGATAAAAAAGTCACACATAAAAACTTGTCCTTATTTTCCTATTATAAACTTTCAAATTTTTTATTATACTGCTGAAGAAAAACAGAAAGATTTATCAACAGATTTCTTAATGAGCAACTCTGTTCGAAAATAATGGATGAGTTTTTGGAGCATGATCCAAATTTGATTCGCAGTTCAAAGGCAAGAAGAGGAGTTTTAGATTGCATTATTTGTTATGAAGAAATGCTGACTCAAAGTCAAAAAATATAGACTGCCTAGAAAGTGATAAGTAATTTGATCAGATATTTATTAGGAGGTACGTGAAAAAATAGGTTGAGAACCGAGTGTTGTTTTTTTTAAAAGTTAAATTTTTTTTAATTCGTTTTTTCAAAATATCTCAAAAAGGGCTTAAACTATTTTGATAAAAAAATTAAACGAAGCCATGGCGTTTTGGTTTACAAGAAAGCCTTATAGAAAATTATATTTTTACGAGATATTAATTATTTTTTCAAAATGTCTGTTACGTGAGAAAAGGTAAGTTACCAAATTTTGTGTACGCTCTAGCTCAAAAACTAATGTGAGTATCTGAACGAAATTTCAGACCTAGTTTCCATGTATGAGATTAAGAGCTGATTAGATTATGGTTGAAATAGAACCCAAAATTAAGGGGAAGAGAGAGGTTATTAAAAAATTAAAATTTTCAATCTAAAATACTAAGCTGAAATTTAATTTGAAAGTCTTATAATAATAAAAATAATTAAGATTAAAAAGTAAAAAAAAATATATTTTAAATAAATTGACACGTTCTGATGTGGCCATCCACTTGACTTTACCATACACTTCTGGTTGAGTTTGATAGAAGGGTCTAGATTTTAATTTTTTGCCCCCCCCCCCCCCTATTTTGGGCGGTTAGTTTTTACATTTTTAGTCTTCTTGTAGCCCACTGATTATGTGTACAAAATTTGGTTTGAGGGTTTGATTGCATTTTTACTGCTCTAGGGGCCCATTGATTATGTTTATGTATACAAAATTTGGTTGAGTTGGCCTAGATTTTTATTTTAAGTGTAAAATTTGGTTTTGATATTCAAACTAGTTTTTGACCTAGCTCGTCCACAAAATTTGGTAACACACAGCCTAACAGACATTTTGACAAAACAATTATTATCTCGAAAAATATAATTTTTTCGATGTTCACTTATTAGAGCTTTTTTGTAGAGCGAAATGCCATGGTTTTGCCCAATTTTTTTAATGAAAATAGTTTCAGCCGTTTTTGAGATATTTCGAAAAAAAGAAGCAAAAAAAACACTTTTTTCATGCACGATTACAATACTTGAACATACCCTGTATGGTAAAGTAAAAAACTAAAAACACTCTTCTAAAAGTACAAAATAATGTAAAACTTAATCAAAAAGCATGGGGCGCAGAAAAATGTACTTTTAATTAATTTCGACAGAGTGCCCCATGCTTTTTGATTAAGTATTACATTATTTTGTACTTTTTAAAAGCGTGTTTTTTAGTTTTTTTTAAATATAATTTATTTTTTTACTTTTTAGTCTTAATTATTTTTTTAGAGAAAAGTTTGCGGAATTTAACAGAATGAAATGTCTTTATTTTTATTGGATTTCCTTCAAAACCCTGAAGAAGGAGGGAATAAATCTCCAAAATGTCGGCTTTGAATTAAAAAAGATAGTTAGCTCAAAAACTAGTGTGAATATAAAATGAAATTTCAAATGTAGTTTAAGTGCTGATTAGATTTTCGTTGAAATCGAACCAAAAATTAATGGGGGGGGGGGGGGGGCTAAAAATTAAAATAATAAGACTTTCAAACTAAAAAAAAACAAGAAAAATTAAATATAAGTACTATAAAATGAACCTATAATAAAAAAAGAGTGTTATTATTTTCTTCGGAGGTCGAAATTGAAGGGGTTCAAAAAAATAAAACTATCAATATAAGTTGTAAACACTTTAATCGCATTCCACCAGTGTTAAAATCTGGTCACCTTAGATTAAACGCTAAAGGGCTCAAAATTAAGAAGGGGGGGACCTTTCGTAAATTATTATAAATTATTTGATTAAATATTATAAGATAGGGGACAGGTGTGGGGTAAAGTTATGTGGATGTCCCCATCAGTTTATTTAAATAAACTCTCGATGTCTAGTCACTCTGCCCCAGTAAATTCGGACTTTATTTTGGAAAAAATTTAAAACTTCAATTCCGGCCCTTATTAAACAAAAGAGAATATTAAAAAAGAATTTTTCTCTATTCTTTGAGTATAATAATTAGTAACATTGACAGTTTGGTTGTGATAATTAAACTCTGTTATAATAACAATAATAATAATAACAAATATGAAATGCTTTGGTGAAATAGCTGAATGTGGTTGCTGTGAATTTTGCTCACCTCTTTTTCTCTCGCTTTAAATGCAGATAAACGGAGGAGCCGGTTCGTTTGAAATAATCCTCGACATAATCCCTGCCGAGGCCGAAAAACGTTTTCAAACTCACATACAAGCCAGTATCACATTCCTGAAAAATAAGGAAAACCAATGAGTATATAATTTTAATAGGAAAAGAATATTAATTTAAGGTTAATAAAAATGCCGTTTGTCCGACCATCCATCCATACCGGGGGAATCAAACGAAAAGATACATTCATCTTTATATATTTTATCTTGGTTCTTTTGCGGAATGCGCACTTGACTCAGATGCTGAGCCAATATCTCCGCCGACATTCTGAAAAATAATAATTAATACTTTTTCCAATTATCTTTCACACGTTTAATTGTACAAAGGGTTGAGTGGAAAAAAAAACTACAATTCATACAAAGACAGATTTCTTGCTTGACAGGGAATTTCGAAACGTTTTATCGAAAAAGTCAAACACCCTAAATCGACCGCTTCTTTTGAAATCGCCGGCTTGATTCAATATTATTAAATCTATCTATATTGATCTATACTCTATACCCAGAGGGGTAGCCACGGGGAGAGGGTTTTGGGGTTAGAATCCCCCTCATGGGATGCGTAACTGAAAAGACAAACCGTTTCTTACGGCAAACTAACCGTAATTAAAAATATTTCATATGTTTAATCAAGATTTATGTTCACAGGAGTAAATAAGCTGACCTGTTTTGATGTGGCCATCCACTTGACTTTACCATACACCCTGGCCCCTTACTTATATTTAATATTTAATAAAATTATTAATAATCATGTATGGGGGGGGGGGGGTTAGTTTCTGCATTTTTATATTACTGTGGGCCCACTGATTATGTATACAAAATTTGGTTGAGTTTGGTACAAGAGCCTAGATTTTCATTTTTTGACCGTACACCCCCCCCTCATTTTGGGCGGTTAGTTTTTTCATTTTTAGACTTCTGCGGGTCCACTAATTATGTATACAAAATTTGGTTGAGTTTGGTACAAGGGCCTATATTTTCATTTTTTTGACCCTACACCCCCCCCCCCATTTTGAGCCGTTATTTTTTGCATTTTTAGACTTCTGGTGTCCCACTGATCATGTATACGAAATTTGGTTGAGTTTGCTCAAGTGGCCTAGATTTTTAATTTTTAACCCCCCCCCCCTCCATCCCCCTTAATTTTGGGGCGATATACACCAAAATCTAATCAGCTCTTAATCTCAATGGACCAAAACTACGTGTGAAATTTGGTTTTGATATTCACACTAGTTTTTGAGCTAGTTCGTCCACAAAAATTTGGCACACAGACTAACAGACAGACTAACTAACTAACAAACTAACAGACATTTTGACAAAACAATTATTATCTCGAAAAATATAATTTTTCGATGTTCACTTATTAGAGCTTTTTTGTAGATCGAAATGCCATGGTTTCGCTCAATTTTTTTAATCATAATAGTTTCAGCCCTTTTTGAGATATTTCGAAAAAAAAGAGGAAAAAAACCAACTTTTTTCATGCACGATTACAATACTTGACCATACCCTGTATGGTAAAGTAAAAACTTGTGGTGTTTCACAAGTAAAAAAATAATAATTAAAAAATCCTTTAATTATATTTTTGGAGTTTTATTTTTCTTATAAACCACCACCGCTTTCCCTAAATATTAAAGAATTATGTTCTTTTTTAATTTCTTGAAGTACCTTATTGTTAGTCCAGTTAAATTGTTCTCTAAAGGGCCCCTCGCTGAAAAGTTTCTTGATCATATGAGTTTTTGGGTGTGCTAAATCCGAACCTGAGGTTTCCTAACAAAATTTCGTGACGGAACATTGTCAAAAATTATTTAGTCGTGTTTAGTTCATAACATTCGAATATCACTTAAATAATAGTAGTGATAAGTGAAAATCGAATGGTATGCTTTAAACACGGTTAACTAGTTAGTAGTGATCAGTGAAAGTCAAGTGTTTTGCTATAAACACGGTTAACCATTTAGTAGTGATCAGTGAAAGTCGAATGGTGTGCTGTAATCACGGTTAAGTAATTAGTGATGATTAGTGAAAATAGAATGACGTATATTGCTAATCCGATTAAGATTATCTCGGAAGATAATAAGCTAAGAATAGCTTGCACTAATTGCTCTCGTAGGGTATATAAGGAAGAGAGAGAGGTACAATGAAGGGGCATTTGAGGAGGTCATAGGGACAATATAAGGGGTGAGGGGACAGTGGTGAGGGGGAATAAGGGGGTAGATAGGGACAATGGGAGTGGTATTGGGGAGGGGGGAGAAAGGGATAGGGAAAAAGGTATATAAGGAGGGGAAGTGATAGGGAGATTGGGCAGTGTATCTCAGGCAGTGACAGTGGAAACATTGATTGTGAATATTACAATATCGTCTCCTTACCTTCATCCACACTCTCAGAAGACTCCATCCCTCACTAATAAACAACACTTCCCCTCTAAACAACCCTTAATCCCTTATATTAATTATTTGCAAAGAGTTAGAAAAAAATCATGTCCTATGCCTAATCCAATCCAAATTTAATCCGTGTGTTCACAAATCTTTTTCCTTCGAAATGGAAATATA
Organism: Forficula auricularia; assembly: GCA_024734495.1. NCBI lineage: Eukaryota > Metazoa > Arthropoda > Insecta > Dermaptera > Forficulidae > Forficula > Forficula auricularia. The sequence continues at coordinate 5,925,557 of JALMQS010000120.1, read as the reverse complement.
TCATGATATGATATATCAAATATTTCAATGTGTTTCTGTGAGGTCATAGTAGTCCAGGTCAAGGCATGAGACGTTAGATCTTAAGGTAAGATATTGTTATAATACACTATTTTTATAATTAAATAAATAAGAAATATTCCAAATTTTGCAAGTTAATTTTTTTGATTATTTTCACAAAATTAGACATAATTTTATTGCTAATATTTCTATAAATAATAACTTTAAATTCACTATATAATTTTAGTAATAACATGTTTTTTCTTTTTCAGGTAGGTGCTTGTCCTACTAATACTAATATATAGATTAAGTAGAAATAAATAAATTAATTAAAAAGAATCCGCTCTGATATTGGAATAAATCCTAGAATTTGTCATAAAAATTAAATATTTTCTCTTTTAAAATATAAAAGTTAAAATTTTATTTATACTAAATTATTTTCAATACTTGGGTAACGGGTAGGTGTGTAATTCTTAGTTATATTATGAATAAAGAAGTACACACCTACTTCAGGGACTGGCCTCCCTGCCCACGTGAGCTCATGATTCTTTTATCCAGAGAATCATGTTCTATGCCTAATCCTCTCCCAACTTAATCCGTGTTATCTCACATTCTTATTCCTTCAAAACCGAAACCTATGGCGAGTATATTTTTACTAGTGCGTGAGTGTATGTGTTCCTGTGGAGTCAGCAACCCATTACCAGCCCCGAGACGTTGGCTGTTAAAAGGCAAGATATATTTTTAATACCTACCTACTGTATTATTATTATGAAATAATTAAGAAATACCTATTCTAAATTTTTGTAATTACTTTTTTCGCGTTTTTAAAAAGACATAAAATAAAATAGATAATTTATTAAATATAAATTTATTGCGAATATTTTTATCAAAATTACTTTAAATTAAGTTGATTATTTTACTAATGATTTTCTTTTTCCTTTTTCAGGTAGGTGTTCGTCCTTGTAATACTAACATAGAGATTTAGTAGAAACGAATTAATTAATTAAATCTAACAATTGATTATACCTATAGAATTTTCGTAATCTTTTTTTTTCATAAATTTAATTTGAAATATTAGTTGGAGACAATTTCGCCTTTTTATTTTCAGTTTAATAAAATTATTTCACATGGATAGATAATAAAATTTCAACTTTGGTTAAAAGAATAACATTCAACAGTAAATAAATAAATAATTCAATTTGAAAAATGTTCCCCTAATATTTTATTATTCCCTTCTAAACTTTAATCTATTTTCTGTTTCTGATCTAAGGCATGAGTCAATATCGAAATATCCACTCAGATTTACAAAATTTGTATATTTTTTTCTTATATTCTTATACAAAATGTCGAAAGTTTAGAGACTTTAATTGGAAACAAATTGCAGTATTGGAGACATTGTATTTGTTTGGAAAAAAGTTTTTCAATAATTTACTCGACATTTTATCTCAAGTGTAGACGTATTTTGATACAAATACTGTGTCTCCTATTTGTTTCAAAACACGTCTTTCCTTGAGAGATAGTTTGAATATAACGTTGATTTTATTTTTTATTTTAAAAATTTGAAATATTATTTCTGAGTGTATTAGACATTAATTAAGAAAACATTTTCAATTTTTAAATTATCACCCTATAAGTATATTTTGTAATCTGCGATCAAAATTATATTCCTTTAATAATGATTCATGTATCTATCCATGTGGGGAGGAGGGGGGGTGACAGCTGCCTACTCGTGGTGCACCCTGTTCTCTCTAAATACTAGTCTATGCATTGGTAGAAATTAACAATCGAGACAATCATATATAATATAATAATTACATTGGCATAATTTTTTACATAAACTACACATTTCCATTATTGATATTAATGAATTTCGAAAACTCAAATATAGTATATAGTATCGCAATTATAATTTCACTTATGGTATCGATTTTAAAAAAATATAATAAAAAACTTGTTTAATTTTAATATCTGAAATATCTGCAAATAATAAAATATTATATATGAAATTGGAAGTATTTATAATAGACTGAAAATAGAAGGCTATTTTTTGAAGTCAATGTTATTAAGAATTAGTAATATAATAATTTAATAAGTAATAAATACAATGGCTAAGTGCATAAAATTTTCTAAATTAAATGGTTGTTGTGATAAAAATTCGCAAAAAATTAGGTATGGAAAAAAATTTAGAGATATAAAATATTATTCAATTCCAAGATTACACGTTGAATTTTTGAAGTTAATTTGAGATCGTGAAAAAAATATGGGGTAACGGGTAAGTGTGTACTTCTTTGCTATAATAGACTAGGAAGTACAGACCTACTTCAGGGGTTGCATCCCTGCCCACGTCAGCTCATGATTCTTTTATCAAAAGAATCATGTCCTATCCCTAATGAATCCTTCTTTTCCCAAGTCCTTATTCCTTCGAAATCGAAATGTTTCGCGAGTATATTTTTACTTGTGCGGGAGTGTCTGTGAATGTGTTCATGTGGTGTCAGAGCATTCCAAGTCCACGCAGGAGACGTTGGCTGTTAAGGTAATATATCAATTTAATTCTGTATTCTTATAATGATATAATTAAGAAATAGTCAAATTTTTCAAATTAATTTTTTCAAAATTTTTTAAATAGTCAACTAAAATAGATATTTTAAATTAATTTTATTCGAATATTTATATAAAAAAATACTTTAAATTCACTATATTATTTTACTAATTATATATTTTTTTATTTTCAGGTAGGTGCACACCCTACTAATGCTAACATTTTGATTAAGTATTTGATTTTCTTATTTTCTGGAAACTCAAATCCTTTATCTTTGGGTAACGGGTAGATCTCTACATGATTCTTTTATCAAGAGAATCATGGCCTATCCCTAATGAATCCTTCTTTTCTCAAGTCCTTATTCCTTCGAAATCGAAATATTTCGCGAGTATATTTTTACTTGTGCGGGAGTGTCTGTGAATGTGTTCTTCTGGGGCCAGAGAATTCCAAGTCCACGCCCGAGACGTTGGCTGTTATGGTAATATATCAATTCAATTCTGTATTCTTATAATGAAATAATTAAGAAATAGTCAAATTTTTCATATTAATTTTTTCAAAATTTTTTAAATAATTTAATTAAAATATACAATACAATATATTAATTAAAATTTTATTGGGAAATTACATAAAAAATACATTAAATTCACTATATTATTTTACTAATTATATTCTTTTTCTTTTTTCAGGTAGGTGCACACCCTACTAATGCTAACATTTTGATTAAGTATTTGATTTTCTTATTTTCTGGAAACTCAAATCCTTTATCTTTGGGTAACAGGTAGATCTCTACTTCTTTGTTCTTATAAATAAATATGTACAGACCTACTTCAGGGGTTGCATCCCTGCCCACGTCAGCTCATGATTCTTTTATCAAGAGAATCATGGCCTATCCCTAATGAATCCTTCTTTTCACAAGTCCTTATTCCTTCGAAATCGAAATGTTTCGCGAGTATATTTTTACATGTGCGGGAGTGTCTGTGAATGTGTTCATGTGGGGCCAGAACATTCCAAGTCCACGCAGGAGACGTTGGCTGTTAAGGTAATATATGTATTTAATTCTGTATTCTTATAATAAAATAATTACTAATCTATTTAAATTTTTTCAAAATTTTCTAATAAATTATACCTACTAAAGTAGCAAATATAGTAAATAAAATTTAATTCGGAATAAATATAAAAAAATACTTTAAATTCACTATATTATTTTACTAATAATATTTTTTTCCTTTTTCAGGTAGGTGCACATCCTACTAATGCTAACATTTTCATTAAGTTGAAACAATTAAATTAAATTAAATTAAAAATTATCTTAAAATGCATTTTTGTAATTTTTTTTTTCTAAATTTAATTTGAGATATTGGTTTGAAACAATTTCGCTTTTATATTTTCAGTTTAATAAAATTATTTCACATGGATAGGTAATAAAATTTCATTTTGATTTCAAAAAATATCATTCAAGAATAAATAATTAAATAATTCACTTTAAAAATAATCCCCTTATTTGAATATATTCCTCTATAAACATCAAACTATTTTTTCTGCTTCTGATCTAATTCATGAGTCCATATCGAACTTTGTCTCATCCTTAATTACTTTGTATACTACACTCAGATCTAAAAATTTTATATTTGTTTTTTAAATACACATATTTGAGGAAATTTTTATTCAAAATATCGAATGTTTAAGACTTTGATTCGATACAAATGCATTATTGGAGACATTGTATTTGTTTCGGACAAGGTCTTTTAACAATTAATTATTTTAAGTGTATTAGACGTATTTTTCTACAAATACAATGTCTCCTATTTGTTTCAAAACACGTCTAGCCTTGAAATTTTCATTATTTTCGGATTTCAAATTTCAAATTGTATTTCTGGGTGTTTTATACATTTGAAATGTTTAATATTGTAAAATTTTCACTGTATGAGTAAATAATGTAAATTGTGATAAAAATTATATTAATGATCTCCCATTAATTATTATTCAATTTATTATCTATCCATGTGGAGGGTGGTGACAGCTACCTACTCGTGGTGCCCTCTGTTTTCGCTAAACAGCTGTCTATGTCTCTGTAGAAATTAACTATCGAGACATAATCATATATAATATAATAAATATATTTGCAAAATTTTTTACAATAACTACACATTCCCATTAATGATTTTAATAAATATCGAAAACGTAAATACTGTATACGGTAGTATCGCAATTTTAATTTCACTTATGGTATCAATTTTACAAATAAAAATTCTTGTTTAATTTTAATAACTAAAATTCATTAAAAATCTATGCAAATAATAGTATATTATATATGAAATTTGAAGTATTTTTATTCGACTGAAAATACAAAGCTATTTTTTTGAAGTCATTGTCACTAAGAATTAGTAATATAATTATTTAATAAGTAATAAATACAATGGCTAAGTGCATATTATTTTCTAAATTAAATGGTTGTTGGGAAAAAATTCGCAATAATAATTAGGTGTGTAAAAAAAATTTAGAGAAATAAAATATGATTCAATTCCAAGATTACATGTTGAATTTTTAAAATATTTATTAATTTATTTATAAAAATTTTTTATCTTATTTTATAATTTTAACAAAAATTTTCTAATTAATTTAGAATTCTGCGAGTAGATTCGCGAGCAAATCTACTAAACGGAATTTTTAACAAATTATAAATAAATTTGTTTTTCTAGTATATTTATACAAATATAGAAATTATCAAATTAATTAAATTAATCTTTAAGAAATTCAAAGATATTTTTATAAAGCGAAATTTTTGAGAATACTTAGCCAGACTACCGTTTTATTAGAACCATTGAGGTCCAGCTGATTCTCCATCCTGAACCAAGAGAGCGAAAAAGATATGGTCCATCTAGGTGTTACCCGGTATCAATCCGCGTATAGCCCGCATGATACCCCACCACGGACCACCTAGAGGGACATGGCATCTCAAGTTCTTATATATTACTCCCTCGATTCAGACGCTTTATACAAGTCTATTCTTACATAGAGAGATGATACAAATTAATTTAGAATTCCGCGGAGTAGATTCGCGAGCAAATCTACTAAACGGAATTTTTAACAAATTATAAATAAATTTGTTTTTCTAGTATATTTATACAAATATAGAAATTATCAAATTAATTAAATTAATCTTTAAGAAATTCAAAGATATTTTTATAAAGCGAAATTTTTGAGAATACTTAGCCAGACTACCGTTTTATTAGAACCATTGAGGTCCAGCTGATTCTCCATCCTGAACCAAGAGAGCGAAAAAAGATATGGTCCATCTAGGTGTTACCCGGTATCAATCCGCGTATAGCCCGCATGATACCCCACCACGGACCACCTAGAGGGACATGGCATCTCAAGTTCTTATATATTACTCCCTCGATTCAGACGCTTTATACAAGTCTATTCTTACATAGAGAGATGATACAAATTAATTTAGAATTTCCGCGGAGTAGATTCGCGAGCAAATCTACTAAACGGAATTTTTAACAAATTATAAATAAATTTGTTTTTCTAGTATATTTATACAAATATAGAAATTATCAAATTAATTAAATTAATCTTTAAGAAATTCAAAGATATTTTTATAAAGCGAAATTTTTGAGAATACTGGGCAACACTCTAGATGGACCATATCTTTTTTCGCTCTCTTGGTTTAGGATGGAGAATCAGCTGGACCTCAATGGTTCTAATAAAACGGTAGTCTGGCTAAGTATTCTCAAAAATTTCGCTTTATAAAAATATCTTTTGAATTTCTTAAAGATTAATTTAATTAAAAATTTTCTATATAAAAACCCCCTATTATTTTCTTCATATTTAAAACAAAAATATGTGTGTCTTTTTTAAGAAAATAAACTGCAACGGATCGTTGCTAAACTTTATCCAAATTCATTTGAAATATTAATATGTTTGTTCCTTTATTATTAATCAGATATCACTTGCAATTTGTAGTTCATATTGAAATTAATTCAAAAATAATTCTCATTTAAGAGTCGAGGAATAACCATTTTACATTGGATTTTTGACATTTCGGTTATTATTGTAACCATTGCTGAAGACATAGAGAATCGACTTAAAATCAAAAATAGCCATCGATTCTCATCTAATACTTGAGGAATAACAATTCTACAATAGGTTTTTGACGTTTCGATTATTATTGGTAACCATTGCTGAAGACATGAGGAAACGACTTAAAATCAAAAATAACTATCGATTCTTATCTAATACTAGAGGAATAACCTTATTGAATTCCATTTTTGATGTTTTGGCTATTAATGGAAACCTCTACTGAAAATGTAGAAGAATCGACTTAAAATCAAAAAGGCTAAATTCTTATGGCAAACAACTCAAGCTTGAGTTGTTTACCAAAAAGAATTTAGTCTCAAGCTTGAGTTGTTTGCCATAAAAGAATTTAGCCTTTTTGATTTTAAGTCGATTCTTCTACATTTTCAGTAGAGGTTTGCAAATGGAATGCAATAAGGTTATTCCTCTAGTATTAGATAAGAATCGATCGTTATTTTTGATTTTAAGTCGATTCCTCCATGTCTTCAGCAATGGTTACCAATAATAATCGAAACGTCAAAAACCTAATGTAGAATTGTTATTCCTCAAGTATTAGATGAGAATCAATCGATATTTTTGATTTTAAGTCGATTCCTCTATGTCTTCAGCAATGGTTACCAATAAAAACCGAAACGTCAAAAATCCAATATAGAATGATTATTCCTCAAGTACTAGATGAGAATCAATCGCTATTTTTGGTTTAAAGTTGATTTCTCTATGTCTTCAGGAATGGTTACTTAATAAAAACCGAAACGTCAAAAATCCAATATAGAATGGATATTTCTCAAGTATTAGATGAGAATCAATCGCTATTTTTTATTTTAATTCGATTCCTTCATGTCTTCAGCAATGGTTACTAATAAAAACCGAAACGTCAAAAATCCAATATAGAATGATTATTCCTCAAGTACTAGATGAGAATCAATCGCTATTTTTGGTTTAAAGTCGATTTCTCTATGTCTTCAGCATGGTTACTAATAAAAACCGAAACGTCAAAAATCCAATATAGAATGATTATTCCTCAAGTACTAGATGAGAATCAATCGCTATTTTTGGTTTAAAATCGATTTCTCTGTCTTCATCAAAGGTAACGGATAAGAAAACAACGCAGTTGCTATGGTTACTCATAAAAATTCCTCCCAAATTTTTAGCATTTCACAGAGAGAAGCCTGTCCATTCTTACTTAATCAAGGCTAAATGAGCTATATTAAAACTTTCAAATGAATAAATTTTAAAGAATTTAAAAAATTAAAAAAAGTACCATCTTACTCTAGAGTAAAGTACTTTAAAATATAATTTTACTAAAAACTTTATTTAACCTTTTTTGTGGTCCCCAAGGTATTTAATTAGGATATTAAATTTCATCAAAATTGGTTAAGTCATTTTCAAGATATTTAGAAAAAACTAAAAAAGTACTGAAATAAAGTACTAATGTTTGTGGGCCGATATGTACCAAAAACTAATCAGCCTTCATTTTGTTAAACTAATGGTAGGTTTTCAATTTCATTTCAATCGGTGCAACGGTGTGGAAAAAATCGTGGGCCAAAAAAGCGATTACATACATCCATCCATCCATACATCCATCCATCCATCCATCCATCCGCACGCACTAAATGAAATAAACTGCAACGGATCCTTGCTAAACTTTATCCGAAGTCATTTGGAATATTAATATTCCCTAATGTTCCCTAAATTTAAAATTTGTTATTAATATTTGTATTTCTTTAATATTAATCAGATATCACTGACTATTTGCAGTTCATGTTGACTTAAATTACAAATAGCCATCGATTTTCAACTAATATTACATGTGTGTGTGTGAATGTGTATTTATAGTAAAAGCGAATATATTTTGAGATTTCAATAACTCAATTAATTACCGATATCTGTCTCATTAAAAAATCAATATAATTCAGGTACGTTCATTCATTTTTACGCTATGTAAAATAATCTAATTTTTAGTTATAAATATTTTTTAATCTATATTAGTTAATTTTTATCATTTTTTTTTATTTAAATCTTTTATCATTTAAATCTAGACAAGAGAATCAACAATTGAATAAGTGTGTGATTTTCATGGGTCTTTATGAGTAGCACTAGTACTTTTAAACACTGCTAAATAATTAGTAATGATCAGTGAAAATCGAATAGAGTGCTTTAAACACAGTTAAAAAATTAGTAGTAATAAGTGAAAATCGAATGGCGTGGGTTAAACAAGGAAGGTATATAAGAGTGGGGGAAATTGGCAGAATGAAAAGTGGGGAGAAGATAGGGACAGTGAGGGGGGATAGGGACTATGTTTTGGAGAGGAGGAGATAGGGACAGTGAGTAGGGGGAGATAGGGACAATGGTTTTGGAGTGGGGAGATGGGTAAGTATATAAGTGGGAGTGATAGGCAGATTGGAAGTGAGTATCAGCCAGTGACGGATGAAACATCAACTGTGAGTATTACAATATAACTTGTCCAACTTCATCCTACCTCTCAGCTGACTCTACACCTCAATAATAAACAACTTTACATGAGTTTTATTAAGGAATTTGAGATTACGAATAGGTTTTCTTATTTTATGGAAAACCAAATTCCTTATCAATGGGTAACGAGTAGGTGTGTACTTCTTTGTTCTTTTAGATAACAAAAGTACAAACCTACTTCAGGGCATGGCATGCCTGCCCACGTGAGCTCATGATTTTTTTATCAAGAGAATCATGTCCTATCCCTAAACCTAATTAACTTCAATCCATGTTTTCACAGATCCTTATTCCTCAGGTAGTTGCTAAGTACAAACATACTTCAGGGCATGGCATCCCTGCCCACGTGAGCTCATGATTTTTTATCAAGAGAATCATGTCCTACCGCTAAACCTAATTAACTTCAATCCATGTTTTCACAGACCCTTATTCCTCAGGTAGTTGCTCGTCCTTCTAATACTAACATTGAGATTACGACTAAGGTTTTCTTATTTTATGAAAAACCAAATGCTTTATCAATGGGTAAAGAGTAGGTGTGTACCTCTTTGTTCTTTTAGATAACAAAAGTATAAACCTACTTCAGGGCATGGCATCCCTGCCCACGTGAGCTCATGATTTTTTTATCAAGAGAATCATGTCCTATCCCTAAACCTAATCAACTTCAATCCCTGTTTTCACAGATCTTTATTCCTCAGGTAGTTACTCGTCCTTCTAATACTAACATTGAGATGACGACTAAGGTTTTCTAATTTTATGAAAAACCAAATGCTTTATCAATGGGTTACGAGTAGGTGTGTACCTCTTTGTTCTTTGAGATAACAAAAGTACAAACCTACTTCAGGGCATGGCATCCCTGCCCACGTGAGCTCATGATTCTTGTACCAAGAGAATCATGTCCTATCCCTAAACCCAATCAACTTCAATCCCTGTTTTCACAGATCCTTATTCCTCAGGTAGTTGCTCGTCCTTCTAATACTAACATTGAGATTACGACTAAGGTTTTCTTATTTTATGAAAAACCAAATTCTTTATTAATGGGTAACGAGTAGGTGTGTACTTCTTTGTTCTTTTAGATAACAAAAGTACAAACCTACTTCAGGGCATGGCATCCCTGCCCACGTGAGCTCATGATTTTTTTTATCAAGAGAATCATGTCCTATCCCTAAACCTAATCAACTTCAATCCATGTTTTCACAGATCCTTATTACTCAGGTAGTTTCTCGTCCTTCTAATACTAACATTGAGATTATGACTAAGGTTTTCTTATTTTATGAAAAACCAAATGCTTTATCAATGGGTTACGAGTAGGTGTGTACCTCTTTGTTCTTTGAGATAACAAAAGTACAAACCTACTTCAGGGCATGGCATCCCTGCCCACGTGAGCTCATGATTCTTGTACCAAGAGAATCATGTCCTATCCCTAAACCCAATCAACTTCAATCCCTGTTTTCACAGATCCTTATTCCTCAGGTAGTTGCTCGTCCTTCTAATACTAACATTGAGATTACGACTAAGGTTTTCTTATTTTATGAAAAACCAAATTCTTTATTAATGGGTAACGAGTAGGTGTGTACTTCTTTGTTCTTTTAGATAACAAAAGTACAAACCTACTTCAGGGCATGGCATCCCTGCCCACGTGAGCTCATGATTTTTTTTATCAAGAGAATCATGTCCTATCCCTAAACCTAATCAACTTCAATCCATGTTTTCACAGATCCTTATTCCTCAGGTAGTTGCTCGTCCTTCTAATACTAACATTGAGATTATCACTAAGGTTTTCTTATTTTATGGAAAACCAAATTCATTATCAATGGGTAACGAGTAGGTGTGTACTTCTTTGTTCTTTTAGATAACAAAAGTACAAACCTACTTCAGGGCATGGCATCCCTGCCCACGTGAGCTCATGATTTTTTTATGAAGAGAATCATGTCCTATCCCTAAACCTAATCAAATTCAATCCATGTTTTCACAGATCATTATTCCTCAGGTAGTTGCTCGTCCTTCTAATACTAACATTGAGATTATGACTAAGGTTTTCTTATTTTATGGAAAAACAAATTCTTTGTCAATGGGTAACGAGTAAGTGTTTACTTCTTGGTTCTTTTAGATAACAAAAGTACAAACCTACTTCAGGGCCTAGCATCCCTGTTCACATTAGCTCATGATTCTTTTCCCAAAATAATCATGTCCTATCCCTATCCCTAATCCTAAACAACTTCAATCCCTGTTTTCACAGATCCTTATTCCTTCGAAATCGAAATGATTCGCGAGTATATTTATATTTATTCTCTAGTGTAATAGTGTCTTCCTGTGGGGTAAGATAATTCCAAGTCCAAGCCACGAGAGTTTGACTGATAAGGTAAGATATCTTTATAATAACCTTTTCTATAAATACTGTAGGGACTATGTTTTGGAGAGGAGGAGATAGGGACAGTGGGGAGGGGGGAGATAGGGACAATTGTTTTGGAGTGGGAAAATGGGTAAGTATATAAGTGGGAGTGATAGGCAGATTGGGAGTGAGTATCAGCCAGTGACGGATGAAACATCAACTGTGAGTATTACAATATACCTTGTCCAACTTCATCCTACCTCTCAGCTGACTCTACACCTCAATAATAAACAACTTTACATGAGTTTTATTAAGGAATTTGAGATTACGAATAGGTTTTCTGATTTTATGGAAAATCAAATTCATTATCAATGGGTAACGAGTAGGTGTGTACTTCTTTGTTCTTTTAGATAACAAAAGTACAAACCTACTTCAGGGCATGGCATCCCTGCCCACGTGAGCTCATGATTTTTTTATCAAAGAGAATCATGTCCTATCCCTAAACATAATTAACTTCAATCCATGTTTTCACAGATCCTTATTCCTCAGGTAGTTGCTAAGTACAAACATACTTCAGGGCATGGCATCCCTGCCCACGTGAGCTCATGATTTTTTATCAAGAGAATCATGTCCTACCGCTAAACCTAATTAACTTCAATCCATGTTTTCACAGACCCTTATTCTTCAGGTAGTTGCTCGTCCTTCTAATACTAACATTGAGATTACGACTAAGGTTTTCTTATTTTATGAAAAACCAAATGCTTTATCAATGGGTAAAGAGTAGGTGTGTACCTCGTTGTTCTTTTAGATAACAAAAGTATAAACCTACTTCAGGGCATGGCATCCCTGCCCACGTGAGCTCATGATTTTTTTATCAAGAGAATCATGTCCTATCCCTAAACCTAATCAACTTCAATCCCTGTTTTCACAATTCTTTATTCCTCAGGTAGTTAGTCGTCCTTCTAATACTAACATTGAGATGACGACTAAGGTTTTCTAATTTTATGAAAAACCAAATGCTTTATCAATGGGTTACGAGTAGGTGTGTACCTCTTTGTTCTTTGAGATAACAAAAGTACAAACCTACTTCAGGGCATGGCATCCCTGCCCACGTGAGCTCATGATTCTTGTACCAAGAGAATCATGTCCTATCCCTAAACCCAATCAACTTCAATCCCTGTTTTTACAGATCCTTATTCCTCAGGTAGTTGCTCGTCCTTCTAATACTAACATTGAGATTACGACTAAGGTTTTCTTATTTTATGAAAAACCAAATTCTTTATTAATGGGTAACGAGTAGGTGTGTACTTCTTTGTTCTTTTAGATAACAAAAGTACAAACCTACTTCAGGGCATGGCATCCCTGCCCACGTGAGCTCATGATTTTTTTTATCAAGAGAATCATGTCCAATCCCTAAACCTAATCAACTTCAATCCATGCTTTCACAGATCCTTATTCCTCAGGTAGTTTCTCGTCCTTCTAATACTAACATTAAGATTATGACTAAGGTTTTCTTATTTTATGGAAAACCAAATTCTTTATTAATGGGTAACGAGTAGGTGTGTACTTCTTTGTTCTTTTAGATAACAAAAGTACAAACCTACTTCAGGGCATGGCATCCCTGCCCACGTGAGCTCATGATTTTTTTATCAAGAGAATCATGTCCAATCCCTAAACCTAATCAACTTCAATCCATGTTTTCACAGATCCTTATTCCTCAGGTAGTTTTTCGTCCTTCTAATACTAACATTGAGATTATGACTAAGGTTTTCTTATTTTATGAAAAACCAAATGCTTTATCAATGGGTTACGAGTAGGTGTGTACCTCTTTGTTCTTTGAGATAACAAAAGTACAAACCTACTTCAGGGCATGGCATCACTGCCCACGTGAGCTCATGATTCTTGTACCAAGAGAATCATGTCCTATCCCTAAACCCAATCAACTTCAATCCCTGTTTTCACAGATCCTTATTCCTCAGGTAGTTGCTCGTCTTTCTAATACTAACATTGAGATTACGACTAAGGTTTTCATATTTTATGAAAAACCAAATTCTTTATTAATGGGTAACGAGTAGGTGTGTACTTCTTTGTTCTTTTAGATAACAAAAGTACAAACCTACTTCAGGGCATGGGATCCCTGCCCACGTGAGCCTCATGATTTTTTTTATCAAGAGAATCATGTCCTATCCCTAAACCTAATCAACTTCAATCCAAGTTTTCACAGATCCTTATTCCTCAGGTAGTTGCTCTGTCCTTCTAATACTAACATTGAGATTATCACTAAGGTTTTCTTATTTTATGGAAAACCAAATTCATTATCAATGGGTAACGAGTAGGTGTGTACTTCTTTGTTCTTTTAGATAACAAAAGTACAAACCTACTTCAGGGCATGGCATCCCTGCCCACGTGAGCTCATGATTTTTTTATGAAGAGAATCATTTCCTATCCCTAAACCTAATCAAATTCAATCCATGTTTTCACAGATCATTATTCCTCAGGTAGTTGCTCGTCCTTCTAATACTAACATTGAGATTATGACTAAGGTTTTCTTATTTTATGGAAAAACAAATTCTTTGTCAATGGGTAACGAGTAAGTGTTTACTCTTTGTTCTTTTAGATAACAAAAGTACAAACCTACTTCAGGGCCTAGCATCCCTGTTCACATTAGCTCATGATTCTTTTCCCAAAATAATCATGTCCTATCCCTATCCCTAATCCTAAACAACTTCAATCCCTGTTTTCACAAATCCTTATTCCTTCGAAATCGAAATGATTCGCGAGTATATTTATATTTATTCTCTAGTGTAATAGTGTCTTCCTGTGGGGTAAGATAATTCCAAGTCCAAGCCACGAGAGTTTGACTGATAAGGTAAGATATCTTTATAATAACCTTTTCTATAAATACTGTAGGGACTATGTTTTGGAGAGGAGGAAATAGGGACAGTGGTGAGGGGGAGATAGGGACAATTGTTTTGGAGTGGGAAATGGGTAAGTATATAAGTGGGAGTGATAGGCAGATTGGGAGTGAGTATCAGCCAGTGACGGATGAAACATCAACTGTGGTATTACAATATACCTTGTCCAACTTCATCCTACCTCTCAGCTGACTCTACACCTCAATAATAAACAACTTTACATGAGTTTTATTAAGGAATTTGAGATTACGAATAGGTTTTCTGATTTTATGGAAAATCAAATTCATTATCAATGGGTAACGAGTAGGTGTGTACTTCTTTGTTCTTTTAGATAACAAAAGTACAAACCTACTTCAGGGCATGGCATCCCTGCCCACGTGAGCTCATGATTTTTTTATCAAGAGAATCATGTCCTATCCCTAAACATAATTAACTTCAATCCATGTTTTCACAGATCCTTATTCCTTAGGTAGTTGCTAAGTACAAACATACTTCAGGGCATGGCATCCCTGCCCACGTGAGCTCATGATTTTTTATCAAGAGAATCATGTCCTACCGCTAAACCTAATTAACTTCAATCCATGTTTTCACAGACCCTTATTCTTCAGGTAGTTGCTCGTCCTTCTAATACTAACATTGAGATTACGACTAAGGTTTTCTTATTTTATGAAAAACCAAATGCTTTATCAATGGGTAAAGAGTAGATGTGTACCTCGTTGTTCTTTTAGATAACAAAAGTATAAACCTACTTCAGGGCATGGCATCCCTGCCCACGTGAGCTCATGATTTTTTTATCAAGAGAATCATGTCCTATCCCTAAACCTAATCAACTTCAATCCCTGTTTTCACAGATCTTTATCCTCAGGTAGTTACTCGTCCTTCTAATACTAACATTGAGATGACGACTAAGGTTTTCTAATTTTATGAAAAACCAAATGCTTTATCAATGGGTTACGAGTAGGTGTGTACCTCTTTGTTCTTTGAGATAACAAAAGTACAAACCTACTTCAGGGCATGGCATCCCTGCCCACGTGAGCTCATGATTCTTGTACCAAGAGAATCATGTCCTATCCCTAAACCCAATCAACTTCAATCCCTGTTTTCACAGATCCTTATTCCTCAGGTAGTTGCTCGTCCTTCTAATACTAACATTGAGATTACGACTAAGGTTTTCTTATTTTATGAAAAACCAAATTCTTTATTAATGGGTAACGAGTAGGTGTGTACTTCTTTGTTCTTTTAGATAACAAAAGTACAAACCTACTTCAGGGCATGGCATCCCTGCCCACGTGAGCTCATGATTTTTTTATCAAGAGAATCATGTCCTATCCCTAAACCTAATCAACTTCAATCCATGTTTTCACAGATCCTTATTCCTCAGGTAGTTGCTCGTCCTTCTAATACTAACATTGAGATTATGACTAAGGTTTTCTTATTTTATGGAAAACCAAATTCTTTATCAATGGGTAACGAGTAGGTGTGTACTTCTTTGTTCTTTTAGATAACAAAAGTACAAACCTACTTCAGGGCATGGCATCCCTGCCCACGTGAGCTCATGATTTTTTTATCAAGAGAATCATGTCCTATCCCTAAACCTAATCAACTTCAATCCATGTTTTCACAGATCCTTATTCCTCAGGTAGTTTTTCGTCCTTCTAATACTAACATTGAGATTATGACTAAGGTTTTCTTATTTTATGGAAAACCAAATGCTTTATCAATGGGTTACGAGTAGGTGTGTACCTCTTTGTTCTTTGAGATAACAAAAGTACAAACCTACTTCAGGGCATGGCATCCCTGCCCACGTGAGCTCATGATTCTTGTACCAAGAGAATCATGTCCTATCCCTAAACCCAATCAACTTCAATCCCTGTTTTCACAGATCCTTATTCCTCAGGTAGTTGCTCGTCTTTCTAATACTAACATTGAGATTATGACTAAGGTTTTCATATTTTATGAAAAACCAAATTCTTTATTAATGGGTAACGAGTAGGTGTGTACTTCTTTGTTCTTTTAGATAACAAAAGTACAAACCTACTTCAGGGCATGGCATCCCTGTTCACATTAGCTCATGATTCTTTTCCAAAATAATCATGTCCTATCCCTATCCCTAATCCTAAACAACTTCAATCCCTGTTTTCACAGATCCTTATTCCTTCGAAATCGAAATGATTCGCGAGTATATTTATATTTATTCTCTAGTGTAATAGTGTCTTCCTGTGGGGTAAGATAATTCCAAGTCAAAGCCACGAGAGTTTGACTGATAAGGTAAGATATCTTTATAATAACCTTTTCTATAAATACTGTAGGGACTATGTTTTGGAGAGGAGGAGATAGGGACAGTGGTGAGGGGGAGATAGGGACAATTGTTTTGGAGTGGGGAAATGGGTAAGTATATAAGTGGGAGTGATAGGCAGATTGGGAGTGAGTATCAGCCAGTGACGGATGAAACATCAACTGTGAGTATTACAATATACCTTGTCCAACTTCATCCTACCTCTCAGCTGACTCTACACCTCAATAATAAACAACTTTACATGAGTTTTATTAAGGAATTTGAGATTACGAATAGGTTTTCTGATTTTATGGAAAATCAAATTCATTATCAATGGGTAACGAGTAGGTGTGTACTTCTTTGTTCTTTTAGATAACAAAAGTACAAACCTACTTCAGGGCATGGCATCCCTGCCCACGTGAGCTCATGATTTTTTTATCAAGAGAATCATGTCCTATCCCTAAACCTAATTAACTTCAATCCATGTTTTCACAGATCCTTATTCCTCAGGTAGTTGCTCGTCCTTCTAATACTAACATTGAGATTATGACTAAGGTTTTCTTATTTTATGGAAAACCAAATGCTTTATCAATGGGTAACGAGTAGGTGTGTACCTCTTTGTTCTTTGAGATAACAAAAGTACAAACCTACTTCAGGGCATGGCATCCCTGCCCACGTGAGCTCATGATTCTTTATCAAGAGAATCATGTCCTATCCCTAAACCTAATCAACTTCAATCCCTGTTTTCACAGATTCTTTATTCCTCAGGTAGTTAGCTCGTCCTTCTAATACTAACATTGAGATGACGACTAAGGTTTTCTAATTTTATGGAAAACCAAATGCTTTATCAATGGGTTACGAGTAGGTGTGTACCTCTTTGTTCTTTGAGATAACAAAAGTACAAACCTACTTCAGGGCATGGCATCCCTGCCCACGTGAGCTCATGATTCTTTGTACCAAGAGAATCATGTCCTATCCCTAAACCCAATCAACTTCAATCCCTGTTTTCACAGATCCTTATTCCTCAGGTAGTTGCTCGTCCTTCTAATACTAACATTGAGATTATGACTAAGGTTTTCTTATTTTATGAAAAACCAAATTCTTTATTAATGGGTAACGAGTAGGTGTGTACTTCTTTGTTCTTTTAGATAACAAAAGTACAAACCTACTTCAGGGCATGGCATCCCTGCCCACGTGAGCTCATGATTTTTTTATGAAGAGAATCATGTCCTATCCCTAAACCTAATCAAATTCAATCCATGTTTTCACAGATCATTATTCCTCAGGTAGTTGCTCGTCCTTCTAATACTAACATTGAGATTATGACTAAGGTTTTCTTATTTTATGGAAAAACAAATTCTTTGTCAATGGGTAACGAGTAAGTGTTTACTTCTTTGTTCTTTTAGATAACAAAAGTACAAACCTACTTCAGGGCCTAGCATCCCTGTTCACATTAGCTCATGATTCTTTTCCCAAAATAATCATGTCCTATCCCTATCCCTAATCCTAATCAACTTCAATCCCTGTTTTCACAGATCCTTATTCCTTCGAAATCGAAATGATTCGCGAGTATATTTATATTTATTCTCTAGTGTAATAGTGTCTTCCTGTGGGGTAAGATAATTCCAAGTCAAAGCCACGAGAGTTTGGCTGATAAGGTAAGATATCTTTATAATAACCTTTTCTATAAATACTGTAAATTTTTCAAGTACTTTATTCTAGTTTCAAAAAAAGATCAATTTAATAAATAATATATTACATATAATTTTATACCGAATATTTCTATAAAAAATACTTTAAATTCATTATATTATTTTACTAATAGTATTTTTTTTATTTTTCCAGGTAGGTGCTCTACCTTCTAATAGTAACATTAATAATAAGTCTTCAGTTTTCTTATTTTATGGAAAAACAAATTCTTTATTTTTGGGTAACGAGTAGGTGCGTACCTCTTTGTTCTTTTAGATAACAAAAGTATAAACCTACTTCAGGGCATGGCATCCCTGCCCACGTGAGCTCATGATTTTTTTATCAAGAGAATCATGTCCTATCCCTAAACCTAATCAACTTCAATCCCTGTTTTCACAGATCCTTATTCCTCAGGTAGTTGCTCGTCCTTCTAATACTAATATTGAGATTACGACTAAGGTTTTCTAATTTTATGAAAAACCAAATGCTTTATCAATGGGTAACGAGTAGGTGTGTACTTCTTTGTTCTTTTAGATAACAAAAGTACAAACCTACTTCAGGGCATGGCATCCCTGCCCACGTGAGCTCATGATTTTTTTTATCAAGAGAATCATGTCCTATCCCTAAACCTAATCAACTTCAATCCATGTTTTCACAGATCCTTATTCCTCAGGTAGTTTCTCGTCCTTCTAATACTAACATTGAGATTACGACTAAGGTTTTCTTATTTTATGAAAAACCAAATGCTTTATCAATGGGTAACGAGTAGGTGTGTACCTCTTTGTTCTTTTAGATAACAAAAGTATAAACCTACTTCAGGGCATGGCATCCCTGCCCACGTGAGCTCATGATTTTTTTATCAAGAGAATCATGTCCTATCCCTAAACCTAATCAACTTCAATCCCTGTTTTCACAGATCTTTATTCCTCAGGTAGTTACTCGTCCTTCTAATACTAACATTGAGATGACGACTAAGGTTTTCTAATTTTATGAAAAACCAAATGCTTTATCAATGGGTTACGAGTAGGTGTGTACCTCTTTGTTCTTTGAGATAACAAAAGTACAAACCTACTTCAGGGCATGGCATCCCTGCCCACGTGAGCTCATGATTCTTGTACCAAGAGAATCATGTCCTATCCCTAAACCCAATCAACTTCAATCCCTGTTTTCACAGATCCTTATTCCTCAGGTAGTTGCTCGTCCTTCTAATACTAACATTGAGATTACGACTAAGGTTTTCTTATTTTATGAAAAACCAAATTCTTTATTAATGGGTAACGAGTAGGTGTGTACTTCTTTGTTCTTTTAGATAACAAAAGTACAAACCTACTTCAGGGCATGGCATCCCTGCCCACGTGAGCTCATGATTTTTTTATCAAGAGAATCATGTCCTATCCCTAAACCTAATCAACTTCAATCCATGTTTTCACAGATCCTTATTCCTCAGGTAGTTGCTCGTCCTTCTAATACTAACATTGAGATTATGACTAAGGTTTTCTTATTTTATGGAAAACCAAATTCTTTATCAATGGGTAACGAGTAGGTGTGTACTTCTTTGTTCTTTTAGATAACAAAAGTACAAACCTACTTCAGGGCATGGCATCCCTGCCCACGTGAGCTCATGATTCTTTTACCAAAATAATCATGTCCTATCCCTATCCCTAATCCTAATCAACTTCAATCCCTGTTTTCACAGATCCTTATTCCTTCGAAATCGAAATGATTCGCGAGTATATTTATATTTATTCTCTAGTGTAATAGTATCTTCCTGTGGGGTAAGATAATTCCAAGTCCAAGCCACGAGAGTTTGGCTGATAAGGTAAGATATCTTTATAATAACCTTTTCTATAAATACTGTAAATTCTTCAAGTACTTTATTCTAGTTTCAAAAAAAGATGAGAATCAATCGCTATTTTTGGTTTAAAATTGATTTCTCTATGTCTTCAGCAATGGTTACTAATAAAAACCGAAACGTCAAAAATCCAATATAGAATGATTATTCCTCAAGTACTAGATGAGAATCAATCGCTATTTTTGGTTTAAAATCGATTTCTCTATGTCTTCAGCAATGGTTACTAATAAAAACCGAAACGTCAAAAATCCAATATAGAATGATTATTCCTCAAGTACTAGATGAGAATCAATCGCTATTTTTGGTTTAAAGTCGATTTCTCTATGTCTTCAGCAATGGTTACTAATAAAAACCGAAAAGTCAAAAATCCAATATAGAATGATTATTCCTCAAGTACTAGATGAGAATCAATCGCTATTTTTGGTTTAAAATCGATTTCTCTATGTCTTCAGCAAAGGTAACGGATAAGAAAACAACGCAGTTGCTATGGTTACTTATAAAAATTCCTCCCAAATTTTTAGCATTTCACAGAGAGAAGCCTATTCATTCTTACTTAAGCAAGGCTAAATGAGCTATATTAAAACTTTCAAATGAATAAATTTTAAAGAATTTAAAATATTAAAAAAGTACTCTCTTACTCTAGAGTAAAGTACTTTAAAATATAATTTTACTAAAAACTTTATTTAACCTTTTTTGTGGTCCCCAAGGTACTTAATTAGGATATTAAATTTCATCAAAATTGGTTAACTCATTTTCAAGATATTTAGAAAAAACTAAAAAAGTACTGACATAAAGTACTAATGTTTGTGGGTCGATATGTACCAAAAGCTAATCAGCGCTTCATTTTGTTAAACTAATGGTAGGTTTTCAATTTCATTTCAATCGGTGCAACGGTGTGGAAAAAATCGTGGGCCAAAAAAACGATAACATCCATCCATCCATCCATCCATCCGCACGCACTAAATGAAAAAATGGCACTTTTTGGCCTCTCGACGAGACTCCATGTAATTTTTGGCAAAACCGTCACGTGCTAAAATTCAACCTAATTGAATACTACAATTTGTGACTTTAATTGAGTCCATGGGTTCCGTAGTCTTTACCTGAGGACCCTTTGAAGACACGCTTGCCCCGAGAGCGATTACAATACTTTACCCATGCTTTGCATTGGATAAAGTAAAAAGGTGGATTTTGCGGAACAATATACATATGTTCTAAAAAAACCACAAGTCTAGTATCTAGTCTAGTATCTAAGATTTTAGTAGAAAATATTTTTATATTGCATGTCAGGAGTTGACCCCGAGCATTAAGGGGGTGTCTTTAAATTACGTGAGGCGTCTAGGGGGGGGGGGGGGGCTCGGAAATATCACCTAATTTTTACCGCAAGCAACAGTGTTAAATTTCCAATAAAACTGGGTCAAATTAATTAATAATAATAATAATATTAATAATAATAAACCTTCCCTCAACAATGATATAGAAGCTATCATCTCTGCTGTTTACAGGCGATGTATAGTATACAAACCTGCTTCAAAAGGAGATAAAAGAATAATAACAATAATTTTTATTTTGATTACATATTTATGTCCATCGATTAAATTAATAAGTTGTTGTAGGGAAATAAGGACAATATCTTATGCAAATATTTTTTATTTTATCCTATGTTAACTTTTTCAGGGCTCAAACAAATTAATCTCTTTGCATATTTGTCAATTTATAAATATGCAAAGAGATTAATTTGTTTGAGCTCCTGAGGAAGTCAACAAAGTTGACGAAAGGTTGGCATAAAATAAAAAATATTTCCATAAGCTATTGTCCTTATTTCCCTACAACAACTTAAATAATACTAGTCTTAACTAGTCTTAAATAAAAATAATCAAGCAAATTATGTTTTTTAAATAAATCCAAAGCAATCAAACACAGATTAACGTATTTACACTAAAAATACTCATTTTGAAAAATCTCACGCAAGATTATGGGAGGGAGGCGAGCCAAATCTCACGACATTTTACCAAGGAGGAGGGGGTGGGGGGGTCAAAAAATCGCCGAAATTGCCTATGTAATTTAGGGACGCCCTCAACCTGGTTGCCGGGCAAGTTAGTCCAACTCACATGACAAAATTATTTTCTTCTTTTTTAGTATCCAATAGTCAAAAGAGTAGAAAAATTCAGAAACTTTCAGAAAAAGGTTTTTTTGTTATTTTTATTTAAAATGAAAGAGAATTTCACACTCATGATAATAACTCTTGTTTACAAAGTACGGAAACATTCTTGAAATAACCAATGGACTCCCCTAGCTTCTACGCACCTTAAATCTTCTACGACGATCAGTTGCCTAAATACAGGAGCACGTGAAATTCTTAAATTAACCCTCTTACTTACTTACTGCTAAATTAAGATCTATTCCATATTTTAAATACTACAGTCCTTGATGTATATTTTATAATTCGTACTGAGGAATAACTTAATTAGTTTTATGTAATAATAGGTGGCAAAACAAAGATACCTTCTAGAGACCGGATTTTTATGCAGTAAAAACTGCCAAAATATGCCATAAAATATGTAGTTTAAAAGGCTGAATTATGCAAGTAATATCCAGAATAATATAATAAGCCCTCAGGAAGAAATGTTCTTCGCTCAGTAGACAGGCGATACTTTTATCAAATCTTCAATAAGTAATTTTCAGCAAATGCGTGTTGTTTCAGTTCTTAAGCCATCAAGCAGAATCGACAGATGAGCAGGAATCAAACATCCAATGGAAAAGAAAACTCGACGGAGGGGAAAACGAACAACAACAACAACAACAACAACAACAACAACAACAAAAACAACAACAACAGTGCAAAATAAAAAAAGATTTGATGGATTTATGGGCAAATGGAAAGAAAGAGTTCTCGGCTCCAACGGGGTTGATTAAACGCCATCCGGAAGCAGGTATTTCCGCGAGAAACACACCCGTTCAGGCGACGGTAATTGAATCCCTTCCTATGGAAGCTTTTCAGGTTTCAATGGGGGGTGTACCTGGGGGTGGTCGCCAGGTACGGGGCAGGTACGCATGCGTGTCGGTCATACCCGCCTTGGCGCCGTGGTTCGCCGTCAGTCAAGAGCCGCCTTTGGCCCTATAGACGTCTCCCTGTATTCTCTGGTTAGAGGTGGTCATCCTCGGCTTGCATCGTATTGTTGTTGAACGGGTACGGGGTAATGCACCCGGAGGGCTCGCTTCCGGTCCACGGTACACCCCGCACTCGTCTTCGGCGACCCCATCTCGCGAGGACCGATCCTTCTGCTCTGAGCAGCCGAAATCGACAATCGATCTATTGATTGGAATTGACGATTATTAGAAGGGGTTCTCGATCGAGACCAGCAACTACAATAAAAGTAAGACACAACTACGAAATATTCAAGGTCAAAATTGATTAGATTATTAATTTTTTGGGGAATATTTAATATTTCTTATTATTATTTTTCTTATCTTATTATATGAAGAGCTTATTACTATATGAACATGTTAAGTTACAATTTATTTTAAGACTAGGCTTGCGGCCATTTACAGTCAGTATTTCTTCGAAAATTTAAAATTTATCGAGAGGTTGTGTACTTATTATATGGAATTCGTCTACATATTTTAACATTTTTTTTATTAAATTCTAACAGTGTTATTGTCAGGAATAGGGTCGTATTTAGGATCTGAGGGCACCTAGGGTAGACCTGTGGCGCGGGCCCTACGAGGAAAATACTTTTTTTGAATTAACCTACAAAAGCCGTATTTTCAGCAATTTTCCAAATAAAAACTTAAAAATAAATTGCCCAAAGTAATGTATCAAGTCGAAGTTGGCTTTTATTTCAACTTTTTATTTTTTAACTGGCCCCTTAGCCAATTCATTAAAATAAAATAGGGCCACCAAACACGGTTCTTTTTAAATATAATTAAAAATAAATGTTAAAAGATTACGATCATCAAACTTTTATACAGAAAATCTGGTTTTAAAAAGTGACGTAGAATTTATCTTATTATTTGAAGGTCTTACCTATTATATGAACTTGTTAAGTTACAATTTATTTATTTATTTTAAGACTTTAGGCTTGCGGTCATTTACAGTCAGTATACATAATTTACAACATTTCTTCGAAAATTTAACATCTATCGAGAGATTGTGTGCTTATTATATGGAATTCGGCTACATATTTCAACATTTTTGAAGAGAAAACTTCTTTAGGCACTTTTGGGATGGGGAAAAAGCACTGAACTCGCGTGACCGTCACGCTCAGATACATATAATATATATTATATAAATGTGTGTGTGTGTGCATATATTTTAAAACCCACTAATATTTAATGACAAATAAAATTGATTAAAATTAGGAAATTTAAATTATTATTTTAAAACCCACTAATATTTCATAACAAATAAATTTATTAAAATTAGGAAGTTTAACTTCCCCCTTAAGCTTATGTGGATGAGGATCACACAATTTTTTAGTTTTTTTTGAATTTTCAAATTAATTGTAGTATCAAAAATTAAAATTTCATAATTTGTAAATTAAAATTATTAACATTAGCCTAGTTTTCACATCTATCGGCACTCTGAGCAAAAATTACATAGATTTTGATATAGTTTATTTATTAGTAAAAAAATATGATGGGATACGCAAGCCCAGTACAAAATATAAATAGAACTTGATTGAAAAATAATAATTAATATACACTTATATTATTTATACATAGTATTTGTATTTATATAAATTTCAATGAACTTAATTTTAAATATTATTTTCAAATGCCGATAGATGTGAAAACCACATTAATGTTAATAATTTTAATTTACAAATTATGAAATTTTAATTTTTGATACTACAATTGGATTGAAAATTCAAAAAAAAAAACAAACCAAAAAAAAACACTGTTATTTCGTAATTTTAAGTTTTCACTTTTGTCGGCAGTCTAACAGTGTTTATTGTTAGGAATAGGGTCGTATTTAGGATCTGTGCGACCCTTAGGATGGACATGTGGCGCGGGCCCTATGGGAAAACATTTTTTTTGGAATTAACCTACAAAAGCCGTATTTTCAGCTATTATCCAATTAAAAACTTAAAAATAAACGTTTAAAGATTACAATCATCAAACTTTTATACTATTTATTTACTAAAACAGAAAATCTGATTTCACAAAGTGACAGAATAATATTTCACCTGGACAGTGGTAGAGTGGTGCGGGAGTCCGCAGGACACTTTTTGATGCGGGCCCATAGACTTAGCTTATGCTTAAATCCGGCCCTGGTTAGAAATCTGTGTATTTTTATATAGAGTTGAGCGTTGAGGAAGTTTGATGTAGTTATGGAGAAGTGAGATGTAGCTTCGTGGTTGTTTGTAGTTGTTTTCATGTAAAAATATATCGGGTACAGCACAAGAAAGTAATCTATGATTTAGGTCTAGGTACTTACTAAAACTTGGAAATATCGTGTTATAAAGTCAATCTGTTATTCTATTATTTAAAACTGTGTAGTTTTTATAAAAGGATCTAAATCTTAATAGATACAACTAGAAATATTCTTGTGAAATCCAAAAAAATATTATTTTTTACATAATTTTTCATTTTTAACCGGAATATCTGAAGCTAGAAAGCCCAAAATATAATCAGTTTCTCCGCATTGGAAATACAAACATTTTAGCACAAAAACCTACTTTCTACGACTTTCCGTTCTTAAATTATCGTGGGTAATTTAGACTGAACAGAAAAAATCATGGTTAAAAATGATTTTTCTCTACTTTCCAGACATGCTTTAACACACTGAGAAAAAATAATTAAAATTTTTGCATGAATTCAATACTGGCAAAGTCTGCCTCCCGGGGGTGCCAAGTAATTACTTCTCTCCTTCTAAAATTACATAGAAAGCGCTTACTTTCTATTTGAAAACTCCCGAAATGTGAGAAAACAATATTATGGTCATTCTAGTCAGAAGTATTTTCTTTTGGATTTTGAGTGGTAGAACTCAATGGAGGATTAATGGAAAGGCAGCACAAGGATAATGGGCCGGCCGGAGTATTACATTCACGGACTGAAGGGTCATTCAGCTAATAATATTATAAAATGCTGAGGCCCGACTTACGCGCAACTTCTTCCTACAGACAAAACCTTAATTTTAATAGTCATCTTTAAATGAAATTCTGAAAAAAGGTAGATTTTTATTTGACAGCAATTTACAAATTAAATACAAATATATACAAAGTATCAGACCATTGAACAACACCTGATTGCCCCCCCCCCGAAACATCGCCCCTACCCCCGGATCCCCCACCACTCTACCACTGGTTGACCCCCCCACGGAAACCTCGACTCAGGATCACACCGCCTCACCCCCCACATCCACCCCCGCCCCGCATAAAGATCGCTTTCTCATCCTCAAAACTTGTTAACATAGATTGCGCATCAAAAATCGTTAGAGCCGTTTTTAAAATAAAAAAAAATACAACATACTTATACCAATATACGTAGTATATACCTGGAAGACCGAGCTTTGTTCTCAGGTTTAGCTAGCGTTCTTGACAACAGCTGACACCACAATCACAATACTTCTTCCAAGGCGCTTTGAGAACAATGGATTAACTCCAGCCTGCTATTGTCTGCCTGGGTACAAAAGGAAAAGAGTAACCTTTTTAAAACCCTAAGAATGGGATTTGTCTACCTGAGAATAATTAATTTGATTACGAAAAAACCCCATCAAAAACAATTTTGTCGAAGATGAGACCTGTGACAGATCGAATTGTCACCCCAAAAAACCCCCTAACCCCGTGAATTTCATCAAAATCGGTAGAGCCGTTTTCAAAATAGAACCAAGATACAAATATATATAAATAAATATATTGTAAATAAATAAATATATACAAATTATATACAAATAAATAAAGATATATAAATAAATAAATATAAAATTTTTGCTCCTTTAATAAAAAGTAAATATACTTATAATAAAACTTAGGGAACGGTGTAGATTTATTTTTTAAATTTTAATAGGTGAGTTGGTGGTGTTTCACAATATCTCCAACCTATTAAAATACTAGTATATTTACTTATAATTATCGGCTTGCGTGACGCCGCCGACGTGATTTTTTTAATTTTAAAACCCACTAATAGTTCATGACAAATAAAATTTAGTAGTCTGCCTGCCACCAAAATGCAGAAGGCGGGCATCGCAGTTGATCATATATATATAATAATAATTAGGTATATGCTTGAATTGCAATTGGTCAATTTAATTTTAATTTGATTCATTTTAAAATGACGTTGTTAGTGAGGCCCTTATCGTCATTTTTATACGCTTTTTGTACATATCGGCGTACCGAAATAGCCTAACTTAAAATTATTTAAAAATTCCTCCAATCCCTCATTATCTTTTTAACGACGCCAAATAAGAATGAATCTGATATTTTAAGTATTTTAGAAAAGGAAGATATACGGCAAAGAGGCCTCAGTATGCGAGTCCGACTCTCACTTGGCTAGCTTAATTTTCGTTTTCAATTTCCAATATTTCGAAATGTATTTAATTTCGAAAATATTGAACATTTTTTTTTTGTTTTAATTTCTAACAAAATAAATAAATAAATAAACAGTCAAAAAGTGAATAATTTAAATTCTAGTTCAGACACTGACTGGATAAAGAAGTTTTTTGAAGAAAAACAACTTGATTATCCTCATGAAAATATAATCGTATAATTAGAGAGTTTAGGTCGATTTTTTCTAAGAATCATGAAATGTGGGATTGAAAAGAAATAAGACCTATCTCTCAATTTTCGTTAAATAAAAAAATAATATTTTCGCTTTTAATTTAAATATAAATGTCAATGAGAAGAGTAAAATGAGAATTTGTGGAATTTTGAATATTTGCTGATGATGTTGAAATGTAATTTAAAAACCCTGATTTAATTTACACAGGAGAGGAGTTTATGCATGGTCTTTGTGGGCTACAGCCCAGGGCCTCGATCAATCAAAAGGCCCCCTTCATATTCAATCAACTGGTGTGGTTACCACACAACTTTCACATTCTCATTTATTACGAAGTTCCTTACGTTATTTTAAAAATATTACAGTTAATAAAATACGGCCAAAAATTTTATCCCCCTTAAAAAATCACATACCATAAATATTGGCTCTTATTAATAACGAGCTTTTCGTGAGTGCCTTTGAAACCCTGGCGGGCGGCGTCTCGGTCCAAAAATTTTATTCCTCTTAAAAACCACACTCCAAATGTATACCTGTAAACTCCCGAAAATACATAGTCTCTTAAAAGCCTCATTTTCGTCCTGATACAGCTACAGAAATGAGGCTCTAGATATGAATCTGGAAATATTTTTTTTCTATAATCTACAGCATTGTGATATTTTTGTGTGGAAATAGATTTATTTAAATAAGTGGAACCATCAATTCGAGTTAAAATTACAATTATATTTCAAATTTGCCACAAATATACCGACCGCATCAGCGTTTCCCCGTCGGCAGCATTCTCTGAGAGTTGCTGCAAATTAATCTAGGCTATTATATATAGTATTGTATAACTCTATTATTTTCTTGAATATATTAAATATTGAAAATGAAAATATGTATAAAATTACTATCTTTAGTAATTTAAATAACGCTATAAGCAATTAATATTATTTAAAAATTTTACATTATCCAATCAAAATAAATTAATAACTACTTTTGATTAAAATGGGATTTTTTTTAGTTTTTTTTTATTCAGGATTTGGATTTAAAAAAAATTTTATTTCCGATTTGGCCTTCGGTTTACTGTACTCCTTCTAGCCTATATCGAGCTTAAGTTTCGAATTTCGTCGCTCTGAGACTTATGGTTGCGAAACGCAGGGAGATACATACGTAGGCACTGACCAATGGATTTTTGGGCTCTTTTTGGCCTCTGGAGACCACAATATTCGGTTTTATGTCCTAAATCCGATTTCAACTATTAAGGGCATCGATTCCTTCCACCTAGAAGTTAGAAAATGAAATTAACTTTTTTCATTCTGAGATACAAGCTCTCAAAGAGTCAGGACCCAGGCAGGCGATCGCAATACTTCCACAATATATTCTATAGAATATAAATGTGAAAGTAAAAATAAGCTGATGTGGCCATCCACACCTGTCCCCTCTCTAATATTTAATATTTAATAATATAATTTATAATAATTTACGAAAGAACCCACCCCCTCTGAATTTTGGACTCATTAGCAATTTATAATATCTTATTATAAGTGAGTATCTTCTAATATAAATATCAACATCGATTTTAATTTGGACATTTTATTTTTTTTTAACATTTTTGAACCCCTCTTTTGGGTCATTGTCAATTTCCAATATAGTGAGTCATTTTCACAAGGTCATAAGTTCACAGATGCGAAATTTAGTACCTACTAGTGATTTTTTTTTTATTTAGTTTTAAAATTTTATAATTTTATATTAAAAATAATTTACTTTATCTAGGGACAAATGTGCAATGTATAATATTCAATGCAAAAATAGTTTCTACTAAAAGATTCGTCCCTAAATAAAGTAAATTCTCTTTAATGTAATTGTGGTTAAATTAACTGAGTTGTATTTAAAAAAAAGATACTCCAAAAAGATTATTAAATCTTTACATTAATTTATTATAATTTTAATTTTAAGACCCCTTAATTTTTGGATTGATTTCAACGAAAATTTAATCAGCTCCTAATCTTTCAATATAATTTACATGTGAAATTTAGTTTTGATTTTTACACTAGTTTTTGAGCCAGAGAGTACACAAAATTTGGTTATGTACTAATCGACATTTTGACAAAATAATTTATATCTCATAAAGTATAATTTTTTCGATGTTCACTCATTAGGGCTTTTTTGTAGACCAAAACACCATAGTTTCGCTCAATTTTTTTTATCAAAATAGTTTGAGCCTTTTTTGAGATATTTTGAAAAAACGAAGAAAAAAAACAACACTATTTTCATACAGGATTACAATACTTGACCATACCCTGTATGGTAAAGTAATACAAACAAATATGGTATGGGATCACTCTCTTTTAGCCCAGTGATCCCATATCATATATGTAAACTATAGCTAAAAATTTTAATGAAAAATGCGTGTAATCACATAAAGATAGACAAATCAGAAAGAGAAATCAATGAGGTTGTCCTCTGCTTGATGCAAATGAACATATGAATATCTAAATTTATTTATTTGTGACTATAATTCCGAAGGTTTGACCTTCATCATCAGTCTTTTTAAATAAAAATATTTGATCTACCATTTCTCATGGGTTGAAATACCCGATCGGATTTAGATAAATTTGTTTTTTCATAGTAAGAAGGGTTTTCGTTAGTTTAGTGACCTGCTTACTATTATGAAAAAATCTAAATCCAATCGGCTATTTGAACCCGTGAGAAACAACAGACTAAATATTTCTATTTGATGTTTTAGAGACGTCCCTAATTACTCAATCGATAAATAAATAAAATTGAACACAATTGTAGTTTATAACTTTTAAGAGTAGGTGTTGGTTCAAGTTGAAATATTTTTTAATAATAAGAAATTAAGTAAAATTACGAGATTGGTTTCACATAAGATAATAATTATCGTAATTTTACTTAATTTCTTATCAACAATTGTCGATTGTTTAATTTCTATCTTTCCGTATCCAATAAAAACTCAATGTTTTCTAATTTTTAGGCACGAGAGTACAAATTTAGTTTAATTATATATAAAGCAACAGGTTCAAAGAAGTACTTTGAATATTCATCTCATATATCCAAATTTCATGCAAACCCGACTCTTGGCTCAGGACTTGTTTCTTTATGGATCTCAATAACTGATACACCTTATAATAGCCCAGTCATATTAGGGGTTTCACCTCGGAATGAAGGATAATACGCTGTAAATTGATAGAAACCTTTGTTTTGTCGTTTTAAATGTTGTCTCAGGGGTCACAAATGCTATCGTGTCCGCGTCTTGAGATATTGAAGGTCAAAGGTCATAAAAATCGGTTTGTCGCGAATATCTGGCTTCCTATTGCTTAAATGAGATTTGCATTTATTATGAGAGCTGTAGAGTATAAAATTCTCTACAACTTTTGTTTGAAATTTTTTTATACAATCAACCGTTTTTGGGGTGGAGCGCGAGGAGTGCGCAGCGTATAGTCATATATGGCCTAATGCAAGGTCAAGCGTGAGTTACGGTTATCAGTACGTTGTATAAACTATAAAGTCAATTATTTACTAAAAAATCATAATTATTAAACAATCCACATTATTTATGTACTAATTATTAATCATTTATATTTAATTAAAATAAGTAACTTAAGTATTTATATTTAACTATTCAACTATAGTATATTATTAATTCTGGATTATATATTTTAATTATATTTTAAATTAAAAAGATAGTAAGGGAATATATTTTACACTTATCTTTATTTATAATTAAATGTGGCATATTATACATTTATTGCATTAAGCCATATATGACTGTACGCTGCGTACTCTTCGCGCTCTACCCCAAAAACGGTTGATCGTATGAAAAAAAGTTCAAACAAAAGTTGTAGAGAATTTTATACTCTACAACTTTCATAATAAGTGCAAATCTCATTTAAGCAATAGGAAGCCAGATATTCTCGAAAAACCGATTTTTATGACCTTTGACCTTCAATATCTTAAGACGCGGACACGATAGCATTTGTGACTTTTGAGACAACATTTAGGACGACAAAACAAAGGTTTATACCAATTTACAGCTTATTATCTTTCATTCCGAGGTTGACTCCTTTTTTTACCTAATATGACTGGGCTATTACTCTTATTTTCTTTATGTCTTCTAATCTTTCTCTACTTTTTTTTCTTCTTCCCGTTCAAAATTTGTGTATTGGTAAGCTCTTTTGCCAACTTTATAAAATATTGTAACTAAATTGTAGTATAAACACTAGGCGGGACCTGAGGTCCTATGTTTGTATGCATTGTGAAATATACTGTAAGTAATGTTCTGTGTTTTTTCAAAACTTATTTTTAAGATCAACAAGAAGTATAAATTAAATATTTATTTCCTTTTTTGTTTTCAACAAAAATATTTAATACGATGTAGTAAATCTACATACAGGGGGCTGGAAATTTGTTGCCTTATTTAATTTATTCTAGAAAATTTTAGTGGTGAAATATGGAGGCCTCAGGGAACAATTTTATGATTCATTGTAAAAAATGTAGTAAACACCAATATAGGTAATATCAGTATTTTTAATGTGTATATAGTTTATAGGTTGAGGCGCCGATATAGCAGTGGCTAAGGCTCTTGACTTCGGATCATGTTTACTTTAGCCAAAACAATTTTCATCTTTGTCAAAAATCAAGGCTCCTTATTCTCCTGGGAAAATTACAATGGAAAGAATATTCTCCATGTTAATCGCCGACGATCGGAATCGAGTATGGCGCTTGAAGAAGTTTATATACAAGATTTCAATTAGATTGAAACTTTCTTAGAAAATCATAAGATGGTGTCATCTATTAAATCCAATGGAATGAATTATTTTTAATTATATGTCAGAAGGGTTCATTTTCACCCCATGACCCGGATTGCTGTTAATGGCACTCGGGTTCGATTCCCGAGGGGTGAAAAACAACCCATCTGACATATAATTAAAAATAATCCATTCCATCGGATTTAATAGATGACACCATCTTATCATTTTCTAAGAAGTTTATAGGTAGACAAATGTATGTACAGTTTCTTTCGCCGGAACACATCTTCAGCTTCTATATAACAAATGAAATCGTCGCCTTAGAGAGTAAACCAGATGATTCACAACAAGGAAATTTTTCAGGAAAGAGAAAAAACAAAATTTAATATTGTTATTATGGAAAGAAACTATTTTTCACATTTTTTTTCTACAACTTATGATCATATTTTAAAGTATCAATTGTACTTGGACGATGCCCTATCTCTTTGATGCCCTATCTCTTTTCTTTTGAACGGTATTAATATGTCATATATGATAAAAAATGGTGTTAGCAGGTTTACACTCTAAGCCGACGAAATGTAAAAAAGGCGCCTTCAGCTGGTTACACATATTAAAAATTGTTCCCCAAAACCTCCATATTTCACCAGTAAAATTTTCTAGAAAAATAATTAAATACATTTACAATATCAAATCGTTAATCTATATAATAAAAATGAATTTCTGTTTCTTCGTAAGCGCAGATCTCTCAAATGCCTGGACCGATTTGGCTATTTTTTTTAAATGTTTGTAATAGTCTAATTCAGGTTAAAACGTAAAAAAAATTGTAAAAGTTGTCCGTAAAATTGGAAAATTCAGGAAAAACAAAAAAAAATTCAGGTTAGCCAACATAGCTTGCCAAACAATAAAAGAACTAACTAGCAAAAAAACAAGTGTTCGCATCCCTGTTGTAAGATTTTTGAGTGTCATTCATTCTCAATAGTTCTAACTACATTATCGTTGAAGAAGAATTTAGTATTTCAACAAAGATTTAAAAAAACTATCTATTTTTTTTTAAAGTAAATTTAAAAAAAACGTCATGATAACCAAATTTTTGAAAAAGTTATGGTTATTTAAAAAAGCTATTTTTTTCAAAAATTCCTAACTTCTTTTGGGTTGGGTGAAATTTTTTTAAAAATTCTGAAAACCGTGTTTAATAGGGTAGAAAAAAATAAAAAAAGTTTCAGCCAAGCTTTTGATTATAGATATAGATGGAAAATATTTAATTTTTATGTTATTTAAAAATCATTTTTCTTAAAAATACCCTTGGGAATCTCACCTCATCCTTTTTCTATTGTATTTAAGACCCTCAGCCATTTCAAAAGAACTAAGCCTTTTGGCTTTTGTATTTGAGCTCATTCATTCATTTCAATATTATTTATTTATAAAGGATTATTGAAACTATACTAACTATACTAACTGAAAGGAATTAATTAGCTTTTGGAATTTCTTTAAAAATATATTTTAAAGATTAAAACCAAATATATATAATATATTTATTCTCTGTAATTAATAAAACATCAATAAAGTAGCCACATGGGGGTCTAGGGGGTGAAGCCCTCTGGCTAGTAAAGGCCCGCCTTCGGCGGACCTTGAAGCTAGTATTAAAATAAAATTTCCCCGTTTCCAGGAAATTCCGTGAATTTAGGAACTTTCAATCTCGACTCACGGAAAAAAATCCCCAGAAACAAAACACACTAGTTGATGATCACTCTTCTAAGGGATATAGCTTACCCTTTGAAGAATTCACTTTCTCTAATACAAGGTAGCCTATTCTCTATAATTATCCACCCACGAAAGAAAATTTCCCTTTGTCCTCTATCTTACCCTTTCTAAGTCGAGGATTCCATACTTATTTTCTCTAAGTAGAGAATGGACCAGGATACAATTTATCATTTACTTTATAATAGTTGTTATCTCAATTTACTCATGTTGCTGAATATTTAGTAAAACGTCCAGAAAGACAATTAAAAAATTAAAAACTCATTTAAACTAAACTTTGGTAAGCTTTATAAATATTTTGATGTTTTGAACTAGAAAACTTATTTGTGTGCCAAATTTAAGCCTAAAAATATATTTTATTATTTCAAGCTTTTAGATAATTTTAAACTCGTTAACTATAGCTATATAACATTTCGATTTTTTAAAATGATTAGTGTGACGTATCCTGAATTTTTTTTACTCGATACGTCGAGCCTAGTATTGAATTCACTGAAAAACTTTGTATTTTTTTGCTTATTGTGTTGAAAAATGTGGAGAAGATGATCAAAGATGATTTTTTTCTGACTGTGTCTGAATATGTGCCTGGATTCAGATTCCCTCGATAAGTTAAGAACGAAAAATCATGGAAAGTTTGTTCTTGTGCTAAAATGTTTGTATTTCCAATGTGGAGAACTGATTATATTTTGGGCTTTCTAACTTCAGATCTTCCAGACAAAAAATTCAAAATTATTCAAAAAATACCGTTTTTGAGCTGTAATCCATTTCTATAGTAAAAAATAATAAACTATTGATCAGGTGTATTTTTAATTATTGTTAACAGCGTACCGAGTCTTGAAAAGGTTTCTCTTTTCCCCCTCAATTTATATTTTATTAATAACTTTAAAAGGACTGTTAAGGAGGACATCATTGAACCTATTTTTACACGTTTTTTTTATAAGAAACGGAATTGGATTTTCAAACAACAAAACATAAAACTATGAAAATACTTTACAAATACCTCTATCAACATCAATGGCAAATAAGAATTTATTTGATAGCTTAAGTATTTTGAAAGATAGGATCTCGCAAAATGCGAGTCTGCCTCGCACTTGGATGTTTTTTTTTATTTTTATTTTAAAAAAAGTATTACCTGTAAGTGCATTCACCTTAGGCATGGAAGGCTGAGTGGGAATTGATTTAATGTCGTATTGGGTTAGGAAAATAACACACAAATGGAAACGTGTCAATAGAAATATATACATATTGAAATCTGTTAACATGTTTGGATGGGCGATGAAAGAAGCAGAGGAAAAAAACCGAGCTTTGGTCACGAAATTTAATCTCTATTAGAAATGTCTTTCTGGCTGGAGATACATTATATATGGGTATATAAATAATTGATAATTTAATATTATTATTATTATTATTGATTCATGAAGATTCTCTAAGAAGTTGAAAATTCGCAAGAAGGTTACTTTTAAAATGTTTTTGTTTCTTTTACTTTATCATAGGGTTATGGATAAGTATTTATTATATTACTAGATGATGACCGGGTTTTCAGCCCTGGCGGGGAGCATCTCGTTCGATTCAAATTAAAAAAAAGCTCGCCTGCCGCTATTTCTCGGATTAAATATTTATAATATATGTAAGATGTTAGATTAAATTAACAGAGTGGGCGCCCTCCCCCTTCCCCCTCGCCCAAGATATTCTCCTCAGAGACTCGGCTGTCTCCGCAGGCATTCGACCGGCCATTGGAGGGGCCCTGGCCTATATAAGTCGAGTTTCTGGTAGGGGTGGTTGGTCGGGGATTGGAATGTGTAGAGCATAGATCTATGCAAGAGGGGTCACCTAGACCCAGGGAAGCATCTCGTTCAAATTAAAAAAAAAAACTCCGCCACTTCTCGGATGAAATATGAATTAAATAATCCGTACACACAAACACAGGTATATTGGGATTTATAATAAATGTAGGAATGTAGGATGTAGGATAATCTTTCATGGAAAAATTGTTTTTTCGAAATATCTCAAAAACCACTCAAAATGTTTTGATAAAAAAATTAAGCGATTTCCCAGTCTTTTCGTCTACAATAAAACCTTGTTTTAGTGAACATCGAAAAATTTATCAAATAACCAATTTAATCATAACTCTTCTACATATTATATAATTATGAGAAGATTATGCAATTTGTAATTTATTGTCCTTTGTGTTTTGTTTTATAAATTTAAACTAAAGATAAGGAATTTTGCAGTTTGCTTTCTTTTAAATCATTCAAAAATAAAACAAATTTAAATTCTTTTTTATTTAGCTTAGTATTTACCAATGCTGAAGTGCACTTGAACTTTTGAATTTAATATTTGACAATTTTAGTTTAAATTTTTGTTAAGATTTATTTGTTGGGGGGGGGGGGGCAAAGATTTGTTGTTCCATCAATAGTGCAACACCTAAAAACTCTCAGGCTTTTGTTGAGGTACTTGTAGATGCGAGTTTTGAATGAATAAAGGTTGTCACAACAAAAACGGAACTAGGAATGAAGTTAAAATTAAGAAATTGATATTATAAAATAAATTTTTTCATAGTTTATTATACTTATATTTAAGTTTAGTAGTAGGACAGATGTTTTTTGCCAGAAAGTGATCCGAACTTGAAAAATATTTTGCTCTTTCCCAATTATTTTTTTAAAATTTTTTTATCATCATCGTGGAAATTTAAAGTTTTTTTATTAATTGATACAATTTTGATGGCTGTATATGTATATAATTAAGAAATGGAGAGGGATTCAGCCAATGGGTAGCCTCTGCTGAATAAAAAACTCCCAATTATGGAAAACGTTTCGGCTTTAATTAAATAATGCCATCATCAGTTTCTAAGAGCTGAAAAAAGCGATAGAGCACACATGTAAAATTACAATAAAATTTTTTACAAAAAATCCAAACTTGTTAATTACAAAATTATATCTTACAGTATTAGCGACACAATTAATTTTATAAATAAATTGTCCGCAGGCAGAGTTGTGGATTTTATCATAATATACAAAATTATATGAATTACAAAATGGTACATAAATCTTGGTGTGCTCTCACTCGATATGCGCAACGTCTCAAGTACAAATATAGCAAATTTCAATTTCATTCAATTAATAATAATAATAATTATGAGGACATTGATCTAATTAGGATCACTGACCACTCACAAACATCTCTCAATTAAAAGATTTCTCAAAATAATTAACAAACATTAAGAATAACAACATTCGAATTTAAAATGACAATATATAAAAATAAAAATAAAAAGTAATTTTTTTTTTCTTTACTTTTCTACAATTCTTTCCCCCCTTTCTCAATGTTTATTATACCTGGGCATCAGTATTTGTCAATATTGACAAGTAAGCATTGCTAAGCCCAATACAATCAGTTTGAAAATTAAGAGCCCTTTGCCCATATGTCTTAATAAAGCATTTTTCGGCTAGCAGACGCTTATAATTGTTCCCCAATCTCATCAAGATGACAGCATCATCAAACTCAAATCCATGTGAGGTATCGATATGATGTGAGCTCAGGGCTGTCGAGCTTTTTTATTTATTATACTTAATTCATGCTCTCTTTTCCGCAAAAAAAAAAATGCGAGATGTTTGAACCACATAAACACTTGTAGGTTTCGGGAAATCGCGGGACTTAATTAAGTATATCACATTATGTTGTTCGTGGGGTGGAACTACATCCTTGTTATTAAATAAAAAGGACATATTACTAGTTGATGCCAAGGCCGTGCGTACATTTTATTAATTACTATCTGTAGATTTTTTGTTTTAAATATTTTATTTAGTGGAAAAAGTAATGAAAGTACATACATTAGTTGAAGCACTTTTTTTCCTCGGTGTATTGCGTACCATCGGCTACCCCTTCGGGATTCAACATTAAGGGAAAAAATCATTAAAAAATTCACTACTGCCAGCCCATTAATATATAAGATACAATTTAATTTATTACTTGGTACATCCGCAAGGCAGAATTATACATATATTAAAATAAGAAATTGAATTATGCCTAGTTAATAAAATCAAAAATTGAATTTTTAATAATTTATCATTTTTAAATTTATTACTAGGGCGGCTCTAGCTACTTAGCCTCCTACCAAATGCAAAATATGCAGAGAGCGTACAAATTGTTGAAAAAGTTTTCACCTTTTCTTCTAATTTTAATACTTAGGTAGAAATACATAAATATTCTATCAAGCGCCTGTATTTAGGCAAACAGAATTCACGTTCATCGTCTGGGCATTAGGGAGGTCATGTCTCCTACTCCTAGGAGTATATCGATACTCCTCTAACCACTCGGTGGGCAGCTAACACCCCTCAAAAAATTAACTAACCCCCCCCCCCCGAACTTTTTTTCTGACCACGGCCTTGATTATGATAAATCTCAAAATCGGATTTTTAGTAATTTAATCCATTCTTCATGTTTAAGGAGAGGAGACAGCTTATCTATCTGGTTGATCTTCGAAAAAATCCTTTGTATTTCTACAGAGTGACAACTTCTGCGTACTAAATTTTCTAATAAAAAAAAATTGTTTATATTGAGATAATTTTTTTTCATTATAAAAACATTTATTTAACACAAAAACGATTTCAAGAAATAGAGCTGGAGTTCTACACTAGTGCTTTTGTTATATTATGTAGGCTGCAAATAACTTTTTATTTTTTACATTTATGAATAACTAATTAACTAGACTGCGAAATCTATTGAAAAATGTATCATTCGATTCAGAAAAGTTGAATTATTGATCTGTATAAATTTGTTGAAAATGGTATAATTTGTATAGAAGTTATAGTCCTTTTAAATGCTCGGTCCATTTACTTCCATGTTAAAAGGACAATTTTCAATAATTTATTTCTCGCTAATGGGACAGACGATCAACTTCAAATTTCGGGAATAAATATTTAATGCATCAATTATTCGATGGTAAAAATTTGAGAATTTTCTTATAAAAATGATAAACTGTCACGAACCCCTATAATAAATTTATAAGGAACAGCAAAGGATCGAGATTTTTATTTTATTATACGCTTTTCAAGATCTTGAAAATGAAGAAATTCTGGAGTGATATTATCATTTATAATTTATTTTTTTAATATTAGCATGTACCTAGGTACTTGACTACTTTGTAAACTGCCAGATGGGTTTCTCTAGAACTTTCCGAGGCTCGTTAAGTGATATTGCTTGCGCGTTTCCAACAATATATATATTAAATAAAACTAGATGCTCATATCGAATCTCAAGATGAACAATTTTAATACAATTTTATATATTAAATTTTATTCAATTTGAAAAAGATACTCATATTCAATAAAAAAATATGTTAACGCCATTTTTGAAATAATGGCAAAAAATAAAATAATAAACTGGTGTGTTCACCACAAGACTTTCACATATTCATTTATTTGAAGTCATCGCGACACTACTAATTTACACCCCCTTCCTTTATTTCCTTCTTTTTTATTTTCTCAAAAACGGCTAGTAAGATTTTTAAAAAATTAGAGTATTTATCAAATGTCATGAGTTAATAGTTGTGTCACATTTTTAATCCGATTGAAATAAAGAAAGGGGTTGTATATTAGGAGTGTCGTAATATAAATATTTTAATCTCGTCTCCGGAAAGTCGCAGAGCCTTGAAATTTGAAACTTAAGCTATCTAGAGGCTACAAGAAGTATAACAAGATTTTGGCTAAAATAGAAAAACCGGAAGTTGATGTTTACCTACGTAAGAATATACCCCTG
This sequence comes from Forficula auricularia, assembly GCA_024734495.1. NCBI lineage: Eukaryota > Metazoa > Arthropoda > Insecta > Dermaptera > Forficulidae > Forficula > Forficula auricularia. Next base: position 5,885,436 of record JALMQS010000120.1, on the reverse strand, counting down.
CGGCGCCGCGACTCTCCTACTTTACACCCTTCCTTAATTTCAATCAGATTAAAATTTATACACAATTAATAACTCATGACACTTGATAAATACACTAATTTTTAGAAAAATCGTAGGAGTCGTTTTTGAGAAAATCAAAAAAACGAAAAATCTTTCATGTAAATGTCCACTTCCGGTTTTCCGATTTCAACCAAAAGCTTGCTGTACTCCTCCTAGTCTATATCAAGCTTAAGTTTCGAATTTCTCAGCTCTGAGACTTATGGTTGCGAAACGCATGGGCGGTACATACGTACATACGTACGCACTGACCAATGGATTTTCGGCCCCACTAGGGAGCACAATTTCCGGTTTTATGTCCAAAATCCGATTCTCAACTATTAAGGGCATCAATTCCTTCCACCTAGAAGTTACATAATGAAATTAACATTTTTCATCTCTGAGATACAAGCTCTCAAATAGTCAGGACCCAGACTGGCCATCGCAATACTTCACATTATTATATTCTATAGAAATGTGAAAGTAAAAATAGTTTGTATTAAATAAACCAGTGATTTCCAACCAAAGAGGCGCACCTCCCTGGCCAGGGAAGGAGAATTTTTTAATGAAAAATTAATTTTCATACCATAAATACAGTGGCGTACCTAGAACTTTTGTCGCCCAGGAGTCTCCAATTTGCCGCCCCTTTCTAAGTCTTTAAAATTGTGGTTTTTATAAATTAATAAATATAAATAAATAATTGTAATTGAGACAAACTATAGGTTGAAACTTTTTTACCATTGAATGGCATATTTAAATTCGGGCGTAATAAAAGAGGCTGCATAAGTTAATATACCTACCTATAAATGCAACTTTTATAAAAATACAAGATAATCATATAGTAATTCATAATTTGTGGAAATCGAATAGTAAACTTATGAAGTGAACAAGTTGTTTTTTACAACTATAACTAAATATAAAAAATGCCGCCCCAAAATTTGTGCCGCCCGGTGCGGACCGCACCCTCCCCCCCTTCCTCTAGGTACGCTACTGCATAAATATATACAAATAAATAAAACTTCATATCGTAACTTAACCGTAAAAATTCAGTGAACGAATATTTTATTTTTTATTTTTTGTACATTTTTACTTTCACATTTCTGTAGAATATAGTAATGTGAAGTATTGCGATGGCCAGTCTGTGTCCTGACTTTTTGAGAGCTTGTATCTCAGAGATGAAAAAACTTAATTTCATTTTGTAACTTCAAGGTGGAAGAAATCGATGTCTTTAGTAGTTAATAATCAAATTTAGGACATAAAATCGGAAATTGTGGTCCCCAGAGGCCAAAAAGGGGCCAAAAATTCATTGGTAAGTGCGTACGTATATACGTATGTACCCCCCTGCGTTTCGCAACCATAAGTCTCAGAGTTACGAAATTTGAAACTTAAGTTCGATATAGGCTAGAAGGAGTATAGCAAGCTTTTGAAATCGGATGACCGGAAGTTTTTTTAAAAATGAAGTAGGAGTGTCGTAAAATAAATATTTTAATCGTTCATATCTCGTCTTAGGAAAGTCGCAGAGCCTTGAAATTTGAAAGTTAAGCTATCTAGAGGCTACAAGAAGTATGGCAAGATTTTGGCTAAAATAGAAAAACAGGAAGTAGATGTTTACGTACGTAAGAATTCTCCCCCCGCATTTCGCAATCATAAGTCTCAGAAATACGAAATTCAAAACTTAAGCTTCATATAGGCTAGAAGGAGTACATCAAGCTTTTGGTTGAAATCGGAAGACCGGAAGTGGACATTTACATGAAAGATTTTTCGTTTTTTTATTTTCTCAAAAATCGTTCGAGCCGTTTTTGAGAAACTCAAAAAAAAAACGAAATAAAGGAAGGGAGTGTAAATTAGTAGTCGCGATGACTTCAAATAAGTTAAGTGGGAGATAAATTTAACCTAATTTATCGCGCGGAGAATTTACCACTGCTCGAAGCCCCTAAAAACTTAGTAAATTGGACTATATCTAACTTTCTGAGATTTGGCTTCGTGATCCCGGCTTCTTTTCCTTCTACTCTGTTCTTTTCACGATGGAGGGGCCAGCCCATACAGGCCTTTAGGGATGGACCTTCTGGTGTATCTCCTTCTCACATCAATATCATTAAAAAAAAAAATAAATGAAAATGTGAAAGTCGTGTGGTGACCACACCAAATGTTTTTTCCGTGTCACGTGTTTCTACTTTCTACATAGTGGAATCCCTGTACTTCTCAAAATGTAGGTATATAAAAAAAAGAAATTAAAAAAAAGACATGTTAGCTTTATCTTTGATTACATTTTCCATTCAATTTTGTTCAATTGTCAATGTTGACCAATCAATATCGACCGACGGGATAACGGAATATTGTATTTTTTTTTTATTAAAGAATGATACAAATTAAAATGAAATTGATTTGTTCCGCAATGAGAATATAGAGGGGTTTAAATTTTTCAATTTAAATTATCTTTTGTAAACCACCACGGTGATTATTGTTTGTTTGATGGGGGCTTGAACTTTGGCCTTATTTAAAAATACAAAAAAAAGTTACGTTGTTGAAGCATGGAGTTGCGTTCCGAGAAGTTTTCTATTTTGCCAAGGGTCTTCGTGTGGAGTGGAGAAGGGAAGTCTTAAGTTGTTCAAGGGCACTCGGAAATGCGCCCGAGCACTTGCACTAATGAATACCGACACTTTGGGGCCGGAAATAGCCTCACAAAAGAAGAGATGCTGCCTTCTCTATACTAATAAACATGCTAATTAGCCATTCCATGTGAACTTTGATGCATTGACATTGAGAAGGAGCATCCACCATCATCTTTAGTTATATTGAAATTAGCTTTTACTTTACCATACAGGGTATGGTCAAGTATTGTAATCGTGCATGAAAAAAGTGTTTTTTTCCTTCTTTTTTTCATAATATCTAAAAAACGGCTGAAACTATTTCGATTAAAAAAATTGAGCGAAACTATGGCATTTAGGTCTACAAAAAAGCTCTAATAAGTGAACATCGAAAAAATTATATTTTTCGAGATAATAATTGTTTTGTCAAAATGTCTGTTAGTTAGTCTGTGCGTTACCAAATTTGTGGACGAGCTAGCTCAAAAACTAGTGTGAATATCGAAACCAAATTTCACACGTAGTTTTGGTCCATTGAGATTAAGAGCCGATTAGATTTTGGTGCATATCGACCCAAAATTAAGGGGGTCGATGGGGGGTTAAAAATTAAAAATCTAGGTCGTTTGAGCAAACTCAACCAAATTTTGTATACATAATCAGTGGACCCCCAGAAGTCTAAAAATGCAAAATCTAACCGCCCAAAATGAGGGGCGGAGGGTCAAAAAATGAAAATCTTGGCCATTTACCAAACTAAACCAAATTTTGTATACATAATCAGTGGGACCCAAAAAGTCTAAAATGCAAAAACTAACCACCCGAAATGGGGAGGGGCGGGGGGAAGGGTCAAAAAATGAAAATCTTCGCCATTTACCAAATTCAACCAAATTTTGTATACATAATCAGTGGGTCCCAGGAGTCTAAAAATTCAAAAACTAACCACCCCCCCCTACATGATTATAAATAATTTTATTAAATATTAAATATAAGTGAGGGGCCAGCTTATATGGTAAAGTCAAGTGGAGCCACATCAGAACATTTCAGCTTATTTTTTTTTTTGATATATGTACATATGTGTATGTTTATATCCATCAATCATTGGACAAACCCTTTGTTTCTCTTTATAATATTTAAATTTGATATGCATATTATGTTTAATTGCGTCTTTGTGAGAGAAATGTACCAGATTACGCCAATGTACATGCCTATTTTATTTAGGTCAATTTTTGCATTCATTTTAAAACTCTAACTTATAAAAGTATGCTCCTGGAAATAGTTTCATAGTTCTAGGGCAGATTAAAGAGTAGGATAACATATTTGAATATGTATTAGAATATAATGCATGCATTTGTATATTTGTGTTAATCACTCTGATCTTGGGCGTGACTTAAAAACATGATTGTTTTACTATGTAAAGAGAAAATCCTGTGTTTTAAAACGGGCTAGAACATCTGAACAAATTCTCTTATTAGTAGCAAAGAATTAACCTAGTGCGGGGTTCTAATCTTTAGTACGTTCGGGATCTAGGTCTTTTTCGACTCAATATGTGTTTCTAGTACTGTCTCTAGGGCCGTTCGATTGAAAAAAAAAAAAATTATAAGTTATTTCGGGGCGCCCTACATAGAGTGGGATTAATCTCACTATCAATAAAAAATAAACTGAAACGGATCGTTGCTAAACTTTATCCAAAGTCTTTTGAAATATTAATATGTTTATTCCATTATTATTAATCAGATATCACTTGCTATTTTTGCAGGCCATGTTGACTTAAATTCAAAAATAGTGATAGATTCTCATCTAATACTTGAGGAATAACAATTCTACATTGAATTTTAGACGTATCGGTTATTATTGGAACCATTGCTGAAGACATGGAGGAATCAGCTTAAAATCAAAAATAACTATCGATTCTTATTTAATACTAGAGGAATAACCTTATTGCATTCCATTTTTGATATTTTGACTATTAATGGCAACCTCTACAAAACCTCTACAGTGAAAAAGACTAAATTCTTTTATTGTAAACAACTCAAGCTTGAGTACTATCTTACTCTAGAGTAAAGTACTTTAAAATATAATTTTACTAAAAACTTTATTTAACCCTTTTTGTGGTCCCCAAGGTACTTAATTGGTATATTAAATTTCATCAAAATTGGTTAAGTCATTTTCAAGATATTTAGAAAAATCTAAAAAAGTACTAAAATAAAGTACTAATGTTTGGGGGCCGATATGTACCAAAAACTAATCAGATGTTCAGTTTGTTAAGATAATGCTAGATTTTCAATTTCATTTCAATCGGTTGTATGGTGTGGAAAAAATCGTCCACAAAAAAAAACGATAACCTCCATCCATCCTGAAAAATGGCACTTTTTGGCCTCTGGACAAGACCCCAAGTAATTTTTGTCAAAACCGTCACGTGCTAAAATTCAAACTAATTGACATACTACAATTTGTGACTTTAATTGAGACCAATGGGTTCCGTAGTCTTTACCTGAGGACCCTTTGAAGTCGTGCTTGCCGTGAGACCGATTACAATACTTTACCCATGCTTCACATTGGATAAAGTAATAAAAATGTAATATGGAAAATTAATATTTTTGTTATTAAAGTACAAACAAAGGTTAACTTTCTATAATCTATTAATTAATAATATAAAAACAATTCAGTTTTTTAATATAAATATGCTGGTGTGTTTAAAAATTATCCTTAAGAAACTTTTTAACCTACTTCAAAAAAAGGAGGTTATTATTTAGCAATTTTATAATTATTTTAAATACTTTACTGAAATTTGTTCATACAATCACAGCCAAACTAAGCTAATTCGTCATAAGTTTCCGATATTTGATTCAATCGCGAATCCAATGCAGGTGAGTTTTGTCAGATATTAAGTGAAAATAAAATCCGAATTTTTATATATTTCTGTGTTGAAATAATGAATTGGTCCAGACTTAAGATTCAGCAGACTCCAATAGCCTCAATCAGCAGTAGACTCGCGATATATATACAGTGGAACCCCGCTATTTGCCCGCCTCTCTATTCTTACAACTTTTTCAAGTAAAATTTAAATCGCCATTCGTACGCTTTTTCGCGATTCGGACTGCGTGCACGAATGCGCCACTGAGTGCAACTTTGAACCGGTACTGGACAACGCTCCTGCTCACCCTCCAGGTTTGGAGGAAGATCTGACTGGTGAATACAGTTTCATTCAAGTGAGATTTTTGCCCCCTAACACCACTCCACTTATCCAGCCCATGGATCAGCAGGTCACTTCAAACTTCAAAAAACTTTATACAAAAGCACTGTTTCAAAGATGTTTCGAAGTGACCTCTGACACAGAACTCACCCTCAGAGACTTTTGGAAGAACCATTTTAATATCCTCCATTGCTTGAGAATAATAGACAAAGCCTGGGATGAAGTTTCTTTGAGGACACTGAAATCCTCCTGGAGAAATCTGTGGCCAGACTGTGTGGCACTGAAAGACTTAGAAGACACTGCCACGGAAGCTGTTGTAGTGAATGAAATTGTGTCCCTGGGAAAATCCATGGGTTTGGATGTAGACAATGATGATGTGGAGGAGTTGATTGAAGATCACCGAAATGAGTTGACAGCTGAAGAACTTCAAGAACTACAGAGAGAACAGCAGGAAGTGGTTGAAGATGTGTCTTTAGAGGAAGAGGAAAACATTTCAACTAAGGAAATTAAAGAATTGTGTCACCATTGGGAAAATATAGAACACATTGTCCAAAAATGGCATCCAAACACAGCTGTGGCGAATAGGAGCGTTAACTTATTTAACGACAATGTGATTGAGCATTTTAGGAGGATTCTAAAAAAAAGACAAAAACAATCAACATTGGATATCTTTTTAATATGTAAAGGACCAAAAAGACAGAAAAAAGAATCAAGGGAAAAATCATCTAACGTTTTTAATATAGAAAGTAATGAGGAATTGTAATATGTAAGTAGAGTTTAAATAATAAAAATCGTATTAAAGAATTATACAATTGTACATTTTTTACTTCTACTGTTCAACTCATTAGTTTAAATAAAGAGTTTGGAACCGATTAATGCAATTTACATTATATCTTATGCGAAAAAATGATTCGTCATTAGTACAAATCGCCATTCGAACTGCCTGCTAGAACGAATTGTGTACGAATAGCGAGGTTCTACTGTATCTTGTTTAAAGGCGCGATCAACAACAATTCTCTTTAATATATTAATTAGAAAATTATTTAAAAATTCATTATTTCAACACAGAAATATATAAAAATTCGGATATTATTTTCACTTAATATCTGACAAAAATCACCTTCATTCGATTCGCGATCGAATCAAATATAGGAAACTTATGATCAATTAATAGCAAACACCTAACACACGTGTTAACAGATCGAGCGTGCTGGACTGGGGGATTGAATATATAACATCTCAGATTACAAATCCATTTGGTGATCCATATCAGTGTTTGGTATAAAGGCGTCATGCGGGCTAATCGCGAAATGATGCTGGATCATTCTAAATGGATCACATCTTTTTCATTCTCTCTTGGTCCAAACTTAAGACTCAGCAGACTCCAATAGTCTCAATCATCAGTAGTCTCGCGATATATATATATATATATAGTACCTGGAGGCACCGAGCGATGCTCGGTAACTTTTTTCCTTCAGTTAAAAGCTTTATTTTAATATTATTTTTAATTTAAAATTCTGATAAAAAGGTCGATTTTTATTTGAAAGCCGTTTTCAAATTAAAAAAAATACAAATATATATAATGTATTCGACCACTGTGTTATTTTTCAGAAAAGTGAGACCTGCTTATGCGAAAGATATTTTTAAATAAATTCTTGATTATTTTTTATTCGATTAAATAAAAAAGGTTCTTTATAAAAACAATTATAAAACGTTTATTAATAATTCTAACGTTTAGGGAGAACAACAAACCACAGACACAATACTTCTTCAAAGCCTTTTAGAACAATGAAATAAGGCAACCCATTGTTTGCCTGGGTACAAAACGAAAAGGGAAACCTTTTTGAAAACCCTAAGAATGGGATTTGTCTACCTGAGAATAATTAATTAAAAAAACCCATCAAAAACAATTTTGTCGAAGATGGGACCGTGACGAGATCGAATTGTCACCCCAAAAAACCCCTAACCCGTGAATTTCATCAAAATCGGTAGAGTCGTTTTCAAAATATAACCAAGATACAAATAAATATATATATATATATACAAACAAATAAATATACAATTGTTGCTCGTTTAAAGGCGCGATCAAAAACAATTCTCTTTAATATATTAATTAGAAAATTATTTAAATATTTAAGCTAATTCGATTTTAAAATTTTAATCGTTCTTTAAATTTTGCAGGGTCTAAAATTTTGCCTCCCTAGGCCCGGGCCTCGCGGGCCTAAACATAAATCCGCCAAGGATTGTCCCTAAACAATGGATGAATTCATTATTCAAATACAAACAAAATTCCTTCTGAAATGGAAATTCGTCTCTTGCTAGGGACCACATTTTTTTGCTCAACAGCTAACCCATCCCTTCTAATAATAAAAATCCTAGAGATTAGACCCCTTCCCCCGCCCCCTCTGAAGCGATTTCGTTTTAGTGTTTTTCATTAAAACTTTCGGACACGATGCAAAACTTCTTATCTAATATCTTCGTGTAGATATATATTATACATTAATAGGAAAATGAAAGTAAAATAGGAGGAGAATTATTAAATATTTATGATGAAGATTAAATATTAATATTTTAAGAGACAAATGTCTCTAAAGAATAGAATATATTAAGGAGGATAAATGTCATTAGGTCATCGATCCGGAATCGATAGGCCCATAGCTAAAAGATAAAGATAGGCTTCTAAAAAAATATGCGTAGCAAAAAACTGCTGTGTGCACCACACGATTTTCACTTACAATCTCCCCTTCTTTTATATCATCCTAATTTTCAAATTGCATTACTTTGTGACTTAGATATTTGAGATATTTGGCTACACGACTAATCATAAGTGCACAAGTCCACTCACTATTAGTTCAATAGTTACAGCCGAAGGGTGAATCGCGATTGGAATTAGGTGTACACCGTCTTTGGAATTATTTGGAATTACTTTGGAATTCATTAGATAATCTATTGTCATCTATTGTCTTCCACTTGGAAATGGAAGTGGAAGTAGGTGTACACGATTTTAGGTCGCGGTTCACCCATCGATTAGAGCCGTTCAAGAGCTAACATTTCGCTTTTTTTAAAATTTTCTCCATTTTTGTTAAGTTAGAAAACCTAAAATCTATTCAATTATTTGTAAAGAAAATATATTTGTTTTGGTAGTAGAATAGACTTTCTATGAGCTTTCTTCGGAATACTTGCGTTATTCAACAGAGGTGAAAGTGAAAATTTTTAAATTGACCTTCAAAGTTTACATTATATATTATAATTGATAAGTTCTCATCATGATTAGACGTTCAAGTCAAATGACTATTTCCATTTAATGGTATGGAATCAATATGTACATAATTAGAAGGAATGCCAAGGCTATAAAAGCTAAGTACTTGCTTGTACTATAAAGAAAATTATTTCGAAAGGTTTAAAGGTCGAAGCTTGGTCGTCTGATAATTTCATGAACTTAAGATGATTAGAAGCGAGTGAATTTTTCAATTTGATTACATATTTGAATTCAGCAGTAAAATTTCATTCGGAATAGAATAATATCGAGGGTAAAAAGAAAAGAAAAGCCCTATTATTGTCTGCATAAAAAGTGTCAAAATTTAAAAGGCTAAAACTCAAAACTACATTTTTCCTTGTAAATATTAAAAAATTCATAACAGTCAATTTTTGGTAGGGACAAAAAATGTTTTGTCCAGTTGATTCTCTAGAAACAGAAGATGTCATTAGCTCGATTTTGACCAGGTGAAGATAAGGAGCCATTCATAAATTAAGTCACTCAAAATTTCGGCTTTTTGGACCCTTTTCCGCTCCTTCGTTACGCTGCGCCACGTTTTCTGGAAACTCCCTAACAAACACAGGGTGGGCCAGAAAGATCTCCCACATTTTGAAGTAGTATAAATAAATGAAATAATTTAGCTAGAAAAAAACTGAATATATTTTTAAAAAGAACATAAAATAATTTTTTACTTTATCCAATGCGAAGCATGGGAGAAAGTATTGCAATCGGTCTGGCGGCAAGCGCGACTTCAAAGGGTCCTCAGGTAAAGACTACGGAACCCATAGACTCAATTAAGGTCACAAATTGAAGTATTCAATGAGAGTGAATTTTAGCACGTGACGATTTTGCCAAAAATTTCCTGGAATCTCGTCGAGAGGCCAAAAAGTGCCATTTTTTTGGAAGTGCGTGGGGATGGATGGTGTGTGTTATCGTTTTTTTCGTCCACGATTTTTTCCACACCTTTGCGCTGATTGAAATGAAATTGAAAACCTACCATTAGTTTAACAAAATGAAGCGCTGATTAGTTTTTGGTACATATCGGTCCACAAACATTAGTACTTTATTTAAGTACTTTTTTAGTTTTTTCTAAATATCTTGAAAATTACTAAACCAATTTTGATGAAATTTAATATCCTAATTAAGTACGTTGGGGACCACAAAAAAGTTAAATAAAGTTTTTAGTAAAATTATATTTTAAAGTACTTTACTCAAGAACACATTAATATTTCAAATGAATTTGGATAAAGTTTAGCAACGATCCGTTGCAGTTTATTTTTAATGTGTTTTAAACGTTTTCAGACAAAGGGGGGGGTCAAAAATGAAAATTCTAGCCCTTTCGTCCAAACTTAACCAAATTTTGTATACATATTTCGTGCGTCCCAAAAAGGCTAGAAATGCAAAAACTAACCACCCAAAATGGTGAGGGGAGGGTCAAAAATGAAAATTATAGCCCTTTTGATCAAACCCAATCAAATTTTGTATACATATTCTGTGGACCCCCAGAAGGCTAGAAATACAAACGCTAACGAAATTTTGTTTACATAGTTTAGTCGAAAGGGTTAGAATTTTCATTTTTGACCCCCCCCTCCCCTTCTCCTGTTTGCGAACAAAATTTTATGAATGGTGCCTAAGAGCCCTTTTCCCTTGCACCATTACAAATTAAGACTTTTCTAATCACAGATTCTTATTCAAAATTTGAAATTTTTCAAGTGAATTTAATAGCTCGAGCGTCTAGCGAGCGAAGCTTTTCGAGCGTACTATGATTAATGAATATGAAAATATGAAATAAGATTTACCCTTTTATATTCTCTAATCTGATTTATTTTATAGTTTCCACTTCCAGAATTCGCAAGCAAACAAATTTCCATTAAAAATTTAACACTATCTACCACCCCTATTTCTCTCTTTACTTTAATAATTTAATTTAAAATATTATTTTTTAATTAAATAAAAAACTGATTTCCCATACAGAACAGATGAGATCACAATTTATTCAAAGTCAAAAGGATTTTGAAGCACTTTCCTTTTTAGAAATAATTACAGAACAAAAAATAAATAAATAAATAATCTCACCAAAAAAGAGAATATTTTTATATCAAATGTAATTTAATTTCTAATTACCATACGTATCATTTTGTTGCCAACGCCCTTGTTTCATATTTATAAAGAAATCATGAATGTACAAATGTACATGCCGACATGCGTGACCTGGAAATATTAGTAGACTCTTACAATTATACCAATAAAAAGGAAACATCGATAACGACATATTTTCCTTGTTTTATTTATTTTAAATATCTCCCCCTATGAATGTGATATTTTCTTTTCTTTTTTGGGGGGTAATATTTATAAATTTTTGATTGGAATTATTAAAAATTTGAAACAGAATTTAAGATTACGAAGGTACATTTTACTGAAATTTTAGTTATTTTAAATTTATTTAAGTTCAGTACTATTTAAGTGTAAATAAACCTGTTTGTCTGTCAGAGGATTGTAGCACGCTAACTAAAGAAGATAGAAACTTGAGGGGAGCCTGTCTGCGAGTCCGACTCGCACTTTTCCGGCTTATTTTGTTTTGTTTTGATGCCGTGACTCATAATCCTAGCTAAGCACGACCTATTAAACAATTAAAATGATTAGTTTTTGTTGTTATTTTTAACTTTTGTTGTTCTTGTTGTTTTTTACAGCAAGAATTATAAATAAAATTGAAATTTAATTAATTTTTTTGTCCACGTTTTGATCCGCTTCTGCTATTTTCACTGTACACAATGTTTTGAATTTATTTGTAATTACAAATAATATTAATATACCCACCTTGGTTGACCATTTTAAAGTTTAAACTCTGAAGAATCGTCGGGTTATTTGGGGTCGTCCATAAATTACGTCACACAGTATGGGGAGGGGGCATCTCAGATTTGTGATGAAATGTGACAGGGGGGCCCGGGGATTTTAAAAATTGTCACGTCACAAAAGTCAAATTAAAAAATTTAAAAAAAATTTCAAATATATTTTTTAGATTTGATGATATGAATTAAAATAAAGTTAAACTTAAAATATATTATTTTGATTAGTTATATCCATCGATTAAATTATTAAAGTTGAAATCGGGAAATAAGGTCTATATTTTTTATAAAAAATATTTTTATTTTTTTGCCAACTTTTCATCAACTTTATTGACTTCTTCAGGGTTCAAATAGTTATTTTCTTTTGCATATTTGTCACTTTATAATTCTATATATAAAACTGACAAATATACAAGGAAAATAACTATTTGAACCCTGAAGAAGTCAACAAAGTTGATGAAAGGTTGGCAAAAAAATAAAAATATTTTTTATAAAAAATATAGTCCTTATTTTCCGATTTCTACTTTAATTAAAATACATTAAGTCCCTTTAGTTGAGTTTAATTTATAAAAAAATCTGCAATTATTGAATTATAGGGTATAAAAGTGTCACAATACAGGGGGTGGGGGTTCAATAAAAATGTGACACAGGGGGAAGAGGAGTCTAAAATTAATCTTGAAATTTGTGTGACGTAATTTATGGAAGGCCCCTTTAAGAGAATGCAAATGAAATTATAATAAATTATTTTATTCGGAATTTGTGGTTTGCATTATCTTTGGGCTGCCTTTGCATCGAATCAACATTAAATTCTACCAGTCCATCTTAAATAGAAGAAGATAACTTTATTTTAAATTAATTAAAAATCTTCTAATTAATTAAACCAATTATTTTAGATGAATTAATGTATACATTGTATTTGAGCTTCGACTCCGGAGATTACTTCTCCACCATCGACTGTCCTTGATCATCTTTTTAGTCCTTGTTTTTAATAAGATGAAAAAACTAATTAAATAAAAAAACCTCTATTCCGATAATTATTCAAATTCCATATTCCTCATCCCAATCAATCAATCCGTCCTTCTAATTAATTAAATTTCCAATTGAATATACTAATATTTGTAATGAGCTATAGTGGGCTTTAAAAATCAAATGATTAATAAAAGGAAATTGAAAAACAAATTATATATTTTTATTGACACGACCACCTGTGAATAATTAGTTTAATTAAGAAATAAAGTTAATAAAAAACTTTCAAATTAAATTTATCTTAAGATGAGAGACCCTGACAGGTCGAATTGTCGACCCTAACCCCTTAATCCATGATTTTCATTGAAATCGTTTTTGAGAAATTGATTCTATATACAATAATTTTTCATTTAATAGTATATGAAAGATAAGATAATATTTAATTGAATATATAGTAATTCCTTCCGAAAGAAGGTAGAGACAATTTTTCGATTAAAGTAGTTTTTTCTTTATTTATTTAAAAAGAAGCCATTGGACTGTGTAGCATTGATTAAATTCTTTAAATGCGTTAACAAGAGACTCTCAGAAAGACCATATAAAAGCTCCTAAAAGCGTATTTATTTAATCTTTAATGCCTTTGTTATTATTGTTGTTGCTCATATTAATGATTAACTTTATTAACAGGTGCTTGACAATCTAAGACTTTGCAATTTTATTCAAACACTTGCTTTTAAAATATCACTTATGTATAGCCCTTCGGTTGTTTACCAAGAGCTTTTCTAAGACAGTTTGTCAGTCAGCCATCCCGTGGAGGGTTTATTTGCGTTAATGTCATTAGACAATATTGTGTAAGAAAACACACATCGTTCAAAAAGACAAATTGCTTTTTGTCAGAGATAATTACAGAGTGGACAATATTTAAGATCCGTTTAGTGATTCAATCTACTGATAAGTTGATATTTAACCGTAAACTAGTAGATTTACTGTACAAAAAGAATAAAAACTATTATATAGAATTGAAAGTTTTTTTTGAAACATTTTTATAAATTGAAGGAGACAATAAAAGAGTGTGTCTTCTGCTGGAATTATACATTTTTAATTTATTTATATCGAGACTATAGTTTTGAGAGCTTTTCCCTCTTCATCAGTCTATTACAATTGATATCTCACTTACCATTCATACATTAATTCCTGTGAATCAATTGTAATAGACTGATGAAAAGGGCAAAGCTCTCGAAACTATAGTCTTGATATCTTCTTCTTTTAAGTTCCATATCAGGTTTCCCTGAAGTTTCGGCTCCTCTCCACATATACCTGTGCTGAGTGTGTTTAGCTGTTTTTACACAGATATACGGAACCTACTTTTTAACGCCGGTTCCGAACGGCTAGTTTGGAGAGGTTACTAGGCAATTATACTCTTGGTAGGTTGCCATTGGTTTCCAAGTTGAGGCGACTCCAAATATCTGATCTGCCGAGACTCAGTCTCGAACAAGCGTACTTCGAGTCAGCGACCCGATACTCTAGCCACTGACCCACAGTCGCCTCGTCTCGATATAAATAAATTAAAAATTTATAATTCCAGCATAAGACACACTCTTTTAATGTCTCCTTCAATATTAGTAGTAAAATGCCTATAATCCAAAGAAACGACTTCCAAAAGGAAATATGTGAGGATATTGTGAAACCCAAAGGTAGTTGTTATTCCTCAAGCATAAATAAACAAAAATTGTCTATTATTCAGTTTTATTCAAAAAAGAAACGTTTCAGCTTGTACCCTAAGCCATCTTCAGTCTGTAAAATACAAACGCACATAAGGAACTACCTTTGGACTTTTTAATGCAATCGAATGCAAGAAGGGGGCGCACCAGTAAGAAGCAGCCCCTATGGATCTCAAAAGACCCTTGCATTACCGAAGAGAAGGAAAAGTTAATTAAGCGAGGGGTGGAGACGTAGGTGTGTTTATGCACTCGGGTTTTGAAGGTTTGAAGATTATAAGTGCTGGGAAAGATGGAGGCTGGGAGAGAGTTCCAGTTCCTTGAAGTCATGTGGATATACGTATTGGCGAATGAAGTGGTCCGGCACTTTTCTAATTTGACCACGAAAGAGTGTTGGGAGTCTGGAAAAACGCACGGGCTTCACAATATCCTCACATATTTCCTTTGGAAGTCGTTTTTCTAAAAAGTATTATTTTTTTACTTTCATTTATATAGAACAGCGGCTCTTATTAATTAATATTATCAAATTCCACATAAGAGATTTCAAGTTGCCGATAGAAATGGATTTACATTTCCTAAGATAAATAAAATAATAATTTTCAGAGAGTCTGGTGTTGGTGCTAGGTGAAACATATTTTAATAAAAGAAAGGTAAAAATATACACACATATACTATACACAGAGGTTCCCAAACTGTGCTCCGCGACCTCTTCACGGGTACTCTGAGAAGCTTAATAATTAATTGAAGCAAGACATTTGGCCTAACTAGAAAAAAACAAAGTGAGAAGCAAAAAATTTATTTATTATCTTACTTACGTTTAGACATACATAAACCGAAAAAAATTAACCTTGACACCCTCGAAAAAA
This sequence comes from Forficula auricularia, assembly GCA_024734495.1. Lineage (NCBI taxonomy): Eukaryota > Metazoa > Arthropoda > Insecta > Dermaptera > Forficulidae > Forficula > Forficula auricularia. The sequence goes on along the minus strand of JALMQS010000120.1, from coordinate 5,869,976 downwards.
TCTGAAATATATACAGAAGATCCCACGGTGGTCTGAATTTTCAATTTTCATAGAAAAATAAACTATTAATTCCTAAGATATTTTTGTCAATTCTAAAACAAGAGTATTTAGAAAGACGAAATACGGTATTTGTTTTGATACAAAGCGAAAAAATTTAACATTGACACCTCGAAAAATCTGAAATATATACAGAAGATCCCCCGGTGGTCTGAATTTTCAATTTTCATAGAAAAATAAACTATTAATTCCCAAGATATTTTTATCGATTCTAAAACAAGAGTATTTAGAAAGACGAAATACGGTATTTGTTTTGATACAAAGCGAAAAAATTTAACATTGACACCCTCGAAAAAATCTGAAACATGTACAAAAGGTTCCCCCTGGTGTCTAAATTTTCAATTTTCATAGAAAAATAAACTATGAAATCCCAAGATATGTGTATCTATTTTAATATATACTCTAATATATATTTAGAGAGAACAAATACGGCATTTCTTTAGATAAATGTACTTATTTAGGGTAGGGCGCCAATGAAAAATTTTAATTGAGAACAGGCGCCGCGACTCGGAAAAATTTGGGAACCCCTATACTATGCCATTCTAAATTTATGTTAGTTATTTTCTGTATCTCCTGACAATGGGTTGACAGCCCGAAATTATCTATATTGAGAAAACTATCTCTCTTTTATTTCTTACATGCAAAATAAGTGACCTGGTCAATAACTCATAGTAAATAATAATTTACAAAAAAAATATTTTTATTTTATTAAATAAAATAAGATTTTCTTACAAAATTTAAATCTATTTTTAACGTCAACTTGAAATCTCATATATTGAATTTTGAAAAGCCATTTCGTTGCCCTTCGATGAAATTCAAAATTCAAAATTCAACCTACTTTATCTTATCTTATAATATTAAATGAGCAATTCTTCTCTATATATATATTGAATCGGTTTCTGAAAACGGCCCTAGCGATTTCGACGAAAATCACCCACTAGGGGGTTTTTGGGTCGACAAATCGATCTGTCAGGGTCTCATCTTGGAGTAACTTTAATTTGATTGCTTTTTTCGTAATAAAAGTAATTATTCACATGTAAAGGGATACTGAGGCGACTGTGGGTCAGTGGATAGAGTGTTGGGTTGCTGACTCGGAGATCGCTGGTTCGAGACCGAGTCTCGGCAGATAGATATTTGCAGTCGCCTCCTCTTGGAAAGTAATGGCAACCTACCAAGAGTATAATTGCCTAGTAAACATCTCCAAACTAGCCGTTCGGAACCGGCGTTAAAAAGTAGGTCCCGTATATCTGTGTAAAACAACTAAACACACTCAGCACAGGTATATGTGGAGAGGCGCCAACACCCGTTTCGGGTATGGTACTCGAAGAAGAAGAAGAAAGGGATACTATGTTTAGAGTTTTAAAAGGTTTCCTTTCATACTTTCACATATATATTCTATTCATGTAAATAATCTGTTGTTCCACAATGAGAATTGTATTAATTTTTCTATTATAAGCCTTTTTTAATAAAGATATCAAGTAAATCTCTAGTGAAATAAAAAAAAATAACTAGTATAATAGGAAACTTTTCTTAAAATGCAAAAATTTATTATTCTTTGACTAATGGCTAGGAATTAACTCATCTTAATTTTGGGATTAATTCAATCATTTCTTTGCAAAGTAATTTTTTATTTCTTATAAAATTATCCTTTTCATGAAATAAATGAATATTTTAAAATTAACTGTTTTTATAACCCAAAATATAAGGGTTAGACTTTGCAAAATGGTGCTGATGATGCCGTCTTAGGTGAAAAGTGTACATATTGTCCACCCGTTAACTGCAATCACAATAAAAATACTAAAATCAATTTAGTGATTCATTCATTATTGAACAATCAAAATGTTCCACAAGACCTTCTTTCTATATGAATAAAAAAGGGAACAACATTCCAGCACCCTGTATGAAGTTTTTTATACTTGCTATTAATATTCAAAATATCACATTAAATAAAATTTTAAATTATTTATTTAATTATTTTTCATCTCGAAAACGTTAGAATAATTAAGCCAGCCAGACTGATTAGAAAAGAAATAGAATATTTTCTACATTTGCTTCAATCGCGAATCAAATGTAGGGAATTTTTGTCAAATATTGAGTGAAAATAATATTTGAACTTATATATTTCTAACTTGAAATAATGATCTTAAATAAATTTTTATAATTTTTCTAATTAATATAACAAAGAATAATTGCCATATCAATGAGAATTGGTGATCCATCCGAATGTCTAGCGGGCTATACGCGAAATGACGTTGGATTGTAGCTAAGTGGATCACATCTTTTTCTCTCTTGGTCCAGACTTAAGACTCCGCAGACTCCAATAGCGTAATCCGCAGTAGTCTCGCGATAAATATATTTTTCAAATAAGCGCGGTCAAAAAACAATTCTCATTGATAAGGCAATTATTCTTTGTTATATTAATTAGAAAAATTATAAAAATTTATGATTAGAAAGATGCAGCGCCGCCTGCATTCTCTAAGGTATGCATTTGAATAGAACGCTCTGTGCTTCAGGTAGCATCGCCAGGTGGAACTCTACGTTCAATATTAATTAATTTCGGAGCTTAGAGTAAAAACTTTTTTTATTTTAATCGTTCATATCTCGTCTACGGTAAGTCGCAGAGCTTAGGGATTTGAAATTTAAGCTATCTAGAGCAGGAGTGTCCAACCTTTGGGCCTACACGGGCCACATTTGAAGAAATAAAATTGTCTCGTGCCGCAGATATATATCTACTAATTCTATTGATATTTTTTTAATCAAAAAAGAAAGTTTTTTTTATTTTTTTATTTTTTTATTTAATGTCACCGGGAATTTAGACAGCACATAAGTAGAGTGTTAGTAGGGTTAGTGAGGGAGCCGAGTTTTCAGCCGGTAGAAATTTTTATTTGCCAGCCAGGATCGAACCCCGAACCTCCACTCCAAATAATCGATCGATGTCGAAGCGAGGCCAGTGCGTTAGCTGACTGAGCTAACCGAATCCCCAAAAAAGAAAGTTAATAATGTAGAATAATGATATACACCATGAAAAAGAAGCCAAAATGTCTTAGCATAACAATCTTTGAGTTCTTTTTCTTAAGGATTATGTTTTTAAATAAATAAGCACTTCAAAAAGTTTTAATTACTGAACTAAAAAATACCAGTATTTTAATGAATAGAAATATGAGATGAAGAATAATTTTTAAATATTAGAAATTTTATTATTTTTTTACCATATGGTTGAGCTTATAATTTTGCTTTCAGTGAATTTAATTCTTGAAAATATCTTCACGTACGTACCTATATGTAAATACATATTTCTAAAAGCGGAATAAATATTGTGAAGTCAGGAGTATTTGTTTCTGGTTTTTGCGTAATTCTAATAAATTTTTCTCTCCGTTCAATGTCTGATTGCAGTTCCATAAGAAAGTCTTCAGGTAAAATATTTATATCTAATAAAAATATATTTAAAATATGCCAAAATTGTGATTATTTTTTCTAAAATCTTGATATATTTTTTCACATTCAAAAGGGAAATTCTGCCTTTATTCTTAAAAAACTTTTGGGGAGATTTTCCATTTCTTCTTATTTTAGAAAGAGCCCTGGTATACTGATTAGATTTTGGAATATCTTTAGTTCAAAAGGCAGAAAATATTTTTTGAATTATTCTATTGAAATCTAAAAGAGAATGTTATAGTATAGCCATAAATGAACAATTTATATTTAAGTTTATTAATAATTATTAGGGCAGCTCTAGTGTACCGAGTCTTGAAATAGCTTTTTACTTTTTTTTATTATTTTATGTGCGGCGCGATTCTTTCATTAGAATCTGATCGTTGAAAATAACTAAAAAGAGCGCGGATAGAATGATCTTCTCTTTCTTTAGAGCTAAGGTGTAGTCCAAACTTGTAAGTAAGTGGATGCCACTTACAAGAACAGACCTGTTTCAGACTATTAGAGATCAATTTTTTAATTTCTATTATTCTAGAAATTCACTCGGACCAAAACGATTCTCGTTATAAAGAGAGAGAATATTCAATTGGACTTGATTAAAGAGATCAGAAAAAATCTACAAAAGAAATTACTTGTTGCGGATTTTACTAGAAAGCGTACCGAGTCTTGATATTTTTTTTATTTTTTAACCGACTTCAAAAAAGGAGGAGGTTCTCTATTCGACTGAATTTTTTTTTGTGCCTATGTTACCTCATATCTCCGCCAATTGTCAACCGATTTTGAAAATTTTTTTTGCATTGGGTCCAGTCTAGCTTCCGATTGGTCCCATTTTTTTTTCGTTCTTTTTTCATAGGTATTAGACCTTTTTTATTAGGTTTGTTTAGACCTAACCTCTTTGTTTATGAACCGATTTCGATGGTTCTTTTTTTATCCGAAAGGGGGTATCTTACGGATGGTGCCATATTAATTTGTTCAAGTTCTGATGATATGATCACTATTAATAACATAACTAAAAAGAGAAAATAAAAATAATTTTTAAGAAAAAAATAAAAACCGACTTCAAAAAATTAAATGCAACAAATAAAATACACTAAAAGGTATAAAATAATTATTATCTTATTTAGTTACAACTAAACGACGAAATATTAACATGAAATTACTTTTTGAAGTTGGTGCCAAACATATACCTTTTATGAATCGCACTCGACGGATCTTACTTAGTACGTTTGGCGGGTGCGCTCGCTTATAGGTATAGTTTATTTGGTACCGACTTCAAAAAGTAATTTCATGTTAAAATTTCGTCTTTTAGTTGTAACTAAATAAGATAATAATTATTTTATACCTTTTAGTGTATTTTATTTGTTGCATTTAATTTTTTGAAGTCGGTTTTTATTTTTTTCTTAAAAATTATTTTTATTCTTCTATTTTTTTTGTATTTTTAATTGCGTTTTCATTTTCATTTTATTTTAGACAGAAAAAAATTATAAGGTTAAATTGTATCAGATATGTTTCCTTGTAAGTACATACAAATCTTTAAGGATGTTTGTAATTTTATTTCGGGCCGCATTCATTGCAGTGTTGGGCCGCGAGTTGGACAGCCCTGATCTAGAGGCTAACAAGTACCTACCTCAAGATTTTGGCTAAATTCGAAGAAAGGGAAGTTGATATTTACCTGAAGATTTTTGATATTTTGCAATTTCTACTTTTTTCCTGTTTGTTCAAAATGGCTTGGAGGAAACCCATAATGAAGTAATTTGAATGGAGAAAATTGGTATGATGATTTAAAATAAGAGGTAAACTAATCTGAAAGTCGTGTGGTGTCCACACTAGTTGATTTGTTGATTTTTTCGTATCCACAACAAGACCTTAAAGAGGTATTGTGTGCTGGTTTTCTTTCTTTATTCAACTTATATAACTATAAATATTTTTTCTTCCCAAACGTTTGAAATATTAATAAATGTTTTTGAAACATTTTAACTATCTCGATATAAAAAAAGCTTAATTTCAGAAGTTTTTCCTTGTAAGTATATCCTCTTTAAATGAATTTTTGAAAAACATTTTCAACCATTCATATACATCTTAAAACTAATCTTGATATCAAATTTGAAGCTATAGTAAAGTACGTTGATAAAACAATTTTAATTTATTTATTTATTGAATTTTTTTTACTTTGTACTAAAAACAATAATAATATTATAGTAGTCGGCCATTTTGATGGCGTGTTGCTAGCCTGTGGGTCGCATCCCGAGGGAATCCAAGATAATGCGATTGCCTACCTCAATCCTAGGAAAGATGAAATGGAGCAAAACGAAATTGAATGATGCCAGTGGAACTAAAAAATATTACATTGCGTTTTTCTTAGATAAGAACAAAAACAAAATATAATAAACTGCAACGAATCGCTGCTGCGTAAATATCCATAGCCATTTGAAATATTAATGTTTATTTCTTAATATTAATAAAAAAAAAAAAAATGAATTTGGTCTTTTAATAAATCACTTGCTTACTGAAAATCATCTACTTTAAAATGTAATTTTCCTAAAAATGTTATATAAACATTTTTGAGTGCCCTCAGGCAGGGCCGAGTCGACTATATGCAACTATGTGCGACTATGTGCAAAACACACGGGCGGCCAAGTCAAAGGGCGGCAAAACAGCTAGATGACACTTGACTAACCGTCTCTCTAGAGCAGTGTTTCTCAACCTTTTTCGGTTGACGGCACATTAAATATATCTGGAATTATTTACAAATATTGTAAATATTAAATTAGGGAACGAAGAAAAGATTTTAATATTATAGACAAAAGGATCAGACGGGATTCGAACCCGGGATCTTCACATGTGTGCTGCGATGCCTTTATAAGAGCCTTAGCTCTTATCCTCTTGGCCACCGATCCTTGAACCTAAGCTGATTCGTTCCCTAATTTAATTTAATTTATAATTGTCTTTCGACGCGGCCTCATTGTGGTTACGCCCTGGAGTGAAGAATAAAATTATTTTCGACCTTTGAGTTCGCGATCGAGTGGGAGGCGTTTGGATATAGTTTAATTAGTTAATCCAACTACAGAGCTGTTAAAAATGAACGAGAAAGAGATTAAAAGATTAAATAAAAATTAAATTCCAAATTCATATAGACATTAAGTATCCACTTGGGTTCAGGGATCGGTGACCAAGAGGATAAGAACTAAGGCTCGCAGCGCACATGCGAAGATCCCGGTTCGAATCCGGGCTGATTCTTTTGTCTAAAATATAAAAATCTTTGCTTCGTTCCCTAATTTAATTTATAATTGTCTTTCGACACGGCCTCATTGTGGTTGCGCCTTGTAATGAAGAATAACATTATTTTCAACCTTTAGGTTCACGACCGAGTGGGAGGCGTTTGGATATATTGTAAATATTGTTTGGTGAATCGTATCCATAATTAATTTATAAGATCTTAAGAAATTGGATAAATAAACTGAATTCAGAGTTTTATATTGAATAAGACGGACGTTTCGTTACTTTATTTGTTACTTCTTCAACGACTCATTGTTCAACACAATTATGCTTTTGTGGTTCTTTGGTATAACTGTGATGAAAAATTAATGTGTTTAAGAATAAGATAAATTAAAAAAGATAGAATATAATAATATCAGACAATTGAAGAATAAGTCGCTAAAGAAGTCGCAAATATAGTGACGAAACGTCTGTCTTTTTCAATATAAAACTCTGAATTCAATATATTTATCCAATTTTCTAAAGATCTTATGAATTAATTTGAAAATATTTTTTTAGAAACTATAGAGGTAATTAGAAATACTATTTCAAAGTTTCAAAACTCATGTAATTTTAATTTTTTGTCAAAAACCCTTCAACAATCTCTCTGGGTGCACAGGTTGAGAAACACTACTCTAGAGTCTAAACGAGTGATTCTCAACCTTTTTAAAGCTGTCCCCAACACCTACCCAAAGCTCAGATGCGCAAATTTATTTATTATTTGTACCTACCTATATATTAATTTTTAGTTAGAAGGGGTAAGGGGTGATAATTTTTTGATGTGTTAAATTATAGTTTCAATTTTAGAAGGGGCGCAAAATTATAGTTTGCACGGCCGAATGGCTTGGCGGGGCCCTGCCCTTAGGGTAATTAAATAGAATATTACATTTAATAAAAATTGATTAAACCATTTTCAAGATATTTGGAAAATACAAAAAAGTACTAGAATCAAGTAATAATGTTTGTGGCACGATGCATGTACTAAAAACTAATCAGCGCTTCATTTCGTTAAACTAATGGTGGGTTTTAAATTTCATTTCAATTGGTTAAACGGTGTGGAAAACATCGTCAACGAAATAAAGAAATCCATCCATCCCTCCCCACGGAAATGAAAAAATTGCACATTTTGAATACCCCATGGGATTTTTGGACAAACCCCCAGGTCCTAAAATTCACCTGATTGAATATTATAATTTGTGACATTGGCTGAGGCCAAGAGAGCAAGAATACGATGTTACACTCTTGAAAATTTCCCCTGTATATATTCAAATAAAAGAATCAAAATCGTTACATATATCATATAAATTATTGCTTTTAAATCCATTTTAATTAAACTTGTCTTAATTATTTAATAAAATAATTATTTAACAGCTTTGCACAGACTTCTGATGCTTCTCGTGGACGGTAGGTTGATTGCTGTTGATGGTATAATCGTATTTTTAAATTATTTTATTTATTTATTTATTATATTATATAATCGTATATTTAAATGTATTAAATTTTGATATTTTAAAAGATATTCAATAGTGTAAGGTGAATGGGCTTGATGAATCCATAAAAAATAATGTGTCCCTATCTAATGTCAAGAGACGTGCCAACAAACGCCAACGTCTCAATAAAACGAACCAAAATAATTATAAATCAGAAAGAAAGTGATATTATTTTATTAATTTAATCTATCTGGAGGATCACAGTACCATTCTAAATTATACATTCTTAATTATATATAATTAAATAGCATTTTGATTAAGAATTTTGTAGTTTAAAATAAATTGTATGAATAAATTCAATTTCTTCTCTCAGGAGCGAATCAACTAGAAATAGCAAAAAGTTTTATTTTTTCTGATTAGGTAATTTATTCAATTCTATTGAAATTTTATATCTCTATGTTATTTTAATTTATTTTTTATATGAAATAATTGTTATTAGGAAATTTTCATTTTAAAGGGTAGTTTATTTGAAGTCCAATTTGAAAAAACTCTAATAACTCCGTTGAAATTTTTTTAAAAATATAAAATTAATAGATCTTATAAAACAATCAATTATTAATAATTAGCTTCAATTTTGAACGAAATCGGTTCAGTAGTTGTTGAGAAAATAGTCAAAAACCCCGAAAACTCTGTATGAAAGGCCGTTTTAGAAGCCTTTTAAAAACTCACCTCCATGTCATAAGTCAATATTTTGTTTCATATGACTTTTTTAACTTTTATTAAAGGCATCTCGTGCTTTCAAAAAACATCATATTTTAGACGGTTCAGATGGTTTTTGACCTCTTTCTCAAAAACTACTTAACCGATTTCGTTCAAAATTGAAGCTAATTATTAATAATTGATTGTTTTATAATATCTATTAATTTTATATTAAAAAAAAAATTCAACGGAGTTATTAGAGTTTTTTCAAATTGGACTTCAAATAAACTACCCTTTAAAATGCAAATTTCCTAATAATAATTATTTTATATAAAAAATAAATAAAAATAACACACAGATATTAAATTTCAATAAATTTGAATAAATATTTAATGAGAAAAATAATAAAACTTTTTGCCATTTCTAGTTGATTCGCTCACGGAGAGAAGAAATTGAATCTTTTCATATAATTTCTTTTAAACTACAAAATTCTTAATCAAAATGCTATTTTTTTATATAAAAAAGATACTGTGAACCTCCAGATAGATGAAATCGATAAAATAAGATCGATTTCTACATCGAGATAATATGTCGCCCGATCAGAGACATTTGTTATTGATTCAAGTCCATTCACTCTACATAAAATATTGGAATAACTTGTAACTCCTAAACTATTAATTTTAGACATTTCACTCAAATCAACTTTTCTGTTGGAAATTAAATCTTCTTTAATAAATGTCATTATATAAATTTGTGAACCTCCAAGGGTTAGGCAGTAATGGTGAAATTTATATGGCAAGTTAGATAAATATTGCTCTAGATATTCTTCCTATTAAAAAACTCTAATGCAGAAACATTTTGATATTTTAATTTCATAAAAGAAAGTTCATTATCTATAATTAGCTCCAATGACTATTTAAGTAGCTAGAGAAGATTAAAATTGGCAAGATATTTTTTAATCAAATGGAATTTGTTTTGATGACAGGGATTTCAATAAAAATTTTCACCTTCTAACTAAGGAGCACCCTTTATCTAAAATCGTTTTTATTTTTGTAAAATAATGTTTACTTTTCTCAGAAAAAATTATTTAATTTTGAAATTTTAATCCTCTCTAGCTGCTTAAATAATTTCTACTAAGCCTGCTGCATTTCCCCTGTTCTATTCAAGTCTCAGTGGAAATAAAATACCTTGTAACATATTTCATTTTATGCAATCACAATAGATTGAGAATTTGTACTGAATTTAAACAAGCAATTTAAAGCAATTTATTACCTGCAATTATTTTCTAGCGTTTAGTCCTGATGTTTCAAGAACAGTAATAATTAATTATTTCCCCAAAGATTAGCTTTGATTGAAATAAATTACTTCAATTATTCCTTTAAAGACTTGGTATATTGAAAAAATCCAATCTCAAAGATCTCGGGAATTAAGCAATCCTTATCCTTATCAACGACTGCCTGACAGCCAAGATTAGGGTGTGCCAAATAAAAGCGGGAATTTTAGCTTTAGAGTTATAGCTCGTGTTCTAAAAATATCTTTTTATTCGTTCTAATTTTATTTTTGGAGGCGCCCTTTTCCATTTAATTAAAATATAAACGAGGAAACCTTTTTCAAGACACAATACGAGTAGCTGATTTGGAAATTTTCTTATCCTCGTATGATTTGAGTTAGGAAGCTGAAAAACCCAGACAAGTGCGAGCCGGGCTCACATACAGAGGGGTTTCCTTCATAATATACCTAGTATACGTATATACAGTGGCGTAGCTAGAAATTTTGAGCTCTAATGGAAATTTGGCGCAAGGGTCTCCTCGCGTCAAAAAATATAAAAATATTTTAAATAAATTTAAGAATATAAAAAAAAACAACGAATTTATTTTCTTTATAATACACTCTGCGAAATAATAATATAAAATAAAGATAAATCGCTGAGGTTGTTCTCTGCTTGATGCAAATATATATAATATATATATCAAAGAGAAGACAATCTGTTCAGGGACCTGATTACTAAATTAAACGAATTCATCCAACTCCATTCTGGAATTTGAGCCCATGAGAATTAACAAATTATATATTTTTAATTAAAAAGACCGATGATGAAAGTCAAACCTTTGATACTCTCGTCTCAAACAAATAAATTAAATAAATATATACATTAGGGTGGTCCTTATTTTGGGTATTTTCTAATTTTTACGCTGAGAGAGGCTCATATGGTTCGAAATAAATAAATAAAAATACCCCCCAAGTTCCAAGTCTCTATCTCAATTTTTTAATCTGTGCCCCACAGCGTCGCAATTTCCCCATCTGTTTTATTTAGACAAAACATGGGATTTTTGGTATTGAAAGATTAATTTTTTATTCCGGCCAAAGTAATCATTAAAAAATTTGAAACTCTATAGCCTTTATCCTTATAATAGTAGTTATAATTCAGAATTTTTGCAGATTTTTAGCTATTATAATTTTGGAGTTACAGCTAGATAAATTACTTCTATATATTAGCCTTAGTAAATTATAGACTCCAAAATTATAATAACTAAAAATCTGCAAAAATTCGGGGAGATAGCTATTATGATAAGGATAAAGTCTAGAGTTTCAAATTTTTTGAACAATTACTTTGGCCGGAATAAAAAATTGATCTTTCAATAGTACAAACCCCATGTTATTTAGATAGGAAACTTGCATGGTTAAAATTGAGATATGGGCTTGAAACTTTGGGGACATTTTTTTTTATTTATTTCCAACTACAGAGCCGAGTGGAGACAGGTGGTTGCGTCAAACCTGTGTACTCAATGATGATGATAATGAACCTATGACCCTCTCTCAGCGTAAAAATTCGAAAATACCCAAAATAAGGATCACCCTGATATACATATATATTTACCAGGTCTGATGCTAAATATGAAACCGTTTTTTTTTTATAAAAAATATATTAATATATTATTATTGATTTTATGTTTAGTAGATAATTGAATGAAAATTTTGATTAATTCAAATTCTGACTTTCTAGTTTCCATCCTATTTAGTTTACGAGCGACACTCCTATGACAGACAGATAAACATTGTATCTACGCTAATGTGGTCCTGTTTTATTTACGTCCGTATCTCTAAAAACACTTAAGTAGTATTAATACTTGTTTTATACACCCTTTCTATTAATGCAATATTTTTCCCTAGTGAATTTATTCTATTCCCTGTAAACAAACCCAAAATGTCTAAAATTCAATCCACATTGAAGTCAAGTTTCTATTGAGATAAGGAGGGCTTAAGCTCATTCTAAAGGTCGAAAACTTAGTGTATTTAGGACTGGCCTTATTCCTTTAGCTACACAATCCAAACAAAACTGACTGCCATTTGAATAGCTTCGTCTAATTTGAATTACCTACACAAGCTGATTAAAATAAATATTCGTTTGCTTATTGACCAACTTACGAGCCGAAGGTGGGCGTTGCAGTATGTTGAATATAAGATTTCAAATTGCAGATATAGCCCAGTATATAGAGGATCCAAAAAATGCTTCATTTATATTATTTGCGGGAAAATATTTTTTATAGGTTCGTTTGGTATGGTGTGGATATGCCAAATCTATCCTCCAAAGTGTGGGGGACAACTTTTGGTGGCCGAATAACCTCAAAAGTTTCGGATTTTTTCCAGTTTTTCGCTTATTACTCGAAAACGGTCCATATTTTGTAAATAACCGTTCTATAGTAAATTAAAGAGGACAAAATTTCGCGTCGATTAAAAAAAATGCAAAATTAGTCAAGTAGTTCGATTTTTAATGGGGATCCAAAAAACAGCCCCTCGGCAATATCCTAAAAACTCTTAGTTTTTCCGATTTTTCCCATTTTGACCATGAAGAAGCACGTTTCTGACAAAGACTACTCTATACATTTTTAAACTAGATTAAATTTTCTACAATTGAAACTAAGTTTAATTTTAATTGGATAATGATAACTAGTGCCGCAATGAGGTTGAAGTTTGGAAAAAATCGAATTTTTTGCAAAAAATCGCAGTTTTTCCTTCATAAAATGAAAACCACTTATTCTAAAAATTTAATTCCTTTCTTATTGTCCAGGAAATTTTGTTTACTTGAACGTTTACTTGGACCACTTTTTTTGATAAAACTCTTAGATTTATAGATATCCAGCATTTTCCATAACAGAAAATGATTCATTGTTTCAAAAAATTGCAGTATTTCCTTCATAAAATGAATAACTAGTCCATCCTAGAAACTTGATTCGTATCTCATTCTCTAGGAAATTGTATTGACCTGAACGTTTACCTGAACTACTTTTTTGATAAAACTCTTAGATTTATATATATCCAGCATTTTCCATAACAAAAAATGATCTATTGTTTCAAAAAATTTCAGTTTTTTCTTCATAAAATGAAAACTACTCATCCTAAAATCTTGATATCTGTCTCATTCTCTAGGAGATTTTGTTGACTTGAATGTTTACTTGGACCACTTTTTTTATAAAACTCTTAGATTTATAGATATTCAGCATTTTCCATGACGCTTTTGAAGATTCGGATCATATCCTGTCCGGTTTTAAATTTTTAAGAAATTGGCACTCGGGTTCGATTCCCGATGGAGTACAAACAATCCTTCAGGCATAATTAAAAATAATAATACATTCCATCTGGGATCTAATAGATGATAACCACTTGTGATTTATATTCTTTTATTGGTCAGATTAACATTCATCATAATATGTTATTTAACAATTATAAATATTATTAGGATTGAAATTTATTGGATACGAGTTACATGCGTGTCGCAAAATTGATTAACGATTTTTCTCAAAATCAGTCTGCCTATCAAATAGTATATTGTACCTTTATATTCAAAAATAAATAAATTTATTTACTTATTCATTTATTTCTTACTGGATTTTCAGCCTCAATAGTCTCTAATACAGGCTTCTGTTAGGTAGAGAAAATTTTAATATTCTTCTTTTTATTTTAAATCAAATCAAGTTTAACCATTTACTAACAAAACAAATAAACTGCAACGGATCGTTGCTAAACTTTATCCTAATGTAATCTTCTTATTCTAGGATAAAGAACTTTAAAATATCATTTGTAACAAAACTTTAAATTACCTTTTTGGTGGTCCTCACGGTACTTAATTACAATATTAAATTTCATCAAAATTGGTTTAGTCATTTTCAAAAATATTTAGAAAAAACTAAAAAAATATTGAAATAAAGTACTAATATTTGTGGGCCGATATGTACCAAAAACTATTCAACGGAAATATTTGGAATACTTGGAAATATTGGAAGTACTTGAAATATTTGGAAGTACAAGTGGAAGTAGGTGTACAGCATATTAGGTCGCGGTTCACCCCTCGATCCGCACACACTTCCTGAAAAATCCGACTTTTTGGCCTGTGGACGAGACCTCATGTGATTTTTAGCAAAACCGTCAAGTTCTAAAATTCAATCTAAATGAATACTACAATTTGTGACTTTAATTGAGACCATGGGTTCCGTAGTCTCTTACCTGAGGACCTCTTGAAGTCAGCGCTTGCCGCGAGACTGATTACAATACTTTATCCATGCTCCGCATTGCATAAAGTAAAACCATGAACGCATGCAAGTTCGAGGTAAATAAATTCCATTAATCTTATAAATTTCAATTAACAATTTTTTACAATTTTCGAATTATACATTTTAAAATAGTGGTTATAAGTGAAAGTCGTGTGATTATCATCTAAGCATATAAATCTTTCTCCCGATCTCGATATAAAAAAATCGCACAGAAATAATGTTTATTTGGACATTCCTTGAAAAAATCTTAATCGAAATTCAAGGGAAATTGGCCGGGCTCGAATATCTTATCAAGTAACAGGTTTCTTTCCTTTCATATTTGATATTTCTCGAATTAGTTAGTGCCTGGAAAGCTTCGAATCAACATCGACTCTCTCTATTAAAGGTAAATTCATTAATACTTTCTAGTTTTCCGAATTATTTCGAATTTTTTATATTACTTTCTTTTCAATGTCGAGAAATCATTCACTTAATTAATATTAGGACTTCAATTAATGCAAATTAGTACTAAAACACGTATTTCATTAAGATATTAATATAACATTTTATTTTAAAATCTCTAATACTAATCTGATTAAATTAAATAATCCAATGCCCAATGGCCATAATAATAATAATAATTTCTTTATTAACTATTTTTTCAGCTATACATATACAGTAATAATATTCAATACAATAATAATATACAATCATAAAAGTAATGTAACAATAAAATACAATATAAAACATTACAATATACAACAATAATAGAATGCAAATACATATTATAACAATAATACACATACAATACTATACTAATGCTATAATAATTAGCAAGACCATTAAAAAATATATATAAAGAGCTTTTGAATAGTTGTAGCCGAGGGGTGAACCACGATTGGAATTAGGTGTGCATCGTCTTTGGAATTATGTGGAATTTTGGAATTCATTAGATAATGCCCCTTCATCTATTGTCTTCTACTTGGAAATGAAAGAGGAAGTGGAAGTAGGTGTACACGATATTAGGTCGCGGTTCACACCTCAGTTATAGCTTAAGAGCTGAAATTTGGCCCACTTGCTTTTATTAATAAGTACCTAAATCGTTAAAATTTGTGGAAACACACAATCTAGTGTTCACTTTATAATCCATTTTTTTCTTTTTTTAAAAGCATAATTTTTCTAAAAAAATATTTTTCAAATTACATATGTTTTCTATTTGTAAAAATAAATTCAATTTTCAAATAAAACAATCATTTATAACGTTTAATCAAATGAAGAAAGTTGGGTGAAAATATTTCATTTTTGAATATTTTGAATATAAATAATATTTGTTTTAATAAATTCTATTAATTTTCTCGAAACGTTTGAAATTCAATTGAACATTTCAACTTATTTTTCATGAAGGTAATAATTGTATTTATTCATAAATTCATCTAATATATATATATATTTAAAAGGGTGTGTCAAATAAAAGCTCTTATTTTATAAAAAGTTACTCTTTCTAATTAAAGTAAACGGATCGTTGCTAAACTTTATCCAATGAACCATCGTAGTCTAGGGTAAAGTACTTTAAAATATAATTTTACAAAAAATTTTATATGACCATTTTTATGGGTCTCAAGGTACTCAATTATAATATTAAATTTCATCAAAATTGGTTAAGTCATTTTCAAGATATTTAGAAAAAAAATTAAAAAGTACCGAAATAAAGTACTAATGTTTGTGGGCCGATATGTACCAAAAGCTAATAAGCGCTTCATTTTGTTAAAATAATGTTAGGTTTTAATTTTCATTTCAATTGGTGCAACGGTGTGTAAAAAATCGTGGACGAAAAAACGATAACATCCATCCATCCGCACGCACTTCCAAAAAAATGGCACTTTTTTGCCTCTCGACGAGACCCCAGGTAATTTTTGGCAAAATCGTCACGTGCTAAAATTCAATCTAATTGAATACTACAATTTGTGACCTTAATTGAGTCCATGGGTTCCCTGAGGACCCTTTGAAGTTCCGCTTGGCGCGAGACCGATTTACAGATACTTTACCCATGCTTCGCATTGGATAAAGTAATGAATAACGCTGTTTTATTTATTATTAAGGTATATCGGTGCATGGGAAAGGCATATTTAAATTTATTTACATAGAAAACTCAATACTGTCCAGGTGTCTCTAGTAGTGAGTTCAGTATTTTTTTGCTCATTAATTGTATAAAAAAATGTCTGAATCGTGAATTATTAACCAAGTGTTTATTTTTGGGTCTGTGTGTTTGTATGTGATTCTACTTAGATTCTGAGATCCCAAAATAGATAAAAATCAATAAGTTGTTGAAGATTCGTTCTAGTGCAAAAATGTTTCTATTTACTATTCGGAGTACTGATTATTCGGTAAGGCCGGAAAGCAGGTGAGTCTAGTATAGAGTTCAATCAAAAAATTTACATTTTTTATGCTTATTGCGTTGAAAATTTTCTGAAACATGGAGAAAAATCATTTTCATTCATTTTTTTCTTTGTCTCAGATCTTTAGATACTATAACTTAAGAATGAAAAGTCGTAGAAAGTTTTCGGAAATTTCAGTTCAAAAATTGCAGCAAAAATCCTCTTTTTTCAATGATTTTATTGAAATTAATTTTCAGTCGACATGACAATGACATAAACAAACAGGTGTTTTTTGATTTCACCTTTTTAAATTGATTAATTTAGCTAGACTGGAACCCCCAATTCCGATATTCCTCGCCCCCTGGATCCCCCTCTATTTTATTGATTTTTTAATTTCTATATGGGCCTACAGATTATGTATACAAATTTTGGTTAAATTTTGTCCAAAGGCTCAGAATTTTCATTTTTTGACCCCTCTCCCAATTTTGGGTGGTTAGTTTTTGCATCAATAAATAAATATAGTTCTAGTAGAACACTTCTATAGATGATAGACAGAAATTGGCGAATATATGGTGTTTCGTTGGCCGCCTAAACTAAACACAAATCAGCAGACAGACATACAGAAATCCTAACACTTTAATAAGAAGATTAAACCCTGATAATATTAAG
The DNA here is from genome assembly GCA_024734495.1 of Forficula auricularia. Lineage (NCBI taxonomy): Eukaryota > Metazoa > Arthropoda > Insecta > Dermaptera > Forficulidae > Forficula > Forficula auricularia. The sequence continues at coordinate 5,852,534 of JALMQS010000120.1, read as the reverse complement.
GAGAATTAAAATGATAGAAATAACTCTAATTTTTTTAAGTTATTTTAATTAAAACTTACGGAACGCGGTTTGGGTTTATAGTGAAACATTTTTAAATTATAATTGGTTGGAGTTGGTGGTGTTTCACAGTGAGGAAAAATAAATTAATTTGAGTTAAACCATTTAGTTTTTAAATTCTCATTATATTTCGGGTTGTTAGCCCATCATCAGGACTAAAATCCAAAGTGGTTTCTAATTGCTTACAAATCTGGCCACCTTAAAATTTAAGATGGCAGCACTTGACAGCAACGCCTGTATTTAGACAACCTTGCCAGATGAAGAATTGCATTTTCTCCAGGGTTTTCTGTCCAGCAATGTGACTGGATGGATGGCTATAATTATATGAATATATTGAAAAAATGTATATAATATAAAAAAAAGGACCTAGTGTGTGAAAATGAAGTTTTGAGAAAAACGCATTTAAAGTTTCATAACGCATTATCACTTTGAACACACCTTCATTTGGGAGATGCGATTTGGTATGGTTAGTTATGATTGGGTGCCGACTTTGGTGACGTCATGCCTATGTGGTGACGTATTTTTTGTAAAAATAACTATAAGAAAGGAAAAGAATAAAGTGATGCTTCAGTCTTGTGCCAACTGTATAACGAGTGTTAACAATTTCTCAAAAGCTGTTTCGCAATTTTGGTTCTTTTGTAATTTTGTTACTAAGCTGATGTTAATTCGAAGTAATTTTTATAATTGAAGGAGACAATAAAAGAGTGTGTCTTCTGCTGGAATTATAAATTTTATTTATTTATAACGAGACTATAGTTTCGAGGGCTTTGCCCTCTTCATCAGTCTATTACAATGTATTCACAGGAATTAATTTATGAATATAATTAGAATTATAATTCCAGCAGAAGACACACTCTTTTATTGTCTCCTTCAATATATAAAAATTCTGCTACTCTCGGCAAAAACTTTCAATTTAATTTTTATAATCTTATTCTACACCCTTTTAGGTACCAGAATCCACTCTTAAGTCCAAACCCGTTTTTTGACACACTAGGTCCCTTTTCTCGGAGAAGGTCACATATATTGAAGGTATTGTGTATATAAACAAATATAAATCTTTTATAAAATAATCTAGAAACGTTTACTAAAAATCCAGACATTTCAGGGATAATTTTTTCTTTAATTTTCTTTTCTTTTTTCTTTAATTTTTTCTTTCTTTCTTTAATGAACATATAAAAACATAGTTGCTTTAAAAAGAAATAATAAAGCAGCTGGAACTGACAATCCCTGGTTCTAAATCCAGGGGAAGTCAACAGGAAACCACCCCTTTGAAAAATTTCAGTAGGAAAATTACAATGGTCAGGATACTCTCCATAGTAATTGCCGACGCTCGATTGAGTAGGGCATTTGAAGAAGAAGAAAATACAGAAATTGTGTTTATCGATGTAAAAAAAACCGCCTAAAAATTTCAGCTCAAAATATAAATTTTTAAATGTCTCTCAAAATGTTTGGAGATTTTTTAGTGCTTCATGTTTGACGTTTTCGAGCGACCTTTAAATATTAATATTGCCTTGATTTTTTTTAACTATCAATTTACAACACAATGAACAAAAATAGAGTACGATACTAAACAAAAAAAATTAGCATGTAAAATATGTAGCAATTTGTATAATTTTTCTATATTTAATCTGATAATTGAACCCATACTATATATATTTGTCTAGATTAATTTGCCGCAACGCTGACGTAATGCTGCCGAGAGAGAGCGCCATCGGTATATTTGCGGCAAATTTGAAATATAATCGTAATTTGGACTCAAATTTCGAAATGAAAGACTCCAATTGATTTTAAATTAAGAAACATTAAATATATTGATAATTATTACCCCCCCCCCTTCACCACTCAAAAATTAAATATTCAATTCGCTTTCCTTTGCGCACAGAAAAAGAAATCAATCACATCTTATTTGATTTATATATTATTTGTTTATTTTTTTAATAATTTGCCACGTTTTTATAATTTTTTAAAAATCTAAATTTTGTTATTCTTATTTTTTGATTTTTACAAAATTAAACGACTTAAGACACGCATGCCCATATGAGTTTCTCATTGCAATACTGGAGCAGCCTGTCATACAAACAACACCTGATCTCTTTTAAATATTTGGGTCCTTATATCGATTATCGATCCCAAATTTTAAAAAAATGATATAATATAATTCTCCTCCTCACACGATACCACTTATTTAAATAAATTTATTTCCACACAAAAATATCACAATGCTGTAGATTATAGAAAAAAAAATACTTCCAGATTCATATCTAGAGCCTCATTTCTGTAGCTGTGTCAGGACGAAAATGAGGCGAAACTTTTAAGAGACTATGTATTTTCGGGAGTTTACAGGTATACATTTGGAGTGTGGTTTTTTAAGAGGAATAAAATTTTTGGACCGAGACGCCGCCCGCCAGGGCACCAGGTTAGAAATAACAGATAAAATTTATCCACAATCCCTCTCCCCCCCCTCCCAACCAAAAAGCAGTACGAACTAAGTTTAGGTATATTCTCACAAATACGTAGTTTCTCATATTACAGTCATTTTTTTTTTTTTTAATAATTTCAATGATTTGTTTGTCTTGAGCCGTAAAGACAGTGAAGTGGAAACAAATTTCCTTTTATGGGGTTGAGGCGCGATTCAAGTCAAATAACTTCCCTTTCCTTTTAAGAAAAGCGGAAGGTTCAAAAGGTAATTCCCCGTTGCCCTAGATTCAACTGATCACTCGTGGCATCTCTCTCACTTCTATATTCTTAGAAAATTGCCTCTTACAATAAAAAAACAAAAAAAAAAAAAAAACAGAGAATATAACGAATTCTTAAACTGATTTGAATTTATTGATATGCAGAATATTTTTATACAAAAATGATTTTTTTTTATTTTATTTCTACATTTATATTTTTTTTGTTGAAATCTCGCACAGGTTTTTATTATCTTGATGCGCGATCGATCCTCTTTTGCATGTTAATAGCATGCAAATGACCTCTTTGCTTCTCCTAGGGCTTAAGGAATATGTATTCGAAAACGCAATGGTAAATGAAGATAAAACAAACGTGGCTGTGATTTTTTTTATTTTGTTTTCCAACCCTCTTGAATTCTACAATTGTATTCTCTTTGAACGAATATATAAATAAAAGAATTATTCTTTGAAATTGAAATACAGTTTCAAGTTAGCGCTGGAATTAAATAAGTAATTAATTTTTTCAGCTAGAGTAGAGGTCGGGGAACTTTTTTAGCCATTACCTACCCCAAAATATTTTTGCGTAGGTCGCTGTTACCACTACATTCTGAAAAGCAAAAAAAGAAAAGTATATGGTATATATATTAGGGTGGTCCTTTTTTTGGGTATTTTGAATTTTTACTCTGACAGAGGCTCATATGGTTCGAAATAAATATATAAAAAAAATATTCACCAAGTTTCAAGTCTCTATCTCAATTTTAACCTATGCCTCACAGCGATGCAAGTTTTCCATCTAAATAACATGGGGTTTTGTCATTGAAATATCAATTTTTTTATTCCGGCCAAAGAAATCGTTAAAAAATTTGAAACTATATAGACTTTATCCTTATAATAGTATCTATGCTTTAGAATTTTTACGGATTTTTAGCAATTATAATTTTGAAGTTACAGCTAGATAAAATACTGCAATATCTTAGTGTTAGTAAGTTATAGACTCCAAAATTATAATAGCTAAAAATCTGTCAAAATTCTGAGGGATAGCTACTATTATAAGGATAAATTCTACAGAGTTTCAAATTTTTTGAACTATTACTTTGGCTGGAATAAAAAATTGATCGTTCAATGACAAAAATCCCATGTTATTGGATAGGATAGTTTTATAGCAATTTAAAAATTTTAGGTCGATTTATACATTTTGTTAGAAAACCCCGCAATAGCCCAGTATATAGGGGGGAGGGGGGGGGGGTTCAGCTTACATTAATTGCGGGAAAATATTTTTTCTAGGATCGTTTGGTATGGTGAGGGTATGCCAAATCTAAGTTTGCGACCTCGAAAGTGTGGGGGACAACTTTTGGTGGCCGAAAAACCTCGAAATTTTCGGACTTTAACCTAAAAACTCGTACTTTTTTCGATTTTTCCCCATTTCGACCATGATGGAGCACATTTTCGACAAAGAGCATTCTATCTATTTTTAAACTAGATTAAATTTGCTACAATTAAAACAAAGTTGCATCTTAATTGGATAATGGTAATGCATAACCTCCAATCTACTAAAAAAATTAAAAATTTTTAGTACCATCAAAAAGTATTTGTTCCCCATAATTTTTTAGCCACTTTTACATTTCGAAAATATTTTAAAATTCTATAAATATAAAATTTTCATTCATCGAAGATAATAATTAATTTAGAGAAATTCGAAACAAGCTAAAGAAAAATTATTATGCTTCTACAAACGAGAGAGAGAAAAAATGAAAATAAATAAATATTTGAAGAATTAGAAAAAATACATTTTTTTCCTTTATCATTTAAAAATTAATGTATATGATTGTAGGAAAAAGGGTTCGCCCACTCCCTAAGCCATGATAAAGTTTTCGTGAGAATATAATTTAAATCTCAGTAAACTGCAACGGATAGTTGCTAGACTTTATCTATAGCCGTTTTAAAATCAATGCTTCGCTATAGATAAACTAGTCAAAAATTATAGTGAAAATAGAATTTCAAAATTGAGTATGTTTGATACATCCCAATTATTCAATCCTTTATAACTCAATAGTTAATTTTATCAAATTATCTTTTATTTAATAAAATATTGAGCATTTTATTCTGAATAAATTGACACCTTAATTTTGAAAATCGGTTTACAATTAATCGAGTTATGATGTTTTTTATTGTCATTATTATAGGTTAGTCATAGTTAATTGGATGAGATGAAATCGGCCATCATCGAATTTTGAATATTTGAATTTAAACTTTATTCATTTTCCAATGCTGCCATCTTAGATCGATTTGTTTAACTCGCTTGTCAAAATTCGGGCAATACAGCACCATCTTTTTATTTCATTTACTTAAGAATACCTAACCATAACTAAAATCACCATAACTCGGTTAATAATTAACCAACTTCCAAAAATAAGGTGTCATTTTTTTATAAATAAATTATGAAAATTTTATTAAATATAAGATAATTTAAAAAAGTAACAATTATTCATAAATAAATAATTAAAAGTTGACAGGGCCGCCATTTTAAAAATTTAAACCTGTATTCACTGTAATTTTTCCTTTATTAGCGACAAGTGAAGATGTGCCTACTTAAAATTACTTAAAAGGATTTTGGGATATAGATATCAGATGAAAGAAACAAGGAAAGTTCGACATTTTTTATTAATTTGAATCCTCAAATTTGAAAATTAATTTATTGATAAGAACGCTTTTTTGTTATACCCTGTTATGTGTCGCTTTTAACCATTATAAGTATTAAATAAAATAAGCCTTATATTCATTTTAAAAATGTACTAATTAAAATTGTTTCATTTAATTTTTATTAAACTTAAAAATTTATTAGTTAGTCGTAAAAAAGTACAAATTTAAAAATCAGGTGACATAATATCAATTTAAAATAAGATTGAAGTAGTTTTTGGATAAATGATAAATGAATTGAGTGGATATTGATGAGGCATTCATGGTTTTGAAGAAGGAGGGAATATGCCATAATAATTGCTATAACTCCAGACGATTTGAAAATAAAATCATAAATGTATATATAATTTTAAAGGAAATTGAATGCTCTTCAACTTCTTTTCTGAGGACTTTTACTGTAAAACGAAAGGCTGAGTTGATAGAGACAAAAATTAAACGAAAAATATAGGAAATTTTATCTTTTTCATACAGAAACGATATTCGCGGGCGAATATCTCAAAAACCACAAGAAATAGATAAAAATTAAATAGGAACAATCTTATAGTAAATATTATAAGCTTTTATTTTGCTGAGAGTAACTTTTTTCTACAACCCACCGTTTTTGAGATATACCTAAGCAAAAACCCAAAAAATTGAACATTTCCACCCTCCTTCGTTCGACCCCTAAGCCGGGTAGCTAGGACTTATAGTATTTTTACCTCCTAACTAGTCCAAACACATTCCATAAGAAAAAATTCTCTCCTCTAGAATGTTTTCTATAACCCATTCGTTGACTGGACTATTAATAAAGTGTATCGAGTCTTAAAAATATTTTCACTTTTACAAGTGAATTCCCCTATACATGTATTATATTAATCCTATTTTGAGTGAAATAAGGCCCTGTTAATTAATTTTGGCGACTGATTGTATGTACCTACCTTGTATGACGTCATTGATTAGACGATTTAAAAGAGTTGTTGCAAAATTGAAAAATTAATTTCCTACTGTGTATATTGTGAAGTACAAGTAGTAGTAGTTGTAGTAGTAGTAGTAGTAGTAGTAGGTTGAATAAAAAATGATTCAGTCTCTCAGTGTAGCAGATGTTACTAATTCATTAAAATACAATAATAAATTGCTTCTATTCATTTGGACAGAACTAGTTGTTAAATGCCATTCCAATCATAAATCTCTCGTTCCGATTTAATTACATAAAATCGAATCGTATTTATTAATTTTTATTTAATATTGAATTACTAAAAAATCATTTTTTTTTTAATTTTTCCGATATTTCCTTCAATCTACTTTTATTCATAAATAATAATAAATGAAAAATAAATGAGTTTGCTTTGTTGGCAAATAAATGTAGAGTATATGTAAAGATTCAAAATTAACGTTTTTGCATTTAAATGAATTTAGTAATAGTTAATAAAGATCAAAGCTTTGTGAACTTTAGCCAATCGCTCAAAAAATGGTAATAAAACGTTTGTTTTGACGCTAAAATATTATTTCAAAAACAAAGATCTTGAATTTTAAGTTAATAAAAAAAAAAGATAAATTGCTCGGGAATCAGTTCTTTGAATAACAAGGTAATCCATTTTTAGCAAAAAAAATCGCAGTTTTTTCTTCATAAAATGAAAACCACTCATCCTATAAACTTGATTCTTGTCTCATTCTCTAGAAAACTTTATTGAATTGAACGTTTACTTGGACTACTTTTTTGATAAAAGTCTTAGATTTATAGATATCTAGCATTTCGCATTACACTTCTGAGGATTCTGACCATATCCTGTCAGGGAAAATGCTGGTTATCTATAAATCTAAGTTTTAACAAAAAAGTGCTACAAGTAAACGTTCAAGTCACCAAAATTTCCTAGAGAATGAGATAGAGTTCAAGTTTCTAGGATGAGTTGTTTTTATTTTATGAAGGAAAAATTGCGTTTTTTTGCAAAAAATTGCAGTTTTTCAAAGTTTCAACCTTATTGAGGCACGGATTACCATTTATTCAATTAAAATGAAACTTTGTTTGAATTGTAGAAAATATTATCTAGTTTAAAAATGAATAGAGTTGTCTTTGTCGTAAACGTGCTTCTTCATGGCCAAAATGGGAAAATATCAAAAAAATTCGAGTTGTTGGGTGATCCGGTGGGGCTGCCGTGGTCGAAAACTTGGATTTTGCGCTTGAGCTCGAACGGTTGGTCGGAGAAAAAAACTTTAATTATAAAATTTGTAGAAAATTTAATGTTCTTTCATTTTGCAAATCAAAATTATTTACGAAAAGTTGATAGTTTTCGAGTTATAAACGAAAAACCGCCAAAAAATGAAAAGTTTCACCTTTTTTTGCATTTTCTACAATGTTGAGTCTCGAAATTTTGGTGGGAACCCTCAGATTTAGATTCAGAGCCCCAAAAGACATACCTATATTGCAAAAAATTTGAACTACCGCAAAAATTTCCTGATAAAAACATAATTTGACTGGACTATTATTACAATCGGCTTGCGTGACGACGCCGACCTGATTTTTTTAATTTTGAAGCCCACTAATAGTTCATGACAAATATGTACAATTTATTAAAATTAGAAAATTTAAATTATTATTTTAAAACCCACTGTGGAGTCCTAGTGGCTAAGCCTAGCAAGATGCCTGCCAAAGGCGGGCTTCGCAGCTGGTTATAAATATTAGATTAAATAATTTTCACAGTATATTTAAATAGTTATAGAAATTCGACGAATCTCTATATGTTTTTATCTTACCAAAATATTTATCTTGTATTTTCCTCTATTTGTATTGAAGTTAGTTTCACTGATTTTCTATGTTTTCGTCCACAATGAGGCTTCTCCTCTTGAGTTTGCTATCTGATCTGACTTGTGTAATGTTATTGAAGCTCACTATAGTAAATTAGAAACGTCTAATCAAGTTTACGTCAAAATCATCTTTCCTCTTTTCATAAGAGAAAGTTTCTTATCTTTACTTTTCACATTTATCTTAATTAATAATATTCTTGTTTGAAACATTTAAAATTTGTTCAATAATTAACTTAATAAATTTTTCTTGCTTTAATATTACTTATCATTGGGAAGGGATGATACATAAAGTATACGGATATAATATACCATATTTAGAATTCCATTTAAAACGTCAAAGTAAATATATTTTAATTGACATTTTTTTAGGCGAGAGTACCTGAGTATATTGGTTCTTGAAATGAAATGAATTGTTGCATAGTTTCAAGGGGCAATTAAAATGAATGATTTTCCCGAAAAGGGAGCTGATAGAAGGTTTGAATTCCTGCCTGGTAGATTTCTCTTCCAGTTCAAGCATGTCAAAGACAAGTCCAGACGAGTTTTAGTCGAATAAAAATTGTTCTGGCTGAGGAACTATTAAAATAAGTAGAAATAATACAAAAAAGGAATAAATTAAGATGATTCGGGAATTTCTGGACTAATCCATTTCTAATAACTTTCATAATACGAGCCCCGTCCCATCTCAATTGGCCCACCAAAATTTTTTCTTTTTAAATAAAATTATGCTAATTCACGGTAAATTTAACTTAAATATTTATTTTTATTATCATTTCGAACAACATTTTAAACAATTTAAAACATTTTATTGTAACATTTAACTTAAAATTATTTTTTAATTGTTAAAAACATATTTTTATATAAAAAATAGTTCTTTGGTTTTCACAATTTTTTTTTAAGAATCTTTGAATATGTGAAATAATCAAGTAGGCTTTGCCTTTTTCCAACAAAAGAAAGTTTGTTTAGTTTATTATTAGTAAAAATGACTCGTGGAAAGGTTGTTGATGAAAAAATTCGCTCAATTATTATCAATTTATTTAAAAAGGGAAAATCAAACGCGGAAATTGGCGATCTAGTTAATTTATCAAAGTTTACTGTCAGGAATATTATTCGAGTTTATAAAACAACGGGTTCAATAGCTACAAAACCTCGGTATGCGTCGAAATCCAAAATATCAGATGCTGATAGACGGGCATTGAAGAAGATTAGGTATTAGACAAAACAGGCGTTCGAAGTATGGTTAATTATTTGTTCTTTGGAGCGATGCCATGGGGCGAAGTGTTTCAAGATCCACGTGCCATAGAGAAGCCCTTAAGTTAGGTTTTAAAACTTACAAGGTAATTTTATTGCAACTTATTCCAAATTTTTTTTCGTAATTTTACTAATTTTTTTTAGGCGAAAGAAAAGCCACTCTTGACATTAAAACAAAAAAAAAACCGGCTTAAATGGGCTAAAAGTCACATTAATTGGACGAGTGATGAATGGAATAGTGTCCATTGGAGTGATGAGTCTCGTTTTGAAGTTTGTGTTGGGGACAATCGAAGCAGAGTTATTCGTCAGAAAAATGAAGCTTTCAATTCAGATTGTTTAAAAAAGAAAGTAAAATTTTCTGCTTCATAACTGATATGATATGGGGTTCAATGTCTGCTAGAGGTGTTGGAAAACTTCACTTCATTGATGGAATTGTAAACACCAATAAATATTTAGAGATTTAAAAAAATCGTTACTTCCAACAATGGCAGATGCATTGCAGAATAATAATAATTTTGTGTTCCAACAAGACGGGGCGGCCTGCCATACATCAAGAAAATCTTTAAAATGGCTTTCTGATCATAATGTTCCACTTTTGGAGTGGGTGGCAGACAGTCCCGACTTGTCACCAATAGAAACTCTTTGGCACACAATGAAACAGCTATTACGAATACAACCAGCTAAAAACGTAGTCGAAATAAAACACAAACTTCAAAATATTTGGGATACTTTCACTCAAGATGAGTGTCAAAACTTAATAAGTACGTTGTCCAAAAGAATTCAAGCCGTAATTAAAAATAAAGGCGACGTCACACAGTGGTAAAGGTTTTGGATTTTGTATGTTTTCCTTGTTTTTAATAATTAAAAAATAATTTTAAGTTAAATGTTACAATAAAATGTTTTAAATTGTTTAAAATGTTGTTCCAAATGATAATAAAAATAAATATTTAAATTAAATTTACCGTGAATTAGCATAATTTTATTTAAAAAGAAAAAATATTGGTGGACCAATTGAGATGGGACGGGGTCGTATAAGATCGGAAATAATTAAGAGCATTATAGACAAGTCATAGCTTCATTGCTTATAGCAATAGAATTAGGAAAAATTTAAGATTTTCTTATAAGACAGGCTGATTCATTGTGCAAGATGATCGATTTCCATCTCAGTGAGTCTGAGTTTAATTCACAAGAATTAATTTCTGACTCCTACCCTCACTCACACAAAGCAGTATCCGTTTGGGGCGAAGGTCCCAAAATATATTTAAAAAAATATAATGTTAAATTTGAAAAATAACGAAAGTGATGCCGTATTCGATGAAATTTTCAAAAAAAAAGCGAAGATTAAAATAAATTAAAAAAAAAATGAATGGTACTTTTTTGGACGTCATCCCCTGGTTAAAAAGTCACCAACCGCCACTGATACATACTTATATATTAGGGTGGCATAAAATATATATTTTTGGTTAAATTCAATTTAACCAAAAATTTAAATCAAGTCACTTAAGTTCTGGAAGAAATTTAATAAATAAAATATATATATTTATTTATTTATATTTACAGGTCACTCGAGAACATCTAAAGTACTTACACTACTTCAAAAATTAAAAAAATCTTGAGCGACTTCTATAAATTGATATATCGACTTGAAATTTTCAGAATATTTATAATTTTCATTACAAAAAAATTCAATTTTCTACCATTTTGGATATTTTTAAAAATCTTGAGTGACTTTTTAAAATTTTTTAATCGAGCTGATCTGATTTTTGTTGGGCATTTTTAAAACATATGTTAAATTAACATATTTTTATGCGAGATCAAAAATAAAAAAATATTCTTTATTTTGAGTATTCCTTATACAATATATACCAAATATATAATATGTATATACAGGGGCGTCCGAAGAAATATCCAGGGAGGGTAAAAAGCTTAGATACAAATAATTACATTATTAAATTTTTATTTAAATATTTAATTTTTCGAGTATTTTCTTTTTTTAAGTAGAATACATTAATACAGTAGTACTTAAATACAAAAAGACACACTGTACATTAAAGATTATAGCTTAGTGAGGCCGTAAGTCATAAGTCAGGGCTGTTAGAGAATTTTTTATACAATCCCAGGCGGGTGGCCGGTGCACTTTCTTGCTCTCCTGCGGATGCCTATATATAAAAAATTGTCCGAGTGAGCAATTGTCATATATACTTAAATACAATATACTGCAGCATTATTTGTCTCAATGCAGCACGTCCGGAACGTCCCATACACTTCACCCAATTTTTTAGCGCGTCTTTTCGAAGAACAAAGCGCTATTGTACCTAGGGTTTGCATTACCGGTAATTATGACTACCAAAATTACTGATAGATGTCGACAGCAAATGCCGGTAATTTTGATAATTTTTAAAAATTAAGAACTTTTGTTTCTTTTTACCAACGTTTGGATTTTTAAATTTCTTATGAATAAAACTGATTTTAAGTTAAATATTTATTATTTCACTATCTATATACTTCTTAATTGTAACTATTTCAGTTTAACCCTCTAGGTATCTGAAAATCATATTTGGCACTGACATAATTATAATATCTGGACTTATAAAGGGCCCCATATCTCAAATAGCTTAGGGCCTTATTAAGTATAAATCCGGTCCTGATCAAGCAGAGGACAACCTAAGAGTTGATTAAACTACTAGATAAGTTTCACATTAGTAAAACAAATGTATTTTATGAGTCTTATCTATCTAGTTACTCCTTGTTTCTCCTGATGATGGGTTGAAATAGTATATATCGAGATAATACTCATATAAATACATGTGTTTTATTGATGTAAAACCTACCTGAGGCGACTGTGGGTCAGTGGATAGTGTTTTGGGTGGCTGACTCGGAGATCGCTGGTTCGAGACCGAGTCTCGGCAGATAGATATTTGCAGCCGCCTCCTCTTGGAAAGTAATGGCAACCTACCAAGAGTATAATTGCCAAGTGACCTCTCCAAATTAGCCGTTCGGAACCGGCGTTAAAAAGTAGGTACCGTATATCTGTGTAAAACAACTAAACACACTCAGCACGGGTATATGTGGAGAGGCGCCGACACCCATTTCGGGGTTGGCACTCGAAGAAGAGGAAGAAAACCTACCTAGTAGTTTAATCAACTCTTATTTGAAATGTTTCACCAAGTTCCTTAAAAATTAGAGAACAACCTCATTGATTTCTCTTTATAAAAATATTTTATTTCAAAGTGTATTTTGTTTTGATTTATTTAGAAATATCCGTACATGTCCTATACTCAGCAAGTCTCCAAATTGGTTTTAACACTTCCTTAAATAATCTCTTGATGAAATTAATTTATTACAAAAAAAAATAATAATGTTGACTTAACGCATAAAAACATTTATATAGAATAGAAAAAGTGTGATTGTAATGTTGCCACCCCTTTGTTTATAAAACGAATACAAATTTAATGCTAGGCACATTGTCGGATATTAAGGACAAACGGAATTTAATTTTCATTTTCATAACAAACATGAATACACTGAATAGAATTCTACAACAAAAGCAAAATAGCCTTTAACAAATTGCAAATACAAATATTTATACGTAGTTATACTTCGGTTAACATAACGAAGCTTTTATATAACAAAGCCTTCAATTTAAAGCTCCATTTAACATAATAGTAAAATTTTTTTCAAGACTCGGTACACTCGCCAGTTAGAGTCACAGGAAATAATTCCTTTTTTTGTAACTATTTTTCCAATTTTCCATTGATAAACGAACAATTTCTTACGACACGTTTTGACATTTAATAAACTTTTTTTGATTCTTTTTATAATAGAAGTGTAATTTTTTAATACAATATAATATTCAAGAATTCATTTCAAACGATGAAGAGAATGTTAGATATTTATTGGCCTTCGACCTGGTGTCACCTAGCCTCCGGCAATTATTTTTAAATTAACAGAGAAAATTTTGAATTGATTATAATTGAAAATCTGTCAATCTTCTTAATAAAAGATTCTAGCGGTAGTGCTGCCATCTAGATCTAAATATATGAAATAACCTACACATTCTGCCATCTATATGTAATTCCGTAAAGTACTACACCTACCTACAAACCGAATTCTTTATTTTATTTATAAACAATAATAATAAACAATAATAAAAGAAGTGTAGTTGTTTAATACAATAAGGTATAATATTCAAGAATTCATTTCAAACGATGAAGAGAATGTTAGATATTTATTGGCCTTCGACCCGGTATCTCCTAGCTTCTGGAATTATTTTTTTAATTAACACTGAAAATTTTGAATAGATTTGAAAATGATTATAATTGAAAATCTGCCAATCTTCTTAACAAAAGATTCTAGCGGTAGAGCTGCCATCTAGATCTAAATATGTGAAATAACCTACACATTCTGCCATCTATATGTAATTCCGTAAAGTACTACCTACCTACCTACCGAATTCTTTATTTTATTAATAAACACTAATAATCCTGCGTTAAATTTTAGAACTGTATGCTCGATGATGACGACTCGACTGATGATGACTCGACAATAATATTCTTGCCATCGACTTGCAATTTTTCCTTGAGACTTATTTTGCCTTTGATCTTCCGAGGTGAAGGATAAGAGCTTTCAAGTACAATTCAAATGAAAAATTCCTTTTTTATTCATTTTCTCTTTCTCGCTAGTGAGCTTGTTGACTCGATCAGCGCCGGCGCTAGGGCCGGGCAAGTCGGACCCCTGCCCGGGCGGCAACCTTAGTGGGCGGGAAATGGTCTATAAAATTAACTAGTTTAGGAAAAAATTGATTAACCCAATATTCATTTGAATGCTTATGAAAAAATTAATAGGTGTAATTTTAAATAAAATTTGTTTTTAATATGTTTTACGAACTTTTAAGTATAGGTACATACTCCCTTGAAAAATCCTCAAGCATGAGAACGATATAAGAAGGTTGAGATATGTAGTTTTTAAATAAAAACACGTTTTGAAAGATGAGTAGAGTTTTCAAAGACCAAATCCAAAATCGAACCAAAAATACAAAGCAATTATAGATTAAATATCAAAATATTTCAAGGAAACAGCGCACGCACAAGTGTCCGCCTCCGTGGTGTAATGGTCAGAATAACTGACTGGCAACCGGGAGGTCTCGGGTTCGATTCCCGGCTATACCCAGACATTTTTTCTGTAAGTATAGAGTCTGGTAATAAAAATTAAGTGGGAGATAAATTTAACCGAATTTATCGCGCGGAGAGTTTACCACTGCTCGAAGCCCCTAAAACCTTAGTAAATTGGATATTGAATTGTATCTAAGTTTCTGAGATTGGCTCGTGATCCCGGCTTCTTTTCCTTCTACTCTGTTTTTTTCACGATGGAGGTGCCAGCCCATACAGGCCTTTAGGGGATCCACCTTCTGGTGTATCTCCTTCTCACATCAATATCATAAAAAAAAGTATAATAAACTCCCACTTAAAAATGGTTACGCTATAAAAGAAAAAGAGGAAGTTTGATTGTTATATTTATGCAATAATTGCCTTAGAGGTTGGTACTAGTGAAGTAGAGTGCGTTACATACGATTATTACTTGCCGTGAGTTTTTGAAAATTGAGTCATAAAGTGTGTCGTAAAAGTAAGTTGAGTAGGTAATAATTAAAAAATGGGAAGGTTTTCTAAATAAATAACTAGCTATTTAAATAGCTTCTAAAGGATGTTTTTGGAAAATCTCTCAAATCCGTAAATTTTATAGCCACTTTGGTGTTTCATACAGTAGGATACACTTCCTATGAGGGGTAATTTTTACCCCTCTTATTTAGAAAAGGAATATGGGCCAAGTGGCACCTTGTTTTAAGGGCTCTTAATTCCTATTGCTACGATTGATTTTTATTATAAATCGTTTGAATAATTTTTGATATATATATTTAATTTAGTTTTATTTTTCTACTAAGCATGGGAAGTGCTTAGGATATCTCTTTTAATTTTTGTTTTAAAGGGGTGGCATTTTACCTTTTTTTAATTCATTTTTAAAATAGAAAAAAACAAACAAAAGAGAATATTTTCCCTCATTTAGTCTTTTTTCTTTCCATGAGTGTATATAACGAAATAAAAAAATAAAAATAATTCTATAATTTCATTTATGTCAAAGAGAATTCTTTTTCAATTTCGTATTTGAGTAAGGCTTAGGTAAATCATATTAATTTGAATTCCCATTGAAACTTTAAGACTCTATATTTCTACACCCAATCTGCCATACTGTCGGCACCAATAATCACAAGATTCTTAACTCATTGGGAAAGTCTAAACTGGGATGTCCAAGCCATGGCCCTCGGACCACATGTTGCCCTCGAAGGCATGATATGTCTGTGGCCCTCGTATAAAAAAAAAAGTATTTTTCCATTTTTCACCAGGCCTGTGGGAACTGTGTAATCCAATGAGGGAACATGAAGTTACATATAATAAAAATAATAATAATTTGTTTGGGCCTATAGTTTTGACTTTTATCATCTGTCTTCTAAACTAGAAATATTTTATGGGTGCAATTATCCGAATGAATATACATAGAAAAATTCTTTTTGTTGTTATAGCAATCATTTTTATGTCTAGGTTGCTATAACAACAAAAATGAATTTTTCTATATCGAATCGGGTAATTGAACCTATGAGAAAATAACAAATAAAATATTTATAATTAAAAAGAGTGAGGATAAAGGTCAAACTTTCGAAACTATAGTCTCATACAAATAAATTATTTATATATTTAGGGTGCAGATAAAAGTAAATAAATATTTTATGAGATATCAATTTACTATGAGTTAGTTTTCTAGGTCACTTGTTTCACGTTATCGTTTAACTTGAAACAAGTAACCTAGAAAACAAACTCTTAGTAAATTAATATCTCTTAAAATATTTATTTACTTTAATCTTTATTAAAGATGATTCACCACAATCTCTATTAATTATATTTAGGGTGGACCAAAAAATTGTACTTAGACTGTTCGGAATCAGTACATACTTATTTTGTTAATTGATGTAAAATAATGATTTTGTTAAAATTTGGGCTTCCCCTTCAGCTGAAAGAGGGTTGAAAATTTATCAAATGGACTAGTTTTAATCTTTTTTGAATTTAAGTTGAAAAATATAGAACTTAGCGTAAAGATGTATTTGACGTTTATTATATTATATTATATTATTAAATTATTATTTTCTAAGAAAATATCAAAATCCAAATAATTTCATTAATTTAGAAAAATTGATTTTCAATGTCGTTTAAATAAATTTAACAGATAATTTAATAAAATGTTTTATATAAAAATTTTAATATAAAATTGAAATTCCTAAAAAAAAATTGACACATTCTGATGTGGCTCTCCAATTGACTTTACCATACACTTCTTGTTGAGTTTGTTCCAAGGGCCTAGATTTTCATTTTTTGACCCCCCCTCCCTGCCCCCCATTTTGTGCGGTTTGTTTGATTATGTATACAAAATTTGGTTGAGTTTGCTCATGGCCTAGATTTTTATTTTTTGACAAAAAATTTTTTTGAAAAAAAACCCACTTTTTTCTTGCACGATTACAATACTTGACCATACCCTGTATGGTAAAGTAAAAATAATGAGTGAAAAGTTTATAGAATCAAGGAACCATTTTATTATTATATTTAGATTTATCTAAAATTAAAATAAATAACAAGAAGAAGAAGAAATAATATCTCCTGACGGGAGTTCAACTATAAAGTCCTCAATTTTTACAAAATCATTATTTTACATCATTTAATAAAATAAGTTTGTGCTGTTTGTAAATTTTTAAAATAATTTTGTTCCTTATATAAAGTTGGACAACCCTAATTACTAAATATTTATATTCGGTTTATTTATTCGGTGACTGTGGGTCAGTGGTCAGAGTGTCGGACCGCTGTCCTGAAGTATTCTGGTTCGAGACTGAGTCTCGGAAGATATTTGCAGCCACCTCCTTTTGGCAAACTACCAAGAGCATAATTGCCTAGTCAACCTCTCCAAACTAGTCGTTCGGAACAGGCGTTAAAAATAGGTCCCGTATATCTGTCTAAAACAGCTGAATACACTCAGCACAGGTATATGCAGAGAGGTGCCGAAACGTCAGGGAGACCTGATATGGCACATAAAGAAGTATATATTCGGTATATATATATATGTATATATTTATTTGCATCAAACCGATAACAACCTCATTGATTTCTCATTATCAATAAATTTTAATTATATTTGGAGAAAAAGAGTTCCTCAGTTCGCACCCCCTGCAGGTGGCTATGTGTTGCTGTGATGGACTGTATTTTATTGTTTTATCCTCCCCTTATTATATATTTATTCCATTTGTTTTTGTTGATAGCCTAATTGCTATTTCTATACCACGCATCTCTCATTAACACAATAATATTGCAATTTCATATAGGTAATATAATATATTCGTTACATTCCTATTAGGTGTTTAAAGGGTGTAATTAAAATACACGCTTGTTATTCAAAATCCACTAATAATATATAAATAAGCAAGTGCAAGGGAAAATAGAAGCACTTTTTTAAATTAGTCGTCTATTATTATTATTATATGGATTTTATTTTCCCTTAGGTATATTATTATTTTCAATTGTATTGCAGAGCTGTTTATTATATTGACTAGTTGAGATATTATCTCTATTGATTATGTTGTCGATAAATAATAGTGAATTATTAATATGCTGCTATAAATGGATAAAAACAAAAATATTTCATATTAAAATAGGTTATCGCGCTAATCACACTAATTAACTTATTTCACCTTTTATATAATATTAAAAGTAAGGGAAAGTGTGGCAAACTAGAATAAAAATGAGTTTCGATTCAACAAACAAGTTGTTTAAATACGAATTTATGTCAAGGAATGAAGAATTTGTTGTTATCTCTTTTAACCTGTAACAGCTACTATCCGGTTAATTTGACCTTTTTCACTTTTTAACCGACGAAGAAGGAGGTTATCAATTCAACGGAATGTCTGTTTTTTTTGGCTTTGAACATTTATTTCACATTACCATGTGGACCGATTTGGATGATTTTTTTTGCATTGGGTTCAGTCTCATGCCCGATTGGTCCCGTTTTTTCATGGGTATTGGACCTTTTTTGTTATGTGTGTTCACGCATAACTACTTTGTTTATGGACCAATTTCGATGCTTGTGAAAAGCATTTACTTTGCGACATACAACCGGTCCTTAGGGTAAGCATTCAGTGAACAGACGTGCTAAATTTAATTTATAGCTATCAGGGATTAGTACGAGAAGTCTTATAAATTCCGTAATACATAAGATATCAAATTCGCTCATAATTTTCATGAATAAAAAGAGAATTAGTGAATTCGTACAGTTTTTTCATTAATTGAATTTTATCCATTTCTAAATGTCGGCAGGCAAGAAAACTAAAATTATAGCCATGACTTCTCGTAACCCCTGACAACTATGCAATGCAGTAAGCATTTCTGCTCACTGAGTGCCTACCCTAACAAATGCAGGCGTCCATTTATCTCTTTAAAAATCTCTTACTAGATTAATTCACCCAAGTTAAGAATAATATTCAAACGCATCTCCCTATCCCATAGGGTAGCGGCTACAGTCGTTGGCCCCGAGGTAGTCATTTGGCCCCCTATACTAAAACACAAATAATAAGAGATTGAATCAGTGAATCAACCAAAAAAAATATTATAAAAATTAGGCCATTAATTATTGTCATGTTGGCAATTCTGGAATCACTATGGAATACCTGGGCCGATAACTATTACAGGGGGCCAATAACTGCATTTTTTAGAAATTTTCAAATAAAAGTACTTTTTGAAAATGTCATGCGAGAAAATGAACATTTTTGTTTTATTTATCAAAATGCTCATAGTATCTATGTGCTGTATTTTTAATTTGACCCAGATTGTTCCACAATTTGCCCGTATATGCATTGAAAGCTGCTAAGTTGCTTAAGGGGGCCAACGACTGTAGCCGCTACCCTACTACTACTAAATGGTAAAATATGACTGCAAATGTTATGTTAAAATAATATATTTTAATTGAGAAGTGATGGAATGCTCCCCAAGAATAATGAAAAAGATTCTCTAAAATAAAATAGATTTATTGGACAGTCATTTTTTTCCCTCATTCAAAAGCCGACGCGGCGTTTTGAAGGATCTTTCCTCCTTCTTCATGGTTTAAAAGGGGTCAATGAGGGAAACACAAGATACTTCACTCTTTACTTGAGCAGTGCTCGAAATTTGTCCTTTCTCAACAGAGGTTTGAATATAGTTTTTTTCATTAATAAATTTAACTAGTACCTGGAACACCGGGCGATGCTCGGTAATTTTTTGATTAATTTAAAAGCGATATATTAATATTATTTTTAATTTTAAATTTAGCTAAAAAGATCCATTTTTAATCGCAACCAAAATAAAATAAAATTGAAATAAAACTTAATTTATATTTTTACCAACGTTTACATCAGCTATGGCCATCATCAGGACCTATCACTGGGCACACAGTTTTGAATGTAATTGCAATTAAAAATAATATTAATATACACGGAGGTTATTTCGTTGACCCTTTTAAATCCTGAAGAAGGATCTTTTGAATTGTCGGATTTTTTAAGAAAATGAAATTGATATATTTTATAGAAAAATACCTTTTTTTTGGCTTTTCGGCCTTTCTAGCCATAAGTCAACTTACGATACTACTTATTTTTTCAAATTTGTCTCTACCCCCTGGGTCAGATTTTAGCCGGATGCCTCGAGTCGGATTCGAACCTGGGTCCACTTGGTTAGCGGGGTGGCACGCTAACCCCTAGCCTATCTGACCCTCCCAAAAATACCTTTAATTAATTAAATTGCCAAATTCTATTATTTAATAATATTTGTAATGATCTATTAGTGGAATTTAAAATAAAAACACTGATTAATTTTATTAAAAGAAAATTAAAAAAAATATAATTATACATTTTTATCGAGACAGCCACCTGTAAATAATTATTTCAATTAACAAAAAAACCCATCAAAAACAACTTAGGCGAAGATGAGACCGTGACAGATCGAAATGTCAACCCAAAAACCCCTAACCCGTGAATTTCATCCAAATCGTTAGAGCCGTTTTCGAGAACCCGATTATAAATATAGAAGAAGAATTAATTAATTATTTTTTTTACTTTATTTTTTATTATCGTTGGGCTCTCTTCAATCACTTCTCAATTAAAATTTCTGTCCGTTCGTCTCTCTCCAAAGAGAAAATTTCTTCTAATACAATATATTTTTATTGAAAATCTGAAATTATTTGATGTCAATTTTTCTGCCCCACTAGGGTAATTATTTAAGCATTTTCACTGTCACTCAAAGAATTAAAAGATTCATTAACTTTTCAAGCTACCTTGCCTTTGGAACACCCCAGTAGACACATTAATATTTTAGTCATGTCATAGAATTTTATTCTTATGTTGATTGATGAAAATCTTTCTTTTTTTTCTATTTTTTTAAATTTTCCACCAGGTTTATTATATTAATGTGTGGGTGCGTGGGTGTCTACATGTCTAAATCCCCATCGTCTTTGTTGAAACCCGCCTCGGCCATTGTTTCTTGACCTCGATTTTTCTAATTCGTTTTCCTTTTTATTTTCCTTTAGTGTAGGTAGTTAGAGAGTGGACTCCATTTATCGACTAAGCCAATCAATTTTAATCATATAAACATGAAATATTGCCAGAAAATGAGAATCAAATCTAAAAGGATACACTCTATTCATTTTGTCTTAGATTTAATCTTAGAGACATCAATTAACATTTTTATCAGGGATCTTAGGATTTGAAACTCAATTAAAGTCAAAAGACTTTGATTGAAATTGATAGGGCTAATGTTGTACGACGTTTCGACTACTAGTTCCTGAGTCGTTTTCAAATATTTGTAAAGAATATTACACTGCAATTTGAGCCACGAAATTTAAATAATGCAATCAATAATTTCTTATGTTAATTCTACATATTTAGAAAATTATTTTATTATTTTTTGAAAAAGAAAAATGAATTGAGCCCCTGACGGGATTTGAGCCAGAGTCTCTCCCCTTTAGCCGAAGAGCGCTTTTACCAACTAGGCCACCGATAATCCCGACACGAATGCTCTTTGAATATGACGGAGGTCATCCGTGGCCTAGTTGGTAAAGACGCTCTTCTGCTAAAGGAGAGAGACACATGTTCGAACTCCGTCGGGTGCTCAATTCATTTTTCCATTTCAAAATATAATAAAATAGTGAAAACAAAGATTTAAGTATCTTTTTGGGTGTTTTTTTTAAAAAAGATGGTAATTATTTAAAAAATCAGCCCAGTATATAATATTATTAAATGAATTTAACTTTAAAGAACATCATAGATATTAGAGAAATATTTTTACATTGCATATCAGAGGGTTCGTCCCCTTAGGAATCGAACCCAAGCGCTAACTAAGCTTGCCGGGCCAGTAGCCGAACCCTTTGGTCTTAAGGGTTTGGCTACTGGCCGCAGCTAGTTACGCTTGGGTTCGATTCTGAGGACGAACCTCTCTGATATGCAATGTAAATATATTCTCTATAATTGTCCTTAAAAGTTAAATTCATTTAATAATATAATAAAATAATTTTCTAAATATGTAGAATTAACATAAGAAATTATTGATTACATTATTTAACTTTCGCGGTTCAATTTGCTTTAAGAAAAAATTAAAACTAACTTTTAAAAAGTTAATTTGTCTAACTGCTTGACAAAAATTAAATATGGAATTTTCATCAGAAAATCTAAGAATTGATTTTAGTAGAGTTTTTACGATGATTTACATGGAATTTTGTGATTTTTTGCAACAATTCAGAGATTTGGAATATTTTCGGGCGAAACTCAACTAATGTCATAAAATTTAGGTTATAAATTCATACTACTAATGTTGTACCATTTTTCGACAACTAGTATTCTTGAGTGGTTTTCAAGAGTTTATGAAATTTATTATACTGCTTGACAAAAATTAAATATAAATTTCCATCAGAAATTTAAAAATTGATCTTAGTACAGTTTTTTACCCTGATTTTTTACAATTCGGAGTTTTTCAAATATTTTCGGCCAAAAACTCAATTACGGTTATAAAATTTAGGTTGAAATTCATATTACTAATTTTGTGTCATATTTCGACAACTATTTTCAAGAGGTTGTGAAATTTATTATATTGCTTGACAAAAATTAAAGAGAAATTTCTATCATAAAATCTAATGATTGATCTTAGTAGAGTTTTTTTATTCCGATTTTTATCTAATTTGATGTTTTACAATTTGGAGTTTTTTTTAAATATTTTCTGTCAAAATCTCAATTAAGTGTCATAAAATTTAGGTTGAAATTCATACTACTAATTATGTACCATGTTTCGACAACTAGTTTTCTTGTTGAGTAGTTTTCAAGAGTTTGTAAAATTTATTAGACTGCTTAACAAAAAATTAAATAGAAATTTCCATTAGAAAATCTAAGAATTGATCTTAGTAGGTAGGTTGATTTTTTATGTAGGTAATTTTATTTTTTGCAATTGGGATATTTTCGGTCAAAACTCAATTTAAATCAAAAGATTTAGGATTAAATTGATACGTGCTTTGACAATTAGTTCCTGAGTCGTTTTCAAATGTTTGTAAAGTATATTAAACTGTTTGACAAAAATTAAATAGAAATTTTCATCTGAAAATCTAAGAATTGATCTTAGTGGAGTTTCCCACAGTGGTTTATATTGAATTTGATTTTATACAATTCAATTTTGAAAATAATTTCAGTAAAAACTCAAAAGATTTAGATTGCAATTGAAATGAATAATGTTATACGTCGTTTCGACAATTAGTTCCTGAGTTGTTTTTAAGTGTTTGTAAAGTATATTACACTGGTTGATAAAAATTAGACATATTCATTAGAAAATCTAAGGATTGATCTTAGTAGAGTTTTTTACGTTTATTTTCATGGATTTTGATTTTTAAATTGAAAGTTTTTTGCCGAGGGTAGCAGAATTTTTATATATTGAAGGAGACAATAAAAGAGTGTAAAAACTCACTTTCCATCCGTACATTAATTCCTGCGAATAAATTGTAATAGACTGATGAAGATGGCAAACTGCTTTGTATTAGTGAGGGTAGGAGTCAGAAATTAAATCTTGGGACTTAAATTCGACAGTCCCTGAGATGGAAATCAACCATCATTGCGTAATGAATCAGCCCGTACTATAAGAAAATCTTAAATTTCTCCTAATTCTATTGCTATAAGCAAGCTATGACTTGTCTATAACGCTCTTAGTTATTTCTGATCTTATACATATATTGAGAGTTTTTAGAAATGGATTAGTCCAGAAATTCCCGAATCATCTTTATTTATTCCTTTTTTGTATTATTTCTATTTTAATAATTCCTCACCGAGAACAATTTTAATTTAACTAAAACTCTTCTGAACTTGTCTTTGACCGGCTTGAACTGGAATATAATCTACCAGGCAGGGACTTCAAACCTTCTATCCGCGCCCTTTTGGAAAAAATATTTTATTTTAATTGCCCCTTGAAACTAAGTAAGAATTTCATTTCATTTCGAGAACCAATATACTTTTCAAAACAAAAAATATTTTTTATAGAAATATTTGAAATGACGGCTAATAATTTGAAAATTTAAAGATCTTCCCGAAATTTTGAAGTTGATATTTATGAAAATACTCTAAATGTTTCAAATTTTAGGGATGCTCCGCATCCACAGCATCCATGGACCGCACGTATGGTAGATATGTATATGGAAACTGATAAGTATGGAAGCGACAAAATTGTTTAATATGCTTATCCTTACAACGGAAGTTAAGTTGAGCAATGTGCCTGCTGAAAAAAGGAACCCTAACATCAACACCTTAGCTGGCACTATACTTTACTTTAGTCGTTCCTTTCACGACCATCTGAAAAATTCGAGAAACCTTACATTTGACAAGAAGAACTAAAAGACCTTCTTTAACCGACGTTTTGAATTTCATATTGATAATTCTCTCATTTTTAGTAGGCTAAGAATAAAATTCTCTATAAAATCCTGAACATCTTTTACAACTAGGGCATAAAAGTAGATAATAAAAAAGGTTAAAAGTCATAAAATAATACCTTCCCTAGTAGACAGGTAGCTGATGAAATTTAAAATAAGTTTTTTTAACTATTCATAAAGTTTTTGTTTTTATTTCCCATGTTTTCAAGCATTATTTTTAAAATACTATGCTAATTTCATTTAATGGTTCATTTTTACATTTTTATGTTTTATTGTACATCTCCAAATGAATATCCCTATTTATTTTTATGAAAATCGATGTTTCGAAATCTCAGCTTGAGTCAGATATAGATTCCAGGCAAATAGTCGTCTCTCGGCTGACTAATCGAGGATCGATGGCTGCCTCCGTTTCGATTCCTTGGGTTTGATTTATAATTTAGAACTGTTCATTTAACCAGGAAGAGAGAAAAGGTTTTAAAAAATACACAATACAAAGAATGAGGCTTCGATTTAGATTACCTTTAAAAATTTCAAAGTCAAGTTTCTGAATTATTTATTTAATAGACTAACTAAAAAGGAATCAAAATAAAAAAAATCACCCAAATATTTTATTCAAAACATATATGATCTTTCTTCTCTAAAATAAATAACTATACAATAGGGGTGAGGTCGAATTGAAGAAAACACTCAACCAAAGATACTTCATAGCAATGGCGTAGACAGAAAATTTTCATGGGGGGAGGGGGGGGGCAATACACAAAGCAAAATATTTAGTGGGAATTTTTTTTATTAAAACAAATAGTCCAGTTAAATTCTGTTTTTGCCAGGAAAGTTTTGGGGTAGTTGTAATTCCTTCGATTCTTTATGTTTTTGGGTGTGCTGAATCCGAATCTGAGGTTTGCTAACGAAATTTCGTCATGGAAAATGCTGGATATCTATAAATCTAAGAGTTTTAACAAAAAGGTAGTCCATCTAAACATTCAAGTCAATAAAATTTTCTAAAGAATGAGATAGAAATCAAGTTTCTAGGATGAGTGGTTTTCATTTTATGAAGAAAAAACTGCGATTTTTTCAAAAAATTGCAGTTTTTCAAAATTTCAACCTCATTGCGGCATAAGTCGCCATTATCTAATTAAGATAAAACTGTGTTTGAATTGTAGAAAATTTAAACTAGTTTAAAAATGTATAGAGTAGTTTTTGTCGAAAACGTGCTCCTTCAGGGTTAAAATGGAAAAAAATCGAAAAAGGTGCGAGTTTTTGCAGAAACAGAAAAAATACTCCAATTTTCAACTAGTGCTTGGGCCCGAACGGTTTGCCGGAGAAAACACCTAAATAGTGGAATTTGTAGGAAATTTTATGAACTTTTATTTTGAAATGAAAATTTATTTATGAAAAGTTGATAGTTTTCGAGTTATAAGCAAAAAACCTCCAAAAATGAGATTTTTTACATTTTTTTGCGTTTATGATAATGTTCCGTCACGAAATTTTGTTAGCAAACCTCAGATTCGGATTTAGCATACCAAAATACATATAGGATCAAGAAATCAATACTACCCCAAAACTTTCCCTTGAGGGGCCCTTTAGAAATCAATTTAACTGGACTAAAAATGTAGTTCAAGAAATTAAAAAAAGAAAATAATTCTTTATTAAACATATGAAATATATTTAATTATGGTTAGTTTGGCATAAGAAACGGTTTGTCGTTGCCGCTACTCATCCCATGAGACCCGCCCTTGGAGGGGGGGGGGGGGGGTTCTGACCCTCAAATCCCCCAGTGGCTACGCATTTGCTTCTTAGTATTTATTTAAATTATAGACTTAAATTTCTAATTATTAATTCAATAATTTTAAAAATCCCCTGATGATGAAAACCAGAAAAAGAAAGACATTTTTGAACCGTGTAAATTCGTGTAAAAAAAGAGTTGGGTGTATCTGAATGAATTAAGCTTGTTGCTTTGTACCGATAAATAATAAAACAATTCACATATATTTTACGAGGTCAGAGATGTTTATTCCATTACTTTACTGAAATCAATAATGATTGGGGCAATTATAACGTATTCAAAATAACATACAAAAGCATTTTGATATTTTGATCGTTTCCATGGAGTTGATACT
Organism: Forficula auricularia; assembly: GCA_024734495.1. NCBI lineage: Eukaryota > Metazoa > Arthropoda > Insecta > Dermaptera > Forficulidae > Forficula > Forficula auricularia. The sequence continues at coordinate 5,825,953 of JALMQS010000120.1, read as the reverse complement.
CTAACCATGTGCTTGACTTTTTACTTTATTTGTATTTGTAAAAGAAGCTTAAAGGCTCTTCAATGAATATATTAATTATATAAACAAAATAAAAAGGTGGTTCCCAACAAGAGACGAATTTACTATACATTATTCACAGAAGCAGCGCGATAGGTGACACTTTTAAGAACTTCGGGTACAATCTACCTCCTTATTTAGCATTCATCTGTTTATATTAACGTGTATTTTACTGAATCAAATAGTGTTTAATTATTTTACTTTAACTTATAAAGTGAATCAATTGATGATGAATTCAAGTAAAAAAGAAGTTTTCAAGTGATCTGTGAAGAACTGTAAAAACACTTCACTAAATTCTAACTATGAATTTTATTGTTTTCCATCGGATAATCCTAACTATTTTATAGTAAGTTTTATTTCATTCACTGTGAAACTACACACCCTTTACTTTATTAATTAATATCATGTTTCACCTAAAACCTACACCACTTCTCTAAGTAAAACCAATTAATTGAGGGAAATTGAAAAAATAACTCTTTATTTGTTTATGCTTTTATTATAACAACGCATTAAAATTTAAAAAAATATATTTTTACGATTTTCAAAGCGTTAACTTAGAAACTAGAGGTCTCAAAATCTAATATCTTCTCCTTATTGGAAATAGAAATATTTTGACATGAATTTTTGAACTAAGCTTCTTCGACCTACTCTTTTTGAGTTATCCACAGGTTCAAAAATACAGAAAAACTTTTTTTAAATGATTTTATTCATAATATCATTTTTATTCTCTATAAAATGCTTAATTCCTTATTTGATAAAATTAAAATGGCCGATATTTGGAAATTTGATATCGATAAATTTTCATTATTATTAATATTTTTAAATAAGATGTTGATTATTCTAAGCTTCATTGAAAATATTAAATTTTATATCGTTATTTCAAAATAAATTAAATTAAAAAAAAAAGTAGCCTAATTCTATTCAATGAGGACTATTGGCAAAAGTCAGATATGCTTTAGTGTTTAAAGGAGAAGTGAATGAAGATAAGAGTAAATAAATATTATATTATATATTGATTTACTATGAGTTAAGGATACTAGGTCACTTATTTCACATTAAAATTAAAAAATTAAAAGAAATATTTATTTTTTCTTTTTCAATATATATTTATAAAGATTAGATATTAATAAAGATAAGAGTAAATAAATATTATATTTAATATTGATTTACTATGAGTTAAGGATACTAGGTCACTTATTTCACATTAAATTTAAAAAATTAAAAGATATAAATTTTTTTTCTTTTTTCTTTTTCAATATATATATTTCGGGCTATCAACCCATCTTCAGGAAGTACAGAATGTAACTGATATATTTAATGTGAAATACGTGACCTAGTTTCCTTAACTCATAGTAAATCAATATTAAATATAATATTTATTTACTCTTATCTTTATTAAAGATGTTTCACCTTGCACCAACACCACAATCTCTACTAAGAGAAGTGAATGTATTATTCTTATGGGAAAAAAGATTTTGTTTCCCTGATAATTTGCTGCCAATATATGCCAGGTGAGCTGAATTCGCTATTACATTACATGTAATTATTCATCCTAAATATCTCGGAGAGTGTCACGCGTGATTTTCCCTAATTGAAGGATTCCTCACATCTACATAATTCCTAGATACAAGTAGAAAAGTTCCGGCTTAAATCAGATAGATTAGCAGATGTTTTTGATCGAATATTCCTATCAAAATTTCAAAATAATCCGTAATTATATAGAATAATATGTGGAATCAAAACAGAATTTCATCTAGATTATTTATCAATAGGATTAGTTAATTACATTGGATTAAAATGATAACTAATTGGAGTTTGGTGTACCGACACGTGCCTTGGAAAATTCCAAATTTATAAATTTTAATTAAAAAAAAAAAAAAAACTGAAATCAATTACCTTGTGAGCCAGGACTAGATTAGTATTTTCAATGTGATGGGGTTCTAAATTTAAGCACATACCCATGCCAAGTTATTTTATATTTGGTGATCGATATATCATTTTTATATCTATCTTCTATTCTATCTATATTAATAAAAGAAAAAGTATATACATATATAGGTAGTATGTTTGTATTGGAAAACTTATTTATTTTTGAGTATAAAGTGGCAATAGTGGTTAGCGAAGATATTAACAAATATATACAAGCAGAAGACGGACCTCTCATCTATTATAATATTTATAATATATAATTTCTATACAGCTATGGATGCTGTGGATGCTGCACATCCCTAGAATTTCAAAACGGCAAAAGTATTTTCATACCGTGTCATAAAAAATCTATATATATCTATATATATATATATATATATATATATATATATATATATATATATATATATATACATATATAATTCTTTGCCCGATACACTCACTCACTCACTCACTCTCTCATCATCAAAACAGCCAGAACCACTGGACATAGAAACATGAAATTTGGAGAGGATATTACATCTATGACATAGGGGCTCAGTAAGAAAGGATTTTTTGAAATTCGACCCCTAAGGGGGTCAAAGGGGCAAAGTGTGTTTTTACTGATTATGCGATATCTCTTAAGGACAATAAAATATCTACTTGCTTTTTACTTATAAAAATACTAAATTAAAATATCTAAAAATGTAATTTCAGGATTTTTTGAAATTCGACCCCTAAAGGGGTCAAAAGGGGCAAAATATCTTTGCAATGTGTTTACACTAATTATGCATTTTCAATTAAGAACGATAAGATATCTACTTGATTTTTACTTAATAAAATTCTAAATACAAATATCTAAAAAGTAAATTCAGGATTTTTTGAAATTCTACTCCCAACTATCCAAAATGTGAGTGGGGGCAAAAATTAAAACTCACTCCGATCTTGATCAAATTTTGTAGAGTTATTCTTTATTACTTTAAGAAACTATTCCTGTAAAAATCAACTATCAAAATTGACTGTATGGGGGTGGAAGGGGGGGGGGGCAAAATATAGAAATTTTTAGCTTTTTAGTACATTTACTCTTTAGAAAACTGTGGATTATTTATTTGCAAATATCTAAAAAATAATTTCAAGATTTTTTGTAATCCGACCCCCCCCCTCAACTATCCAAAATGTGAGTGGGGCAAAAATTAAAACTCTCTCCGATCTTGATCAAATTTTGTAGAGTTATTCTTTATTACTTTAAGAAACAATTCCTGTAAAAATCAACTATCAAAATTGACTGTATGGGGGCGAAAGGGGGAGGGGGCAAAATATAGAAATTTTTATCTTTTTAGTACATTTACTCTTCAGAAAACTGAGAGTTATTTATTTGCAAATATCTAAAAAAATAATTTCAGCCTCCCAAAATGTGAGTGGGGGCAAAAAATTAATACTCTCTTCGATATAGATCAAATATTGTTATGTTAGTTTTTAAGACTATATAAAATGTATGCTGTAAAATCAATAGCCAAAATGAGTGCGTGGGGCGAAAGAGGGGCAAAATATTACAAACATATATTACAGACCTAATAATCACATACCGAGATGCAGCCCGCGAGGTCAACTATCAGGAGAGCCAGATGTGGCGTGCGAAGTGCTATGCCTGGAGCAACTCAGTCTAATATAAAATTTGAAAAATCAACCAAAACTAATAATACCAATATTACAGAAAGGATGTTAAAAATAAATAAAATTTTAAAGATTGAAGGATTCTTTATTAGACAGATCCCTGGTTGAAATATCACCGGCCATTCTATAATATTTTTATTGTGATATTTGGAGATCTAGGGAAATAATTTTTGGTTCTACCATATGTAAAGATGAAGTGAATACCAGTATAATATTCGCCGAAAACGGCATATCAGCACCTGTATACAAAATGAAATGAAACAACCAGCACCCACAACTGGTTGCTCATATTAAAAAAATATAAAGTCATAAGAATATAATTAAATTCATAAAAATCTGTTTGAAATAGAAACAGAGCTTACAGTTACCTTAAATACAGCCCAAACCCTCACAAAACTGCAACACAAGTTAAGGCAACTGTAAGCTCTGTTTCTGTTTGAAACATATTTTTATAATTTAAATTTACATATTTTTAAAAATATATTCTTTAATACATAGATAAATATGATGCAATCAGTTGAGGGCGCTGTTTGTTTTTTCATAATTCTTTTTTATATAGGTGGAGACGAGGGTGATCCGCGATTGGAAGTAGGTGTATACCTCTTTGGAAGTATTTTAGAAGTACCTGAAATATTTGAATTCTTGGAAATATTTGGAAGTACTTGGAAATATTTGGAAGTACTTGGAAATATTTGGAAGTACTTCGAAATATTTTGAATTCATTGGAAATACTTGGAACTACGGAAATATTTGGAATACTTGAAATATTTGAAGTACTTGAAATATTTGGAAATATTTGGAAGTACTTGGAAATATTTGAAGTACGAAATATTTGGAAGTACTTGAAATATTCGAAGTTCTTGAAATATTTGGAAGTATGGAAATATTTGGAAGTACCTGGAAATAATTTGGAAGTACTTGGAAATATTTATGAAGTACTTGGGAAATGTTTGAAAGTAGTTGGGAATATTTGGAAGTAGTTGGAAATATTTGAAGTACTTGGAAATATTTGGAAGTACTTGGAAATATTTTGAATTTTTTGAAATATTTGGAACTACTTGGAAATATTTGGAATACTTGGAAATATTTGGAAGTACTTGGAAATATTTGGATGTACAAGTGGAAGTAGGTGTACAGCATATTAGGTCGCGGTTCACCCCACGGGTGGAGATGATCCCATTTTCGGCGTGAAACAAACTTGTGCAATTGTATAATGTAAACTACATACACATTAAAAATACTAATATTAGAGGGTCAGGTTGGTTGAGTGGGTAAAGTACATGCCTTCTAATCAAGCTACCACTATAAAACGACTTTTAATCTGATCCCTACATAATTGAGAAAAAATTAATCAATATATAGTATCGTAAAATGACTAATGGTTAAACCTGAGAAAGCCAAAAAAAAAAAATACTAATATTATATTGGTGTTCACTTCGTAATTTGAACCAAAAATTGTTTCCCAAAGCATCCAAATTTCACCACAAAAATGTTTTAGAATTAAAACCTAAGGGAACAACATTCCAGCACCCATGTATGAAGATTTACTACATCGTATTAATAATAATTCATAATAATAATATGCATAATTATCTATGTACTTTTATCAGGGTGAGTGTGTACTGGATGTTTTAAATTAGAATGAAGGAGGTAATTAAAAATCTTGCTTCTTTCCAGTAATGTTATTTTAATTAAGTGAGTGAGCTAATGAAGTGGACTAGAGTCAGCATTGCCAATTTAGCTGATTTTCCGCTAAATCTGCATTTTTTAAACTGAAAATAGCTATAAAAAATCACATCTAGCGTTTTTTTATCTGTATTATACATATCTATTTGAGGAAATAATTGACTTTTTGAACAAACAATTTCCATTGGATTTATTTAAACAAAAATCTTTTATGATCAATTCATTGTCATTATAAATGAGAAAAATATCAAAATTAACAAATGTTGCTGTTGGCACTCGATGATATCATTTCAATATTTCGCAATTAAGCCGTGTATTACCATAGACTCGGTCTACCGTAGATCAGGCCTGTCCAACCTGCGACCCAACAAATTTACAAATTTTATGAGATTGGGACTAAAACTAACAGCGATCTTACTAAAAAATAAAATAATTTTAATTTGTTATTAATTTATGAGTATGGACCGGATTCGTATGCAATTGCATATTTTGTTTGCCGCCACTTACGACCCAGGGATCAATTATCTATCCGAATCATGCATCTAAAATACTGTGGGTTAAATTTTATACTGCATATTTGAGTAATATTGCATAAAACTGCATAAAATTGCATATCTGAAGGATTTTTTGAGCAAAATAGAGATTTTTTAAAAGTAAATTTTCGGAGAATGAAAAAAATGATGAAATAAAATAGGGGGACATTATTTTTTTTTTAAAAAGCGTCTGGTAACTATAGCCGATTTTAGCCATTGAGTGTTCGTGTGTGTGTAAATTAGTTTAGGAATCAGAGTCGGACAAATATTTGCATTATTTTATTAGTTTATTATTTGTACGTCAATATGAAAAGCTTGTTAATATAAAAATAAATAAATAAAAGTACTACAATAAACAATCGTGTCTGTTAAACAAAACTACTCTCCCCCTCCGTATTTTTTTTCGTTCACATTTTTTGAAACATTATTATATTTATTATCTTGATTTATGACGATGTTCAAGCGGGAGGCCCGGGTTCGAGCCTTGCTAGCTAATAAAATTTCGAACGGCTAAATTTCGGCTCCTCACTAACACTACTAACACTTTACTGATGTGCTGTCTAAATAGGCTGTGTTCCTGGTGACAATAAATAAATAAATAATATATATGTAGGATCCAGCCAAGCCAACTTGGTCCGAACTAGTTACGATTACCCCTCCGACACGAACAGTTCTATCAGTTATATCAGCAGTGTGTGTAAAGAGTCATTTATAAGTTTATCAGTGTTAAAATCCCAAGTTCAAGTTGACAGTTTATTTCTACTCAAGATACGATACATGAACATCTCCAGTTTCATATTACATTTATAAAGCATTTGTTATTATTGTTATTATTGAAAAGCATCTAATAAACCATTATTATTGAAAATACTTGAGTCTTTCTTCACCTGGTTTAAGCCACCTAGAATAATCCCTACATATATACTATATATTCTTAATGAGAATTTTGTGCAATTTTTTAACCAATAAAAGTACATATTTGACCCATGGTTTTATTTCTTTCATAGCACTTGTTCTATTATATAGTTTTTTTGTCTCCCATTTTAATTTTTTAGTGCATAAAAAAATTATTTTGCCAACTTTTACTGCATATATTTGCATATTTCAACCTATTCTGCATATTAGTTGCATATTTCAGCAATTTTAACTACATATTTTGGCAGTTTTTTAGCAATATTGCAATCGAACGAAGTACA
>JALMQS010000120.1:5752556-5814662 GCA_024734495.1 Forficula auricularia | reverse complement strand
CTCACCCGGTATATATACAAGATTTGCTCGTTTAATATAATAAGATAAGATAGAAGGAGATTTCTCTCGAAACCTTTTAATATTTAATAAACGTTTTATGATTGTTTTTAATAAAGAACTCGATTCATTTATTACTTTTTATAGTTATTAATTATGCTGAAATTATAGAGAAACGGAGTACAAAAAGTTAGGCTAATTAAAAGTAATTTTTAGAAGGTTTCTATGTATAATAATAATATTACCATGATTGCAACTTTTCGATTATCATACATTCGGGTATTGTCATTTGTATTAGCAACTAACACCGAATATCCCAAGCTGATTGCTTTCTTTATAAATGGAAGTTGAGTTCCTGCATCCAAACTATGATTGATCATTAATCTGTATAAAATATAAGATAGATAGTTATTAGAATCATAATTAAAATCAAACTTAATATAAATTCAAATAATATAAGAAAAATTTAGATTTTCAAGTCATAATTAGCAGATTTTAAAATTAAAATGAGCAACAACTAAAATCTAAAGAAGTCTCTTTAAAATTTTTATATTTATAATTATTCAATAGAAATTAAAAATGATAATAATTTGAATTAATCTCACAATCACTAGTTTGAATAATATAATAAGTCTCATTCACTTTTTGATCTAATTATATTTATTCAAAAATGTGATAAATAATATATAGTATAAATGTTTTTTTATACGTTTTTATCAAAATATTAAAAGTGTAGCCTGAGCTTTTTGTTGTCCGGGACAGTCCCTGAATTTACCCCCCCCCCCCCCGTCATTTATAAAAATTACAACTGTTGGTTTAGAAAATATCAGGTCCAGTTAAAGATATAAAAGAAATATTTATCAATTGACTTGGTAATAATTGGAGCCTCTATTCTGCTAAACAAAATAAAAGGTATGTAAGTAGTTTTTATCCCTTCCAGCATTACTAGAACGAAAGGCTTTTTGTAATTGTTAGCTCTAGAATAGTTGATAAATTTACTCTTATAATTAAAAAAGTGTTTAAATTTTTTTTAATGCCAAATATTCCGCCCCGGATTCTGATCCCTAGCTACCCCACTGCCACACTTTCACTATTTTGACTTCTAACCCTAGAGTTGTAATGTTTGTAGAATCAATTTTTTTTAGGTAGGGAATATGCGTGTAGTTGAGAATACCTAATCCAAATTCAATGTTTTTTGGGATTTTTGGACGAAATATTCAGATATCTCAAAAATTGATACACCATTTTTAGCCAACAAAATGTGTTAATAAAACTCCGAGCAAGATGCGAGTTGGGTTTCACAAAAAAAGAAATAAAACAAAATTGAGTTTTGAATTTGATATATTTCGGGGTGAGTTTTCTTTGACTCCTGATAGATGGGCTCACCCCCGAAATATATCGAATTCAAAACTCAATTTTGTTTTATTTCTTTTTATTGAAACCTACCTCGCATCTTGCTCAAGTTTTATTATTATATTAAATGTTTCACCTAGAACCAAACAACCTTAACTCCTTAAAAGTTAACAAAATGTGTGTTGGCCAAGTAATCAAGAAAGATAAAAAAAGTAAAAAAATATTCTATGAGAGTATTCATTTACTATGAGTTAAGATTTTATAAAATATTTATTTACTTTTATCTTTTATTAAAAGATGTTTCACCTTACGACCCCAATCCCTATTAATTAGTAATTACAGAAAGCACGAAATTGTATTCTTATTTTAAAAACCGAGATGCTTATGGCCCAGCTTGGGTCTTTTTAATTCAATAAATAAGTCTGATCATTTTTCAAGTCATTTTAATTTTTCGAAAAATGAAAATGAATTGAAGCGTTAATTAAATGCTCACCTTCTTGCCCATTGGCCAGCCCTCACAACTCCACTCCCATGGACAAGTACTAATAATTTAGACGAATTCAAAAAAAAATCTTTGGAGACGTAAATATGGCTAGTTCGAAATATTGGTCCATTCCGTGGCAGAGGCATTTTCAGCATTTTTAAATCTTCCTCTAGGACCTTGTAAATATATTCTGTCAAGATATCCCCAAGAGCGTCATATCTTTTTTGATTCTCTGAATGTTCCCTGTAGTGATTAAATTCGTATGGCTTGTCAGTAATTTCGCCATTTTTCGGATCAATTTGTCTTAATTGACCTTCTGTAAATAAAAATAAAAATTCATGATTATAATTAGAAAACAATCATGGAATAAATCAAGCATACCACAATTGATTTGATATCCAAATCCCTTTAATGTTTTTGGAAATCGGGAGGAAATTTCAATGGTATCATCGGAAGGTACAAACATCTGGAATAAAAAGAATAATTTTTAATTTTTATTTCATTTTACATAATTAACGAGAAGATCTCGTCTACGAGAAAAATACAAAGATACACCAAATGGAAGATGAAAATAGAAAAGAAGTTGAAGAAACATTTCCATTAAACATATAAGAATCCAATTAGAGATAACGTAAACAAGTGACTGGGTATTTATTTATTAATTGTATGGCAATGCATAATATAATAATACATCATTCAATATATCAAAAAAAAAAATAATCAATAGAAAATAAAAAAAATACTAAAAGACAAACATTTTTGAATAAGAATACAATCATAATTTTAATAAGTGATTTATCAATATATTATTGTATTCTTAATGATGTGTTTTGCATGTGATTAAATTATTTAAAACAGGAAAAAGTTGCAAGCGAAGAAAAAATTAATATTACAAAAACAACCAGAAATTTATTACTTTGAATTAATTAAATAATAAATTACAATATAACAAAATAGTTAAAAGGGATAATTAGTCGGTTTCACAAAATAAATAAATAAAAATATTAGAAGTACCATTCTTCTTCTTCGAGTGCCATACCCGAAACGGGTGTCGGCCCCTCTCCACATATACCTGTGCTGAGTGTGTTTAGTTGTTTTACACAGATATATGGGACCTACTTTTTAACGCCGGTTCCGAACGGCTAATTTGGAGAGGTCACTTGGCAATTATACTCTTGGTAGGTTGCCATTACTTTCCAAGAGGAGGCGACTGCAAATATCTATCTGCCGAGACTCGGTCTCGAACCAGCGATCTCCGAGTCAGCGACCCAATACTCTAGCCACTGACCCAGAGTCGCCTCTAAAAGTACCATTATAATGAAAATAAAAATTTCCAAATAAAAGATTAAGGTAGTTGTTTCGCGACAATACTTGCAACAAGTAAATGCTAGTGTATATAGGACAAAGAGGATTCATAGTTCATAAGCCCAAAACTTTTTGCTGTTTATGTACCAATTCTACCAATCCCATGCTCGTTTGACAAATTTGGCATCATTGTAAGAGATTGAACACTTTTATATCAAAATGACAGATAAAATACATTTTAAAGGTCGATTTATTTCTATAAAAATAGTTTTGTTATTTTTTAACAAATGTAATCAACGACCACGTTACACCTTATGAAAATTATATGAGCGTTTTTAGTGCAATCTTTCATTATTTATTCCTTATTATCTCAGAAACTGTGTTGCAACTATGAATCAAAATGGTCTTAAAATATGTATTGGTTATTGCTTAATGTTGGTTTAGTTTTTTATAAAAATGGTAAGAAGGGAAGGTAGTTGTTCCGCCAAATGCGTTTTCTTAGGATTTTTTTTTTTGAAATTTAGACAGATTATTATTTAAATAGGTACTTCTGCATCGATTGGTGGCAAAACGAAATTTATGAACAATACAATTCCGGAGATATTAAATTTCAAAAATCGAGTTTTTCAGGCTCTTTAACACTAAACGGGATATCGGAAAATTTACGTACATATTTAATTATAATTAAGAAACCCTTCTTACCATTTTTATAAAATACCAAACCAACATTAAACAATAACCAATACATATTTTAAGACAATTTTGATTCATAGTTTCAACACAGTTTCTGAGATAATAAGGAATTAATAATGAAAAATTTAGACTAAAAACAATTTGGCAACAGCGCATTTATTTAACCAGCGAAAGATGCATGCGCTAGATTTTTTCAAAATTATAATTTTCATACGGTGTAACGTAGGCTTTGATTACATTTGTTAAAAAATAACAAAACGATTTTTATAGAAATTTAAAATTTATTTTATCTGTCATTTTGATATAAAAATATTCAATCTCTTACAATGGTGCCAAATTTGTCAAACGAGCACGGGATTGGCTAGAATTGGTACATAAACAGCAACAAGTTTTGGGCTTATGAATTATGAACCCTTATTGTCTGTTCTATATACTCTAGCATTAACTTTTTGCTAGTATTGTCGCAGATCAACTACCTTAATGGAATGTCATTTTCAACATTCTAAAAATCGATGTTTCGTAGGATGTTTCCCCCTTCTTCAAGGTTTAAAAGGGTCAATTAACCAAGCGTACAACCGCTAACTTCTTGCCGCCTATATCAGAGTATTTTTTTTAGTGTTATATCTTCTATAACATCGAATAAAATTCTGTTGATGTAATGGCAGGATATTTAGCTGCTAAGGCTTTTATTTTTGTTATTGAATTTATTAAAGAATAATTTTTTATTTAAATCAGACTGATTATAAGTATTTATTGATCTCACAACAATTAACACAAAATAATTATAATGTTTCGATATCCTGGAATCGTTTTTAAGTGTGAGTAGCCAGCCCGATTTGGGCTAGACTGACTTGACCACGTCAGTGTCCAGAAGGAAACATCGTAGTTATACTGTTATTTGAAGGAGGGAAGATCCTAAAAAATGTCTGTTCTGAAAAGGATAAAAATGCCATTCCAATAAAAAATTTCATTTAAAAATTGTTCTTTTTATTAACCTGAGCAGGCTTTTCATTAAATTCCATTAAATAAAGTTGTTTTTGAAAAGCCCAATATTTCCTACTATTCGTTCATCTTCAGGAGTAAAAGAACAAATGAGAACACTTAAGTGAAAAGTTTTTGTTTTGCCGAGAGTAGCAGAGTTGTTGATTCACAAAGAGAAACAAATAGGTTGTCCTCTGCTTGATGCAAATAAATATACACACATATATATCGAAATTATGTATCTGTATATAAATATATATATATATATATATATATATATATATATATATATATATATATATATATATATAATTTCGATTTATATGTCTGTATGTTTATTTGCATCAAGCAGAGGACAACCTATTTGTTTCTCTTTGTAAATGTGAACACATTTTATTTTAAGCGACCAACCAAATATTCCTTAAATCCAAATTGTTATGTTTGACCTAGAATCGAGATCGCATTCCATAAACAGCATACAATAAAACAAACTAGAAATCGACTAGAAAGAAAACAAAAGTTTTTTTAACTATTAATCAATAATCAAAGGAAAAAGAGATTTAAAGAAATTAGAGACACGGTATAGAAAAAAGGATTAGCTACTCGAATTCTATAGAGAGGGACTGAGAAAAAAATAAATTAATCCAGCAGTACTAAAAAATAAAAGTTCCAAACAATCAAGTAAATTGTCCAATATTTCATACAGAAAAAGAAGGTCAAAATATTAAAAGAAATTTTATTTAAATCACACATAGACAATTTTAAAATTATTTATTGATAAAACAATAAATAATAAAATAAAGAATTATAATTGAAAAGTTAACTGGATGAACATGTTAGTTACATTTTTTTATAAAAATAGAGATTTTTCGCTGGAAGAACATGTTAAGGACTCTTTTGCTCATATGTTGCCCTTTGGTTTCGATTTACTTTTAACAGAGGCTGTTTTAAGAACCTGAAGATTTTATGTACATGGATATAACATAGAATAGACAAAATTTGAGACGATTTTCTCAAGTTTTAGTTAATTGTAAATTAACAATGTTCATAATTAATAAGGAATGTGATGTTGGTGTGAAACATCTTTAATAAAGATAAAAGTAAAAAAATATTATATGCAATATTCATTTACTATGAGTTAAGATTTTTAGGTCACTTGGTTCACATTAAAATTAAAAAAATAAAAGATGTAAATTTTTTCAATTTATATATTTCGAGCTGTAAGCTCATCTTCAGGAAAGTACAGAATTATAACGTTATAAAAGTTCAAAAACTCATAGTAAATGAACATTGCATATAATATTTATTTACTTTTATCTTTATTAACAATGTTCATTCACTAAGCACTTCAATTATGAAAGAATAAAATTATTTATTGTATTATTCCTGGTTTTATCAATAAATATATTTTAAAATTTACTATGTGTGATTTAAGTAAAATTGCTTTTAATCAATTTATCCACAAAAATCAAAGCTCCAATAGTTGATATCAATATTACAACTTTTTGATAAAAATTATATTATGCAGTATTAAATTTATTCATTAGCAAACATATGCCTATAATAAAATTAGACGTCATTTCGATGATTTCGCGGTAGGAGATAGGGGAGGCCATCATGGGTTATTTCTGTAGTTTATACAAAATTTTAGAAATTTGCTCAAAAAGCGTGATCAAAACAGCCACACCGTTTTTGCGAAATACAAATCATTATAGGAGATAGCGTCCTAAGACTGGTTTTGCGCAGCTACCGGCCTCTAGAAAATATATTTTATTATCTATGAATTTTGTATAGCAGTTAATTTTAAGAGCTTATTAGGCAGTAAATCAGAAACGAAAGACAGTAATCATAGATGAAATGATCGATATTTTATTATAGTAGTTATGTTGGTTACTTTGTTATTAAATATTTTTAATAGTGCATGTGTATTTTATCAAAAAGTTCTAATAAATTATTCAATTTCCAAACTTTTGTTCAAGATATACACCGATACCTCGTTTTACATGGTAGATACGTTCCACGAAAAATCGTGCAAATCGAAACCGTATAAAACGAGGAAGGTTCAATAATATTCGTACTAAAATAATAATAGTTATTCAAAAAAATTCAAAAGGTATAATCATGTTTGTGATACGAGTGTTTTTAATGTACCTGAAACAAACAATGTGAAACAATCAATATAAAATATAGAATTTTTTTTATTTATAAAATGGGATACAAGCGAAACTGAGTAAATCGAGTGCCATAGGTGTGTGTATTATATATCAATAAGGTCGATATATATTCCAAGACTGGTTTATTCAAGCGAACGATTATTTGAGTCTAAAGTTTTCTTTTGTACATTTCGAATATGTGTGGGTTCGTTAGCGACTTATAAAAGAAAGAAAAAAAAAGAATAATACGAGAAGACGAAAAAGGGATTGGCTAAAATGCCTACAGAGTAAGAGAATCGATGAAGAGTGGAAATGATGGATAGAGTGTGAAAGCAATGCGAAAAAAGCAAGAAAATAAACTATAAATGCAAATGAGTGTAAATATTTTGTAAATACTAAATAATTATATATATATATATGAAGATATATCCCTATATATTAGTATATGTATATGAAGATATATCCCTAAACCCGAGAAGAAAAGGTCAGGAATCAAATAAAAATTAAGTGGGAGATAAATTTAACCTAATTTATCGCACGGAGAATTTACCACTGCTCGAAGCCCCTAAAAAAACATAGTAAATTGGATTGTATCTAACTTTCTGAGATTTGGCTTGTGATCCCGGCTTCTTTCCTTCTACTCTGTTCTTTTCACGATGGAGGGGGCCATCCCGTACAGGCCTTTAGGGGATGCACCTTCTGGTGTATCTCCTTCTCACATCAATATAATAAAAAAAGAAAGAAAATAATTGCTTTAGAATGTGAAATTTGAATTTTCAGGTTGAGGCTTTGATGTGGAAAGTTTTGATGTCTCATAAATTTTTTCATGTCTAGTGAAATTAAAAAATAAACTATATTTAAACACCTCCTAATTAATAAGAAAGAAGGAGACAATAAAAGAGTGTGTCTTCTGCTGGAATTATAAATTTTATTTATTTATAACGAGACTCAGAGCCTCGAAGGGCTTTGCCCTCTTCATCAGTCTATTACAATGTATTCACTAGGAATTAATTATAGAATGAAAGTTTTACATTTTTTCATGTGTAACCTTAGCACATGAAAAATGTAAAACTTTCATTCATAAATTAATTCCTGTGAATACATTGTAATAGACTGATGAAGAGGCAAAGCCCTCGAAACTATAGTCTCGTTATAAATAAATAAAATTTATAATTCCAGCAGAAGACACACTCTTTTATTGTCTCCTTCAATATATAAAAATTCTGCTACTCGCGGCAAAAAAAAACTTTCAATTTAAAATAAGAAAGAAAGCTAGAAAATTCTTTTTCCCTAACTAGGTCTCGCTCTAAAGGCAATTATAAATTAAATTAGTTATTAAAGTTAAAATTTGATCCTTTTATCTATAAAATTTTTTCTTTATTTTTGAATTTTTTTGACAAATAATTATAATTTTATAATATATTCGAGACATTTCGGTTCCTACTTCAGGAGCCGTTTTCAAGTGATTCGAAACGGAGTGTACATAGGGTTATAAGGATATAGGTATTAAACGTACTACCCTTGTTTATCTGCGTAATCCTTATAAATCTATCACTTTTCCTAAAATAGCTACAGCTGCTATGGACTTGAAACTAGTTGCTTTATTCTAAATTTGACCGCAAGTTTCAG
This sequence comes from Forficula auricularia, assembly GCA_024734495.1. Classification (NCBI taxonomy): domain Eukaryota; kingdom Metazoa; phylum Arthropoda; class Insecta; order Dermaptera; family Forficulidae; genus Forficula; species Forficula auricularia. Next base: position 5,806,067 of record JALMQS010000120.1, on the reverse strand, counting down.
GTTCATAGCAACAGTTAGATATCCAAATAATTATTAGAAAAAGTTATATATTTATAAAAATAATTCAATGATCAAAATTAGTATTCACTCACTATGGAACACCCGGTATCTAGCTAGATTTACTCAAGTCATTCATTGTTGACTTGAAATAGACAGGGTGAAAGTCTAGGCCAAAGTCATTCACTCATTGACAGACACAAACAGATCGATTGCAATTCGATTACGTTGATAAACAATATTGTTTACCAAAAGTGCATTCACCTCTAACTATTCAGAAATAATTAACTTTGTTTGCAATCGAAAAGTGGAAGCCGAAGACTGTAGTTCGTTGTTCACTATCAACTTGAGTGAGAATAGCTACATTTATCATTATTTGAAGAATGTCAAAAGTAAAGGTCGAAACCTCAATCCATAATATTTGAATTGATTCTATTCATGGCGTTTTAATCCGAAAAAATCTCTCAGGTCTCTTCAACAAAAAAAGATTGTCTAATACAGTGGCTCCCAACCTTTTGTGGCCCATGTCCCCTTTCTGGAGGTTGACTAACACCTATCGCCCCCTTTTCATTTTAAGTCTATGCATAATTTTAATTTGAAGTAAAGTGTAAATAATAAAGCATTATTTATTATTACCGTATATAAAAACAACCAAAGCAGTTTTATCCGGTCACAATTAAAATAGAACATTTTTTAGAGATTTTTTTTAAAAACAAAGAAGTGAAATAATTAACTAAGATCATTGACGTATATTTAAAAAACAGGAGTACATGTTTTCATTTTGAAATTGGAATCTGGAAAAATTAAGAAAGTTGACAGTTAAAATTTGAAAACTTTGTTATTGTTTTATTTTACCCGGCAACTTCTACTGTACAGTACTATTTTAATTTCCCCCCTTTTGAATACTCATCGCCCCCAAATCCCCCCCCTGATAACCCAAATGGCCCATTTGAGGTCGATCACTCCCAGGTTGGGAACCACTGGTCTAATACTGCATTCGACTCACTTTATAAATAAACGAATAAAGATAAATTTGTTAATTTTTTAAGACTAAATCAAAGAGGGAGTCCTCTACTTGAAGCCAATTATATATATATTTCTTGAGCATAAAGACTCAATTGAATTAATATCCGTTTGTAAGTATCGTTCATTCATTTTATAAAGTAATGATATTCTTTCAATTGGATCTTAATGCTTAAAAGATACAACAAATATAATATTTATAGAAAACAACAAGATGAAGACCAAAGATTTAAAACTATAGATTCTACCGGCAATGCCATCAGTAGATTTGTGGAATAAGGTCCAGAAATTTTAAGTTGATGAAACGAATGAATCTTTGTAGAACACGTTTAATTTACTAAAGACATGAATATTATAATAGTACTAAATAGAAAGAAGAATAAAAGTTTAGAGAGAGTTTAATGGTTTCAAATTAAGTCATTTCATTAGTGTTTTTATCATGAAAATCGAATAAATATCACACTAGTTATGATTGTATTGAAATGAGTATCGAAAGTTATACCATTTCAAGAAAACTCCCAGATCATTAATAAAGGATAAAGTACTCAACTATAATGGAACAAGTTTACTTGTGAAACACCACTATAACCCTTTAAAAACTCCTCTGTTTAATATGTTTCACTATAAACCAACACCGCTTTCCCTAAATGTTATAATGGAATTCTAACATTTTTTAGATTTTAAGTCATATTGAAATCAAGAAAGTAAATTATGATTATGAGTTAGTAAGAGTTGAGAAACTATAAAGTGTTTTAAATATGATTCAAGAATTTGTGAATCTGAAAGTTAAAACAAAAAGGAGACGATGAACGAGATTACCAAGTAAAAAAAAGTAATTATTATGAGTAATAAGAGATTGGTGTGAATCTAATTTATAATAGTGAAGAATTCCATGAAAAAGCAGCCAGATGAAGAGAAAGAAAACTTCTTTTTTTCTTAAATACCAACGTTTTTGCCTGATCCGGCCATCTTCAAGGTGTATATTCAATCAGAACCACTGTAAACAAAACATTTGTTGGTTTGAGACAAATTTACAAAAAAATTAAAAATTATAAGATGTATTAATCATTGTCATGCAAACAAGTCCTACGATACAAATAATATTTAAAGAATGTTTTATTTATGTTGTGAGTGGGAGCCTTCTTCTCTAAAATAAATTTTATTTTGAATGGTTCTTTAGAATAATCAAATTATATAGCAATAAGTTTTCATTCAAAGAAGGTGATTCAATTGAGGCGGTGAGGAAATGGTTATTCTTTAAAAATGCCTCCTTCCTTTAATATGATTCAATTGTGTTGTGAATATTGTGGTAATCTTTAAAAATAAGGATATGAATTAATGAATTGCGTGTTGCATCCACGATTTGAATCACACTTTTTAAACAAAAGCCTATAGTCTCTTGGCTAAGGGCAGAATATTATTTTACTTGAGAATAAGGATACAACTCACCACAAGAATGAATCTTATTCTTTAAAATAAGGACATTACTCAGAAGACAATTCAACCATATTTTTAAAAGAATATGCATACCATTGACCAAATGAGAAATTCTTTAAGAATAAGAATAACACTCACAACATAAATTCAACTTGACTGCCTTGTCCTGGAACCTTTTGTGATTAGTACCATATGTTCAACCCTTAAGGGGCAGTGAAAGTGCGTGTCATCTAATTGGCCATCCAGCCGGGCCCAAGTTGAATTCTAAGGTTTTATCCTTTGTCAACGTTTACAAGACTTTACCAACCGACATACAACCGGCCCTATGGAGAAGTAGTATGTTAGTTGGTAAACTTTAAACGTTGACAAAGGGTAAAACCTTAAAATTCACCCTTGAGCCTGGGGATGGCCAACTCAGATGACAGGTACTTCATCTAATTGGCTATCCCACTGGGCACAAGGTGAATTTTAAGGTTTTACCCTTTGTCAACTTTTACAAAGACTTTACCAACCGACATACAACTGTCCCTTAAGGAGCTAGAGTAATCAACTGAATAAAGAGAAAACAAAAGTCAATATTCAAAGTAATAGGAGAGTATTGCAAATGAGGACACACTATCCACAAAGAAAACCCAGAAAACTACAGCGGACACAGATGAGAAGAAATATTTAGTTTAGTTTCGCCATATAATGCGGCAAAATTTATAAGGTTCTCGTTATCTAGAAATAGAAATGTTAATGTAGATATAACAGGAGTCGGCCAACGATAAGGCTAGTTTGAATTCATTAGAAGAATTGGTGAATCTGAAGGTTCAAAGAAATAAGACATGGGCAAGATAGCCAAGTAAAGAAGTTGATTACTATGTTCAAGCCTATACTCTGAAGGAATCAATTGAATAAAGAGATGAAATACATCATTCAAAAAAATAATAGAGAGAATATGTAGAGTTATTTAAGCCTCAGAAATTAAAAAAGAAAATTATGTCGCTTCAAAATTGATTTTTCAAGAAGATATTGTCGAAATAAATATAGAAGAATTAAACAGATGGTGATATATTATCCAGATTGAACACCCAGAAAACTGGACTTTACAGATTTTAGCAGAATCGTCTAGTTTGGTTCGGTCATGTAAGGAAATGGCAAAAAATATCATCCCTAGATTGCTGCTCTTCAGAGAAAGAGAGTGAAGAATCTGCTTTCAAACTATGTCAAAGTATTTATATATTCCCAATCGATCAAATGTTTTCAATATAACGTATATATTTGCAGGAAATTTTCTCTGGAGAGAGACGGACTGGTAGAACTTTTAATTGAAAGTAAAGGAAGGCAGCCCAGGGGTAGGGAGGAGAGAAAAAATTAACACATATCCAGATAAGGTGTAATTTGTTGGATTCTTTCCTCCTTTCCCTTTCAAACCGACGTTTCGGAGGATTCTTCCCTCCTTCTTTAGTGTTTCAAGGGGCTAATGAAGGAAACAAATAAAATGCTTCCTTCCTCTCTCCACAGCAGTGTTTAAAACTTTATTCTTCCTTAGCAGAAGCATTAAAATAGAAAAAAATTGTTTTTTATTTGTTTCCTTCATTGACCCCTTGAAACACTGAAGGAGGGAAGAATCCTCCGAAACGTCGGTTTAAAGGGAAAGGGGAAAGAATCCAACAAATTACACCTTATATGGATATGTGTTAATTTTTTCTTTCCTCACTACCCCTGGGCTGCCTTCCATTACTTTCAAGTATGTATATGTGCCCATAATTATGAAAGTGGTCTAAGTCATTGATTGTTAGTTTCGAGATATTTAAAGTTTTATAAAATAAACAAGATTCGAATTCTGTATAATGAGACAACTAGAAATCCACTTAACGGTTCAATTTTATGCGATTTTTCAAAACCGACATCTTATTACTGTACTTTTTAAATGGATGGAACATAAAATATGAAAAAACTAATTTTTTAATTTTTTGACTTAGTCCACTTTCATAATTATGGGCACACATATATATATATATATATGTAATTTATTTGTTGGGGATTATAATTGGAAGGTTTGATCTTCATCATCAGTTTTTTTTAATTAAAAATATTCTATCTGTTGTTTCTCATGGGTTCATCTAAGTAAATTATTTTTGTTCCATTATTTACCTACATTCAATAGGGTATTTGAACCCATGAGAAATAACAGAATATATATTTTAGGTATAGACTATAGATAGAAATAAATATTTTTCTACCATGGATAGTCCAAAACATCTGCTGAGGTCTATAGAAATAGAATACACCGAGATTTTGTCCAGAATTTAATTTCTATCTATACCTAAAGAAATTAATTTTCTCATTAATATATCAAAGAATAATTAACACATTAACGAGAATTGTTTTTGATCGCGCTTTTTAAACAAGATATATATCGCGAGAACTACTGCTGGTTGAAGCTATTGGAGTCTGCTGAGTCTTAAGTCTGGACCAAGAGAGAATGAAAAAGATGTGATCCATTTGGCTATAATTCACCATCATTTCGCGATTGGCCCGCATGACATTTTTTTTATCAAACACTGATATGGATCACCAAATGAATTTGAAATCTGAGATGTTATATATTCATTCTCCCAGTCCAGAGTGCCCGATCTGTTAACACGTGTGTTAGGTGTTTGCCATTAATTAATCATAAGTTTCCTGTATTTGATTCGAATCAAATACAGGAAACTTATGATTTATACCTAAAGAATATGAAAAACTTTAACATATCTCCTTCTTCACATCAAACAGATAGAATTTTTATAATTAAAAAGACTGATGATAAAGGTCAGAACTATATTCTCCAACAAATAAATTACATATGGTATGTCTATTTATATTTAGGTACATATATTATGTTAATTTGACTTAAGGCCTCATTCATTTTTCCTTAAGAATCAAAACTCTCAGTAAACTAAAACCAAATTATTTTTATATTAATATAGAGATTAATTGCTGAATAGATTTTGGTGAAATTTGCTCATGGAAAGAAAGTTGAGATTTGACATTTTTGTCAAGTCTTAAGGAAGGAGAATATTCGAAAGAGATTGGAAAAGTTTTTATTTTGCCGAGAGAAGCAGAGTTGTTGATTTATAAAGAGAAACAGAGGTTGTCCTCTGCTTGATGCAAATAAACATTCACACATTTATATCAAATATATATAAATAAATAAATAAATAATCTATATATACATATATATAAATGCAGTAGTCTAGTGATATATATATCTTGTTTAAAAACGCGGTCAAAAACAACTCTCTTTGATATATTAATTTTTCTTTTAAATATTTATAAGAAAATTATTTAAATTCATTATTTCTTACACAGAAATATATAAATTCAGATATTATTATTACTTAATATCTGACAAAAAATACCTGCATTCGATTCGCGATAGAATCAAATGTAGGAAACTCATGATTAATATTTAAATGTATAAATAATATATATTAGATATATATGAGTAATTAAATGAAAGGGTTATTTTTCAGCAGTTTTTTTAAATTTTAAATGGTGTTTTATTTATTTATTCAAATATTTTTGTGCAATATTCTTCTTCTAGGGACCTGCTTTTTGTGCAAATACAATAATAGATTTTTAGGTATGGTTCGATATTAAATTAAGTTCAAGAACTTTTTTTAAATATATTCCATGTTGTGATGTTTGTTTTAAATTACCTCAGCCAAAAAAAAATCCCAGTACTTGTTCAGTTTTCACAAAAATTAGACCACAGGGTCACAGAGACATTTCAATTTGTTCTTCTTAATTCTGCCCTTAAAACAATAACAATTTTTTTCCTTTATATAAATTTCTTTTTGATGCTTTAAAGAGCAAGTCACTCAATACACTGATGGAATAAATCTTTTATTTTAAAATTAAAGGAGGTTTTATAAACGGCTAAGGTAATTTAAAAAAAAAACATCACAACATGGAATATATTTAAAAAAGTTCTTGAACTTAATTTAATATCGAACAATACCCAAAAATCTATTATTGTATTTACACAAAAAACAGGTCCATTGAAGAAGGAATATTGCACAAAATTTCCGAAATATTTGGATAAATAAATAAAAAAAACACCATTTAAAATTAAAAAAACTGCTGCAAAATAAGCCTTTCATTTAATTACTTATAAGAATCCTCAGCACCACCGTGAATTTTCATTTATATGTTTATTTGCATCAAGCAGAGGACAACCTCTTTGTTTTTCTTCATTCCAAAGATTTCCTATCCAGAATGAACAGCCGGAAAACTAGATTGGACCCAGGGGAGCAGGGTTGTTTTTGCTACGGAACTTGACTAGATGAAGAGAGTTGGTTCAAATGATTCCATTCCTAGATCTCTGCACATGACAGAAGGGAAGAAAGAATCCAAGTTGGAATTCTGACAGAAGAGTTGGCCAGGAATATATTATGGCGTAGGCGGAGCGGGAAAACAAAGCAGATGAGAACCTCGCAATTTAGAACATACAATTAGTTTAAAGATGAGGCGATTTTCTAGAGTTTTAAGCGTTAATTGAATGTTAATATGATAGAAAATAGTTGAAATGTAGATTAAATGTAAATGTCAAAATATAAAAGAGCGTATAACCTTGTTGGAAAATTGACAACTTGGAAAAGTTTTTCTAGAACAAAAAAAACTTTTTCAACTGGATTCTTGTTTTCGATCAACTTAGATATTGAAATATTAGGAATGAAATGAAGTAATAATATAAGCAAATATTATTGTATTTATATAAAAATGTCAAAAAGATGTTTGATAAGAAGTAAGTTAAATAAATGCGCCATATTTAAAAATAAGTCAAGGGATGGATTAAAAAGAGAGAGAAGATCAATGGAAAATGCCAATTGGCAATCGAGAATGAACGCTGGCTTGCACACGTTGCTTACACACGTACATCAGATTCAAATTGGATATTCCAAAGAATAAAAAACAAACAGATTATTATATTCATTTAATAATTCGATTCGAATTTGGTTAAAACTTGAGTTAAGCTTGATAGCGTAGACATTTATAGAAATTTATGAATAAATGAACTATAGAGGTCAATAGTAGCAATAATTTATTAATTCATTTTAATCGTGTCTTCTGTGTGTTTTAAATTTAACTAAATGAATAATCAAACATAAATAAATTTTATTTATTTGTCGACGTTTTAATAATTTATTCTTATTATCTTCAGCAGAGTTGTAGCAATAGCAATGTTTTGGGCGCTCTGGAAAAAGCGCTCTTTTTTCAATTTTTTTTTTTTTTTTTTTTTTGAATAACAGAATCACGGATGTAAGAATTAAATTAGTTGTATTATATAAAAAAAAGTATTTACTCTAAAAGAAATGCAAAATATTTTCATTATAGAACAATTAAATAAAATTAAAAACGCCTTTTGCTAAGAGTAGCAAATTTATTTAATTTACAAGGAATATATAATATAAGTGCGTTTTTTACTTGATTCAGTTCCTCTGGCACAACTACGGGAACCCCCCCCCCCACCCCCACCCGAAGGACAAGAAAAAATAAAATTAAAAGTAAAAATTAACAAATGAAAAAATATTCGGTTTTTAATCAACATTTTGACTATAAATTAAGACAAAAAAATGAAAACATTTTCATAAAATGTCAAAAATAAAGTTTTGAGAATTTCGAAGTTTAATAATTTAAAAAGGAGACTTTGAAATATATAATATTAAAATTAAATTATTTAAGTTTAAAAATGTCAGAACATAATTTTTGACATTTTACATAAATTTATATATATATATTATGAGTATATTAATGAAAATGATGAGAGACGGAGTTAAAGCAAAAAGGTGCATCCCCTCAGGGGCCGGATAAAGGGAGATTGGAGCGATTGGGCCCAATCGGGCCCCGCATTTGAAAGGGCCCCGCGTTACCATCAAAATGAACAAAAATTTTTTCGAAATTTAAAGCAAATTGCTTTTGACGATAATGGATAAATTATGAATTATTCAAATAATTAAAAATATATTTATTTTAAGTTCGCATTGCTGGAAAATCGGTTTAAAATGTTCAAATTTTTATCGGATAATGATAGAGCAACGGCATTTCCAAACTTGTTTATTGCTCTCCGAATATTCTTAACAATTCCAGTAAGCGTTGCTTCTGGAGAGATCATTTTCCAGGCTAAAACTAATATAAAACTATCTGAGATCGACAATGAATCAGGATAGATTAAATAGTTTACCAATTATGTAAATTGAAAGTGAAGACGCAAAAGGAAATTAGATTTTCAAACAATTTTAGAAGAATTTAGAGAACAAAAACTTAGAAATATGTAAATTCATGTATTCATATTCGGTGATGTAAATTTGTATTCAATAAATGTTTTTGTATTTTGAACATTTTTATTTTTTTATTTATGTAGAAGTTTACCTATCTGATGATCCATGACATTTGATATATATATATATATACTGAATTTGAATTTTATTTATATATTTAATATAGAGAGAGGGCCACGCAAAAAAATCCAATCGGGCCCCGCTGCTATTCGATCCGGGCCTGCATCCCCTAAAGGCCTGGGTTGGCCCTCCATCGTGAAAAGAAGAAGAAGAAGGTTTTTTATGGGCTGGGTAGGGGTCGAAGATATCTGTGGATACGGGTCTTAAACAGCTGAAGGTTATAAGTCGCGGGGAAGACGGTGGCTGGGAGCAAGTTCCAGTCTCTGGGGGTCATAGGAATAAAAGATATATTGTGTGTGTGTGTGTGTGTGTGTGTGTGTGCTAGCCCCTTCCAGGGCAAAATCCTGGTTGCGCCACTGTGCAGTGGGGTAGGTATAGTTTTTATGGGGGGGGGGGGGGTGAGCAACTGATTTGTTTAGGTATCTTTTCCTCCTCGCCCCATTATATATTGAAACGCTTTTCTAATAAACATAATACAGACACACGGTAAGTATATAGTAATAAGATGTGGTTAAAAAAGAAAAACAAAAGGAATTTTTTATTATCACATGTATGGGGGGGGGGGCGTGTTTGAACACCTTGAAAACTTTGTAACTATATCCAAGGAAAATAAGGTCTCGAATTATAGGACACAATTTGAGTCACCGAGGATTGCTTAGGGATAAGACAGTAGCTAGTGGAGGGGGGGGGTCAAAATAATAATTATTAAATATACAAATTTTAACCCACTCAAATGTGTGAATTTTAGAGAAGTAAAAGAATTTTGGCATATGAGATAGAGTAGAGTGGAGGCGAATGGTTGTGTAAAACCAGTCTTAGGATTGTGATTCTATGATGACTCTATGATGATGCAATATTTAATTGCGGTAAATTTATTAATTGGTTGACCAATTTTCTAAGATAAAAATGAATTATGGAGAGATATCCACGTGTTTTTGTTTTAATGATAGTAGGTATTCTTGGGCGGATTAATTAATGGTCGATTTTCGTGCGTCACGAAAGTTATCGTCCGATAGGTAATCGATACGAAGTGGACATATTTGGACTGAAAAACCGAGCCGAACTGGATCTATCCAAACAGGAACACTTATTATTTTAAAGTTACTTAAATAAACAACCGTTTAGTCATCAGATTTCTTCAATTCACTTTGATTAGATAAAAATTAATCCGCAAGTTTTATTAGGAAGACCATTTTTTTTCTAATCTCGAACCGATGTTGCAAAACCGGGCTCGGCTAACTGCTCTATGAGTGGTAAACCTCGATCGACACTAAAAATAAGCAAATGAAATGAGCGATTATTCTATACCTTTACCTAAAAAGCTAATGAAAATAAATATTTTTGATTATTGCGCTGTTTTTTAGTTAATCCCCCGAATAATACTATCATTAAAAAAAAAACAGATCTATACATAGGTATTAATTTCTATTAGTTTATTTGTTTATCATAGCAAATAGATGGATCACTCTTCGATAGCTTTACACGAGACTTTACCTATTTATTTTATTAATTTGAGACTAAAGTTTCGAAGTCATTTCCGTCATCTTCAGTCTAAAATAAATATTCCCAAGGAAATAGAATGAATTCAAGTTTTGAATAGTTTAGTTTGGCTCTGAAGTTTTAGAAAATTTTCTAACAGCAAAGATATTAGTGATTTGTTCGAGGAGTAGGAGTAGATAAGAACTACCAAGGGTATAAAAACCTACTTGACATTCAGAAGCACGAAACAACTACGTCTGATTATATTTTTAAATGCACATAATAAACTATTGAGGAAAACAACTTTCAATTAATGAAATTGAAATGCATCAACATGAATGATGAGAAAAGATGATGTGATTAAATTAAAGGCCTGAATGGTCATTTGTATACGACTGAACAAAACCAGTGATTATACAATCCATCAATCATTAAATAGCTTTATGCAGAAGTACTTAAATATATCAGTGGCTTTTAAACCTGCCGTTAACTCATCGTCAATTCCGCGAGTTTGAAGTTGGAATGGGCCAAAAGACTTATTACCATATTATATTTCATTTTGGTGGCTTAAATGTGTAATGTAAAAGTTCTGCAATTCGTTAAACTCAGCCCGAAAATTGACAAAATGTTAAATGTAAAAAGAAATGCGCCTCCTCTTTTGGCGTAGAAAATAATGAGTGGGTATGGAAGTTAAAATTTTTAAAAATATAAGTAAGGCTTTAATTTACGGTTGTATAGTGCTGCGAGTAAATGTCTATTGATTGGGTGGAATTATTTTTCAAATTTCGTTTTTTTCTGCGGATAATGATATGAATAATATCACTATAAATAAATTGACACGTTCTGATGTGGCCATCCACTTGACTTTACCATACACTTCTGGTTGAGTTTGGTACAAAGGCCTAGATTTTAATTTTTTGACCCCCTTCCCTGGGCCCACTGATTATGTATACAAAATTTGGTTGAGTTTGCTCAAATGGCCTAGATTTTTATTTATTGACCCCACTCCCTAATTTTGGAGCCAGAAAAAAAATATGTTCGTTATTTTAGGTTCATTTTATAGTATATTTCATTTTTCTTGTTTTTACTTTACCATACAGGGTATGGTCAAGTATTGTAATGGTGAATGAAAAAAGTGGTTTTTTTCTTTCTCTTTTTTGAAATATCTCAAAAACGGCTGAAACTATTTTCATTAAAAAGATTGAGCGAAGCCATGGCATTTCCCTCTACAAAAAAGGTCTAATAAGTGAACATCAAAAAAATTATATTTTTCGAGATAATAATTGTTTTGTCAAAATGTCTGTTAGTCTGTCTGGTTGTCAGTGCGTTACCAAATCTTTGTGGACGACCTAGCTCAAAAACTAGTTTGAATATAGAAACCAAATATCACACGTAGTTTTGGTCCATTGAGATTAAGAGCTGATTAGATTTTGGTGCATATTGACCCAAAATTAAGGGGGAGGGGTTAAAAATTAAAAATCTACGCCATTTGAACAAACTCAACCAAATTTTGTATACATAATCAGTGGGACCCGAGAAGACTAAAAGTGCAAAAACTAACCGCCCAAAATGAGGGGGGGGGCACGGTGCAGGGTCAAAAAATTAAAATCTTGTCCATTTACCAAACTCAACCAAATTTTGTATACATAATGAGTGGGCCCCCAGGAGTCTAAAAATGCAAAAACTAACCCCCCTCCACTACATGATTAGAAATAATTTTATTAAACATTAAATATAAGTGAGGGGCCAGGTTGTATGGTAAAGTCAAGTGGATGGCCACATCAGAACACGTCAGCTTATTTAGACAAAAACGACGTTTTTTTGAAAGAAACAGAAAAATTTCGTTCTTAAAAAAAGTCATATACAACGAAACATTGACTTGTGACATGGAGGTTAATTTTAAAATGTTTCTAAAACGGCCTTTCATAGATGATTTTCGGGGTTTTTGACCATTTTCTCGAAAAGCACTGAATCGATTTCGTTCAAAATTGAATAAAATTATTAAATATTCATGTAGGGCCAAAAAATGAAAATATAGGTCTATGAACCAAATTCAACCAAATTTTGTATACATAATCAGTGGGCCCCCAGAAGTCTAAAAATTCAAACCCCCCCCTCCCCGCCTTACATGATTATAAATAATTTTTCTAAATATTAATTACTAGCTTTGGGGAGTCGGGTTAGCCGAGCCGGTTAACGCGCTGGCCTCGCTTCGGCATCGATCGATTATGAGGATATTGGAGCAGAAGGCCGGGGTTCATTCCTGGCTGGCAAATAAAAATTTCTACCGGCTAAAAACTCGGCTCCCTCACTAACCCTACTAACACTCTACTTATGTGCTGTCTAAATGGGCTTTGTTCCCGGTGACAATAAATAAAAAAATAAAAAATACTAGCTGCAAGGTCCGCCTTCGGCGGCCCTCTTACTAGCCAGAGGGCACGCCCCCTAGACCCCCAACTCATGAACCCCACCCTCACACCCCCACCCCGTACCACCCCCTACGCCACTGGACCGTCACCTGAACCCTCCACTCCACAAACCCTGCACCACCACCCCGCACCTCACATGCCACCACCCCCGTCTAGCCCCCTGGACCCCCCACTGCACCCCCCTACTCCGCCCTACTCCCTCATTCCACCCCGCACACCCCATGCCCTAACCCACTCCAACCCCGCACCATCACTCCACCCCCGCACCCTCTTTTTGCATTTCTAGCTCTTTAGAGGCCCACAGATTATGTATACAAAATTTGGTTGAGTTTGCTCCAAGGGCAAGAATTTATATATTTTTCACCCTCCCCCCCTTTTTGGGTGTTTTTTTGGAGGAATTTTTTTAAACAAAAGTTGTCAGCAATCACATCCCCTACAACTTTGCTCATTATAAAATTTGCCGTAGAGTTAATAGTTTAGGAGTTATTTGATAATTTTCATTCGTACGCTCCTCCAAACCCCCTTTTGGGGTCAAAATATCAAAACGTTATATAGCTAAAAACGTAGGTTAGAAGATATCTGATACAAATATGAAATTTCATAATAATCCCTTCAGCCGTTTTGACGTGAATCGTGAGTAACTTTTTCGCGGAAAACACGGAAACAGACAGACAGACAGAACAGACATACAGAAAGACATACAGGAATTTTGTTTGGGGTGTTTTCGTTCATAACTTTGCTTGAAACGTGTGCAACCAAAATTTGGCGTGATTTGGAGCAATGTACAGACAAAACCTTAATTTTATATATATAGATAAGTAAGGGGCCAGGTTGTATGGTAAAATCAAGTGGATGGCCACATCAGAACGTGTTAGTTTATTTATCTTATATATTTTGAGCTTATAATTTTGCTTTTAGTGAATTTTATTCTTGAAAAAAGCTTCACTTATTGTACAAATGTACATTCATTTTTCCAAAAAGGGAATAAATATATCTCGACATATAAATCTCAATGTTTTAAGGATTTCCCTACAACTTATTAATTTAATCGATGGACATAAACAATCAAAATAGTTTTAAGGAAGTTTATGATTTTATGTTGGGCCAAACTCATTGCAGTGTTGGCTGGGCCCCCATGCGGCCCACGGGTTGGACAGCCCTGTCTTAGATAATCGTAAAAATAAATAGACTATATGCTCCAATTTTAAGTGTCTTTCTTTCCGTGCAACAAATAGCTTGAATGAAATTCTGTCTCGTTCGATACGAGTACTGAAACGGAGACCAAACCATGATATGTTCTTCTTCCAGCATATCTATTGCCTGCTTGGATCTTCATGAACTGTCCAAATTTTCTAAATTTCTTTTCTATAATTTGATGAATCAAGTTGTTCTCCTTTTCTTGTTTGACGCAAGACTGTTTTCCCGTAAAAACTAAATTTTCTTTAGAAATGAATGCAAATTGAAAGTTTTTTGCCGAGAGTAGCAGAATTTTTATATATTGAAGGAGACAATAAAAGTTATAAATAAATAAAATTTATAATTCCAGCAGAAGACACACTCTTTTATTGTCTCCTTCAACAAATTATGATAATATTATTTTATTTCACTGTGGATTTTTAATCATAACGATTCAGTTTTTTACCTTAGAATAAATACTTATGAATTATTATAAGTAAGCAGTAAGTCCGAATTCCCTTAGGGCCGGTTGTATGTCGCAAAGTAAATGCTTTTTACAACTAACAAAGGGTAGATGGTAAATGGGGGGACTGGGATGGCCAATCAGATGACTTTCAGTGCCTGTCATCTGATTGGCCATCCCAGTCCTCCATTTACCATCTACCCTTTGTTAGTTGTAAAAAGCATTTACTTTGCGACATACAACTGGCCTTTAGTCAGTGGTGTCATCGCAATTTTAGCACTGCATGCACGTTGAAATTCCGCGGGGCCTGGGGGATTTGAGGGTCCTCCCCTTGAAAATTTTGGAAAAACTAGTGCCGTTGTACCATGACAACCACTGCCCTTAGTTGATAAAGAAATTCGTGATCAATAGAATAAAATTATTAATAAGTTATTCAATAATTTTATATATAAAATCTGATTCTAAGCAGAGAATAATCTCTTTTTTTTTTAATGATATTTATGTGAGAAGGAGATACAACAGAAGGTCCATCCCCTAAAGGCCTGTATGGGCTGGCCCCTCCATCGTGAAAAGAACAGAGTAGAAGGAAAAGAAGCCGGGATCACGAGCCAAATCTCAGAAAGTTAGATATAGTCCAATTTACTAAGTTTTGAGGGGCTTCGAGCAGTGGTAAATTCTCCGCGCGATAAATTAGGTTAAATTTATCTCCCACTTAATTTTTATTACCAGACCCTATACTTACAGAAAAAGTGTCTGGGTATAGCCGGGAATCGAACCCGAGACCTCCGGGTTGCCAGCCAGTTATGCTGACTATTAGACCAGGGAGGCGGACTTTGATTATATATTATTTTTTAATAATAATAATAATCACTATTGTAAATTGTTTGGGGACCTTTTTTGGCTCTAAACAAACTACTCCATTTATAAACAGTCGACTCTCGATAATTCGAATTTTTCGATAATTCGAACTCTTCAGCTGTTAACTTCGGTAAATCAAAAAAATGTTGTGTATTTTGATACGATCGATAACTCGAAATCCTTTTCGTAACAAGAGGGGAGAGGACATTCTATAATTCGAACTAGGCCACTTCCCTCTTTAGAATTCGAATTTTTTCTAGCAAAAAACAATTCTTAATTATTTTAATTAGGTATGTTATTATCTATTACAATGTTAATACATAGGTATGTAATTTTTTGTTCTTTTTTCTCGTTTTCATTATTTTTACTTTTTTATTTGAGGATATATATAATATCTATGTAAGCTCATACATATTTTTCAAAAATATAATAAAAACTCTTAATAATTCGAATTTTTTTCTTTCCTCTTGATAATTCAAATGTCATGATAATTCGAAGTCTCGATAATCGGGTAGTCCCTTGGATTTCGGAGAGCCGACTTGTATATTATATACCGAGGGGTGAACCGCGATTGGAATTAGGTGTACACTTCTTTGGAATTCATTAGATAATGTTCCTTTATCTGTATTCTACTTGGAAATGAAAGTGGAAGTGGAAGTAGGTGTACACGATATTAGGTCGCGGTTCACCCCTAGTTATATACTTATATAATTTTTTAAAATTTATTTTTATGTTTTGCCAAAAGTGACTCAAATATGAAAAATCACCAATATGACAGAACTTTTTATAAAGAGCCATGAACTAATAAAATGTTTCAAATTTTATTCATTGGAATTTTTATGAAACTTTGTGAGGGTTATAGCTCTCTAATATTCCGAGATCTTAGGATGAAAAATTTAGAGATCTCTGAAAGGAAAGGTGAAATTTACGTAATATTACTTGAATTGAAATATAAAACAAATAACTTACTTGCAAACAATGCCAATAGCTTTCAATCAATTCGCTAGGCTTTAAAACTTTCGGTTTAAATTCTTCCGGTTCCAGCATTTTATGATAGATGTATTATCAAATAGACAATTGATTAAACTAGAATAAAATAATTTCACTAATATGTGTTAAGGTTGTAAAATCAATATAAAAATTAAATAAATATTCATGTTAATGATACGTGATCCTTAATAAATTTCTTCATTTTAATTAATGATAATTAAACATATTTATAAAATCAATAAATCAAAGATTAAATAAAATATACCTAATATGTAATATTATTAAAAATTAAAAATTTAAAAATATTTTTTCCCTATGAGTAGTTTTGTTTAATTTATAAATAAGAAATCAAAGCATCTTCTCCAATTAAGCATATATAATACTTACTTAAACCTTCACAAATATATATATTTTACTATATAAATTATTAGGTGGTTTGAAACTGTTCGAGTCACTGACA
This sequence comes from Forficula auricularia, assembly GCA_024734495.1. Taxonomy (NCBI): domain Eukaryota; kingdom Metazoa; phylum Arthropoda; class Insecta; order Dermaptera; family Forficulidae; genus Forficula; species Forficula auricularia. The sequence continues at coordinate 5,789,324 of JALMQS010000120.1, read as the reverse complement.
TAAAATAACTAACTAAAAATATTATATTAACGAGTATTAAGAGCACTTTGAGAAACGTCTTTCTAGACACCTCGGTGAATACAATGTAAATTTCTATTTTTTATAGAATCTATAGAATCCAATAATATTAAAAAAAAAAACTAAAAAACAATCTTCTAAAAAGTACAAATAATGTAATTCTTAATCAAAAAGCGTGGGGCAAAAAAAGTTTGTCGAAATTAATTAATTAATTAAAAGTTTCAGCTTTTTGATTAAGAGTTACATTTTCGCTTATAACTCGAAAACAGTTAATATTTTGTAAATAACCGTTCTATAATAAATTAAAAAGGACAAAATTTTGCGTCGATTAAAAAAAAATGCAAAATTGGTCCAGTAGTTCGATTTTTAATGGGGATCCAAAAAACAGCTCCCGGAATCACTTTTGAATATCTCAAAAACTCGATCTTTTTTCGCATTTTTCACATTTTGACCATGAAGGTGTACGTTTTCGACAAAGACCACTCTATACATTTTTAAACTAGATTAAATTTTCTACAATTTAAATAAAGTTTCATCTTAATTTGATAATGGTAACCCGTGCCGCAATGAGGTTGAAGTTTTGAAAAATCTGCAATTTTTTGCAAAAAATCGCAGTTCTTTCCTATCATAAAATTGAAAACCACTCATCCTAAAAACTTGATTCCTATCTCATTCTGTAGGAAATTTTGTTGACTTGAACGTTTACTTGGACCACTTTTTTGTTAAAACTCTTAGATTTATAGATATTCAGCATTTTTCATGACAGGAAATGATCCATTGTTTCAAAAAATCGCAGTTTTTCCTTCATAAAATGAAAAACCACTCATCATAGAAACTTGATTTCTGTCTCATTCTCTAGAAAATTTTGTTGACTTGAACGTTTACTTGAACCACTTTTTTGATAAAATTCTTAGATTTATAAATATCCAGCATTTTCCATGACGATTTTGAGGATTCGGATCATATCCTGTCCGGAAAATGTAGTATATCTATATAAATCAATATGAGTATCTAATCTATAAATCTAAGAGTTTTATCAAAAGCGGTCCAAGTAAACGTTCAAGCAAATAAAATTTCCTACAGAATGAGATAATAATCAAGTTTCTAGGATGAGTGGTTTTGATTTTATGAAGAAAAGCCGAAAAATTCAACCTCATTGCGGCACAGGTTACCAATATCCAATTAAGATGAAACTTTGTTTCAATTGTAGAAAATGTAATCTAGCTTAAAGATGTATAGAGTGGTCTTTGTCGAAAACGTGCCCTTCATGGTCAAAATGGGAAAATATCGAAAAAAGTAGCGAGTTTTTGGAATATTCATCCAGAAGCTGATTTTTGGATCCCCATTAAAAATCGAACTACTGGACCAATTTTGCAATTTTTTGTAATCGACGGGAAATTTTGGCCTCTTTAATTTACTATAGAAAGGTTATTTACAAAATATGAACTGTTTTTCGAGTTATAAGCGAAAAACTGGAAAAAATTCGAAAATTTCGAGGTTTTTCGACACCAAAAGTTGTTCCCCATACTTTCGAAGTCGCAAACTTAGATTTGGCATACTCACACCTTACCAAACGATCCTAAAAAAAATATTTTCCCGCAATTAATGTAAGCTGAAACCCCCCTATTTACTGGGCTATTATTCAGCTTACGAGTTACAATTCTCTAACAGACAGACACTACAGCGACAAGAATAGCCTTTAGTTTTACTTTTTAAACGGAAACCACCAAAAAATAGGGGGACCACAATTTAACTCATAGTACAGTGTCCTTCAAAACCTAGTTACTTTTTCATAAGCCTAACAAGTATTGATAATGGGCATGGCCTTCTTAAGCCAATTGGGGGCACATGACACTTTAGTATATGAAGAGGAGGCGCAAGACCAACATTTTATGTGGGCGAGATGAGATATATTTTTCGAGACCCCCTCCTCGATGGTTGGCGCAATTTTATATAGAGAGAGAAAAAAAGCAAAATATAAAGAAAAAAAAGAAAAATATAGAGAAGAAAAAGGAAAAAAGTTGGAGGCGCGAGGCCCTGGGCGTGTCGCCCACGCCGCCTCCTGAGTATATGTATGGGCCCCCTTTGAGAGAAATTTAGGATTGCTATTAATAGAAACGAACAACATTTTAGCTAGGATAATTTGTTATTTTTATATTTGAAAATTTACAAACATAACTAGTACTAAATCTTAATTTTATTAAATATGTTTCACCTCGAACTTACACCATTTTCCCTGAACGAAATCATTTTCTATCTAAAATAATCGATGATTGTCGCGAACAATCGCGAACAGAAACATCGTGAAAAATCTAATTTTGACATTGTGAGTGAGTGAACTCACTTTCAGTCCCGAAAAAATATAGCGTAAGGAAATCCCCGAATGAATGGAAAACGAACCAACGATCGTGCCAGTCGATTTACCTAGATCGTGCCTGTTTCTATTTACATGTATGAAAAATTCTCTAATTGATTACACCTTAACATTAGCTTTTAGCTATTTTTACTTTTACATTTATATTCATAAAATATAATGGGGAAGTATCTCGATGGCCTGGCTGGGTCTTGACCCTTTGAGAGCTTGTATCTCTTAGGAGATGATTTGATAAGTAAACAAAACAATTTGTCAAGGATTAGCTAAGACTAAATTAATTTGTAATAGTAATTTGATTTTTACTGATTGAAATATTTATCTTCGGTTGGTGTCAAAAGAGCTAGGAGGCTCCCAAGGATCGCGCGGATTCAATATATGCACTTTTTAGCCAAAAAACTCCGCTTGTTCATATAGAGAGGAACTATTTTCAGGAATTGACTTCTAGCCCATGAAATTAATTAAATTTGTAGCAAAATAAGCTGATGTGATCATCCACATGACTTTACCATACACCTGGATCCCTCTCTTATATTTAATAAAATAATTTATAATCATTTACCAAAGAACCCTATCTGAATTTTATACTCATGGATATCTCCTTCTAATGTAAATATTAGCTTAATTCGATTTTGGATATTTTATTAATTTAAATTACTTTTGAACCCCTCTCTTTGGGTCACTATCAATAGTGAGTCATTTTCATAAGATTGTATTTGGGTCACTATCAATAGTGAGGGGTGCATATACGAAATGTTGTACAAATTGATCAATGGATCTAGAAATTACATTAATAATTCTATTTTTTGAACCACTCTCATTTAATTAATTAATTGTCTGCTGGACGTGTTTGGAGAGGGTGGGGGGGGGTTAGCTATCCCACCGGGGGTTATTTGAGTTTGAATATACAATACACCTATAGGAGTAGGAAACATGACCTCCCCTGATGCCTAGATTGCATTTTTTATCAGAGTATTATTTTAATTAAATTTTTATTGAACGTTTTATTTATATACTGTAAAATTACGATGTTTAGCTCAACATTTCGGGGGCGGGGGTAAACAACCCCGCTGGCTATGGCCATATGCTTCGCAGATTCAATAAACTCCATTGATATCAACACGCCAAAACCGTTGACTTGATGTAATACATCATATTTGTGATCTAAATAGAGATTTTTTTTTTACTTTACAATACAGGGTATGGTCAAGTATTGTAATCATGCATGAAAAAAGTGGGGTTTTTTCCTTCTTTTTTTCGAAATATCTAAAAAACTGCTGAAACTATTTTGATTAAAAAAATTGAGCAAAACCATGACATTTCGCTCTACAAAAAAGCTCTAATAAGTGAACATCGAAAAAATTATATTTTTCGAGATAATAATTGTTTTGTCAAAATGTCTGTTAGTCTGTCTGTCAGTTAGTTAGTCTGTGCGTTATCAAATTTTTGTGGACGAGCTAGCTCAAAAACTAGTTTGAATATCGAAACCAAATTTCACACGTAGTTTTGGTCCATTGAGATTAAGAGCTGATTAGTTTTTGGTACATATCGACCTAAAATTAAGGGGTGGAGGGGTTAAAAATTAAAAATCTACGCCATTTGAGCAAACTCAATCAAATTTTGTAAACATAATCAGTGGACCCCCAGAAGTCTAGAAATGGAAAAACTAACGGCCCAAAATGTATGGGGGGGGGGGGTCAAAAAATGTAAATGTTGGCTATTTACCAAACTCAACCAAATTTTGTATACATAATCAGTGGGGCCCCAGAAGTATAAAAATTCAACCCCCCTTACATGATTATAAATAATTTTAGGGGCCAGGTTGTATGGTAAGGTCAAGTGGATGGCCACATCTGAACATGTCAGCTTATTTGGAATATATGATAAGTCCCAATACTCGATTTCCTATTCTTTGTAATCTTATTCTCAAAGATAGTATTTAATGTAATCTGAATTCTGTATCGGTAATGAAAAAGCAGTTAAAAATAGTTGAAATATATAGTAGAAGACAAAGAAAACAATAACTTTGTTAATTTTTTAACGTGAATAACCTTAAAAAATTATTAATGTTTCAGAAATATTTATAGATCCTAAGGTGAATGAATGAGATTTGAAATATCTTATGGAAAGATCAATTTGCTTTATATAATGATGAATGACGTCCATTGAGAAAACAATAAATGATTCATGAAAACTTACTTATTTAAACAAAATTATGAAAAATTTATTTTTGGTTGTATCTAGAGGATCAATATATTTCTAGAGGGATTCTTTTATTGAAACAAAAATGAATAATTGAAACACCGATGTAAATACAATTAATTTATAGTGACTAATCTTTTTAATCAATAAAATGTATAATAAAAGATTTTGTTTGATCAATTGGAAAAAATATTGATTGACTAATATGCAATTTTATTAAATTAAATAAAAAATAAATAATAAAAATAAATTTTGAACAAACAAAAAACATGAAAATAAAATGGTAGCTGAGTTGATCCCTTTATAAGCAGTGGTGTAACATGACCCCTCCTACAAACCGCCTACATTTTGAAATATTAAAATTACTATTTTATTTAGAGATGAAAAATATCTCGAATAAAATTTCTTTTGACCCTTTCGCAAGGATGTAATTAAAGTCTCCCCACCAGCCAATGGGGACGTCATTTACGCTACTGTTTATGAGAAGTAAATCATGTGTCTTCTGCTTCACTAAAATGAATATATATTAAGAATTACATAAATGAATATATTTTACTAATTTGAGTCTATAGTTTCAAAGGCCATATTCAATCTTGTATAAATATTTCACATGAATATTCATTAAGTAGAAAATAAACTTTTTAACTAGCCTATTAAGTCAATTCATTTTCTAACTTAAAAACCGCTGAAATGTTCATAGGAAATATTATTGATAGTTGACAAGTTGACAAGTAGATTGATAGTCTTCACTACAGAAGAAGATAAATAATTATAATTGTTTCAAAATAATAATTTACATACATGATGAGATATGAGATTTATGATAGGTACATATATGTTTATTATTATGATGATGATTATTATTATTTACATGATTCAGAAGACGAATTCTCTAAAACAACATAAAATAGGGAAAATCAAGGGTGGCATAAGCTTGAAAATTAAAAGCTAAAAGCTCGTGAATAAACTAAAAATATAACTGCAAAATATTTTTCAATTCATCAATTTGATTCCAAGGATATAAGGACTCATCAAGTATCAGAATATCAAAATTCATTTATAGGGTACCGTACAAACTTAAACGAAACCTTATTTTTCAATCCTGTTATTTTTTTAAGGACTCACAATTTATTATAATAATTTAGCATTTCAAGAAATTTTAGTAGCTTCTGAGATATATTCTTAGTTTGCGGCATCCGTTGATGAAGCTGCCGGTGTGGGACACGCGGTCCCCTGGAGCTTTTAGAGAAGAAACACTTAGCATGGGATAGAGTTGAGTGAAGGTTGCGTCAAACCATTCTTAGGAGTGAATACTCGATGATGATGATTTTGTATAAAATGTTAACTTATTTAAATTACTTCATTTACGAATTCATATCCAAAATTAAATCAGTTAAAATAGATTCTTCAAAATTTAAAAGCAACTCTTTATAGAGGTGGGGGGCTGAAAAATAATAATGTTTTCCAGAGGCGTACCTAGAACTTTTGCCGCCCGGGACGGTCTCCAATTTGCCGAACTTTCTAAGTTAATCAAATGGTAGTTTTTATAAATCAATAAACATAAATAAATAATTATAATTGAGACAAACTATATAGGTGGGGATCTTTTTACCATTGGATGCCATATTTAAATTAGTCACTAATAAAGAAGGCCGCATAAGTTGATATCTATATAATTTATATAAAATTAAAGTTTTGTCTGTACATTGCTCCAAATCACGCCAAATTTTGATTGCACACGTTTCAAGCAAAGTTATGAACGAAAACACCCTCAACAAAATTCTTGTATGTATGTATGTCTGTCTGTATGTTTCCGTGGTTTCTGCGAAAAGTTGCTCACGATTCACGTAAAAACGGCTGAAGGGATTATTATGAAATTTCATATTTGTATCAGATGTCTTCTAACTTACGTTTTTAGCTATATAAGGTTTTAATATTTTGACCCCAAAAGGGGGTTTGGGGGGCGCACGAATGAAAATGATCAAATAACTCCTAAACTATTAACTCTACGGCAAATTTTATAATGAGCAAAGTTGTAGGGGATGTGATTGCTGACAACTTTTGTCTTAAAAAAAATTCCCCCCAAAAACCACCCAAAAAGGGGGAGGGTCAAAATATGAAAATTCTTGCTCTTTGACCAAACTCAACCAAATTTTGTATACATAATCTGTGGGTCACTAGAAGGTTAGAAATGTAAAAACTAAGAACCCAAAATGGGGGGGATCAAAAAATGAAAATTCCTGCTCTTGGACCAAACTCAACCAAATTTTGTATACATAATCTGTGGGTCACTAGAAGGCTAGAAATGCAAAAACTGGGTGCGGATGTGGGTGGGTTATGGCATGGGGTGCGCGGGGTGGAATGGGGGTGGAGCGGGGGTCCAGGGGGCGTAGTTGGGGGTGGGTCAAGGGGGTTAGGCGGGGGTGGAGAGCACGGGGGGTGTAGAGTTGGTGGAGTGGGGGGTTCAGGTGAGGGTCCAGTGGCGAAGTGGGATGGTACGGGGGTGGGGGTCCGAGGTAGGTGGGGTGCAGGATTGAGTGTTGGGGTGGTGGTGTGGGGACAGGGGTTGGGCATGAGTGCACGGTGCGGGGTGTGTGTGGGGAGGGGGTGTATGGTGCGGGGGGTAGGGGTGCTGGATTGGTTTCGGGGGGTGGTGATGGGAGTGGAGTGTGAGGGTGGGGTTTGTGGGTTGGGGGTCCAGGGGGCCTACTCCCTGGCAGTAAGAGGGCCGCCGAAGGCGGGCCTTGCAGCTGGTACTCTATAAATGGAACTTTTATAAAAATATAAGATACTTTTTTAAGAACACAATAAGAAACTTACGGAGGCCGCAGGTTTCCAAGCTATGAGACAAAACATATACCTAATTTACAAAAAAAATTACCATTAAATATTTTTATTTTATATTTATAAATAAATAATTTGATTTCTTTTGGATAAACAATATCATACAAAAATCATCGAAATCGGTCCACATGGTAGGAGAGAAATCGACGCTCAAACACAAAAAAAAACAAAAAAACAAAAAAAGTCATTCCATTGAATTGATAACCTCCTCCTTTTTTTGAAGTCGGTTAAAAAGTATTTAGCTTGCTTTGTTTGATCCATAATTGTTTTTCTTACTGCGCCTCCCCCAATAGCTCTATGAATTCATTCTGAATCTTCGGCGACAAATAAGAGATACTATATTTATTATGATAAGGATTCATAATTTATAAGCCCAAAACTTTTTTGCTGTTTATGTATCGATTCTAGTCAATCCCGTGCTCGTTTGACAAATCTGGCACCATTGTAAGAGATTGAATATTTTTATATTAAAATGACAGATAAAATACATTTTAAAGGTCGATTTATCTCTATAAAAATCGTTTTGTTATTTTTTAACAAATGAAATCCTACGTTACACCTTATGAAAATTATAATTTTGAAAAAATCTAGCGCATGCGCGCTTTATACATCTTTCGCTGGTTAAATAAATGCGCTGTTGCCAAATTGTTTTTAGTGTACAATTTTTTTTATACATTTTTCATTATTTATTTATTATTATCTCAGATATTGTGTTGTAACTATGAATCAAAATTGCCTTAAAATATGTATTGGTTATTGTTTAATGTTTGTTTAGTTTTCTATAAAAATGGTAGGAAAGGTTTCATAATTATAATTAAATATGTATCTAAATTTTCCGATATCCCGTATAGCGTAATGCGAGGGGTGAACAGCGATTGGAATTAGGTGTACAAGGTCTTTGGAATTATTTTTAATTACTTTGGAATTCAATAGATAATCTATTGTCATCTATTATCTTCTACTTGGAAATGAAAGTGGAAGTGGAAGTAGGTGTACACAATTTTAGGTCTCGGTTCACCCCTCGGTGCAAGTATAAGAGTCTGAAAAACTCATTTTTGAAATTTTTTATATTGTTCATAAATTTCGTTTTGCCCCCAATCGATGCAGAATTATTTAAATAATAATCTGTTTAAATTTCAAAAAAATCCTAAGAAAACCCATATGGTGAAACAACAACCTTAAAAATATGCTTAAAATTTGACTCCAATTTATTTTGAAATTCCCGCATTTTTAAAAAACAAAAAAAAACTTATCCAATTAATTTATGTTAATTAACTAATCTTCATTTCAAAACAAAACGATGTTAATATAGAAAATAATTTTCAATTTTCTTCTGTCCTATTTAAATGAAATTGAAATAAATAAAGTAGAAGATGCCATCAAATGAGCTAACCTAACATAACTTATGTCTTTTTTTTTATTTTATTTTTTATATAAAAACTTTCATCATTATAATATGTTCCCTTGTTTTAACGATGATGTAATTTACTCTAATTTTATATGATTTAATTTGTATTTATAATGAATAGAAAAGAATAATAAAACTATTTACACATTTGTCAATCTCTATTTTTCTAAAGATACTTACTTATATAGAAATAAATAATTCTCTCTAGTATTTTTTTACACCGGGACCAATTACCTACCATGTGCTTCAGCTCCTAATTATGTTTATTATTTTATGTAAGTAAGGTAATGTCATTTTTAGAAATTGATTATTTGCATGTTGCTTATCTTTTTTTGTATTAACATGAGAAAGCCTTTCAAAATTTTCATTCAGATTTATGTATCTTTTTTGAATATTTCTAAATACCTAACATTCATTTTCTCTTTTGTTTTATTTACATAACTGGATTGAATATAAATATTAATTTATCATTAAATTAAATTTATATTATATTTGATTTATATTTCAATATTTCTTTTTTTTACATTTCATTGATGACTTCTGTCAGTTAATAAAATATAGATTTAATATTTATTTTTATCATTTCATTTTAAAGATTAAATAACATTTATCACAAAAATAAAAATAAACCGCAATCGATCGTTGTTAGACTTTATCCAAAGTCATTTCATATAATAATGTTTATTCCTTTATTATTATCAAATAAATATCACTGGTTATTTGAAATCCATTTGACTGAATATAAAAAATAGCTATCGATTCTTATCTAATACTAGAGGAATATCCTTATTAGATTCCATTTTTTATGTTTTGACCGATCAAATGCATACATTTTAAAGCTTTAAAAAATACTCTAGGGTAAAGTACTTTAAAATTAAATTTACTAAAAACTTTATATAACTTTTAATTGAAAGTAATGGAAGGCAGCCCAGGGGTAGTGAGGAAAGAAAAAATTAACACATATCCAAATAAGGTGTAATTTATTGGAATCCTTCCTCCTTTCCTTTCAAACCGACGTTTCGGAGAATTCTTCCCTCCTTCAGGGTTTCAAGGGGTCAATGAAGAAGGAGGGAAGAATCCTCCGAAACGTCGGTTTGAAAGGAAAGGTGGAAGGAATCCAATAAATTACACCTTATTTGGATATGTGTTAATTTTTCTTTCCCCACTACCCCTGGGTTACCTTCCATTACTTTCAATCGAGGGTGAACCGCGATTGGAATTGGGTGTACATCGTCTTTGGAATTATTTGGAATTACTTTGGAATTCATTATATAATCTATTGTCATCTATTGTCTTCTACATGGAAATGAAAGTAGAAATAGGTGTACACGATTTTAGGTCGCGGTTCACCCCTCGCTTTCAATTAAAAGTTCTACCAATCCGTCTCTCTCCAGAGAAAACTTCGTTACAAACTTTATATAACCTTTTTTGTTGCCCTCAAGTTACTTAATTAGAATATTAAATTTCATCAAAATTGTTTAAGTCATTTTCATGATATTTAGGAACAACTAAAAAAAGAACTAGAATAAAGTACTAATGTTTGTCGGTCGATATGTACCAAAAACTAATTACCGCTTCATTTTGTTAAGTTTATTTGCATCAAGAAGAGGACAACCTCATTGATTTCCCTTTATCCAAACACTTAGCTTCTAGAATGAACAAGTCTTGACATTGCAGTGGCGTATCCATAAATTTGGTCTGGGGGGGGGGGCTAAATCTCCGATTTCAACTTTTTATCAACGATCTCCCATTTATAAAATTGACACTTTCTTTGTTTTTAACATGAAACATGAATATTATAGCAAGTTTTGCACTTAATATTGATATGCTTCGTAGTGAAATTTGAATTGAAATTTTTTTTTCAAAATATAAATCAAATTTTTGATTTTGATTTTTTCTAAAAAGTACCACTTTTAAAATTTTCAAAAGAATTCTCTAAATAGATAGTACTTTCATAAACTACTATGCAAAGTATAATGATGGGATGGTAATGGGGTCTATGTTTAAAAAAATTATTACTGACTCTTGTTTTTCATAAATACCCAGTTTTGACCAAATAATAATGATTTTAATGTAGTGAAACGACATTTTATGAAAAATCACTTTGTGTATATTAAACTATGGTTGTGAAATAAACACTCTGTGCTAATTAAATAACTGTTTAATAGTAGAGATTAAAAATAGTCCTATAAATGCTTTCATGAAAAATATGAATGCATTGTACTTTAAATTAGTCTTATAAAAATATTAGTAAAAACTAAGACAAATAAAACACTAACATTTTAAATAAAATTAAATCAATTTATGCTATGTCATGAAAAGTTAGTTAATTTACAATAAATATTGTTTGATAAGCACATGTTATCTGAAATAGAAATTTCCCTTGCATTCACTTGATCCAGTCTCTGCAGGTTTAGCAAGTTGGAACCTGTCTGTAGTTGTGAGCAAGTTAAAACAAATACAAGTCTGCCAAAAGCCAGGCTGTCTCCACAAGCATTCATTCAGTGACTAGAGTCTTTGCTGCCAAGTAGTGTTTTAAATATTAGTAATGTCTTAAGTTATCAATTCCATAATGTAAAATAGTTGTTATACCTTACATAAAACAATTGATACTTTAAACTTCTGTGTTTTTTGTGTGTTTTAATAGCAAATTTAATCTATGATTAAAACTTGTAATTAAAAGGCAAAGTTTAAGACATTTTTAGAAAATATGGAAACTAGTGAAAAATGCAGTACTGTGGTAAGAGTTCAGTGTTGTAATCCATTGAAGAAAACAAATCATCGTGTTAGAGATAGAAAAAAACTGAGAAATGTCACACCTTGGATGACAGGTTCATTTCCACAAATACTTGATGGCTCCGTGATTTGTGATCAGTGTAGAAAAGACCTAACCAAGTTAAAAAATACAGTGCCTATTAGTGATAAAAATTCTGAAAATGAAGATTCTTCCGGGTCGGAGGTGAATGTTCCAGACAAAGATCTGCTAACTATTGTAAAGCTGACCTAATGAAATAATTATTCATGTATTCACCAAACAACAAAACAATATGTTCAACTTGAATTGTAGATTTTTATAATGTCATTTTGTTATACAGCCCTAGCAATTTTGCCCGAAACCGCCATTTAAATATAGCCTAAGAAATATATGTTTCATGAATTTATTATTAAACAGTTATTTAATTAGCACAGAGTGTTTATTTCATAACCATAGTTTAATATACACAAAGTGATTTTTCATAAAATGTCGTTTCACTACATTAAAATCATTATTATTTGGTCAAAACTGGGTATTTATGAAAAACAAGAGTCAGTAATAATTTTTTTAAACATAGACCCCATTACCATCCCATCATTATACTTTGCATAGTAGTTTATGAAAGTACTATCTATTTACAGAATTTTTTTTTGAAAATTTTAAAAAGTGGTACTTTTTAGAAAAAATCAAAATCAAAAATTTGATTTACATTTTGAAAAAAAAATTATTACAACCTATGTCATGTTGTATGTCTCTGAAAAGAGCATTAAAAAAGCTGCAAAATGACATCTGTCCCACCTCTCTAACTCAATTAAGACAGCTTTTAGAAGCAGTTTCAAAATTGTTTGTTCGTGGTTTTTTTGCGATTTTTTGAAAACTTCACAAGGCCGTATAAAAAAAACTATTCAAGATAAAAATTTGAAATTTTGTATTTTCATTCATATTAGCACAATATATCAGTGTACCAAATTTCAAGAAAATCTAAAGTGGTGAGGTAAAAATTTTATTTAAAGTGTGTTGATTTGGCACGGAATGATTCTACTGAAAGAAAATAATTGCTGTTATGACATTCAACTTGAAATACAATATCTCAGCTCATATTAAACTTAATTGAAATAAGGTTCTGGTTCTAGTACATACTTTTACCACCTTATCTTTTTTTTAATGCAATCGAATGCAAGAAAGGGCGCATCAGTAAAGATGCAGCCCCCTATGGATCTCGAAAGACCCTTGCATTACCGAAGAGAAGGGAAAGTTGATCAAGTGAGAGGCTGTAGACGAAGGTGTTTATGCACTCGGATTTTGAAGGTTTGAAGATTATAAGGGCTGGGAGAGAGTTCCAGTTCCTTGAAGTCATGGGGATATATGTATTGGCGAATGAAGTGGTCCGGCACTTTTCTAATTTGACCGCGAAAGCGTGTTTGGAGTCGGCAAAACGCCTGCTACGCTCAAAGAATACTATATCTATTCCAGTAGCGTAGAATTAGGCTTTCTCAAATCGATATAATGTAACAATTCATTTTCGACAAAAGCTTGTTCGTTGAAGACTTAATTGATATTTTAAGACATTGTTCAAATGCTTGAAAAAGTCTTAATCTTATGTTCTGTAAATTTGGTAAATGGTGTAAAGCCCAATTCATTTGTTTTTGGGAGAGGGTTGGGTCAATCGCAGTTTTTGAAGCATTTTGTTGCAGCCAGGACATCAACAAAAGTATTTTTCAAATTGTCACCCCTCTTTTTGCAAAACAATCATTTTTGGAATAAAAGTTTTTTTTAGATTTATTATTAATTTGCTAAGAAATCGAAAGTATATAGAGCATGGTAAGACTTTCGCCGTATATTGACTTGGTACATTTGAAAAAAAAAATGTATGTATGTTAAATACGACGTCGGCATTTAATAAAGTCTGCAGGGTTTTTTTTTACTATCATCTTGACTTGTCATCTACATAAGCAAACAATTATTTTTTCATCTGTATCCATTTCCCTTATCAAAGTTTGAAATTGACACATCTCAATAGCATATCGGAAACTTTTCCTAGTTACGGTTTTAGTCCAAGATCCCGAATTAAGTCGATCTTCACCTATTGAGTTTCCTAATGAAATTAATATTTTGATAATATAATGTATTAATAAACAAAACTTGATGGGGTCGACATCCAATTTCCCAAAAATTAAAGTTGTTAATTTTATTACATAAATGTAGTTATCGAGTTTCCGGATAAATATATTACCAATCGAGAATAAAATATGTATATAAAATGCCAAAGTTGGGTCGCCATCTTTTTTCCCCTGTATAAGTTCAGGTAGATTGGATATCAACAGGTAACTTCGAATTAGTATTTTGTAGTTATAGAGTTTCCTTTATTTTTATATATGAAAATGTAAATAATTAAAAAAAAAATAAAGTAAATAAATAATAAATAAATAAAAATAAATCTAATAATTTTTTTTTATGAAAATGATGAGAGAAGGAGTTACACCAAAAAGGTGAAACCCCTAAAGGCCTGGGTTGGCCCCTCCATCGTGAAAAGAAGAAGAAAGAATTTTATGGGCTGGACGGGGTCGAAGGTATCTGTGGATACGGGTCTTAAATAGCTGAAGGTTATAAGCGGGAAAGATGGTGGCAGGGAGCGAGTTCCAGTCTCTGGAGGTCATAGGGATAAAAGAGTTGGCGAAAGCGCTTGTTCGACTTTTATCCAATTTGACAGCGAAGGGGTGCTGAGCGTTTGAAAAACCACGTGTTTCTCTTAAAGAGGGCATTAGGGGGGATAATTGATTTCAGCTCGACTAAACAGACACCGTGATAGTATCTGTAGTACAGGGAAAGGGCAGAAACGGTTCTTCGGTGAGCCAGGGAGTCGAGTGAGTTGGTTAGAGCCGGGTCTCCTATTAGTTTAATTGCTCGCTTCTGAATTGTATCCAGTGTAGCAAGAAAATGCTTGGATGCACCCCTCCACAGATGAGAGCCATATTCGAGACAGGGACGAATTTGATTATATGTATTACACACTTGAATTTATATTAAAAAAAATATTGTAAATATATAGTGTAAAAGGACTTTAGTCCGTCTAATAATAATAATAATAAATAAATAATTAAAAGGGAACCCAGGATTTTTCTGAAAATTTAGCACCTTACATTTTCTTAGCTGTTCTATCGATCTAAAACATTTTCAGCATTGCGACGTTTTGACTTCTATCGAAAAGTATAAGAAGTGTGACTGGGAGTATAACAGCGTCTAGACCTAAATAGGAGACCAAGCTTGCGCGCTGCAGCTTTAGCAGTGGTTGAGATATGGTCATTCCATGAAAGGTCAGACCCTAGAGTTACGCCTAGCTTTGAAATTTAGATAAAATAGCTATGCAGGGAAATAGGATGTCGACCCTATCCTTATTGTTATATATGAAAATGTAGATAATAAAAAATAAAATAAAATAATAATAAATAAATCTAATAAGTTAGATAAAATAGCTATGCAGGGAAATAGGATGTCGACCCTATCAAGTTTTGTTTATTAATACATTATATTATCAAAAATTCAAAACTGGAGAAAATAGACAAAAAATCTTCAAAGCTCGGTACTTCTCTGCAAATTTTCGTGATTTAGCAATTTTCGTTTGCGTACGTTTTGAGTTAGAAAGCTGAAACTTGGCACAAAGGTGCAACTCGAGGGGTGATCCGCGATTGGAAGTAGGTGTACACCTCTTCGGAAGTATTTTGGAAGTACTTGGAAATATTTGGAAGTACTTGGAAATATTTGAAAGTACTTTGAAATATTTGGAAGTACAAGTGGAAGTAGGTGTACAGCATATTAGGTCGCGGTTCACCCCTCGGTGCAACTTATTAATAAAAACTTGTGTGACAAATTTCAGCTCAGAAAAAAATTAATGGTTGCATTTTTATCTTTCAGACATTTATAAGCACAAATACTTAAGCAAAAAATAAAAATGAAAATTTTTGAGTTAATTGAATAGGGCCGTCGACATGAGCGTATCGAATGGTTTATTTTGGTGTACACCCCTGGCATCTGCTCTCCCTTAAATCCGACACCCTCACTAATTAGAAGTTGAAGCGCTCTCTGTATTCTAGAGAGATATTTCGACCTGGAAGTTTATTCCAGGCTAGATCACCCATGGTAAATATAGAATATTAATTTTGATTATTTATGTCCATCGATTAAATTATTAAAGTTATTATAGGGAAATGAGGACTATATCTTTTATGCAGATAATTTATATTTTATTACCAAAGTTTCGTCAACTTGTTGACTTCTTCAGGGACTCTAAAAAGTGATAAAGCATCAATTAATACATATAACTTTTTCGAATCAAAAACAAAATTGATCTCAAAAACCACTTCAATACATACAATAAACTCATTTTACATATCAAATAGTTAACTTCCCTGCTAATTATAAAATGACAAATATGCAGGGAAATTAACTATTTGATATGTAAAATGAGTTTATTATGTGTATTAATTTGATTTTTGGGGGATTCTACTGTAAATGTGGCGCCGCGATCTGACGATGAATACTTATAGTACTCACCAAAATAAGACGAAAATGAAGAAAACCATTTTTTCAGATTTCGCTTAGTTTTCGGGATATCTAGTTTAAAAAATGGTGTTTTTTGTATTTCTTTTCTTTTATTTTTCAATTGTTTTTTATAGAAACCACGGAAACCGTAGTATCACGGGGTTCTTCCGTGTGGCTCCGCTACTGACGACGGATTTTTTTAGAGTAAGATAAAATAAGTCAGAAAGTAAAAATAAAATTTTAAACTACAAATTTGAACTGAAATTGAGTTTATGGACTGTGATGTCTCAAATTGTCTCAAGTGAGCGCCAGTGGGCGTTAGCAATTTTCACTTTTACAACTTTTCATAGGTTCGGTTCTATTCATCATCTCGGCTCATTTAGATAAAAAAATGGGTTCCCGAACAAACTTTGAAAGGTTCGGTTAAGATATATTCAGTTCGACTCAGTTATATATATCTTAACCGAACCGGCAACGACTTTTACCTATTCGAATTTTTTGGCCATTTACTAATTATTTTTTAATTAATATTTATTTTCTAAAAGAATCCGTCGTCAGTAGCGGCGCCACACGGAACCCGTGATACTATGGTTTCCGTGTTTTCTATAAAAAATACAAAAAACTCTATTTTTCAAACTGGATATCTTGAAAACTAAGCGAAATCTCGAAAAATGGTATTCTTCATTTTCGTCTTATTTTGGTGAGTACTATAAGAATCCATCGTCAGATCGCGGCGCCACAGTTACCGTAGAATTGCCGTTTTTTGTATGTATTGAAGTGGTTTTTGAGATCAATTTTTTTTTTATTCAAAAATTTTATGATATGTATTAATTGATGCCTTATCACTTTTTAGAGCCCTGAAGAAGTCAACAAAGTTGACGAAACGTTGGCAATAAAATATAAATTATCTGCATATAAGAAATAGTCCTTATTTCCCTATAACAACTTTAATAATAGAATATTAATTTAAAATTGTTTATTTTCAAACTTATCGCTCCCTACTTCAGAAGTTCTTTTAAAAAAGTTTTTATAAATGTACTCTTAAGTAGCGAGTGTACCATACACTCGACTTCAGATGGTTCGATTACTTAAGTATACCATGTATCACCATTTGAAGACAACTCTACAACTAGGGCAACAATAATAATATTAGAAAATTTCAATTAATTTTCTAAATTAACCTCGGGCGATCTAACCAGATCATATACAAATATATAAAGAAAGAGTGAAAGAAAATAATAAAAGTAAAAAAAGTGAATTTTTGTTCTTCCCATATTTCTTGGCTATTACCTGCTATTTCTTAAAAATCTCAAAACGTTTGAAAAGTTCTAAAAAAGAACTACCTTAACTAGTAAGAACCCGTTCTTACTAAAAACGAGTTTTTACTGCAACATATATATCTATATTTTTTTTTGATTTCTTATATGGTCTGAAACAATTTTGATAAACCCATCGTTGGGAGAAATCTTCGAAATCTTCGTCCAGGAGTTAACTTAAAGTTAGACATAAAAAAGAAAAAATTTAAAAACGATCTCTAAATAAAAAACATACGCAAATTACTGTTGAAAAAAACCTACACATTCCTTCTAATGAGAATGCAATTTTTGACATTTTCATTTAAAAAATGAGGTGGAAGGTCAAAAATGATTCTAGACCTTTGGACCAAACTCAACCAACATCAGTAAATTCTAGTTGCCACAAAGGTATTCAGTGAAACGCGATTTAAGGTAGTTCTTTCACAAATGCAAAAATTCAAGAAGTCATTGAAACTTGGAATATAAGTCATTAAAAGAATAATAAACACACTGTTAAAATTTGAAGATGATTTACCACACCAAACATGAAATAATTGCAATTAAAAATGACATTTTTACATAGGGTAGATTAGGAAAGGGTGGGAAAATGATCATTATTTTTATATTTTTTCATTGAAGGACTATCACCATCTTGATGAAAAACTAATATTTGTTAGAATAATATTATATTTCGGAGTAAACTTAAAAAAAAATTGAAATTATTTACCACTTAGTTTTGATAAAAAACAAAACAAAAAACAAAAACATTTGGGCGATTATTTTTAGTGGAGGGGATAAAATATCAATGGCTTGGAAACGATCCGGCAAGTATGTGTATATCTATATAGAGATTTCGTAGTGTGAGTGGTACAGTCACGTTAAAAAACAACCTAAAATTTTAGTTCCTTTCATATTTATAGAGTGGTTACGAGGCTAAAACTTTTTGTGTGGATTGTCGCGAAAGAACTACCTTAACTAGTAAGAACCCGTTCTTACTAAAAACGAGTTTTTACTGCAACATATATATCTATATTTTTTTTTTGATTTCTTATATGGTCTGAAACAATTTTGATAAAAATTTAATTGAAACCAAGGTTTTAATGCCTACATTAAAGTCGCAAAAATACGATTGTCATGTAAAATGTTTCTTAAACATTATACATTTATTGAAATTATATCAATTTTTATTTTCTACTTAATTACGTGATTATAATATTGGTTTTTAAATTTTTGGAATCTTCAGATAAGAAAGATATCGAGATGCGACCCTGGAGAGTTCCACTTGCTGCTTGGTGTTCCGTTCCCACTGAAGCGTCAATTCCAGCCTTCTGGATGTTTCCAGGTGATAACTAGGTGCCTTGAAAATTAGTCCGTCGACAATTATATTCATAACGGATTTCTGTTCTACAGCTAATAATCTCAATATAAAACAACTAAATATTAATTTTCTTAATAAAAATCTTATTAGTTTTTAAGATAGAAAGCTCACAAAATTTGACTCTAAACAAACTTACAAACTTTAAAGAAGAAAAAATAAAAACCCGGTACGCTGTCCTTTGGATGACTTATTTTTGTCAGCCAACGATTTGAGCTAGTAAACTGAAACTAGGCACAAAGGTGCAGATTTTTAGTACAAACTTTTTACTAATTAATTATTATTTTTACTTTATCCAATGCAATGTAATCGCTCTCGGGGCAAGCGTGGCTTCAAAGGGTCCTCAGGCTAAGACTACGGAACTCATGGACTCAATTATAGTCACAAATTGTAGTATTCAATTAGGTTGAATTTTAGCACGTGAGGGTTTTGCCAAAAATTACATGGGGTCTCATCGAGAGGCCAAAAAGTGCCATTTTTTCATTTAGTGCGTGCGGATGTATGTATGGATGTTATCGTTTTTTTGGCCCACGATTATTTCGTTACTTTTTTAGTTTTTTCTAAATATCTTGAAAATCACATAACCAATTTTGATGAAATTTAATATCCTAATTAAGTACCTTGCGGACCACAAAAAGGTTAAATAAAGTTTTTTAGTAAAATTATATTTTAAAGTACTTTACTCTAGAGTAAGATAGTACTTTTTTAAATTCTTTAAAATTTATTCATTTGATCGTTTTAATATGGCTCATTAAACCTAACTTAAGGAAGAATGGATAGGCTTCTCTCTGTGAAATGCTAAATATTTAGGAGGAAATTTTATAAGTAACCATAGCAACAGCGTTGTTTTCTTATCTGTTACCTTTGCTGAAGACATGGAGGAATCGACTTAAAATCAAAATTAGCGATTGATTCTGATCTAGTACTTGAGGAATAACCATTCTATATTGGATTTTTGACGTTTCGGTTTTTATTGGTAACCGTTGCTGAAGACATAGAGGAATCGACTTAAAATCAAAAATAGCGATTGAATCTCATCTAGTACTTGAGGAATAACCATTCTATATTGGATTTATGATGTTTCGGTTTTTATTGGTACCATTGCTGAAGACATAGAGGAATCGACTTAAAATCAAAATTAGCGATTGATTCTGATCTAGTACTTGAGGAATAACCATTCTATATTGGATTTTTGACGTTTCGGTTTTTATTGGTAACCATTTCTGAAGACATAGAAGAATCTACATAAAATCAAAAATACTGATTGATTCTCATCTATTACTTGAGGAATTACAATTCTACATTGGATTTTGACATTTCGGTTATTATTGGTAACCATTGCTGAAGACATTGAGGAATCGAGTTAAAATCAAAAATAGTGATCGATTCTCATCTAATACTTGAGGAATAACAACTTTAATTCAAAAATAATGATCGATTCTAATTTAATAGTCGAGGAATAACCATTGTACATTAGGTTTTTGACGTTTCGATTATTATTGGTAACCATTGCTGAAGACATGGAGGAATCGACTTAAAATCAAGAATAACTATCGATTCTTATCTACTACTAGATGAATAACCTTATTGCATTCCATATTTGATGTTTTGACTATTAATGGCAACCTCTACTGAAAACGTGGAAGAATCGACTAAAATAAAAAAAACTCAACTTGAGTTGTTTACCAAAAAAGAATTTAGTCTTTTTGATTTTAAGTCGATTCTTCCACATTATCAGTAGAGGTTGCCATTAATAGCCAAAACATCAAAAATGGAATGCAATAAGGTTATTCCGCTAGTATTAGATAAGAATCGATCGTTATTTTTGATTTTAAGCCGATTCCTCCATGTCTTCAGCAATGGTTACCAATAATAATCGAAACGTCAAAAACCTAATGTAGAATTGTTATTCCTCATGTATTAGATGAGAATCGATCACTATTTTTGATTTTAACTCGATTCCTCCATGTCCTCAGCAATGGTTACCAATAAAAACCGAAACGTCAAAAATCCAATATAGAATGGTTATTCCTCAAGTACTAGATGAGAATCAATCGCTATTTTTGATTTTAAGTCGATTCCTCTATGTCTTCAGCAATGGTTACCAATTAAAACCGAAACGTCAAAAATCCAATATAGAATGGTTAGTTCCTCAAGTACTAGATGAGAATCAATCGCTATTTTTGATTTTAAATCGATTCCTCCATGTCTTCAGCAATGGTTACCAATAAAAACTGAAACGTCAAAAATTCAATAATAGAATTGTTATTCCTCAAGTACTACATCAGAATCAATCACTATTTTTGATTTTAACTCGATTCCTCCATGTCTTCAGCAATGGTTACCAATAAAAACCGAAACGTCAAAATTCAATATAGAATGCTTATTCCTCAAGTACTAGATGAGAATCAATCGCTATTTTTGATTTTAAGTCGATTCCTCTATGTCTTCAGCAAAGGTAACGGATAAAAAAACAACGCAGTTGCTATGGTTACTTATAAAATTTCCTCCCAAATTTTTATCATTTCACAGCGAGAAGCCTAACCATTCTTACTTAAGCAAGTTTAAATGAGCTATATTACTGATCAAATGAATAAATTTTAAAGTTTTTTTTAAATTTTTGGTAAAATAAGGAATTTAAAAAAAAGTACTATTTTACTCTAGAGTAAAGTACTTTAAAATATACTTTTACTAAAAACTTTATTTAACCTTTTTTGTTGTCCCCAAGATACTTAATTAGGATATTAAATTTCATCAAAATTCGTTAAGTCATTTTCAAGATATTTAAAAAAACTAAAAAAGTACTCAAATAAAGTACTAATGTTTGTGGGCCGATATGTACCAAAACACTAATCAGCGCTTCATTTTGTTAAAAGAATGGTAGGTTTTAAATTTCATTTTAATCGGTGCAAAGATGTGGAAAAAATCGTGGACGGAAAAAACGATAACATCCATCCATCCATCCATCCATCCATCCCCACGCACTTCCAAAAAAAAATGCCACTTTTTGGCCTCGACGAGACCCAGTATTTTGGCAAAATCGTCACGTGCTAAAATTCAACCTAATTGAATACTACAATTTGTGACCTTAATTGAGTCCATGGGTTCCGTAGTCTTTACCTGAGGACCCTTTGAAGTCCCGCTTGGCGCGCGACCGATTACAATACTTTACCCATGCTTCGCATTGGATAAAGTAAAAAATTCATATCTCTTTTAAAAAATAATACCTGGCCACCGAGCGAATCTCGGTAACTTTTTGCTTCAAGTTAAAAGCTTAATATATAGTACACGCCCCCTGGACCCCCCGAACTCCACACTCACAGCCCCGCCCACCTCCTCCACCCCCGGACCTCACCCGAAACTCCCCACCTCGTCCCACCCCTACCGTAACCTCCACCCACCTCCCGCCCCCGCACCCAGTTTTTGAATTTCTAGTCTTCTAGTGACCCAAAGATTATGTGTATTTAGGCATATAAATAAATACCGTATAATTATTTTTACTTTACCATACAGGGTATGGTCAAGTATTGTAATCGTGCATGAAAAAAGTGTTTTTTTCCCTTCTTTTTTTCGAAATATCTTAAAAACGGCTCAAACTATTTTGATTAAAAAAATTGAGCGAAACCATGGCATTTCGCTCTACAAAAAAGCTCTAATAAGTGAACATCGAAAAAATTATATTTTTCGAGATAATAATTGTTTTGTCAAAATGTCTGTTAGTTAGTCTGGTTGTCTGCCTGTCTGGTTGTCTGTCTGGTTGTCCGTTAGTCTGTGCGTTACCAAATGTTTCTGATCGAGCTAGCTCAAAAACTAGTTTGAATATCGAAACCAAATTTCACACGTAGTTTTGGTCCATTGAGATTAAGAGCTGATTAGATTTTGGTGCATATCGACCCAAAATTAAGGGGGGTGAAGGGGGGTTAAAAATTAAAAAATCTAGGCCGTTTGAGCAAACTCAACCAAATTTTGTATACATAATCAGTGGACCCCCAGAAGTATAAAAATGCAAAAACTAACCCCCCTACATGATTATAAATAATTTTTAGGGCCAGATTGTATGGTAAAGTCAAGTGGATGGCCACATCAGAACACGTGAGCTTATTTTAATTAAATAACAATTTGTCGAGTTTTATAATTAATTAAATTGTCAAATTCTAATATTTAATTTTTATGGGATTGAAAACTCTATTTCTAATCAATTAAATTGCCTTACTTTTAGTAAATATAATAATATTTGAATTGATCTATTAGTGGAATTTTAAATTAAAAAACCAATTAATAATTAAAAGGAAATTGAATAAACTATGTAATTATACATTTTTATCGAGACAACCACCTGTGAATAATTATTTCAATTAACAAAAAACCCATAAAAAACAACTTAGCCGAAGATGAGACCGTGACACATCGAATGTCCAACACAAAACGCTCCTAATCCGTGAATTTCATCCAAATCGTTAGAGCCGTTTTCGAGAAACCGATTCTATAGTTATATATACCAATATACAAGAATTGCTCATTTAATAATATAAGTTATTTTTTAATGATTTTTGTTTAATTTTTTATCAAAATCATTTTACAGCTTTTTGAGATATTTCGTAAAACTAAGCAAAAACACCAGTTTTCTCCCCACAGTTAGAATACTTCCCCATACTATATATGGTAAACTAAACAATTTTAAAAGACTTGTAATCAGACTTATGATTTAGATTTTAAATACTTAATTCTATTTCATTCATGCACTTCTTTATTTCATTTTTTTTTTTCAAAAATGTCGATACATTTTTATAAAAGCCATAGAAAAATATTTAAACAGGTATTAATTATTCCAGAAAAATGACAAGCATAAATATAAAATATGCGGGACAACTAAAATCTAATCAGCCATTTAGGCAAAATCTCTAATTTTTTAACTACGTATGATAAAGTAAATAAGCCGGGAAGGTCCGAGCGGGACCGCATACTGAGAATTTTTCTTTCTCCACTACCCCTGGGCTGCCTTCCATTACTTTCAGTTAGATAATTATTTTATACTGTGAAGTGCATTTTATTTTATTTTTCAGTTCTTTTTATTATTTTTTTTCCATTATTTAGATATATTGGGTAATTACGCAGAAAAATGCATTTGCGTAGATTTTCCGAAATAACTCGATAACGGCTTATGCTAATATGATTGAAAATTTAGTAAATTCACGGCCTATAAAAAATATTTTTACTCGGTACCCCCGGATGGCTTGCCTTCCGAGCGAGCCTAGTATGGATTTACTGAAAAATTTTCAATTTTTTTTTCTCATTGTTTTGAAAAATGTATGGAACGTCTGTGTCTTGATTTCGATACCCAACATAACTTAAGAACGAAAAGTCATAGAAAGTTCCTCATTGTGCTTAAATGTTTGTATTTCCAATGAGAAGAACTGATTAGATTCGGGGAATTCTAACTCCAGATCTTTCTGTTAAAAAATGAAAAATTATTCAAAAAATATCATTTCATCAAAAAAAAAAAATCGTAGGATATGGCTATCCTTTATTCCAGTGGTCGTCAAACTGCGGCCCACAGCCGGTATTTGTGCGGCCCGCGACATAGCAAAAATTAAAATATTCATTCAGTTAGGATTTCCTAAAACTCAGTTGATGAACGAAATCATATTGAACTAAAATAAACACACAACTCAAAGCTCATTTCATTGAACATCGTGAAAAGCCAGGAAGACATTGAATTTTGGAAAAATGTGCCTAAGTAACTATAAAAGTTTACGAGATTGCGCACAATTTATTTTGACAATATTTCCTTTGAAATATCTCTGTGAAGCTTCATTTTCCAAAAAATGAGTTTCTTGAAAAATAAATACCGCAATCGCCTCATTTGCACTCATATTTAGAAGACGCAATGAGAATTATTGCCTGTAGTCCCAGAGACGCCATCATAGAAGAAATAATTAAAAAAGTACAACACCATAACTACTTAAATTACATAATTCTCGTAATAAAAAATACATAAATAATAATAATATGTTTGTGGTTAAAATAAAAAAATTGAATATACTATCTTTTTTCAATATACATTATGTATATTCACACCAATTCACATAATGCTACCTACGTTGCTAATATAATAATATCTAATTGGATAGTTAACTAATAATTAATTCCAAGACACATCTCAAAAAAACACTTTATTTTAGCCCTGAAAACCTGATTAATTTTCAATTAAGTGTAAAATTAGGTTTTCAATTGCTTAGTCAATAAAAATAGTTAATCAATTTAGTTGGCAACCCAATTCATAAGTGTGCGGCACCCAATGATGAAGAAATAATTAAAAAAGTACACCACCATAATACTTAAATTACATAATTCTTGTAATAAAAAATACATAAATAATAATAATATGTTTGTGGTTAAAATAAAAAAATTGAATATACTATCTTTTTTCAATATACATTATGTATATTCACACCAATTCACATAATGCTACCTACGTTGCTAATATAATAATATCTAATTGGATAGTTAACTAATAATTAATTCCAAGACACATCTCAAAAAAACACTTTATTTTAGCCCTGAAAACCTGATTAATTTTCAATTAAGTGTAAAATTAGGTTTTCAATTGCTTAGTCAATAAAAATAGTTAATCAATTTAGTTGGCAACCCAATTCATAAGTGTGCGGCACCCAATGATACCTCACATTGTCCTATGTGGCTCTTGACCAGAAAAGTGTGACGATCACTGCTCTAATCTCTTTAAAATGAATTAGATTAAATATTTTTAAATGTAATTCAATTTGTGTGAGGGAGCCTTAGGTTTTAGGTGAATTGTGTGGTAGTGAGTGGCCTAGTGGCTAAACTTAAAATTATAAAATAACCCACAAATTCCCTCATACTCTCCCCCTTCAGCTATAAATAAAAACGAAGTTGATATTTGCAATATTTTGGAAGTTATAAGGCAGTTTGAAACCCTGAAGAAGGAGGGAAGAATCCTCCGAAACGTCGGTTTGAAAGGAAAGGAGGGAAGAATCCAATAAATTACACCTTATCTGGATATGTGTTAGTTTTTTCTTTCTTCACTACCCCTGAGCTGCCTTCCATTACTTTAAGCTAAAATTTCTAGCAGTCCGTCTCTCTCCAGAGAAAATTTCGTGCAAATAATTATCTTATTTAGTTACAACTAATCGACCAAGTTTTTACATGAAATCACTTTTTGAAGTCTGCCAAACAAAATATACAAGCGAGCTTACGCGATGTTGTCTTCATTACACGCTAAACGTACTAAGTACGATTCATAAAATGTAATTGTTTGGCCCCGACTTCAAAAAGTGATTTCATGTAAAAACTTCGTCGTTTAGTTGTGGCTAAATTAAATAATTATTTTATAATGTGTAGTGCAATTTATTATTTCAATTTTTCACTTCTTATTATTTTTTTCTAAAAATTATTTCAATTTCCCATTATTTGCTCATAAGAATTGAAGATTTCCGTTATTTGGTCATTGATCATATCATCAGAACTTGACCAAATTAATATGGGACCAACCTTAAGGTATCCCCTTTTCAATAAAAAAAAATCATCGAAATCGGTCCACATGGTAAAAAGAAATCGAGGCACGAGGGGTGAACCGCGATAATTAGGTGTACACACGTCTTTGGAATTATGTGGAATTATTTTGGAATTCATTAGATAATCTCCCGTCATCTATTGTCTTCTACTTGGAAATGAAAGTGGAAGTGGAAGTAGGTGTACACGATATTAGGTCGCGGTTCACCCCTCTTCGAGGCACATACTAAAAAAAAAATACCGATGAATTGATAATTTCCTCCTTTTTTTGAAGTCGGTTAAAAAGAGAAAAAAATATGCTGGATATCTATAAATCTAAGAATTTTAACAAAAAAGTGGTACAAGTAAATGTTCAAGTCAACAAAATTTACTAGAGAAAGAGACAGAAATCAAGTTTCTAGGATGAGTGGTTTTCATTTTATGAAGGAAAAATGTGATTTTTTGCAAAAAATTCAAAACTTCAACCTCATTACGGCACGGTTTACCATTATCAAATTAAGATGAAACTTTGTTTAAATTATAGCAAATTAAATCTAGTTTAAAAATGTATAGTGTCGTCTTTGTCGAAAACGTGCTCCTTCATGGTCAAAATGGGGAAAAATCGAAAGAAATACGAGTTTTAGGGATATTCAAAAGTGATCCCGGGGGCTGTTTTTGACAGGCGCTAGTACCAGTTCTACTGAACCTAAATAGATGAAATTGTTATCATTTTACGCGTAATCTAAAGAGCTTTAAATTATCTAAAAAATATCTTTTTGATTTGTTAAGCCCTATTAGAGTTATTCAAAAAAAAACTGAAAAAACTTTTCTCATTTTGAGCGGAGTAGAAAAATTTCCATAACACAGATTTGGGAGAAAACTTGGGTAGTAATATTGGAGTACCAATAAAGGTATTCCAGAATTATTTCGTGTTAAAATCGTAATTTGCCTGGACTAGTATTCCGAATAATTTTTTTTTATCTATCTATCTATCTACTCTTATTAAACGAGCAAAAATTGTATATATATATTTACCGATTTTGATGAAATTCACGGGTTAGGGGGTTTTTGGGTTGACAATTCTATCTGTCACGTTCTCATCTTCGACAAAATTGTTTTTGATGGATTTTTTCGTAATCAAATTAATTATTCTCAGGTAGAAAAATGCCAATCTTAGGGTTTTAAAAAAAGGTTTCTCTTTTACTTTTGTACCCAGACAGACAATGGGTTTGGTTAATTCATTGTCCTCAAAGGCCTTGAAGAATTTTTGTCATTGTGGTTTTTAATATTTAATATATTTTGTTCCCCCTAAACGTTACAATTATTAATAAACGTTTTATAATTGTTTTTATAAAGATATTTATTTAATAGAATAAAAAATAATCAAGAATTTATTTAAAAATATATTTCGCATAAGCAGGTCTCAATTTTCTGAAAAAATAACATATTTTGATAGGTTTTATTTATTAACAATTGGATGAATAAAAATGAATCATGTGGTTGAATCAAAACAAAATAATTGGCTGTTCAAATAACCAATAATTAAACCCGAGCGAAGCTCGGTCTTCCAGGTACTTATTTAAAAATCATTATTCATATATTAAATTAAGCGATAAATTAAGTAAAATATTCTTTTTTCTGTTCCGTCTGAAAGGTTTGACGTTTATAACTTAATTCTCCACGTGAGTAAGGAGGTTTCCCACTGCTTCAGGTTGGTTGGAGATAGCTTTTGGAGGGAGGAGTGGCGGGGGACGGGGTCGGGGGGGACGAGTAATATAAGCCAAGAATTCTAGTGGACGGTCAGTTTGTGAGTCTCCTTCTTGAACTTCGGTTTGAACTTGCAATTGACTTGAAATCTTTTTATTGGGCTTTGCTCTGTGCGATTTTCGGTATGACCTTCCTTCTCATTCATTCATCTTCGTTCCAATTGAAACACTTGGGAAATGATTAAAACATCCATCACTACCACTTGAAACGATCCATTTAACACAAATTTCCATTCATATAAACAACATTTTTTTTATTTGGGAAAGCTAGAACAATTTCTTCTATATTTCATTAACTATTTCTTTTTATTTCTTTAATAAAACATAATTTTACGGATTATTAGACAGATTGTGACCGTATGTATCATTTTTTTTATTAATTACTTTTTTCCTAAAATCTACTCCGTTTTTACTCTTAATTAAACACTAGAACAGCGCGTATTTATTATTTGTTTTCATTCATGTCTAAAGCATTCTGATTTTGGAAGACTTTATATTTCCTGATAAAGATTAGCATGATGCCATAAAAACATAGAATGAAAGTAAATAAACAAATTATTATTAACTCTGTAAAATTTTTTTATTAAGTAATGATAAACATTCAACAAAATCAATATAAAATATCTTTTTACTTTCACTTATACAAATATCAATATATGAACAT
This sequence comes from Forficula auricularia, assembly GCA_024734495.1. Taxonomy (NCBI): domain Eukaryota; kingdom Metazoa; phylum Arthropoda; class Insecta; order Dermaptera; family Forficulidae; genus Forficula; species Forficula auricularia. Next base: position 5,760,557 of record JALMQS010000120.1, on the reverse strand, counting down.
TTATACATCAACAAATATTGCTTGAAATATATTTTTGGAAAAATTTTTCTTAAAATCTTACCTCCCTTTTTACCCTTAAATATTTTTAACTTGTATTTTTTTATTATTAAATAATAGAAAAGCCTATTTAGTTACTAATGATTTATTTATTTTCATTCATATGTAAACATGCTTTTCGACCCTATTTCGGAGGATTTCGTATTTACTAATGAAGATGAAATTATATCGAAACATGTCCAAATACGAAAATAAATAAACCCATTATTATTAACTGTATACGATTAATAATCAAAACAAGTTACTTAATTAAACCAATATAAAATATTTATATATATATATATATATTTTGATTATTTATATCCATCGATTAAATTAATAAGTTGTAGGAAATAAGGGCAATAGCTTATGAAAATATTTTTTATTTTATGTCAACATTTCGTCAACTTTGTTGTTGACTTCCTCAGGGCTCTAAAATAAATATTTTCATAAGCTATTGCCCTTTATTTCCCTACAACAACTTATTAATAAAAAATATATACTTTTTAATTTTACCTTTGGAAATTTTTTACTTAAAATCTTGCCTCTGTTTTCACCCTTATTTTTTTCTATTATTAAATAATTGAAAAGCTTATAAGTATACCTATAGCTACTAATAATTTATTTATTATTTTTTATCTATGATTAAATATTTTTCGACTATGAATTTGAGATAGATGCCATCGAAACCTATCGTATTTAGATGTTTCGAAGACTCCTTTTCCATCTTCATCAGTAAATATGTAGTCCTTTAAGTTACCATCAAAACATATCTAAATATGAAAGTAAAATAAACAAATCATTAAATTGAAGGTTTTTTGCCGAGGGTAGCAGAATTTTTATATATTGAAGGAGACAATAAAAGAGATGTGTCTTCTGCTGGAATTATAAATTTTATTTCTATAACGAGACTATAGTTTCGAGGGTTTTGCCCTCTTCATCACTCTATTATAACTGATTCACAGGAATTAATGTATAAGTGGAAATTTTCGCTTTCCATTCATACATTAATTCTTGTAAATCAATTGTAATAGACTGATGAAGAGGGCAAAACCTCGAAACTATAGTCTCGTTATAGAAATAAAATTTATAATTCCAGCAGAAGACACACTCTTTTTATTGTCTCCTTCAATAAACAAATCATTATTAATGATATAATATTTTTTATTAATCAATAATAAAAACATATTATTCAACCAGCCCTATATTAAATATGCCTATATTCTTTTTTTTTACTTTATTTTTTTTACTTTCACTTATATAAATATCATTTTTTGATAATTTACGGTATTTAAATTAAGTATTGGAAATAACTTCAATTATTTATAAAAATTCAAAAAAATGAATTTTACTTAATTTAAGCTCTTCACTAAAAAATTCTTAATATTATCATTTATCAAAAGAATGATTTTAATGAAATTTTATTTCCAATAATAACATATTAAAATCTCAAATTTTTATTTAAAAAAAAGGGATTCTACACTATAGCCTGGATTTTTTAAAATTTTAATTCATCTCATTTCTTACATCGACGTTTTAATAATATTTTAAACAATTTTTAGCATTATCAAAATTTTCCAATATCTTTATTTTGATTGTAAAATTCTTCCAGGACTGAAGTGACTTAATTTTTAAATTATTTTTAAATTGGAAGGTTTTTTAGTCACAAAATTATTGTCTTTTTATTAAAAAGAAAATAATTTAATTTAATTATTATTATTTATTATTTCATCATTCGCGTCCATATTTTATGAAATATTTTAAAATCGCAGGAAGTGGATAAAAAATTGAACAACAGAGTTAGTTATTCAATTTACCAGACGTTTCGTCACTTTATTGAGACTTCAACAGTGGTTGAAAATAGTGAACAAAAGAGATAAAAATTTATTTTTCTTACATAGTTAATTATATCACAAATTCTTTGAAAAAATAGGTTGTTATTATTTATTTATTTTACCTCATTTAATATAACTCTTTGTCAAAAATCAGCCAGCAACGAACATTTTCCATTAAAACACAATTAAAACATTTTTAAAAACAATATTAGATTGTCTTGTCCTCAAATAAAATAAAAGATAAAAATAACTAAAACAATTTTCAGGCACTGATGAAGTCTCAATAAAGTGACGAAACGTCTGGTAAATTGAATAACTAACTCTGTTGTTTAATTTTTTGTCCACTTCCCTGCGATTTTAAAATATTATTATTTATAGGATTTATTTATTGGGAGGCGCTGGAATAATTAATTGTTTAATTAATTATTATTTATTTTTTTGATTCACTAAGCAGTTTCGGTAACCACTGGTTGACCATCTTCAGTAGTACTAAAATTTGAAAAATGAATCATTTCGTAAATTGTTTTAAAACAATTACATAATACTACAATTACAAAAGTTTGAATTCATACATATAATTTCGTTCAAGATCTGGAACTATTTATGTTAATACTCGTAAGTTAAGGATGATTTATATATACAAAGTGACAATTTCCATATCTTGAACTCAATTGTATGTTGGAATTCAAACTTTTGTAATTGTTGTATTATAATTTTTATATTTTATATTTTAAAAAAATTGACGAAATGTTTCATTGTTCAAATTTTGGTACTACTGAAGATGGTCAACCAGTGGTGACCGAAACTGCTTAGTGAATCAATAAAATAAATAATAATAATTAAATAAAATTATTGTCAACATTATTGGATAAAAAAATACTTGGTAGGTTTCACATTAAGATAAAAAATAAAACGAATTTATTTTTGGAGAGACTTTAATCTCGATATATATATTTCGGGTGGCTAACCTATCTTCAGGAGCAACCAGTTAGCCACCCGAAATATATATATATCGAGATTAAAGTCTCTCCAAAAATAAATTCGTTTTATTTTTCATATCTTAATGTGAAACCTACCAAGTATTTTTTATCCAATAATTTTAAAAAATGTTTCACCACGTACCAACACCAAATTCCTTAAAAACTATTTAAAATTATTGTCTTTTATTAGTTTGTGACTAAAAAAAAACCTTTCAATTTAAAAATAATTTATTTTTACTTAAAATTTTCCAATTGATAATAGACAATTTTTCCCCGAACGTTTCATAATATATTAAACGATTTATTGATTGATGTAAACTAATTGTATACCTATATACTTGTAAACTCGTATATAATACCTACACATATAATTATACCAAAGATTGAATAGTTTATTCTAGTCCTGATAAGAACACCATAACGTGTTATTACATCGGCTCAAGAAATTAAATATATAAATATTATTAAAATGAAAACATTGCAAAAGCTATTCTTTTGATATTATTAGAGCATTGCTTTTCGGTAAGACCTAGTTAACCCGAGTCACAATCTGTCATTGTAACAGTCCTTCGTGCGCAAAGAAGAATGATTAATTAAACGGATACTTCGATAATCCTGTTAGCTATCCAGTTATTATTTTAACCGAGACCTAGACCTCGGTAAGGAATTCAGATTTGTTTACTTGACCTTCCGGATTGTCATTAACCCACTTTGAACGGTAGGATAGCATAGGAGAAAGTCACTTTCTTACATTCTCTTTCTCGGAATTCTTAGCTCCACACATACTTTATTTTTTTCCAAACTCCTCAGCATATAATATGTTACTTTCTCTAAAATTTTATTCAATAAAAGCTTAGAGGGAGGGATAAATGAGCAGATAGTTTAGTAAATATATATGGTATATATATGTTGGAGTAAAAACCAGTTTTTTAGTAGGAACGGGTTCTTACTAGTTAAAACGTGTGTAGCTTCCTTGCTCACTTCGAAGAAATAAAACGATTATTTTCTTGTCTAACAAAAATAGTTTTTATTTATCTCTTCGTTTTTTTACAACAAACTTCTTTTATTATTTATTTTTCTTAACAATCGTCTCTGTTTACAAATATTTTGTTTTTATATATATCATGTTGCCATCTTGCGGCGACTTAGCTACAACACGTGTTTCACTGAATACCTTTGTGGCAACTGGAGTTTACTGATGTTTGTTGAGTTTGTTTCAAAGGTCTAGAATCTTCATTTTTGAACTTCCACCTCATTTTGGGTGTTTATTTTCAAAAATTTTTAAACGAAAATATCAAAAATTACATCCCTACAACTTTGTTTTTAATTTTTGACATTTTCGTTGAAAATTTTTGAAAATAAACACCCAAAATGAGGCGGAATGTCAAAAATGAAGATTCAAGATGCTGAACCAAACTCAACCACCATCAGTAAAATCTAGTTGCCACAAAGGTATTCAGTGAAACGCGTTTTAACTAGTAAGAACCCATTCTTACTAAAAACGGGTTTTTATTGCAACATATAAATAGTGTTGCTTTATATTCCTTAGATAAAGCAACTTTTTTTTCTTTTTTAAATTCCAATTAAATTCCATTGACAAAAGAAGAAAATTCTCCCGAAATGTTTAGCGTTAAAATAAACTAACACTAATTTAAACGCATCAACATCAAAGAAATATAATTTTTTTGTGTAATGTAATGATTTTATTATTTAATTGAAAATATTTTTTTTGCCGAGAATAGCAGAGTTGTTGATTCATAAAGAGAATTCAATGAGGTTGTCTACTTGATGCAAATAAATATATACCAAATATACTATGTATATTATGTTTATTTGCATCAAGCAGAGGACAACCTCATTGATTTCTCTTTATAATTGTATTATTATATAGATATTCAATTTAATAAATTTTTATTTTTGAATGTAGGTACTTAAATTCTTTAACATTTCACTTTTTCAAAGTCTCATTTATTATAATTCCCAAAACTTTCTAATGTCTTCATTTCTATTTTAAAATTTTAAATGACAACGTAAAAATCATTACTGTTTAACGATTTTTTCGGATAAAATCAACATAGTAAATTTAGGAAATTAATATAAAATCGATTATTATCCCGACATTTAGGCCAGAATTGAACTCTGCTTCGTGAACAGAAGGAAGATATTTTAGAGGTTGGGTCGAAGTCGAAGGTACCTGTGTGGATGCGGTTTTTGAGAAACTGAAGTTTGTAGATCGCGGGAAAACAGAAGCGGGAAGCGAGTTTCAGTCTCTAGAAATCATAGGGATAAACGATTGGCGGATGGGTTAGTTCGATTTTTTCCCAATTTAAAAGCGGAATATTATTAAATTCCCATAAAAATTTCATTTTTATTTAATTATTTTAACCTTCGCAAATCCTTTATTTCTCACAAATGAAGCTTTAGGAGGGATTATTGAATTTAACTCGTCAGACCTAGTCTTTTGGTCTCAATTGTAACTATTGTTTAATAAAGTAAAGGGTGTGTAGTTTCACAGTGTATGAAATAAAACTCAAAGAGGTTTATACAAACTCAATATATTTCGGATTATTAGTCCATCATCAGGAGTTTACAAGTTAAAACTGTTTTAACTTGTAAACTCCTGATGATAGACTAATATCCGAAATATATTGAGTTTGTATAAACCTCTTTGAGTTTTATTTCATACACTGTGAAACTACACACCCTTTACTTTATTAATTGATCAGTTTTAACTTGTAAACTCCTGATGATGGACTAATAATCCGAAATATATTGAGTTTGTATAAACCTCTTTGAGTTTTATTTCATTCATTGTGAAACTACACACCCTTTACTTTATTAATTAATATCATGTTTCACCTAAAACCTACACCACTTTCCCTAAGTAAAATGTAACTATTGTATTTAAAAGACTAAAAAAATGTAATTATTTACTATATACAGAAGCATGTTTTTAAAAATTTATCTCTTATTTCAATCAAAAATAACATAATAAAATAACTAGTACTTAAAATGATGCATGAACTTTTTTATTTTCATTTAAATCATTTAAAACTCGATCAATGTCTGTATAGTAAATAGATATCATGTGGATAAATAAATGTTTGATCCGATTCTAGTGGAACTCCTTCTTAAATGAGCCGGAGTATTAAATGTACTCCAAAAATTTCATTTTTATTTATTTATTTTTGCTTATTCTTGTTTAGAAAGCCTGAAATCACCATTATTTTCAAGCAGGATTTTTAGGATTTCCTACATGTAATTAAAATGGAACCACTGATCAGCTTAACTTTTTAACCTCGGTTTAAATAAAATCTGTTAATAATTATCAATTATGATATATCTATATATTTGCATTTGAAAGGCTTATTTCTGTCTGTCTATCCAAAGCTACTTAAGTACTTAAAAAAAAAAATCTTAGAACGTTTTTTTTTGTCCCTAAATGTTGGTTTTTCAAAAATCTAGTACTGATTAGATTTTAGGCTCTCTATCTTCAGAACTTTCAGATTTTATGGAAATCAAAAAAATATGTTAAATGGAGAGTTACCGAACGCTTGTAATTAATGAGCTAACAAAAAAATTGCCAAATCATTTAATTTGACGAAAGCGAAAGTCTTAAAAAAAGTTTTCACTCTTTCTTCCAATTGTAGTTTGCAATTGACTCAAGTAATTGGAATTACGTAATTTGTAGCAACTTTTTTAGAATAATTAGTAATTGGAAGCTAATTACTTATTTTAAGATACCCATTCGTGATTAAATTAGATACCAACCGAACAAATGGATTCGCTAACTCTTATTTGTCTCTATGACTTGTATTGACTGGAACTTTCAATAACATAACTTTTAGTCTTTCAAGAGCCGCAACCACAGGTACCTTCAACTTTGACTCAACCCCTGGAATTACAGAGGTTACACTTTTTTGAACATCTTGCAAAAATATCATTATAAAAAATTTGTTGTTTAAATATTTTTTTAAAAGTAATTCTAGTTAAATACTTTTTTAAGAGTTATTGAAGCCTAGTCACTTTTTGAGAACTTTTCTCACCTCTTTAGGTGGGGATGAGTATATCTCTTTAAAAAGATTTAAAGCATTTAATTAAGGTAGTTGTTTCACCATATGGGTTTTCTTAGGATTTTTTTGAAATTTAGACAGATTATTATTTAAATTCGATTGGTGGCAAAACGAAATTTATGAACAATATAGTTCCGAAAATAGTAAATTCCAAAGATAGAGTTTTTCAGACTCTTATACATTGATACGAGATATCGGAGAGTTTACATACATATTTAATTATAATTAAGAAACTCTTCTTACCATTGTTATAAGAAACTAAACCAACATTAAACAATAACTAATCCATTTTTTATGAAAATTTTAATTCATAGTTACAACACTGTTTCTCAGATAATATTGAATAAATAATGAAAAGTGTATAAAGCAAAATTTACACTAAAAACAAGCTGGCAACAAAGCATTTATTTAACCTAAAAACTGGGTTACCTTTAGTACTTTTTTGAAGTTTTTTCGCTTCATCCATTGTCGCAACAGCTTTCAATCGCTTATTAAGAACTTTTTGTTTTGTAAAACTTCCTTTATAATGAACTTTATCTGACATTTCTATGATAAAATATATACAAGCTCGGACAGTGTTGCCAGATTTGCCAACGAGCACTGGATTGGCTAGTAGTGGTACATAAACAGCAAACATTTTCGGGCTTATGAATTATGAATCCTTATTGTCTGTTCTATATACTCTAGCATTAAATTTTTGCTAGTATTGTCGCGAAACAACTACCTTAATGAAAAAAAATATTCGCTCAATCTCTTTAATTAAATCAAATTTATTCAATGATTAATTTTCCGAGAAAACAATAAGCTCATTAGGACAGGGGAAAGTGGGCAGAGAGTAAAAATTAGAGGGAATTCGATAAAACAAAAATCATAATAATCAAGTAGTCTGTTTTGTTACTCCATACACTCTGCAAGTTCAGCTCGCCAGGCAAACAGAGTATTTTGTATTCAATTGAAAAGTTTTTGTTTTGCCGAGAGTAGCAGAGTTGTTGAAAGAAACAAAGAGGTTGTCCTCTGCTTGATGCAAATAAACATACACACATATATATCGAGATGATATATCTGTATATATATATA
>JALMQS010000120.1:5709275-5752456 GCA_024734495.1 Forficula auricularia | reverse complement strand
GACAAAGACCACTCTATATACTTTTAAATTAGATTAACTTTTCTACAATTGAAACAAAGTTTCATCTTAATTGTATAATGGTAACCCATGCTGCAATGAGGTTGATGTTTTGAAAAACTGCAATTTTTTGCAAAAAATCGCAGTTTTTTCTTCATAAAATGAAAACCACTCATCCTAGAAATTTGATTTCTGTCTCATTCTCTAGGAAATTTTGATGACTTTGAAAGTTTACTTGGAGCACTTTTTAGATTTTTCTTAGATTTATAGATATCCAGCATTTTCCATTACGCTTTTCAGGATTCGGATCATATCCTGTCCGGAAAATGTAGGATATCTATAAATCTAAGAGTTTTATAAAAAAAGTGGTCCAAGTATCCGTTCAAGTAAATAAAATTTCCTAAAAAATGAGAGAGAAATCAAGTTTCTAGGATGAGTGGTTTTCATTTTACGAAGGAAAAACTGAAATTTTTTGAAACAATGGATAATTTCCTGTCATGGAAAATGCTGGATATCTATAAATCTAAGACTTTTAACAAAAAAGTAGTCCAAGTAAACGTTCAAGTAACAAAATTTCCTAGACAATGAGATAAGAATCAAGTTTCTAGGATGAGTGGTTTTCATTTTATGAAGGAAAAACTGCGATTTTTTGCAAAAAATTGCAGTTTTTTTTAAAAACTTCAACCTCATTGCGGCACGGGCTACCATTGATCCAATTAAGATGAAACTTTGTTTCAATTGCAGCAAATTTAATCTAGTTTAAACATGTATAGAGTGGTATTTATCGAAAATGTGCTCCTTCATGGTCAAAATGGGAAAAATCGAAAAAAGTGATAGTTTTTGGGATATTCAAAAGTGATCCCAGGTCTGTTTTTTGGATCCCCATTAAAAATCGAACTACTGGACCAATTTTGGATATTTTTTTTAATCGACGCGAAATTTTGGCCTCTTTAATTTACTATAGGACGGTTATTTGCAAAATATGAATTTTTTTCAAGTTATAAGCGGGAAACTGGAAAAAGTCCGAAAATTTCGAAGTTTTAGGCCACCAAAAGTTGTCCCGCATATTTTCGAGGTCGGAAACTTAGATTTCGCATACTCACACCATACCTAAAAAAAATCTTTTCCCTCAATTAATTTAAGCTGAAACACTTCTATTTAGTTGGCTAAGTTAAAGTTTGAAAAAATAAATGAAAGTTTGAAAACTTTGTTATTGTTTTATTTTACCCGGCAACTTCTACTCAACAGTACTATTTTAATTCCCCCCCTTAGAATACTCATCGCCCCCCACTTATTTATCGCCCCTCGGATAACCCAAATCGCCCCACGTTGGGAACCACTGTTTTAGAGTATATGGCAGAATAATAATATATCTTACAATTAAATCACCACTTTATTAATAAAAGTTCTTAAAATTTTAGGCTGCATACATATAGTGAACTTGATTCGCCAATACATTTACTCCCATAATATCAGGGCTTCGAACTCTCTCTCACGGCCGCCCTTTCCCGACACTTATAATCTACATTCCTTCAAGACCCGGAGTGCACAGACATCCTTTTGCTTTGTTCACTTTCTCCTCCTTTTTTCAGTAACACAAGACTTTTTCAAGGGGCTGCATCTTATTGGTGCGCCCTTCTTTCATTTGATTGTATTTAAAAAAAAATCGGGTGTGCTTAATACCACACGACGAAGTGATAACATGTAGGGGGGGGGGGGGGGGGGGGGGTTATAATTTAATAAATAATAATAAATATAAATAATTTTATTTTATTTATTATTTTAGATAAATATACTCTTTTAAACATTAGTGTTTTTAAGTAAACTTTTGAAATTATTTTTTTGGAGTTGTTAAATATATATTTATGTTAAAAAATTTTAAATATATTAATAATAATATATTTAATATTATATTATATATTATAATAATATTATATTTAAAAAAAAAGCATAATATATAATTGCTGCTCAAAAATAATTAAAAATTTACTTAAAAATTGTGTTTCGAACATATTTGTATATAAAAAATTTATTTATTTTTAAATATCATTTGACAGCTCATCCTGCACTACTGGTAATCATTTTATAAATATAAATGATTATTATTACCTCTGTCGTTTCTTTCAACTTTCGCGTTCCATTGTTAAAAATGTTACTGCCAGTGCCATCTGTGGCTTGAATTGGTACGAGATCAAGACACAGAGCTCAATAGCCGGATACTGACTGAACGAGCGGCATCGCGAGGCCTCGGTCGTTGCCGCAGAACTGTCCTGAGTGAACGCGAAACGACCCGAGGCGCCTTTGAGCATTCACAAAAACCGACAACCGATGGATCGGGCTTCGAGGCAGCCTCAGACGAGGCAACGGGCATCTTTGCCTTGGGCGAGTAACGTACTGACCGACCAGCCATTTGCCTCAAGGGGCTGGCCTCGCGAAGCAAACCCTCAGTCAGTATCCGACTATTCATGACGATTGGCAACCGTTACCACTGACGGCTGACAACCGTTACAGCTCAATCCCATTTACTGCCAAGTGAAATAAAAAGTGTGCAAGGCGCGCCAAAAGAAGTTATCACTTCAAAAAAGAAGAGATGAGAATTGCATCAAAACCAAACCAATGATTTCAAGAGAGACCGCGCTTTCAACTAAGCCATAAAATAACATAGAAGCTATGCTTGACGCTTCATTATGTCTGCAGCCTTACTCATTATCTCATTTCTTATTTCTTATCTTGTTACAGGATGCAGAGCTTCTTACATGCGACATGCTTATGATTTTTATAAGCCTGATCTTACTTCCATGTACCCGATTGTCGATGGAAAACTTTCCATTCAGTGTTACTTGAATGCTTTGGACCAGTGTTATCAACTTTTCTGCAAAAAGGCAAACCTTCATAACCTAAACGGTATTCTTGCATTAAAAATCATTTTCGAATCCCTCTATTTAGCTACAATAGATGTTTTCTTTTAGGCAATCAACCATTTTCAATTGATAATCTTGATGCGATGCTTTTTCATTCACCCTATTGTAAATTAGTACAAAAGTCATTTGCAAGATTATTACTTAATGATTTTGTAAGGACTCCTAAAGAACAACATTCCACCAAATATCCGGGCCTTGAACAATTCGCAAGAAACTATATCTATTTCAATCTAGATTTTAGATATATAAAATGGTTAAGAATTAAAATAAAATAAAATCATTGTTCAAAAATAATGAAGAAAACATAAAGTGGTTTTAGTATATATTTAAATTATTAGGAAACATGAAGTTTTATAAGGAAATTAAAATTTTACTTAAACAAATCATTCTCTTCTTCTTTATAAAATAAAAATTAAATGGAAAGATTTTCTTCCCAAGAGAAGGCAGATTTGTTGATTTTACGAATAAATTAAAGAGGGTGTCTTGCCCTCTGCTTCATACAAATAAACATAACACAGATATATAAATGAACTAAATGCGGCAGGCGTGCCTCCGGGCAGCGTCTCGAGACGGCCAAAATTTTGGTTCGTGGGGTTAGTCGGCGAGGCTGGTCTCTTACTAGCCTCCTCTAATCCCCATCCATCCCACCGATCCTATCCTTCCCCCTTAGACCCACCTCTCATCATCGAGCAATAAGTAATATATACAGGGTGGGCCACGGGAACCGGAAGTTTTTCGAATAGTAAGTAAGGGGGGTAGAATGCTGGAGAGGGTCGCATTCCAATCCTCTAATTGTACCATTCAGTGTTCACCATTCCTCATTGACAGTTGGAGCACCGCGTTTTTGCTTATGAAAGTTTTGTGCGTAATGGAGAATCAGTTGTAGCGGCCCAGGAGTTCAGGCGGCACTTCAATATTGGACGTCTGGTTAGCTGGAACCCAGTAACGATAGTTTTGCCAATTGATTAAGCCATTCAAATGAAATTGAGCTTCATCACTCATAAGAATAATGGCATCTTCATTCCTCTCTAGAAAATCCACCATAGTCTCCGAGAAAGCTCTCCTTTGTGGACAATCGTTTGGTTGCAACTTTTGAACTAGTGCAAGCTTATAAGGGTGAAAACGAAAATCGCTATGGTGAACACTGAATGGTACAATCAGAGAATTGGAATGCGACCCTCGCTAGCCTTACTTGCCGAGTACTGTCTATTGCAAAAAGTCCCGGTTCCCGTATCCCACCCTGTATATAACGCATAACATATATAAATATGTGTGTATGTTTATTTACACTAAACAGGACACCCTTTTTGATCAATATAAAATTCTTTGATGTTTAATAATTTTTTGATTTATTTTTGTTTCAGAGGATTAAAACTTGAAGAAACTTATTTTAATCGAGATCTTGAAAAAGCCTTATTGACATTGAGCAATGAACGTTTCTTAAAGAAAACAAAAGATTCTTTATTTGTAGCTAGTCATATTGGAAATATGTATACAGCCTCATTATATGGCGGTCTTGTTTCTTTTATTATGAGGTATCTATTGAATAATATTGTTTATTCTATTTAAAAACATTTTTGTTTACTCTTGCTTATAACAATTTTTATTTTTAAAAATATAAAATTTAAATAGAATAAATTACAATAAAATGAATCATCAATACATTCTCCTTTGAATAAAATTAAAAGGTTATTTGACCCAAATAGCAGAGCTATATATAATTGAAAAGTGTTTATTTGCATCAAGCAGAGGACAACCTCTTTGTTTCTCTGAATTAAAAAGTGTGTCTTCTGCTTCATGGAACAAATATAATCGCATAAGCATATATACTAACAATCAATTATTTAAAATCCAAATTACATGTATAGAGCCATCAAAACATAGTCGCAATTAAATTAAATTTATATAGTATGCGAGGGGTGAACCGCGACCTAGAATCGTGTACACCTACTTCCACTCCCACTTTCATTTCCAAGTAAAAAACAATAGATTATCTAATGAATTCCAAAGTAATTCCAAATAATTCCAAAGGCGGTGTACACCTAATTCCAATCGCGGTTCACCTCGATAGTATGTATATCTATTTTAAAATAAATCATTGATTGTTATAATGTTTATATAAATGATGAAATTCTCTCATATCAATCAGAAAAACATTGATTAATATTCCAAAAATTTAGGGAGAAATTCTTTTTTTTTTTTCAAAGAAAAAAAATTTTTGAAAATGATAAATCAACTAATCATAGATATTTTGATAAATTTGTCCATGCCACCATTCAACCAACCTGAGGAATAGTTTTGAATTTTCTAATCTCATAATTCTGATTAAAGAACGCAATTTAGACAAAAGATTAATTTTAGAAATGTTCGAAATTTTAAAAAACAAAAATTCAATTAACAAAAGGTCAGATATGGACTAAATTATAATGAGTTTGTATTTGGAATTAGTGGCCTTTCACAATAAGGAAAAATGAATAAAATTAATTGAGTTATAGCATGTATACTTATAGATATCGAGATATAGAACTAAGTACATGTTATAACTCAATTTATTTTATTCATTTTCCTTATTGTGAAACATCACAAACTTCAACTTCAAACTCATTATAATTTAACAAAATGTTTCACTATCAACTAACACCGCGTTCCCTAAGTTTTATAGATATGGACTAGTTTTCTAAGATTTAGGATTTTTTAAAGAGAAATTTTTTTGTAAATATTTTTATTTTGATAATTAACCAAGGTAATCTCTGTGACTAAGACAATCTATAGCATTGTCAAACTTTTTAAAATATTTATCTTTAGTTACTTTATTATTTTCAAAAATAAGCTGACGTGTTCTGATGTAGCCATCCACTTGACTTTATCATACAAACTGGGCCTCCTTACATTTATCAATTTATTAAAATTTAATAAAATTATTTATAATCATGTAGGGGGTAGTTTTTGCATTTTTATACTCCTGAGTGCCCACTGATTATATATACAAAATTTGGTTGAGCTTGGTACAAGAGCCTATATTTTCATTTTATGACTATACACCCCCCCCCATTTTGGGCGGTTAGTTTTTGCATTTTTAGACTTCTCGGGTCCCACTGATTATGTACTGTATACAAAATTTGGTTGAGTTTGGTAAATGGCCAAGATTTTCAATTTTTGACCCCCTCCCCATTTTGGGCGGTTAGTTTTTGCATTTTTAGACTTCTGGGGTCCCACTGATTATGTATACAAAATTTGGTTGGGTTTGCTCAAATGGCCTAGATTTTTAATTTTTAACCCCCCTCCCCCCCCCTTAATTTTGGGTCGATATACACCAAAATCTAATCAGCTCTTAATCTCAATTGACCAAAACTACGTGTGAAATTTGGTTTCGATATTCACACTAGTTTTTGAGCTAGCTCGTCCACAAAAATTTGATAACGCACAGACTAACTAACAGACATTTTGACAAAACAATTATTATCTCGAAAAATATATTTTTTCGATGTTCACTTATTAGGACTTTTTTGTAGAGCGAAATGCCATGGTTTCGCTCAATTTTTTTAATAAAAATAGTTTCAGCCGTTTTTGAGATATTTCGAAAAAAATAAGGAAAAAAACCACTTTTTTCATGCATGATTACAATACTTGACCATACCCTCCCTGTATGATAAAGTAAAAATCAACTGCATTCTAAAAACGAATAAAAATTTTTAAGAAAAAATAAAACCCACTTCAAAAAAATTAAATGCAACAAATAAAATACACTAAAATAATTATTATCTTATTTAGTTACAACTAAACTACGAAATATTAACATGAAATTACTTTTTTAAGTCGGTGCCAAACATATACCTTTTATGAATCGCACTCGACGGATCTTAGTACGTTTGGTGGGTACGCTCGCTTGTAGGTATAGTTTGTTTGGCACCGACTTAAAAAGTAATTTCATGTTAATATTTCGTAGTTTAGTTGTAACTAAATAAGATAATAATTATTTTATACCTTTTAGTGTATTTTATTTGTTGCATTTAATTTTTTGAAGTCGGTTTTATTTTTTTTCTTAAAAATTTTTATTTTTCTCTTTTTAGTGATGTTATTAATAGTGATCATATCATCAGAACTTGACCAAATTAATATTGCACCATCCCTAAGATACCCCCTTTCCAATAAAAAAAGAATTATCGAAATCGGTTCATAAACAAAGAAGTTAGTCCTGAACAAACCTAACAAAAAAGTATAATAATAAAATGTTTCACCTAGAACCAACACCGAACTCCTTAAAAGTTACTAACAAAAAAGGTCTAATACCTGTGAAAAAAAAATGGGACCAATCGGAAGGTAGACTGGACCCAATGCAAATTTTTTTTTCAAAATCGGTCCACAATTGGCGGAGATATGAGGTAACATAGGCACAAAAAAAAAAAAAAAAAATTCAGTCGAATGGAGAACCTCCTCCTTTTTTTGAAGTCGGTTAAAAAGGGAGACTTTCTCTTAACACATTTGGAATATGAATAAACAGTTTTCTAATTGTTATTCTATTTATCTTATTTAGTTACAACTAAACTACGAAATATTAACATGAAATTACTTTTTTAAGTCGGTGCCAAACATATACCTTTTATGAATCGCACTCGACGGATCTTAGTACGTTTGGTGGGTAATTTCTATCATTTATATGTAACCAACGTCCTTGCTACTCGTATGTTCAAATCACCCCTCCTAAAGGATCAGCCAAGCTAAGAAACATTAGGCGCTGTTTGTTTTGAGTTGGGTGATCCTCTTCTAACACCATATACTGTTGACCTATTTTACAGCCTTCCCGATCTCAGTCATGTTGCGTGCATCCCATTGGAATTAATTAGGAGATAATGCAATTTGCAACCCTCTCTCTCTATCTTCGCTAGAAACTCTACAGCTATACTCGTTGGGAATATATTATATATATCGTCACCCATATGCCAAAACCATGAAGTATACATTTTCTGATTTTGCACTAATGTTATTTTCTAATCCAATTTTTGACAAATTTGAAAGTTGACAATAGGAAATTAAGGACAAGTTTTTATCTGTGACTTTTTTATTTATCAGCCAACGTTTCGTCGACTTTGCTTATGTATTTCTTCAGGGCTTCAAATAGTCATGCCACACATTCGTTAAATTTGAGATCTCTTTATGTAAGGATCAAAAGAAAAAATATTTTATTCTGTTTTTGAAAGCAGTGTTGCCTCATTTTATTTATGTTATTTAATGTAATTGTTAATATAAAAAGAAAAGAAAGAAAAATTGTTTATGTGAATGTGCGAATATTTTTTGAAATTTGTGTTTCTGATGGTCTTTAATGGTAACGAAGATAACAAGAAAATTTAGACGAATGTGTGGCATGACTTTTTGAAGCCCTGAACAAGTCGCCAAAGTCGACGAAACGTTGGTTGATAAATAAAAGAGTCACACATAAAAACTTGTCCTTATTTTCTCATTGTAAACTTTCAAATTAATACAAATTATGGACGGAAATAATAATAATTTTTGACAAACTTATCATGTCAGAGACACGAATGTAATAGATGAACCTCAAACTTGAGATCTGTATCTATCTACTCTTATTAAACGAGCAAAAATTGTATATATATTTATTTATATATTTATATATATATATTTATTTATATATATGTTTATTTATATATTTATATATATATTTATTTATATATTTATATATCTATTTATTTATATATTTATATATATATTTATTTATATATATATTTGTATCTTGGTTCTATTTTGGAAAACGACTACGGATTTTGATGAAATTCACGGGTTAGGGGGTTTACGATTACATTAGTTGACCATACCCTATTCTCTTATAATTTTATTAAATCTACCTACAAATAAATCATTTCAGCCTCCTTTTATATCGCAAAGGCTTCACTTCGCTCTAATATTAAAAAAATTGAATTGAATACAAAATTCTTAAATTCTTGATAAATCTCGCAATGAAAGCTGCTAGGAGAGCTTAGAGGGCGAAGCTGATACCTTCTTCTTTTTACTTTCACATTTATATTCTATAGATTATAGTAATGTGAAGTATTGCTATGGCCTGTCTGGGTCCTGACTCTTTGAGAGCTTCTATAAAGTTAATTTCATTTTGTAACTTCTAGGTGGAAGGAATCGATCCCCTTAATTTAACTTATACTGTAGGCTGTTCTTCTTTATAAACCTCACGTCTCCATAAAAGAAGGCGGCCAGTTTTCAGCCACCTTTTAGTCTTTTTCTGGCTGGCCTTCTATCAGTAGTCTCTCTGCCTTATTCATTCCGTCCTATTCATTCAATTTTACTGCAGGTTCTTATTATTTCTTGAATTTGGCACTTCTCTCTGATATCCTTTTTCCTCACTATCTTTATATTGTTCTGCTCATAATCAATTTCAGTGTTGGGTAGTTTTTATTTATTTTTTTTCTCAAAAACGATTTCCACAATTTTTTTAAAATAATCTTTCATAATAACAAGTTCTGAGAAATGTATTTTTTTATCTCGATTGAAATTGAAACACTTTGATATAACTTAAGATTACCTGTACGGTGGACTAATTTGAAAAATAAAAATTATTAGGATGTAAGTGAAAGGTGTGTGGTGCACACACCAGTTGATGAAAGAAAAAAATATTCATGAGAAAACGGAAAATTTTTCCCCAGAAATGTTTTAAAGTTTTTATAAACAAAGCTGTATTTATTTATTTATTATAAACAATCAAGAACTTCTAATTATATAATATTTTAATTAGGTAGATCATGAATGATTACCTTCTAAATAGTTCTATTTAGGAATATTTCTTTTGAATAAAGTTATCATAGCTGGAAACGATTTTTTACTTCTCATTAAACACACTAAGTGCAATAATCTGGTTATTATATTATATCATCCAATATTTTAATAAATTATGAATTATTATTTTTTAGCAAAACTCCAAGTGAACTCGCTGGAAATCGAATAGGGCTTTTTTCTTACGGGTCTGGTCTGGCAGCGACATTGTATTTTATTCGAGTCTCGTCAGATTCAACTCCAGACTCGGCATTAAGTAAAATGGTTGCTCAAATTGGCCAAACAAAAACTTTGCTGAATGATCGTCAGAGAGTAACTCCGAATGAATTTTCTGAAATATTACATCAAAATGAGCATAATTGTCACAAAGGTAAGTCCATTTAAATGATAATTTTATTCAAATTTAAATAAAATATTAGTGAAATTGACTAGACTTGATATAATAAAACTTTTCATACTTTCAAGCATAGTTTTTTAACCTGTTTACGGTTCTGTACAAACGAAAACGGAGCAACCCTATTAGTGTCGATACAATATATCTCTCCTTCCGTTAGACCATAGTGTAGCTCATAAATTAAATAAGATTCAAATACAAACTTGAAATTGGAAGTTGTATACATTCATTTTATTGGAAATCAAAAATCCTATTAACGTTTTAATCAGATTTTGAGGAGGGTCGAAAATATGTGGATTCAAAAAATAAATAAATAAATATATATAAAGTCTGTGCCTATTCTAGGAATATTACACGTCAGAAGTTCATTTAGTTCAAATAATACTTTTACATCGCTGCTATTGATATTGATTCTTCTAAGCAGGTGAACCAATGACTTGAAAATTGCGATAAAAGGGTAAAAATATTTTTTATTTTTTTATTTTGAGTCGAATCAACTAGCGTGACGTCACAGGTCTGTTTGGACTCTTTTTCTCTGTTCAGAAGAATTAATCAAATGAACAAATAAAAAAATGTCTGAAAATGATGCTTTGTTTCCCAAAACAAGCGTTGAAAATCTCAAGTTTCGCGTAAATGAGGCTTTATCTAGTTGGAACATAAGGGACAGTGCGGAAAAGGACCAGGAAATCAATCGATTGAGCTAAATAAGCTGTATCTCCTATTTTATTTCTCACTTCCATATCACATATAGGGTATCAAGAGAATTAAAGAGAATTAAATTGAAAGTTTCTTTTTTTCGAAAGTAGCAGAATTTTTTATAAATTAAAGGAGACAATAAAGAGTGTGTATTCTGCTGGAAAAATAATTTTTTAATTTATTTATAACGAGACTATAGTTTCGAGGGCTTTTCGTGATGACGAGGGCAAAGGCCTCGAAACTTTAATCTCGTTATAAATAAATTAAAAAATTTATTTTTCCAGCAGAAGACACACTCGTTTATTGTCTCCTTTAATTTATCCAGAGAATGTTCGGAGGCCCCTCTCTAGAGATGCTAGCCATATTTGAGACATGAGCGAATTTGAACATTATATATTGTGTAGTAAAGTAAGTTGAGCGGGCATAAAATACCGCCTGGACCTGAATAGAAAGCCAAGCTTACACGAGGTAGATTTTTGCTACAGATTAATGAAGTCGTTCCAGAAATATCCCACCCTTGAATGACAGAGTTTTCTCAAATGTTTGCCGCTGATTTTATCCCTTGAAGATTTTCCATGAATCGCTCTTATTATTACTCTTGAATAGCTACATTTTTAAATTAGAATACAAAATTGGGATGAGAGATGGATAGAGAAAGAAGGGGAAATAATCAGATTTGATTATTTTCCGAGATAGATTTTTAACCAAGGAAATATTTTTCTACCTTCTAATTCTAATTTACTTGATTCCATTCATATCGAAAATGAATATCAATTACTAATTTCAATTTATAATTTTATTTTAAATTATCATATATTATTTCTAATGACAAAGAAAAATAAATTTTAACCATTTAAAAACAATTCATTGAGATTATTTTTATCTAAGATGCAATGCTGGCAACCCCGAATTTTCCTTATTTTATCATATTATCATTTTATTTTATTATCAAATATATATGCGGAAGTATCAGATTTTCAGTCAAAATTAACACCTTAAGGTAGTTGTTTCGCGACAATACTAGCAAAAAGTTAATGCTAAAGTATATAGAACAGACAATAAGGATTCATAGTTCATAAGCCCAAAACTCTTTTCTGTTTATGTACCAATTCTAGCCAATCCCGTGCTCGTTTGACAAATCTGGCACCATTGTAAGAGATTGAATATTTTTATATTAAAATGACAGATAAAATACATTTTAAAAGTTAAAAAATTTCTATAAAAATCGTTTTGTTATTTTATAACAAATGTAATCAACGCCTACGTTATCCTTA
This sequence comes from Forficula auricularia, assembly GCA_024734495.1. Classification (NCBI taxonomy): domain Eukaryota; kingdom Metazoa; phylum Arthropoda; class Insecta; order Dermaptera; family Forficulidae; genus Forficula; species Forficula auricularia. The sequence goes on along the minus strand of JALMQS010000120.1, from coordinate 5,740,376 downwards.
TGAAAATTATAATTATGAAAAAAAATAGCGCATGCGCACTTTATACATCTTCACTGATTAAATAAATGCGCTGTTGCCAAATTGTTTTTAGTGTAAATTTTTTTTATACATTTTTCATTAGTTATTCATTATTATCTCAGAAACTGTGTTGTAACTATGAATCAAAATTGTCTTAAAATATGTATTGGTTATTGTTTAATATTGGTTTAGTTTTTTATAAAAATGGTAAGAAGGGTTTCTTAATTATAATTAAATTTGTATGTAAATTTTCCGATATCCCGTATAGTGCAATGTATAAAAGTCTGAAAAACTCAATCTTTGGAATTTAATATCTCCGAAACTGAATTGTTCATAACGTTCGTTTTTCCACCAATCGATGCCGAACTATTTAAATATTAATCTCTCTAAATTTCAAAAAAATCCTAAGAAAACGCATTTGGCGGAACAACTACCTTAATTGTTTAATTACGAACTTTGTTGGACAATCCACAAATTGGGTTTCATTTACATGCCTTTCTTCAACTGTTGAGCATCAGAGTGAGCTACGGCCAACAAGCTGCCAAGCCCAGAAGATGATCAGAAAAAAAAATCGGAAAGTTCGGAAATAAATATTTGAGGTGTTATTTTTCTCCAAAAACTGATACTTTCTCAACAACTTTCTATGTTTATTCTCATCATACAGCGGGCACCCTCATTGGTTTCTTAAAAACATCTAAGTATCTGACCTTTACTGAGCGGGTTGATATTTTGGAAAAGTCTACTTTAAATAAAAAGTTATTTAAAATTTTCTACTAAATGCGTTTTTCTGTTTCTATCTTTAGATCAGTTTTCAAATAGGAATAGGTAAATAGCGTTATCAAGACTTGAGACTACTTCTAAAATACTCCTTTATTTAGAGTCCAATACCCCCCCCCCCCCTTTGTCTGCAATAATTTACTTCTCTATCGATTCATTCAAATACAATGAATAGAAAAAATATTTTGCCTCCTCCATCTTCTCAAAACAATTAAATATATTTAAATAAAGAGAAGCAATGTCGCAATATTGCTCTTGACATGGCATATTTTTAGATAAACATTTTTGTTTACATATACTAATTCCATCATCCAGCAAACTGAAAAAATTCTGCTCAAAATTTGCAGCCGTCATAAATTTTGGCCACTGTAGACTTCAGCTTATATAGCCCAATTCGAAATCCGTCAATGATTTGAATACCTTGTAAGACCTAAACTGTAAAAAATTTGTGTTATAATTATAATGTTATATGATGTTTATATGGTCCTATTTCTCTCCCTTAAAGAACTACCAATGTTCAAAATTTTATTTACAACTACTCATATGTAGGTACATACATTTAATATCTATTTAAGGTAGTTGTTCCGCCAAGGGTTTTCTTAGGATTTTTTTGAAATTTAGACAGATTATTATTTAAATACTTCTGCATCGATTGGTGGCAAAACGAAATTTCTAAACAATATAGTTCCGGAAATATTAAATTTCAAAAATCTAGTTTTTCAGGCTCTTTAACATTGCACTATACGGGATATCGGAAAATTTACATACATATTTAATTATAATTAAGAAAGCCTTCTTATCATTTTTATAAAAAACTAAACCAACATTAAACAATAACCAATACATATTTTAAGACAATTTTGATTCATAGTTAAAACACAGTTTCTGAGATAATAATGAATAAATAATGAAAAATGTATAAAAAAAAATTACACTAAAAACAATTTGGCAACAGCGCATTTATTTAACCAGTGAAAGATGTATAAAGCGCATGCGCTAGATTTTTTCAAAATTATAATTTTCATAAGGTGTAACGTAGGCGTTGATTACATTTGTTAAAAAATAACAAAACGATTTTTATAGAAATTTTTTAACTTTTAAAATGTATTTTATCTGTCATTTTAATATAAAAATATTCAATCTCTTACAATGGTGCCAGATTTGTCAAACGAGCACGGGATTGGCTAGAATCGGTACATAAACTGCAAAAAGTTTTGGGCTTATGAATTATGAATCCTTATTGTCTGTTCTATATACTCTAGCATTAACTTTTTGCTAGTATTGTCGCGAAACAACTACCTTAATAATAAAAACAACACACAATTATATTAATTGTTCTTTAAAAACACAACATAACATTACCACCTTTGGGATTACTTTACAGTGTTAAAATAAACAGTTGTCGCCAAGAAGAATCGATGCAGCAACTCGAATTCCCTATAACAAAATGTTTCTTCGGGGTTATGGATCATTGACTAGCAGATATCAGATTTGCATACGATATCAAGAAGCAGATTTTGAGCAGTTTTTGGAAACATTAAATTTGTGTTGTTTTCATTGTTAATATAGATATAAATATATGTACATACGAGTATTTCTAAATAAAATTTTGAACAGCTGTAATTCTATAAGGTATTGAAATAGGACCTATGTTCATTTAACATTTTTTGCTTATAATGACCTCGCCAACAACCCCAAGAGTTTTTTACACTCATTGAGAATCACGTTGTAGATTAAATGTACATATTTCTAAATAAAATTTTGATCAGCTCTAGTTCTGTAAGTAATTTCATTAAGACCAATGTTCATATAACATATTTTTTGCTTAAAATGACCCCCCTCCCCCTCAACAATACCCCAAATTTTTTTATACTGGTTGTGGATCACCCTGTATATATTTATATACCTATATATAATACGATCTTCATAATTTAATGTTGATCTTATATTTTTTCCAGTTCCTTTCAAGCCTACGAGTTCTATTGATAGACTTTTTCCTGGAACTTATTACTTAGAATATATTGATGAGAAATATCGGCGTAGTTACAAACAAATTCCTCTTTGACAGCCTAGGAATATTTAATAGTAATAGAAGTTACTTTTTCCAGGATTTGAATCATATTAATTTCCATTAAAGAAAAAGATTAATTTTAATGTTATTAGCTCTTTTAACTTATATATAATTGGCATTTGTATTTGGGAAAATTGCTTCTTTAAATATTTTTCGTTAAAGTGTTTTAAAATGAATTGACTATTAATGAATTCATCTTATGGCAATGGTGTGAACCATACATGCTTCTTTAAATTTATTTCTCATTAGAAATTTTAAAGTTCGCATGTGGAGTTCGGCCCTCTACACTGCCAGCCGGTGTCGTAAGTCGATTCACTATAATATAATACAGCCAGTTTCTTAGCTTTTTAACGATATGTAAAATTATATATAAAATAATTACTTAATTTATACACTATTTGATTTTATAAAATCATTTTAATTTATTTATTTAATACAATAACAAAAAAAAAAATATTTATTTTATACAAAGATAATATTGAATTTAAGGAAGCCTTTTCCCTTAATATAATCTTAGACATATATTTTTATTTTTAAATGAATTTATTTTTTTTAAATTTTGAATTTTTATTTAGTATATTTTGTATTGATTTATTATATTTTTACATTATCAATATCATATTAATTCGATAAATAGATTGCGGGCAATTGTAATTAATTAATTTTAAATTATTTATATAAATTATTAACACTTATTTAGAATTAAAAACTATATATATATATATATATATATATATATATAAAAAAAATAGTTTTATGTCATACAAGATAAAAAAAAAGAACATTTATCGGCTAAATTCTTAAAGTACAGAAATCTGTTTTTTCTTGCAAGGGAACCCAATATTTCAATTCAGACAACAATATTTGAAATGAAAATAATGACTTGTAACAAGCTGAATTATTTTTCTCCCATTATGTGGACTTAATGATCAATCTAATAAATAATTTTTAAACTATAATCTTTTGGTCGCTATTTTTTATATATATATCAGGACTTTTCAGCATAGTCCTCAGATTACAATCTGAATTCACAAGGCAAATTAATGTGTTACTCCAGCCGATGGATTCATTCATCAATTACCACTATTATAAATGATAATAATTAGAGCTGCTGAGAGTTAACTTAAACTCTAATAATGTTTACTAGATTCTTTTTTAAATTTCATATAATTTTTCTATCTACAATTACATAATTCTTGTTTTTTTTTTTTCATTTTTTTTGTTGTCGATTTTTTCATACTAAAAAAATGTATTTAGACTCCTCCATTTAATATATTTTGTATATATATTTCATAAAAACACAAACCAACAAATGAAAATTAATAAAAACTACCAGGCAAATGAAAATGGAAGAAAATCATTGTCACTGTCCTCTGCTTAAGGTAGTTCTTTCACAAATGCAAAAATTCAAGAAGTCTTTGAAACTTGGAATATAAGTCATTAAAAGCATAATACACATACTGTTAACATTTGAAGACGATTTACCACACCAAACATGAAATAATTTCAATTCAAAATGACATTTTTTACATAGGGTAGATAGGGGAAGGGTGGGGATATGATCATTATTTTATTTTTTTTCATTGAAGGACTTTCACCATCTTGATGAAAAACTAATATTTGTTAGAATAATATATTCGGAGACACTTAAAAAAAAATTGAAATTATTTACCACGTAGTTTTGATAAAAAAAAAACAAAAAAAAAACAACATATTTGGGCGATTATTTTTAGTGGAGGGGATATAAGCACACTGGCTTGGAAACGATCCGGCAAGTCTGTGTGTATCCATATAGAGATTTCGTAGTGTGAGTGGACAGGCACGTTAAAAAAACATAACCTAAAATTTTAGTTCCGTTCATATTTATAGTGGTTACGAGTCTAAAACTTTTTGTGTGGATTGTCGCGAAAGAACCTCCTTAATCTAAAATATATAGATAAATTTGCTTATATGCCAGACTGTCTGTATTCACTTCGGGAATCGACCCAAAGTGTCAAAAAACTATCCGGGCTGGTTACTTTGGATTGGGTAGATTTTTGGCACTTGGTTTCGGGGGAAAGACAGGCTTTCTTACATGTAAGCAAAGAACTTGCTCATAATTTTCTCTTAAATTATACTCTGTTACGATCGGCATAAGAATTTTCTAAATGAATATCTCTGCGAGTCTCACTTTCTTTGTTTTATTACTGATACAGAATAAACTTACACTTGAGCTACGAATTATATAATTATCTCGTTAAGTTTCAAGTAAATATATTTATAATTTATATATATATAATAATAATAATAATAATGTTTGTCAAATTTAAGAGTGAAAAGTATAAAAATGTATTTCGAAAATGCAGATAGTTGAGCACTTAAAAATAAAAAAAAAAAAAACTTATCATAATTGTAATGAATATAATACTTAATAATTAAGAATTTCAAAATCACAGAAAAATCGCTTAAATATTAATAATATAATTCTAAAAATTTCCACAAATTAGCTTAGTAATTATCATTTTCTTTCCTGCGAGGTTGCATTTCTTCCGTTGCATTGCTTTGCCGTCTACTTTTTACCAGCCAAGTTTTTACAAACAGCATTTATGTTAAATTAATTTAAATCCTCGCCAATTGAGGAAATATACACATTTCGTTGTTTTTCCAAGAGGAATTCTTTACAGATAATGCTCATACATCATTATTTTTAAAATTTAAAATTTTTTTTGCCGGGAGTAGCAGAGTTTTTTTTAAGCAAATCAAAGAGGTTGTCCACTTTTAGTGCTCATAAGTTAACCCACATATACCTATACATATAAATAATGAACCCAATGCAAAAAAATAATCGAAATCGGTCCATATGGTAGGAGAGAAATCAACGAACAAACACAAAAAAAAGACATTCCGTTGACTTGATAACCTCCTCCTTTTTTTGAAGTCGGTTAAAAACATAACTTATATACATATAATTTTATATCTTAGACTATAGCTTCGATTTAATCGAGACTTTATGCTAAAAAGAAAAATATTTATAAAATGACTGAACATAAAAGACCAAGCCTTCAAAATTATATACCGGGTGCGTTTTTTATCTTGAGACAGTCTTATAACTCAAAAACAGTGCATTATATGAAAAAAGTTTCAAATAAAAGTTTATTTATATCAGGGGGGAAACTAAACTACGCTATTGTTTGTAGACCTAGAACATGCTTTCAAGGGTATTTCGAGGTCAAGTTCTGTTTTTCAAATGGAAACCTATATGTTTCTGTACAAATTCTTAATCTAGAAAAAAAACTGAACAACTTTCATTAGAACAATTTTTTTATACGACATCAAATAAAAAAAAATATTAATCAATTAGATCTCAAAAAATTTTTTAATAATTATTTTTAACAATCATTCAACTTAATTATCAAATAATAATGATTAAATATTTAATATTAAATAAATAATAATTAATAATTTAATAATTTTTAGACACTGTTCTAAGACATTCCAGAGTGTATCGAAAGTCTTCATATGGATGAATTCCAGTTCCAATTTCATTATTTTGGCCTTTTTAAGTTTCTACGTAGCCTTTACATTTCCTGTTATTTTTTTTTTTTGTTGATTTACAACACGATAAAATGAAGCTCCTTAGGGCAAAATTATTAAATTATTAATTATTATTAAATTATTTATTTAATAATTAATTATTTGATCATTATTATTTGATAATTAAGTTTTGAAAGCTTGTTCTAGGTCGACAAACAATAGTGTAGTTTAGTTTCCCACTTGATATAAATAAACTTTTATTTGAAACTTTTTTTCATATAATGCACTGTTTTTGAATTATAGGGCTGTCTCAAGATAAAAAACTCACCCGGTATATATGCATATAGAAAAGTAATGAAATTTAAAAAGAAAAATTCAAATTCAATGATGATGATGAATAGTAGTCAAACCGAAAGCTGGTTTGATCCGCTTCAATTCCACTATTAGCAAAAAATAAGAGGTGTAAACAAGAAAATAAGTTCTGATTATGTTCTCTTGACCTTTCTCAGTCGGCCACCCCAGCCAGTTTAATAAATTGAGACTTAAGGTAGTTCTTTCACAAATGCAAAAATTCAAGAAGTCTTTGAAACTTGGAATATAAGTCAATAAAAGCATAATACACATACTGTTAAAATTTGAAGACGATTTACCACACCAAACATGAAATAATTGCAATTAAAAATGAAATTTTTTACACATGGTAGATTGGGAAAGGTTGGGAAAATGATCATTATTTTATTTTTTTTCATTGAACGACTTTCACCATCTTGATGACAAACTAATATTTGTTAGAATAATATATTCGGAGTAATTTAAAAAAAAAAAAAATAGAAACTATTTACCACGTAGTTTTGATTAAAAAAAAAAAAAAACATTTGGGCGATTATTTTTAGTGGAGGGGATATAAGCACAATGCCTTGGAAACCATCCGGCAAGTATGTATGTATCCATATAGAGATTTCTTAGTGTGATTGGTACAGTCACGTTAAAAAAACATAACCTAAAATTTTAGTTCCGTTCATATTTACTGTATAGAGTGGTTACGAGGCTAAAACTTTTTGTGTGGATTGTCGCGAAAGAACCTCCTTAAGATGGAAAATGAAAGCAACAATTTACTGTAGCCCATACCACTCAATGTTATGTATTGTAAAAGCACTACACCAGAGATAGGAATTGGCAGTCAAATATAATAATATTAAATTTAACTTAAAAAGAAAAAAAAATTGAATTCTTTAATCGTAAATAAAAATAATATGGTGATATAGGTACCTGAAATATTTCGGTTAATGTTGTATTATTTAGATAACAGCTATATTCACTATATTTTTTTATTATATATATATATATTATATTCAAAAATTCAGTTCTTTTATAAAAACAATCTCAAAACATTTTCTTAATACCTAAAAGTTAAATATCCTCTTTTAGCTCAAAATAATTTGGTTTACAAAATTGATTACTTAGATTGTGACGCATCATTATATAGGATAGACAAAACAGTATTTAAAATCTAGAATTTACGAACAGCAATTCAACTAACATGGGACTCTTTTATAATACAAATATTTGACTGGCTATAATAATCTGATCCCTACACAAATTTACACACACTTCAACACACACACGGACACTCAATGTCCAAAATGAGCTATAGCTCCCGAAGGCCATTAAAAAATAAAGAAATAATTAACAAATGATCTCAAAAATAATTAAAATTTGATTGTAATTATAAATAATTTATGTTTACAAGTGTCCTTCTGTTTTATTTCTTCTTTTTTTTAATTCTTTCTCAGAAAAGTTACTTTTAAAACATCCATGTGCAATATTTGACAAAAAAATCCTTCAAATATGCAATTTTATGCAATATTACTCAAATATGCAAAAATATGCAGTATAAAATTTAACTCACAGTATCCTAGATGCATGATTCGGATAGATAATTAATCTCCTGGGTCGTACGTGTCGGCGAACAAAATATGAAATTGCATAGGAATCCGGTCTCTAATTATAAAGAATGAAAAAGGTTGTTGAACATAAAGGTTTCTTAGCTTGAAGAATGATTAAATGATACGCTTTATACGTTGAAACATGGAATAAAATTCTTTGTCTAGTAGAATCCGGATATGTTTTATTTGATTGAACCACATCAGAAACTCACAAAATTCCTATTAGATGCAAAGATCGTATATTGTTATCGGTGTTAAATAAAAGTCTTATTTTTCAGCAGTTTTTTAATTTTAAATGGTGTTTTTTTTTTCATTTATCCAAATATTTCAGAAATTTTTACAATATTCCCTCTTCAGTGGACCGTTTTGAGCAAATACAATAATAGAATGTTAGTTATAGTTAGACATTAAATTAAATTAAAGATTTTTTTTTTAATTATATTATATCTTGTAATGTTTTTTAAATATTAGCACACTCAAAAATCACCGTATTTGCTTAGTCTTCAAAATTCGAACACAGGGCCACAGAGACATTTCATTTCGTAATTTTTAATTCTACCCTCAAAAAACTCTACCAATAACAATTTGTAATTTATTTTTGATGCTTTAACAGACAAGTCAATTATCACACTGATGGAACAAAGGAAAAATTATCTTTAAAATTAAATTTTATTTTTAAATCAAAAATCTTTGGATAAATTATAAAAAAAAAAAAACACCATTTAAAATTAAAAAAACTGCTGAAAAATAAGCCTTTTATTTAACACCTTATAAGAATCCTCAGCACCACCATGAATTAAGATACCTACCTATATTTTTATCTTCCAAATTAATCGTTTACTAAAACATAAAACGTTTTGAGATAATTTAACTCTTTATCAAGTATCCTAAAAGTATATATGTATGTGTATATGTGTGTATATTTATTTTCATCAAGCAGAGGATACTCTCTTTGATTTTATGTGAAAAAATTGTTATTTTTCTTTGTTGCTTGTGATTTTAATCCGGAATGGCGTTCCGGAGTTTTAGGCTTACTTTCAGTCCTGATCAAATCTAGTACTATTATTTTTTCGTGGTCCCACTCAGTCACATTTAATCATAATAAGCACATTCACTTTAAGTTGAACATCCCTGGCTGGTATATAATTATTTAATTATCAATGGCTATATCCCACCAATGATAAAAAAAAAAAATATTTATTGACTATCACAAAACGATTTTTTTAAAAATGTCTACTAGAATACTTTTTTTTTTTTTTAACAAAACTGTAAAATGTTATATCGTTATCCGTTCGGCGATTCAGTGCATTCTTTTCTGCACTTACGGCAATATTTGTCTTGGAAACTAAAGCTTTTCTAAGAGTAATGTGACCAGATTTCATAAATGTTAAATGTTAAAGCGGGAGAGTAAATATTTTTATATGTAATTAAATATATAAGAAAAAAACAGAAAAAATTTAACAAAAATCCACAAGATACATTATTTAGGTACAATTTATTTTAAATATTTTTCACATGAATGAATTTTTTCTAGTATCTTGGTATTGTTACTAAATACTAATATTATTGAAATCCTCACAAGAATAACTCAAATAATAATTTACATCAAGCCTATCTTTAAATGTTTTAAGGCTTAATTAGTGTGTATCGGCTATGCAGAGCTTATTTATTGTTGAAAAAATTCTTTGTAATAATTGAATGTAATGAAAGGCAGCCCAGAGGTAGTGACGAAAGAAAACTAACTCTGACCCAGGTAACACCCAATATCCCCAGAATATTCTAAGAAGTTATTTAAAGGACATATATATTCCAATTATCTCCAGGAGATCCATAGAATATTTGTACGGGCGTTAATCTTCTGAGAATATTCTTTTCCGAATATTCCAAGAATGCGCAACTAGGAATATTCCGGGAAAGGGAATTTAATGTCCTACACGAATATTTTAGTTCTAAGAAAATTCCCAGAATATCTACGAAGATTGAAAGATTATTCACAGGATATTCCAATGTCCAGAGAATATATTATCAGAATATTTATAGATTATTCTTGTGCTACCTGGGGGGCTGCCTTCCATTACATTCAATTAAAAGTTCTACCTGTCCGTCTCTCTCCAGAGAAAATTTCGTTGCAAAAAAATTCTTTGTAATTTGTTAAAAATATTGGACATTTTGAGATATGTGAACGACGGGAAAGATTAATTTAAATATTGTCCTGGAAAAATCGGGAGGTCTGGTCACCTTTAAATAAGAAGTACAATGTAGTAACCGCCAAACAAGCAAAAGATAAATCCTCTTTGAGAGGTTTCGGCTTAACTTTATTTTTCCATCTTCAAATCACCCATTCTGTGACTATTATTATATTTGATACAATTAACCAATGATGTAATAATAATTTATGTTGTTTAGCTGTGATTGACTGAAAATAGCAAAATAGTTTAGCAGAAACGTCTTCTAGAGAATCTACCTTTTATTTGTTTTGCTGCTACATTGTTGTTTCTCTTATATAATCTATTGCAACAGCCACTCAATCTGATATCGATGTTGCAGACACTCTCTTTGAATACACAATGAAGTGCAATAGAAAACTCTATTAATATATTATTTAATATGATTATTGGTTATGATTTGATTGCTTGAAAACATCACTTTCCACAACCAAAGAATTCTTAAAATAACTATTTTTTAATTTATAACATATATTTATAATTAAAATTAGTTAAAACAAGGACCTATTTTATTATTATATTTAGAAAGATGTTACATGGAGGTATTTGAGGACTTTTTTAAAAATAATTTAAATGTCATATTAAAAATTGACAACGTTACTTGTCAATTAATATTAAATTGCCAAACAGCTATACACTAGTTAGACAGCCAACCAATATTGAATATCTTTCGCCAATATTCATTTGACTTCATCAGCACCATCGCTGTATTTTTTTTTTTTGCTTGTTGAACACAAATATTCACCTATTTCAACTTTACTTAATAAGATGTTATATTTTATTTAGAATTAACAATGGTATGAATTATTAATGATATCAAAACAAAGCAAATCATTAATTAATATTGAAGTTAAAGATAGCTCAAATCCATAGATATAGTTGACAAAACATGTTCACTATTGACTGTCCATCTACTTTATACTCTTTTGTCAAATAAATTTTAATTGACATCCAGTGGCTTAGCTAATTCACATGCACCCCTCTGACAAAACATTGGGCCCGCCCCTTCCACCAAACTTATACATATATTTTGAAATATCAAACTTGAAATGAAATGGATATTTTATATATTCTATTGTCACACTGGATCCAATTCAGAAGCGAGCAATTAAACTAATAGGATCCCCGGTCCTAACTAACTCACTCGACTCCCTGACTCACCGTAGAGCCGTTTCTGCCCTTGAACTATACTATAGATACTATCATGATATTTCTTCAGTCGAGCTGAAATCAATTAACCCTCCTAAAGCCCTCTTTACGAGAAACACACGGTTTTCGAACGCCCAGCACCCCTTCGCTGTCAAATTGGATAAAAATCGAACCAGCGCTTTCGCCAATTCTTTTATCCCTATGACCTCCAGAGACCTTCATCTTCTTTTCACGATGAAGGGGCCAACCTTTAGGGGATGCACCTCTTTGGTGTAACTCCTCTCATAAATTTCATAAAAAAAATAGAGATTAATTTATTTATAATTTCATTAAAATTTCTCGAAAAAATATCTTTTTTTTACTCTTCTTCAATCTCTCTCTTTCTCTCTTTGAGAAATTTTTCGATTTTGATAAGAAAATAAAAATTTATTTTTGCCGTGCATTCCATCCCCAAACTCCTATGTTAAAAATATATTTTTTTTCTTTTTAGCACTGTGTCCCCATAGGCCCTTCCCCACCCCCTTCCTACCCATCCCCTAAAATTGCCAATTTTTTCAAATACCTCCATGCAACATCATTCTCTATATATTTCTTTATAATAGCGAGCCCCTCCCTTTAAGGGAGATCCTCAAGTTCCAGCTCTATATTTCAATAGAGTTGCCCTGACTGTACCCTTCCAAAGTACATTATTTATTAAGTATACTAGTATATGCGCCGGTAGCAAATATCAAGCGAGCGACAGAACATTTGCACTTCTGTCAGCGATTTTCAAAACGAACATCACATTTCAGGCATTTTGTTTGAAACTATAATTTTAATAACGGTTTCTTCTGAATAAAACAAGCGGGGATAATCTTGAATTTTTTAAGATTAATTATTAAAACAAATTTCTTGTTATAATTAAGATAATTCAAAAAATAAATTAAAAGTACCTAAACATAAGATAATAATTAAAAAAAACGTCACATATTCATTTATATTTGTTAAATAGTTTTTATTTTATTAGACAAACACTTTTGTTCTTTATACATTATTTATTTATTTATTTATTTATGTTCTCGCTTGGCATTTGAAACCATTTACGAAATACCTACATGATAATATTTTATTTTCAAATATGAAACAATAATAATTCTCTGATATCGCAATTTAATAATATTTCTACTAAAATCTTAGAATTTGTCCGAAAAAGATTGATTGAAATCTTTCTCTTTTAAAATAATTCTAAATTCTTAAGATTATTTCTTTTTTATATTGAATGAAAAAAAAACTCACATATAGACAGCAACTTGAATAAAAATATTTATTTATTTTAATTTGATGAATAGTGGATTTTCGATCACTTCACATGGAATCGTTTTGAGATTCTAAAAAGTAAATTTTTTTCTTTTAATTTTTAATAAAGCTGCTGTACGTTTTTAATTTGTTATACATATCAATCAGCAGCTTTTCGATATTTTTATTTTAAATTAATATAATAATTGTATGTATAGTCATTTGTGAATCATCTGAGGATACAATTTGAATGAAACAAAATTATATTTCTATTAAAACAACTTTGTTATTCATTGTTTTGTTGTTGACTGTAATCTAAATGGCCTTTGATTAATATATACCTATATATTATTATAATTTGTATGCTTTCTATTCATTTTCCTTTCTTATTAATTATTTCATTTAAAATAAACCCAAGGCAGTGACGCAGCTATAAATTTTGGGCCCATAAGCAAAAATATCATCCCGTTACCCGGATGGTAGTTATGGCAATGTTGAGTTCCTGAGTAGCTTTTGTTATTCTTGCTATGTGGCAACTAGGCTCCCGCCCCAAGGCGATAGATTAATCTATTCATCAGTAGTTAACTACAATTTTTGGGCCTCTATCACTTGCTTAACGTTGGGGCCTACAAATCTACAAAGGACGTTTAGATGAAAGTGGTATTTTAAAAAGTTCTATATATTTTTATTCCAATGATTTTTTAGGATAGAGGAGAGAAGAGAAGATGAAATAAATTGATAGAATTACAATTGAAATTCTCGATAGGTTTAGAGAAAAGAGAGTTTTGGGGAAGCTAAGATTTCAAAGGAACGATAGGAGAGTCTGAGAGAAGGAGACTGGGGATATTTGAAATCGTTCTATAAGAGAATGTTAAAAATGAAATAGGTAGGTCGAATTAGAAATAAAATAGTTCACAATAAGATTAGAGACGAGGACGGATCTAAGGAAAATAATAGGACACAAGGCCGTCGCGTAGGTGGGGCGACCGGATCGCCCCGATCGCCCTGGGCGCCGCGTCAAAGGGGATGGCGCGGCTTGAAAAAAAATTACAGTTGTAAATTTTGAATCTTATAAAATTTTTGTACTTGTTTGATTCCGAAGTACCTAATTTCAAATAGTAAAAATTAGAAGGTAGAACATCGTGATGCAAAATATACTGTTTTATGTAGTAGAGGTTCCCTTTTTTACAAGAAAATATCGCCAATAACCGTTTGTTAAGGCGCCCCCTCAGGAACACACACCGTCTAGATGACGGTGATGATGATGATGCCTTAGTATCAGTAATGGTGAGCGTGACAGTCGATCGATATTAATTTACTGACTTTTTCATGGAGGTTTATGTCAGTCAGTCAGTTCACCACGGCCGTCGGCCAATATATAAAAAACGTACTGTAGGGGGTAGGGGCGACTGGTAAAATCTCGCCCGAGCGCCTACAACCCACGCGACGGTCCTGATAAGGGTCCCCCCTATGTATCATCTACTCTTCGAAGAAAGGGTAAAAAGTAATTTTTTCGAGATATTCCAAGGAAAGTATACTTTTTTAACTCTTTATAAAATATAAAATATACTATTAAAATGAGTTTAGTTTTTTGAAAATTAATATTTTTTTCCTTGAAATTATCAAACAAGTTGATAAGGGTCCTCCCTTTTTATCATCTACCCTTCGAAGAGAGGTAAAAAAGTATTTTTTTCACGAGATATTACAACGAAAGTATACTCTTTTAACTCTTTATAAAATATACTATTAAAAATGAGTTTAGTTTTTTGAAAATTAATATTTTTTTTCCTTGAAATTCTCAAACAAGTTGATAAGGGCTTAGGACACATTGGGAAATAAGGAATATCTTAGGGCCGGTTGTATGTCGAAAGGTAAATGCTTTTTAGAAGTGACAAAGGGTAGATGGTAAGTGGAGGGACTGGGATGGCCAATCAGATGACAGGCACTGAAAGTCCCAGTCCCTCCATTTACCATCTACCCTTTGTCACTTCTAAAAGCATTTGCTTTGCGACATACAACCGGCCTAAGAGGTTGAATTAGGAAAGAAAAGAGTTAATTTAGGACTAGATTAGAAGATTTTCCCCAGAGAACTATCTCCAGGCTTTCCCTATTTCTAGAGAAACTATTATGGCGTTCTGATGAGTCGTTAATTTTCAGTAAAACATCATTTGCGCGAAAGATGCGATTTAAAAAATGAAAAATATACATTGATGACAACAATTTAAAATAGAATAAGAAAACACTTGGTACGCTCTCTGCAAATTTTGGTTATTCGGCGAAACTTTGACTTGAGTTAAAAAGCTGAAACATTGCACAAAGATGCAGATTATTATCAATACAAACTTTTGTGGCAAATATCTTCCCTTTAGCTAAACCATTCAAGAGCTTCTCAAAGAAAGATTCTATTTGTTTCCAATTTTCAGCATTTTTTTTCATTGGGAAGTTCTGAAGCTAGAAAATTCAAATAAATATTTAGTCTTAATAATAAAAATATTCGGCACTAAAATGAACTTTCTAAGACACTCCGATCTTGAGTAATCGTGGAAATCTAAATCGACATCGTGCGCAAATGATTTTTTCTCCAATATATATCCATATAAAAAATTTCTATTGAAAAATTATCATTTTGCATGTTAAGCTTAATTGTTATCTTGCTCAATAAATAATTAATCAAACCCAGTCATCATTACATCCGCTAGTTATATTATAAATTAATATAAAAATTATCTTCAATATATTTCAAATAATACAATATTTTCAAGATTTTCTTCTTATTATTAAATCAGTTGATTTTTAATATCAGATTACCCTTAGTATATTAATTGACAAGAAAAAGTCCTGAATTGACAATTTCCTTTTACTTTTATGATTAGGAAAAAAATGGGAGTCATTTGAAATCGAAATAAATTTAAAAAAATTTAGCCTCAACTTAAAGAAATCTTCACATCATTTGAGGAAAGGGTAAAAAAACTAAAATAGAGAAATATACTTTATAAAATTTCTAATTCATTTTTTCTTCCAAGTTTCAGTGCCTTGTATCCCGAACCTAATAATATATATGAATTACTAACTGAATGACCTATTGCTCCTCAAATCACTATTTCGGCCCGC
This sequence comes from Forficula auricularia, assembly GCA_024734495.1. Taxonomy (NCBI): domain Eukaryota; kingdom Metazoa; phylum Arthropoda; class Insecta; order Dermaptera; family Forficulidae; genus Forficula; species Forficula auricularia. The sequence continues at coordinate 5,724,291 of JALMQS010000120.1, read as the reverse complement.
CCGGAGGGCAGACAGGCAACAGAAAAATGATTATCTGACCAAAAATATAAATGTGAAAAAGGGGCCAAGTTCGGTATCAACGGCTTCGCCGACAAAAGAGTTGAGTTCTAAACAGGTACCAAGTTCCATAGCAGTTGCTTAAATCATAGCTATAGGGATGAACAACGATCTTCAATTGAAGGAGACAATAAAAGAGTGTGATCTTCTGCTGGAATTATAAATTTTATTTATTTATAACGAGACTATAGTTTCGAGGGCTTTGCCCTCTTCATCAGTCTATTACAATGGATTCACAGGAATTAATTTATGAATGTAGTCTCGTTATAAAGAATATATAGAATATAGTCTCGTTATAAATAAATAAAATTTATAATTCCAGCAGAAGACACACTCTTTTATTGTCTCCTTCAATATATAAAAATTCTGCTACTCTCGGCAAAAACTTTCAATTTAATATAAAAAGATCTTCAATTGATTTAAAAGAAAATTTGTTACGTTCTTTGATATTAAATTTATAACTCTGCATGTTATAATAGTCAATAAATTACGTTTAACGTGATGATATTTAATACAAGCTTAAAATTTATCTAGTTGTTCTTATTTTATACTACAAATAATTTAGTTGGATATAAAACTTACCAAGTTATAAATTTAATATCAAAGAACGTAACAAATTTTCTTTTAAATCAATTGAAGATCGTTGTTCATCCCTATAGCTATGATTTAAGCAACTGCTATGCATTGGAACTTGATACCCGTTTAGATCTCAACTCTTTTGTCGGCGAAGCCGTTTGTACCAAACTTGGTCCCTTTTTCACATTTATGTTTTTGGTCAGATATCATTAATTTTTGAAAAGTTTTATCCTTTAATTTATCTAAATAATTATATTTAAACATTTATATTAATAATAATTAAATATTTCTCATAAAATATCTGTTAAAAACCCGGTCGGTTTTTCATAAATTTCACCCCTTCATTTCCGACCCCGAAGAAGGGAAAGTTTCGGTTTTTCAATTTCCTCCTTTATTAATGTTCCAAGCTTTACCAGTATGCCAAATTTCAGAATTCTAGCTTGATTATATTTTCACTATATGTTAATTAACCCTATAATCAATATCACCCCTTCATTTTAGGTCCTAAATAAGGGAAAGTTTCGCTTTTGGATTTTTCCCTTTAATTGTAGCCCAAACTCTACCAATATGCCAAATTTCAGCATTCTAGGATCACCGGAAGTACTTTAGGTTTTTGATATGTCAGTCAGTCAGTCAGTGAGTGAGTCAGTGTTAAAAATGGCTCAAGAACTATATTAGATTTATTCATGAAATTTGGGATTCTAGGTGTTTTAGTGGGTCTTATTAGACATGCAAAATTTCAAGTGTGTAAGTCTAATAGTTTTTGAGTTATGGGGGAGGGGGGGGGGTCGAAAGTAGCTCGAAATGGTTCATGTAAATATACACATGGCCGGTGCGTCGCCCGTTTTTCCGAACTTGGCTGACACACTGCCGTGTGTCTAGATATCTTCCAAAATACTTGAGATATCAAGTCTATCATATTATTTTATTTTCTATCCCACAAAAAATTCGACCTTCCCAAAATAATCATTCGATTAAAATTTTAATTTGGGGAAAAATGGATACAAATAACGTGTGAATTTCAAGTTTGTAGAGCGGACAAACAGACAGGCTTTGCAGAATTTTCATGCCTACCAAGTAATATCTTTAATAATATTCTGCCAATATGTCAAGTAATAATATATTAATTAATTTCTTACTTGGGGCGCTTTAATTAGTAGAAACCGAGGGGTGAACCGCGACCTAAAACCGTGTACACCTACTTCCACTTCCACTTTCATTTCCAAGTGGAAGACAATAAATTATCTAATGAATTCCAAAGTAGGTGTACACCTAATTTCAATCGCGGTTCATCCCTCGGTAGAAACTTTCCAGATCCAAATCATCAATCTAAACCCAAAGTCTCAATAGGAAAAATGTATATAGTTGTTTTTTATAGTAGTGTATAAAATCTCTAGAATGAGAGAGAAATTAATGCTTATTCATTAATTAATTGATTAACTGCTTAGGAATAGATAGCATTCATCATAGATTATATAATTTAATTTCATATTAGAATTCTATTCTATTTTATATTAACCGTCAAATAAGATTAGATATGTATGTAGCTATTAAGAAATAAATTGAATATTACAAGAGAGAGATATTAAGAAAACGGTGTTAAAAGAAAAAAAATTATATACTTAATGTTTTTTAGAGGAGGAAGAGTAGGCATGGTCAAAATATATGAGAAATTAAATTAGAAAACATTTAGAAAAATTTTCTTTTAATTAATAACCCAGCTCTGCGAAATTTAACTTTTGAAAAGTTGTTTGTATCAATGAGTATAAAATTTGGATTGCTACACCCATGGCCGTAGCCAGCGGGGGATCTCAGATTCTCATCAGAGTTCCAACCATTGGAAATAAAAATATTTCGGCACCAGGACGAACATTATAAGATTGTCTATTTTCTTGAATTATTGTGGATATCAAAATACAGACACACAGAAAAAATAATTGTTGAAAATAATTATTTTCCACGCGTCAAACCTTTAACATATAATAATCTAAAATAAGCTGACGTGTTCTGATGTGGCCATCCACTTGACTTTTACCATACAACCTGGCCCCTCACTTATATTTAATATTTAATAAAATTATTTATAATCATGTAGGGGGGGGGTTAGTTTTTGCATTTTTAGACTCCTGGGACCCACTGATTATGTATACAAAATTTGTTTGAGTTTGGTAAATGGCAAATATTTTCATTTTTTGACTCCCCCCCATTTCGGGCGGTTAGTTTTTGCATTTTTAGACTTCTGGGGACCCACTGATTATGTATACAAAATTTGGTTTAGTTTGGTAAATGGCCAAGATTTTCACTTTTTGACCCTCCGCCCCCCCCCCATTTAGGGCGATTAGTTTTTGCATTTTTAGACTTCTGGGGACCCACTGATTATGTATACAAAATTTGGTTGAGTTTGGTAAATGGCCAAGATTTTCATTTTTTGACCCTCCGCCCCCCCCCCATTTTGGGCTGTTAGATTTTGCATTTTTAGACTTCTGGGGCCCACTGATTATGTATACAAAATTTGGTTGAGTTTGCTCAAACGACCTAGATTTTTAATTTTTAACCCCCCTCGACCCCCTTAATTTTGGGTCGATATGCACCAAAATCTAATCAGCTCTTAATCTCAATGGACCAAAACTACGTGTGAAATTTGGTTTCGATATTCACACTAGTTTTTGAGTTAGCTCGTCCACAAAAATTTGATAACGCGCAGACTAACCAACAGACTAACAGACAGACAGACTAACTAACAGACATTTTGACAAAACAATTATTATCTCGAAAAATATAATTATTTCGATGTTCACTTATTAGAGCTTTTTTGTAGAGCGAAATGCCATGGTTTCGCTCAATTTTTTTAATCAAAATAGTTTCAGCCGTTTTTGAGATATTTCGAAAAAAATAAGGAAAAAACCCCACTTTTTTCATGCATGATTACAATACTTGACCATACACTGTATGCTAAAGTAAAAATCAACTCCATTCTAAAACGAAAAAGGAGACTTTCTCTTAAAACATTTGGAATATGAATTAACAGTTTTCTAATTGTTATTAAAGAATTCTTTCATTTATATGTAACCAACGTCCTTGCTATGTTCAAATCACCCCTCCTAAAGGATCAGCGAAGCTAAGAAACATTAGGCGCTGTTTGTTTTGAGTTGGGTGATCCTCTTCTAACACCATATACTGTTGACCTATTTTACAGCCTTCCCGATCTCAGTCATGTTGCGTGAACCACTTTTTTCATGCACGATTACAATACTTGACCATACCCTGTATGGTCAAGTAAAAATTATAGTAAATTCGCCTGGCACCCAGGCATGCTGAAAATAAGTAATTGCTTTTTCATCCCGTATTTTTATGTTAAAAAATATTACTACATTCTTTTTTATTTTAAATTGATTAATTGGATATTTTGGACACCTTCAATTGTCCATCCTCAGTACAATATCAATTTATAGAATTTATAGTTCTTTCTTCCACCTTTCTTTAAACTTTAAATGAATTCAATACTCAAGTCGCCCGATGAGCAAGGCCCACGTTAAGACACCAGCTATACAGGGCCGTCCTAAGATAATAGGCGCCCAGGGCCGGAGCAAGGCGGGTTCAGCTCGTTAGCCGGAACCCGGGCCCGCGTTTTGAGAGGCCTTGCGGGTCTACCAAAATTACCCAATTAAAAAACACCGATTTTGATGAATTTTTCACAGAATGATGATACCATTAGAATCCAGTTCGATATGCAGCCGTTGCACAAAATAATAAAGTGCTAGAGTTATTCTTTTATTAATTTACTCCACTAATAATTAATAGAAAATCAATGGAGATTTAGTGGTTTCTTAATAAATTCTTTCTTAATGAATTCATCCAAATTAGAACTTTTTGAAATAACCATCTTTTTCTAGACATAATAAATGAATAATTTTTTCAATTTTATTTCTAAATAGACCAACAAATTTATTAGTAAGTTTTTATTTTGCCGAGAGTAGCAGAGTTGTTTCTCTTTATGAATAAATTTGTGTTTATCAAATGAATTTATTTAATCGGTTCATTTTATAATCATATATTTTTTTACTATTCATTCAAATATAAAAAATATTAAAAATAACCAAGAAAAATATTATAGTCATGCAAAAAATGTATATATTTTCTCGAAATATTTTCAGGTAAAATACTAAAATTTAGAAGAGTGTAATGTGAAAATACATAGATTCGAATCGAGTTTCATTAGATAAAATTATTTAAGATTGGCAATTTATACTTAAAGGAAACGTTTTCAGATATAAAGTTAATGCAAAAATACATAGTTGCGTACCAAGTTTCAGCTTATTAAATAAAACCATTCTATATTGACAAATCTTATTCTCGGGAAAGATTTTCAGATATACAGCTAAAATTTGGTGCATTGTAACATAGTTGCGTACCAATTTTCAGCTTATTAACCAAAATCATTCAAGATTGGTATTTTTTACTTTCAGGAAACGTTTTCAGGTATAAGATTAAAATTTGGTGAATTGTAATTTGAAAATACATATTTGCGTACCAATTTTTTAGCTCATTTACTAAAACCTTTCATGATTGGCATTTTGTCCTCTCAGGAAACGTTTTCACGTAAAAAGCTAAAATTTATTGCTTTGTAACATAAAATTATGTCTAAACGTAAGTAAAAGATAAAAATAAATAATGAATAAATTTTTAGCTTCTCACTTTGTTTTTTGTGTTAGGCTAAATGTCTTGCTTCAATTATTTATGAAGTTTGGCGGCCCACCTGTGAAGCACAGTTTGGGAACCTCTGATTAAGCGGGTGAGGTGAGAAATAAAGGGGAAAAAGTAAGACCTAGATTAATTTTTCAAATAAAGGTTATGGGATGTGAAATTTTTAGAGAAGTGAACAAGTTGGCATGAGATTGAAAGGAATGGAGATGGGAAGTTGCGTCACACCAGTCTTAGGACTGTATACTCTTTGATGATGATGATATAAGAATATTTTTAAAAGATTGAAACGTAAAGATCTTAGATTACTTTTTATTTTGGCTTTACATTAAGAAGGTTCGATTTCACAAGAATCTCAAATTTACTTGAGAGAATCGACTCGAGTGGTCAACTCGCTTGTTCTCAACAGGTCAGCTGTTTTCGTTTCGACCAGGCTGCTCTAAACAAAATGATAATCAAGCAGAAATAAAATATATGTTATATTTTTATTAATTAGCTATAGATACCTTTTTTTCAAGTATTATTTATTATGGGGGTCCACAGGAGGGACAATCCCCCCCTAGATCTAATATTATTTATTTATTTATCATTAATTTTTTTCATCACAGTTAAAGAACTTACAATTCTTCAATGACTAAATGAATATTTATTTTTTTGTGACTTTTTAAAGTACCGTTAGCGACAGGAATACAATTTTTTTCATTCATTACATATTAAATTTTTTCTCTATTCTTTAATGACCGTTTTTTTCTTCTCACTTCTTTTACAAGTTTATTGAATCATTAATAAAATGTACTCCTTCCCCATCCCTCTGAAGAAAATTATATGGGGGTCCATGGATAGGGTTGCCACCTCAGAACTAAGGGTCAGTTGTAGTGTTTGCAAAGTCTTTGTTAAAGTTGACAAAGGGTAAAACCTAGAATTCATTTTGTGCCTGACGGGATGGTCAATCAGATGAAAGTAGGTGTCATCTGATTGGCCATCCGGCCGGGCACAAGGTGAATTCTAAGATTTTACCCTTTGTCAACTTTAACAAAGACTTTACAAACCCACATACAACTGGCCCTAAAACTCACGCGGAGACGATGACTAAAAAAAGAAAAAAAACCTAAAAAACACATGCAATTTTTTTTAATCAGTAGAGATTGTGGTGTTGGTGCAAGGTGAAACATCTTTAATAAAAGATAGAGTAAATAAATATTTTATTTAATATGGATTTACTATGGAGTTAATGATATTGGGTCACTTATTTCACATTAAGTGAAATAAGTGACCCAGTATCCTAAACTCATAGTAAATCCATATTAAATAAAATATTTATTTACTCTATCTTTATGCAATTTTTTTATTTATATAAATTAAAAAAATTAAAAACACACATTCCTACAAATTAAATACACTTCTAATGATCACAGAGCAGTTATTATGCATATAATAATTAATAAAAACAAACTTAACAATTTACGTATAAAATAAAAACAGGTAAATAAGAAGAAAAATATGCAATAGGCAAAATAGTACAAGTATATATAAATTATTTATTTATGTGCATTTTTCCATGTATATTTCCTGTTTGAAATAGCATCCTTTAAAAGATCGGCATTTTCAGTTGTTTTTTTTATGAATTCATAAAATTTTCGATAGCTTATGTCAAAATTAAGTTTTATGCATAATTCTATATTGTACATATTCAATATTACTTATATAGTACAACCCGGAGAAATAATAACTTAAACCCGAGTTCGAAAGATAACTCACTGAAACACGGAGAGGTGGCAAGCCTATCATTCATATCATATCCATGGATAGTCTAAATCAGTGGTTCCCAACCTGGCGGCGATCGCCCCTATGTGGGCGATTTGGGTTATCAAGGGGGCAATAAATAAGTGGGGGAGGGGAATTTGGGGGCGAAAAAATACTCATCGTCCCCAAATCGCCCTTCAAGGGGGAAAAATTAAAATACTACTGTACAGTAGAAGTTGTCAGATAAAATAAAGCAATAAGAAAGTTTTCAAACTTTCATTTATTTTTTCAAATTTTAACTGTCAACTTTCTTAATTTTTCCAGATTCCAATTTCAAAATGAAAACATGTACTCCTGTTTTTTAAATGTACGTCAATGATCTTAGTTAATTATTTTACTTCTTTGTTCTTAAAAAAAATCTCTAAAAAATGTACATTTTAATTTTTTTTCTATTTTATTTAAGAGTGACCGGATAAAACTGCTTTATTATTTACACTTTACTTCAAATTAAAATTAGACATACACTGAAAATGAAAAGGGGCCATAGGTGATAGTCAACCTTCAGAAAGGGGAGGGACATGGGCCACAAAAGGTTGCCACTGGTCTAAATAGTAAATGCGAATTTTACGAAACCTTAAATCCAAGCATACAAGTAATTAAAAAGATAGTTTTTGAAAAAAGAAACATCTTTTTTTTAAAAATTAAAAAAAATCCCTACTAACAAAATTACATATATAATAAGCCATTAGAAATTCATTACTCAGCGAGGTACACGGGAGGCGAGGCTTGCCTGCCGGTCCTATTATTTTATTCATTCAAGTTGTAATGTTTTTTTTAATTTTTTCATTGTTTTCAAAAATGTCTCATACATGAAGAAAAGTCATTTTCGTGTGTCTATCTGAATTTCGGAATCCACGATAAGCCAAGAACGCAAAGCTGTAGAAAGTTTGTTCTGGCGCGGAAATGTTTTATTTCTAATCCAGAGAACTGATTAGATTTTGGGCTTCCTAGATTTAGAACTTTTAGTTCAAAATGCAGAAAATATCATTTTTCTCAAGATAAAATAAAAAATAAATTTTGAATTGAAAGTTTTTTTTTGCCGAGGTTAACAGAATTTTTATATATTGAAGGAGACAATAAAAGAATAGTGTCTTCTGCTGGAATTATAAATTTTATTTATAACGAGACTATAGTTTCCATTCATACATTAAATTCCTGTAAATCAATTGTAATAGACTGATGAAGAAGGCAATGCCCTCGAAATTATAGTCTCGTTATAAATAAAATTTATAATTCCAGCAGAAGACACACTCTTTTATTGTCTCCTTCAATAAATTTTGTATAGCTTATTATATTTAAGCGTATTTAATGTGAGGTGAGAAATAAAAGGGGAAAATGTACCAAGTCTTGAAAAAGTTTCTTCATTTATGGCTATATTATAAATAGATCGCTTTAAAATCTCAATAAAATCATTTAAAAAAATGAAGTTTTTTGCATTTTTGAACTAGAAGTTCTAAAGCTAATAAACCTCCTCCTTTTTTCAAAGTCGATTAAAAAGCCCAAAATTCAGTTGGGTATTTTAGAAATACAAAGATATGAGTACAAAAACGAACTTTCTAAATTTTTTTCTTTTTTGTAATTTAAATGTTCTAAAGTTGTAGATTAAAGGGGCTAGATGGCCCTACAGATACAATAAATAAATATATATTCGAATAAATTTCGCCAGATCTCTTCCGAGATGTTTCATTGTGCTATTTCTAATATAATTTTTACTTTACCATACAGGGTATGGTCAAATATTGTAATCGTGCATGAAAAAAGTGTTTTTTTTCCTTCTTTTTTTCGAAATATCTCAAAAACGGCTGAAACTATTTTCATAAAAAAATTGAGGGAAACCATGGCATTTCGCTCTACAAAAAAGCTCTAATAAGTGAACATCGAAAAAATTATATTTTTCGAGATAGTAATTGTTTTGTCAAAATGTCTGTTAGTTAGTCTGTCTGTCTGTTAGTCTGTTGGTTAGTCTGCGCGTTATCAAATTTTTGTGGACGAGCTAACTCAAAAACTAGTGTGAATAAAACCAAATTTCACACGTAGTTTTGGTCCATTGAGATTAAGAGCTGATTAGATTTTGGTGCACATCGACCCAAAATTAAGGGGGGTTAAAAATAAAAAATCTAGGCCGTTTGAGCAAACTCAACCAAATTAAGTATACATAATCAGTGGACCCCCAGAAGTCTAAAAATGCAAAAACTAACCGCCCAAAATGGGGGGGGGGGGGGTGTATAGTCATAAAATGAAAATATAGGCTCTTGTACCAAGCTCAACCAAATTTTGTATACATAATCAGTGGGACACCAGAAGTATAAAAATGCAAAAACTAACCCCCCTACATGATTATAAATAATTTTATTAAATATTAAATATAAGTGAGGGCCAGGTTGTATGGTAAAGTCAAGTGGATGGCCACATCAGAACACGTCAGCTTTTTTGTAAAAAGAGTAATTAACTAACTAAATAAATAAAAGCAAATGGGGTATTTTAATTGCTCCATGGCTTTGAATATGTAACTATGCCTCTGATAGGGTATCGTTTTACTTTTTAAACGCAACCCTAAAAAGAAGAACTGTCCTTTGGTAATTTTCCTCTCATCTCTCACTATCACCCACAATTGCAATTGTAAGCAATTTTCATTAATAAGTCGATAAATTGAAATTCATTGATGATAGGGAGTTGTCTATTTGCATTTGCTTCCAAGATAATTCCTATTGCTGACTAGATTTGAACCAGTGAACCTTTCTATCCAGAGAAACAGCTGAGTTGATCAATTTGCTCGCTATAAAATGTTAGCTGAGCCTCAGTGAAGACACACTCCGGACGGATTGTGACCACAAGACATGCTATTCACTCTATTTCTCGGCCTACTCGGTAAGTACTCAATAATATTTATTATTCTAATTAATACATTAAAAAATTTTCTCTCTTTCATATTCAATTTAAACACGATTTACATTCAATTAATTTGATATTATTAAAAAATATTGAAAATTGAATTTAATAACTAATAACAATTATTTAAGATAAATATTTTTTTTTATTTTTTTTTTCATTAACAAAAATAAAAGTTTAGTCGAATTGAGAACCTCCTCCTTTTTTGAAGTCGGTTAAAATATAATATATCCAGATTTTTCAATTAAATTTTACATAAATAATGATTTTACAAGAATAAATAACATCTACTTGAAATTAATAAATAATAGGGGTCCATACAAATAGAAATAGAATTATTTTAAAAAACAATCCAAATGCAAGATTTTCTTGCATAGAGTAGCAAAATTGAATATAAAAGACAAATGCCGAGATTAGGAGCTTTAATAAATTACTATAGAAATTCAAGAGAGATAGCTTACTACTAAATTTGCCATGTTATAGATTATTTTTATTATTTTAGAAGCGTTGTTTCACCCTTTCGGAAATCGCGCCCGCATGCCAAAAGAGTGCAACCCGGGCACCTGACCTGACCCCCGAGATGAACCACATCTTTTTATAGCACGGGGAATTTTTTTCTTCTATATATTTATTCACCTTGGAGGTCAGACCAAGTGCCCTCGTTGGGATCTTTTGGCATGCGGGCTCGATTTCCGAAAGGGTGAAACAACCCTTCTGTCATAATAAAAATAATCTATAACATCGCGAATTTAGTAGTGAGCTATCTCTCTTGAATTTCTATAGTAAGTGCAAAGTTGTTGATTTTCAAGAAGAAATCAATGAGGGTGTCCTATGCTTGATGTGAATAAACATAAACCTATATAAAAATGAATATATACCTATATCTATCAAATAAAATTTTATCCTATATCTTCCAAGCCAGTGCAAATTGACCTCACATACAGCGGGTTCCGTACTTTCTATCTTCCAAAATATTTAATAATTATAATTCTTTCTTGTTTATCGTTGATAAGAAGTGAATGAACGTATATGTATAATTTTTTCATAATTTTATGTTCTGTGATTGGGAAATCCTATCAAGTACAAATAGAAATGGGTACTTTTTAAAATTATTTATTATAGTTTTTTTTCTATGTATGCATTCTAATAGATGTTTTTTTTTATTTTTTAGTGGGCCTAGCCGCGGCTGATAATGGTAATAATGGTAATGTATTTGTTTTTAAATTAGTTGATATTTTTAAATTGAAATGATTCTAAACTCGGTTTTTCTACTATTTGAAAAGGATGGCGTCCCGGCTCTGAATACAAATATGCGGTCCGAGGTCGCACATTAACAGCCCTTCATCAAGTAAAAGACCAATATGCCGGTATAGTCCTACGAGCACAACTTACTATCCAACCCAAGACCGAGACTCTCCTACTTGCTAAGGTATAATTAATTGCATCTCTCTTATATTTAATTTTGATTAAAAATATTGAAGATATTAATTTTTGAAAACTTTCCTTGTTCTAGCTCTCACAAGTTCAGTATAGTCAGATCCACTCTTCCCTACCAAGAGGATGGGATTCCCCTATTCCGGATCGACAGCTCAACTTTAAAGAGCTTCCTCTTTCTAGCAAAGCCTTTGAAATGAAGCTGAAAAATGGACTTGTAATTATTAATTCATTAATTATAAATTTCCAAATTTGTAATATTTTCTTGACTGTTTATTTGATAAATGCAATTTTATTTCAGATCGATGACCTTATTGTAAACAAAAATGTTCCAATATGGGAAGTGAACATCCTTAAGAGTATTGCCAGCCAATTTCAATTAGACACCCAAGGAAAAAACCTCCAGAAATCCAAATATAATCAACCTCCTACTTCTCAAGACAGTCCTAGTGGTGTTTATAAAACCATGGAGGTAAATAGAGAACAGATTAGCATTAGTTACAAAATAATATAAAACAAATATATTTTCTAAAAAATATAAATTTATTTCCTAGGACTCTATCACTGGTGAATGTGAAGTTCTTTATGACATTTCTGTACTTCCTGAATTCGTACTCCAGAGCACACCTGAAATAGCTCCTCTTGAAAATCTTCGTGGAAATGGAAAAATTATCGAAGTCATTAAGACAAAGAATTTCACCAAATGCGAATCTCGGCTTGGATATCACTTTGGAATTCCTGGAAACAATGCCTGGAAACCTGGCACCAACAATATGCAATACCTTTCAGTAAGCATAAAAACATTTTTGAATAATTAGGTATCACATAAATTCTTTCCCCCTCTTTATAGATTAATCACTTTTGGTCAGGGTGGAATTTTAGCAAAGTGGACCCCCATTCGGATGAATATAATTCTTCATCAGGCTAAAATGCGTAATACAAATCATTATATTTTGATCTGAATTGGTTTGGTCACAGGATAAATTCCGAGATGGTGTGCTCCATCTCTAATAAATATGAAAAGGAAGATTTATTTAATATTTTAAATATATGTTCGATATACAATGTATTATGGGAGATTTATTTAAGCAGAACTATTGATAATTTTGAAGCTTTCTGGGACATTTTGAGATCTTTAAACTTGAAGAAATAAAATCCTTTTTTTGTCTTAATTTGTATTTAAAATATTGATTAATAGCCCAGACAAATTAGAACAAAAAAATATGCACAAGCTGGAAATGATTTTAATCGACGTTAGGCATCCCAAATAAGAGTTAAATGAGTTTGCGACGGTTTCTGGCTGGTGCTAAATTTTTGAGGGCCTAAAAACCACGAAAATTTTGAACTTTTTTCAGATTTTTGCTTATAACTATAAAACCATGCGCTCTACAGAAAATTTCACTCTTACCAAAATAAAAGAGCACAAAATTTCACGTCTAATAACGTACTTAAAAAATTTCCCATCTTTGACGATCGATTGTGGCTAAACGACTGAATCGATTTTAACTTTTAAGTACGTTATTCGACGCGAAATTTTGTGCTCTTTTATTTTGGTAAGAGTGACATTTTCTGTACGACGCATGGTAATAATAATAATAGTTATAAGCGAAAATCTGGAAAAAGTTCAAAATTTTCGTGGTTTTTGGGCCCTCAAAAATTTAGCATGAGCCAGAAACTTTCACAAACTCTTAAAACTCTTATTTGGGATTCTTAACGTCGATTAAAATCGTTTCCAGCTTGTGCATATTTATTGACCAGCAGAAGTCTAATTTGGCTGGGCTATAAAATTTATCAAATATTTTTTTTTGCAACGAAATTTTTTCTGGAGAGAGACGGACTAGTATAAACTTTAATTGAATGTAATGGAAGGCAGCCCAGAGGTAGTGAGGAAAGAAAATTAACACATATTAAATAAGGTGTAATTTATTGGAATCCTTCCTCCTTTCCTTTCAAACCGACGTTTCGGAGGATTTTTCCTCCTTCTTCAGGGCTTCACTGATCCTTGAAACCCTGAAGAAGGAAGGAAAATCCTCCGAAACGTCGGTTTGAAAAGAAAGGAGGAAGGATTCCAATAAATTACACCTTATTTAATATGTGTTAATTTTTCTTTTCTCACTACCTCTGGGCTGCCTTCCATTACATTCAATTATTTATCAAATATTTTTTCATTTTTGCTTTTACATTCATTTTTTTTCCTTATCCTGAGGGGACTTCAGCCCCCCTCTTATATATTACGGTGGCCCAAAAAAAAAATGAATATTTTTTTTATTTTTGATCTGCGTGAAAATACGTTAATTTAACATGTTTTTAAAATGCTCACCAAAATTCAGGTTGATTAAAAATTTTAAGAGCCACTCAAGATTTTTTAAAAATTTCAAAATGGTAGAAAATCAATTTTCTACATTTTGGAAATTTTTAAAAATCTTGAGTGACCTCTTAAAATTTTTTAATCGAGCTGATTTTTGGTGAGCAATTTAAAAACATGTTAAATTAACATATTTTCATGAGAAATAAAAAAATAAAAAAATAAACTCGTTTTTTTCCCCTAATAGATTCAACACTTTTTCGAATTTGGCCTCTTTTTTCATTGAAGTGGGTGGGATTTCTCTTCTTTTAAAATGCTAATATATAGCTTTTATTTTTACTTATTTGCTTTTTTGAGAGGCGTTAATTTAACCTATAAATTGACAAATTTTAGCATCCTAGGGTTATTTCATATTTAAAAATGATGGAAATTTCCCCCATGATCTTCACCCCTTCATTTAAGGGTTGAAAAATAAAAAGTTTGGGTTTTTCGATTTTTCCTTTATTATTAATCCAAACTCTACGACGTTGCCAAATTTTACCATACTATAGTTATTTCATATAATAATAGATGCAAATTTACTCTACAATCTTCACTCCTTTTTTGGGTTTTTGAAATTTTCTCTTTATTTGTGTTCCAAACTCTACCAGCATGCGAAATTTCATGATACTGGAATTATTAAAGTACCCGATAGATTTTGATGACCTATCAGTCAGTGGTATTTTTACAAGTCCATATCCCATCACTATATTATTGAAATTTGTTTCTCTCTACAAGATAGATTACATAATTACATATGTATAATTTCAGCTCTGTATATCAAATGAGTTCTGAGCTACAGAGGGGTCAAAAGTAGCTCGCAATTGTTCGTTTTTGATTAAACTTGGCCTGCACACTGTGTGCGCTATGATTTTTCTCCCGAAACGTTTGAATTAATAATCGTTATATGAATGTAATTTTAAAAAATTGTAATCATTTATATTTTTAAAAAGATAGCAAGAATTTAATTAAAAATAATTATTATTAATCAGTTCTCAATTTTGGGAAAAATATTTTGATAGGTTTTTTAATTAAACTATTTATTATCAGGTGTTTGGAAAGAAAAAAATTAATAATATAATTGAATCAAAACAAAACGGGGTTCATTAAATAAACAATAATTAAAAGAAAAAATTTACCTATCAAAGCGCGGTCTCGAGGTATTAAATGAATAAATGGAGGAAACATGAAAGATTCCTATAGATGAAATTT
>JALMQS010000120.1:5672803-5709175 GCA_024734495.1 Forficula auricularia | reverse complement strand
TCAGCTTGGTCTCTGGAAAAGATTTACAGCAAATTGAACTTCCAGGCCGATCTTAAAGAACAATTAGAAAGCAACGCTATGTTATACATCATGGGTGCTCAACGATTCTTTGCCTGGGACAACCACACCATGGAACAAATTCCAAGAGGTATTTATAAAAATATTATTTTTGTAAATTAATTACCATTTCTATTTATATATGTTAATATTTTTTTTTCTTGTAAAGCTTTTAGAGACGCTGCTGCTGCTCTTCGTGATGGATATGCATTCAATTACAACAAATTCTATCAATCTCAGGCTATTACCATCAGTTTCCCTAACTGCAATGGGATTGCCTTTCGTTTATACTTTGAAATCCCCAGTTCACGTTTCAGTGAACGGAGATGTTCACGTTCGTTCCCACCCTGACCTTAGTTCCGGATCTCGCAATGTTGTTCACATTCCAGAGGTTGGTTTTCAAGAATTCTCTCCAGATCATATGTATAAAATCAATATAGTTCTATATTCTTCAATATACTTAATTCAATTCTTCCTTATATTTTTCAGACTGTAAATGCCACTGCTCAGGTCAAATTACTTTTGTCAATGCGCACACAAATCAAACTTGGATTCATTACACCTTTCGATCACCAACGCTACGTTGCTGGTTTGGATAGTAACGGTCAAATTTACCTTCCACTTAATGTCAAACTTGATTTAGATATGGTTAATGCTGAAGTTAAAGCTCAAGTAAAACCATTCAATCCTGAAAAACAAGTCACTATTGTTCATCGCAGCGTATTGCCATACACTTCTGTACATGATATTTTGCAAGTTTCTCCAATCCAATCTGATAGCAAAACTCAACCCATTCATGCTCGTCCAGTACGACAGGTAAATAACATTTAGTTATTTAAATAAAAAAAGGATTTAAATATATACATATAGAAATTGAAATAAAACTTTTGATTACTTATTGTAATCGAATTATTACAGTCGTTTACAAAAGATTTCATAAAACGTTTACCAAAACTAGTAGTTGTTTTATTATTATCATCTATAATATAAAGCATTTTAAAAATGTTCATTGTTCAAGGAGAGAAATTATCCGAAACTTTTTGAGTTTTTTGAAACGTTTAGTGATTCTTATTCTATAGCCCTGTATTAATTTTTATACCTTTATATATATATATTAAATAATATAAAATTTTTTAGTTGGAACAAACATATGGCGCCCATAGCACCGGCCTTGCTTTCACTGTTAATGCCCAAACTGATGCTCCATTCATTGATTTTGCTTCCATCTACAATAATGCTAAAGGTTTTGATATTTGGTCAATGCTTCAATATGGCCACTTCACCAAATCAATCAATTACATCAATTTCAACATTGCCTATAATCCAAACAAATCTTCCAGCAAAACCGCGCTTTTTACCGCCTCCTATGGTATATATTTCTTTCACAATTTAATGATATTAAAAAAATACATTTATTTCTAATTTATTTATTATAAATCTTCAAATTTCTCTCTAGCCAACAAAACGATTACAAAAGGATCCGAAGGATCTGATCGTTTTGGTCTGCGTAACGCTCAGGCATCTACAAATGCACCAAATAGCAACCGAAGACAAAAAGAACTCATGCAAAATGCAGCATCTGGCCTTAAACGTGAGTATATTCTACTAATTAGTTTTGTTGATATCAACTTATTTTTTTAATAATTATATTTACTTATCCTGTTTTAGAGAGCCAAACTTATTCAATGGACGTTAGTGCCCAATTCGAAGGACATAATAAGGCTTATTACGTTGCCACCGCTGCTTTTGCAGTTAATCCTCTCTCAAGCAAGAGTCATTTCGCTGCTTATGCTTATGCTCAACCAATTGAAGGACCTCATGGCGAAATCGCACTGGCTGTTTCTAGCAAAAAGACTCAAGTACCAAGAATGAATTTCAAGAAGGCTCTTGAATCTCACCCCACTTGGACCGTAGAAGCCGAACTTCAATTTGGAAACAAATCTGGATCTAAATCGAATTTCAAAGCTCATATTGTAATGGACCAGTCATCTAAAAGACGCGATTATGTTAAACAACTTCCACTGGCTCAACTTTGCGAACAACAAATGAATAATGGAGACAATATTCAATTCGCTTGTTACAATGCCACCAACGCTGCAGGCTATCTTGATCGTTATCAAGTTGAAATCAACTATGAAAAACTTACTCCATTCTGGAAGAACGTAACTGCTAAAGCTTATTCGGCTGCCCGTGCTCTTGGTTGGGCTTATTTGGATGAAAACTGGGTCAACCCAAGTCACCAATCTCAAGGAAAAGTTAATGTTAATGTACAATTCGCTCCTAATCTTCAAAGCGTGAACGTTTCCATGCTCACTCCTGTACTAGAGGCCGCTTTTAACAATATCCGTGTAAGCCAAGCCATGAGACCTCTCTTAGCTGCAAATCTAGTTCACAAACCATCTACTCTCTTTTTCAACCAAGCTTTGGCAAACCAATACTCCTGTAAGTAATATTATTTTTGCAAGTTAAAATGAATCCATTCAATTTCGAATAATGATAAATGTATATATATCTGTGTTTATTTTCTATTTACAGCAAAATGTGCAATGGATGTGAACCATGTAACCACCTTCGACAACGCTACCTATCCTCTTAAAATGGACAACAAATGGCATGTGATTGCAGCATACGTACCAAAAATCAATCAGACCCAATCTAGAAACCAAGTAGATTTCGATGAGGATTCTTTTGCTGTTAATGTGAAACGAGTAGATAGCCGTCATACGGTAAGAATATATTTTATCTAAATTCAATATAATCATTAGAGGTTGCATAATTCAAATAATAATATAGCTATATATAATTTGAAATATTTAAAAATGACCAGCTTACTCACTAACAAAACGAATTTCCGAGTACATATACCCACTCCGTTATTTGAACTCATAAGAAACATTAGATAAACTATTTGTAATTATAAACTTATTATGAAGGTCAAATCTTCAAAACCATCTAAGTATTTAACATTTATATTATATCCACACAAACTGTTTGATTTCTTGTTAAGAATCAAAAAAACTTCTATTCTCGGGGAAATTTTTTTTTCAAAATAATCTATTTAGATTTTCTTATAATAATATACTAAGCTAGTTTTATTTTATGCAAAAATCAATCATATATAAGTTTATTTTCATAAAGATAAGAGCAAATAAATATTATATTTAATATTCATTTACTATGAGTTAAGGATTCTTGGTCACTTGTTTCAAATTTAATGTGAAACAAGTGACCAAGAATCCTTAACTCATAGTAAATGAATATTAAATATAATATTTATATACTCTTATCTTTATTAAAGATGTTTCATCTTGCACCAACACCACAATCTCTACTAATTATTAGTTTATTTTCATAATAATCAGAACATTTATAATTAAAAAAAAATTTATTTCTATTATTTCAGGAAGTGATGGTTTACCTTGGCGAACAGATTGTTGAATTGAAACCTTCTGCTGTATCTTTCAATGGAGAAAGTCTACAGGTTTCAGAAGGCCAAATGGTGCCTCTGATCACTCCTCGTGGTGAAACCATTGGCTCAGTCATTGCTCTTCGCGAACGTGAATATTCAGTCGTATCAGACCGATATGGAATGAAACTTACCTATGATGGTGTTCGAGTCCGTTTGACATTTGCTTCTTTCTATCGTGATGCCGTCCGCGGATTGTGTGGAACCTTCAACACCGAACCCTCCAGAGACTTAGTCGCGCCTCAAAACTGTGTCCTTTCTCATCCCAGCGACATGCTCAACGCATACGCTTTAGATGAAAGTTCATCCAACCGATCTCCTAAAGGAAAGTGCGTCAAAATGCCTATTACTTTTGCTGATGTTATCAATTCACAAGGATCCAGCCGTAGCAGATCTTCCCAAAAGAAAAATACTTTGACCTCTTGTAAACCAGTTCATTACACCGCTGTGGTTCACAATAAAAACGAATATTGCTTCTCCGTCAAGCCACTACCAAAATGCAAATCCTCATGTAATCCAAAGGGTGAACTTACAACAGCAATGAAATTCAATTGCTTGCCTGAAGATCGCACTTCCTCCTATTGGGCAGAAAAAGCCAAGAGTGGACATATTATCAACGTTCCGTCCAACCACCCCAATCTTTCAATCAAGGAATACCCTAAGACTTTCCCTCTTGGGTGCTAAAAAACCACAACAAAACATCTTCTGATCTCTGTAATATCTGACCCTAATTAATAAATATATAGCAATGTAAAATTACTTAATATCTTTTACTTATTATTTACCATCATTCCTAAAATCCTGTTTAAATATTTTATAGACAAATAAATACACTTATCATATCTAAAAATATATCAACTTTACATTTCCATTTCAGAACAGCTCTATCTTTGGTGACTTAGCAGTTATGGATTATATCAGTAGACACATTCGCTTAAAAATATTTTTATGTAAAAATCAAACTCAACATCATTCAAACGTCCCATCAGAATTATTTAAAAGAGTCTAATACGCTGTATTGTAGCTTTCTTGCTATACATTTATTTTATTAATGAAATTCTCGAATAGATTATCACATTTATAATAATTATATAAACTCAAAATTCATAATAATATTTATGTTTTTTTTTAAATTGAAAGGTTTTTTTTCCGAGAGTAGCAGAATTTTTATATATTGAAGGAGACAATAAAGAGTGTGTCTTCTGGTGGAATTATAAATTTTATTTATTTATAACGAGACTATATGAGGGCTTTGCCCTCTTCATCAGTCTATTACAATTGATTCACAGGAATTAATTTATGTGAATCAATTGTAATAGACTGATGAAGAGGGCAAAGCCCTCAAAATTATAGACTCGTTATAAATAAATAAAATTTATAATACCAGCAGAAGACACACTCTTTTATTGTCTCCTTCAATATGTTTTTTTTTCAAAATTTAACTAACAAACATCTTCTTCTTCGCCTGCTTATCCACTAATGGATGTTTGCGACCACATTCTGCATCCCCTCTCTATCCCTGGCGGTGTGCAGAAGAAGTTCCTGAACGCTGTGAAGACCCGTCCATTGTCTGGCATTCCGCAACCACGACATCTTCTTTCTCCCTATCCCTCGTTTGCCTTCTATTTTTCCCTCTATAATCAGTTGTAATAGTTGGTACTTTGAATTTTTCATTCTATGTCCCAAATATGCCGTCTTCCTTTTCTTGATGATGTTGAACAGTTCACGGTCACTGTTGACTCTTCTCAGAACTTCCTCGTTACTTCCCTCGAATGCCTATTGCATTGTTTAGAATCACTTTGGGACTTTATCAGTTTCATAAACTAATATTAAATCATCACAATTGATCAGTGAATAACTTAGCCTTAGGCCCATAAGACTCTGGTCTAGGGCGAAGAAATTTGAAGGGCCAATTCAAAATCAATTCACTAATTTGGTGTCTCCATGGTCAAATTTTAGAGATTTTTCTCTCGTTTTTAAGTTTTAAAGATATTAATATATACAGGAGTTTTTTATCGGGTTATAGTGGTGTTTCACTCTTTGTGAATCACCACTATAACCCGTTAAAAAACTCCTGTGTTTGATATGTTTCACTATAAACCAACACCGCTTTATCATAACTTTTTAGATATACAATATATTTATTTTTCTTCTTTTGTATTAATATATATATATATATATATATGTATTAATATACCATATATATAATTAGAACTTTATATATCTATATATATATATAATTCTTTGCCCGATACACTCACTCACTCACTCACTCATCATCAAAACAGCCAGAACCACTGGACATAGAAACATGAAATTTGGAGAAGATATTACATCTATGACATAGGGGCTCACTAAGAAAGGATTTTTCGAAATTCGACCCCTAAGTGAGTCAAAGTGGGCAAAGTGTGTTTTCACTGATTATGCGATATCTCTTAAGGACGATAAAATATCTACTTGCTTTTTACTTATAAAAATACTAAATTAAAATATCTAAAAATTAATTTCAGGATTTTTGAAATTCGACCCCTAAAGGGGTCAAAAGGAGCAAATATCTTTGCAATGTGTTTACACTTCAATTAAGAACGATAAGATATCTATTTGATTTTTACTTAATAAAATTCTAAATACAAATATCTAAAAAGTAATTTCAGGATTTTTTGAAATTCGACTCCCAACTATCCAAATGTGAGTGGGGGCAAAAATTAAAACTCTCTCCTATCTTGATCAAATTTTGTAGAGTTATTCTTAATTACTTTAAGAAACTATTCCTGCAAAAATCAACTATCAAAATTGACTGTATGGTGGCGAAGGGGGGGGGGGGGGGCAAATTATAGAAATTTTTAGCTTTTTAGTACATTTACTCTTTAGAAAACTGTGGATTATTTATTTGCAAATATCTAAAAAATAATTTCAGATCAAAAGATGAGATTGTATGGTGGGTTTATTTTTAATATTTATTTATTTTTTTAAATAGAAAATGAGAGATGAAATTTTCGCTATGCACCCTCATTACATTCCATAGTTTATTACCCTCTTTTATAACACATACATAATTTTCGGCAACTTCCAAGTATAAATATCTTTTCTTTATTCCAGCCCTTTGTCCCCCTACATCTGTTCTTTCGGCTCTAAAGCCATCCCATTCTTCTGATAATTCTTTCATATTTACACTAAGTCATAAATAACTGTCCATCATATTAAAATTAAAATAAATTCTGTTCAAAATATCATGTTATCTTTAGTCAATGTTCTCCTGACGATGAGTTAAGAGCTCGAAATATAGAGTAAACTAAAAAAATCTTTGTATTTTAATTTTTCTCCTTGTGAAACACCACCAACTCCAGCCTAATTTAATTTTAACAATGTTTCACTATAAACCAACACCGCGTTCCCTAAATTTTAATGTAAGCTTGGCTTTCTTTTCCGAACCAAACGATTTTTCACCCCCACTCAACTCCTTATATTATACAAGGCTCAAATTCGCCCCTGCCTTGAATATTGCTCGCATTTGTGGAGAGGGGCCTCCAAGTATTCTCTTAATACCTTAGATGCAATTCAGAGGCGAGCTATCAGACTGATAGGCGATACTACTTTAACTGACACTCTCGACTCCCTAGCCCATCGTAGATCTGTCTCCGCCCTTTCCCCTTTTTATAGATATTACCATGGCTTTTGTTCTGACGAAATAAAATCAATAATCCCACCAAAGGCTTCATTTGCGCGAAATACACGATTTTCTAAAATTCAACACCCCTAAGCGCTTAAACTAATAGATACTAATCGAACAAACGCATTCGCCAATTCATTTATCCCTATGACATCTAGAGACTGGAACTCTCTTCCCCCGACCGTCTTTCCAGCAACTTATAACCTTCAATCTTTCAAAACCAGCATCCACAGATACCTTCGACTGCTACCCAATCCCTAAATCTCCCCTTATCTTCACGTTACAAGAGTCCACCACGGACTACAGAGGTTGTACCTTCTTGGTGCAACTTCTTCTTGTATCAATATCATTATAAAAAAATAAAAAAAAAAAAAAAAAAAGAAGCTTTCCTCCCAAATTTTTAGCACTTCACAGAGAGAAGCCTATCCATTCTTACTTATGTTAGGTTAAATGAGCTATATTAAAACGATCAAATGAATAAATATTAAAGAATTTAAAATAAAAAAATTAAAAAAAATTACTATCTTACTCTAGAGTAAAGTACTTTAAAATATAATTTTACTAAAAACTTTATTTAACCTTTTTGGTGGTCCCCAAGGTACTTAATTAGGATATTAAATTTCATCAATATTGGTTAAGTCATTTTCGAGATATTTAGAAAAAACTAAAAAAGTACTGAAATAAAGTACTCATGTTTGTGGGCCGATATGTACCAAAAACTAATCATTTTGTTAAAAGAATGGTAGGTTTTCAATTTCATTTCAATCGGTGCAACATTGTGGAAAAAATCGTGGGCCGAAAAAACGATAACATCCATCCATCCGCACGCACTTCCAAAAAAATGGCACTTTTTGGCCTTTAGACGAGAGCCCATGTAATTTTTGGCAAAACCGTCACGTGATAAAATTTAATCTAATTGAATACTTCAATTTGTGACCTTAATTGATTCCATGGGTTCCGTAGTCTTTACCTGAGGACCCTTTGAAGTCACGCTTGCCGCGAGACCGATTACAATACTTTCCCCATGCTTCGCATTGGATAAAGTAAAAGCCTAATAGAAAAAAGTAGTCGCGACGATCCTCACGGGTCGAATCCACAATCGAAAGGTGAATTTTTTCCTCGGTCCCCCAGGGACTTTTTCCCCAACCCCGTAGCCAACTGCATTATCAAGATAGCCAGACCTAGCAACCCTCCCCCTAATAACAAATCGTCATATATGGGGAGGTCGCAAGTAAGTCCGTCGAGGGCTACATGCGGCCCGCAGGTTGGCCAAACCTAGCTTTAAACCCACTTTAAAATTTTTAATGAAATCTGTGAAAAAACTTAAAAATTTGAAATAATTGATATATACGATAGATCAGATGGTTGGAAAATAATATTGGACTGATGGGTTTTTAAGGTTGAGAATTTGGGAGTTTACCATTTTGATTCTGCTTCTTGTTTTAAGCGACTTGAGTATTTGAAAATATAATGTTTAAAAGTCGACGTCAATTATGATAAGGTAAATTATGAAAATTTTATCTGATTCCCATAGAGACTTTTGGGTTTTCAGATTCTAGAATCTTTCTAAATGAGATTACCAAAGATTGCTTAAACCTAGAGATGAATTCGTTTCGACATCTATATTATATATATCCTACTTTCAGCTGGAAATTTTATTCAACTTAACATAAACTATATTGTAAACTTCTGCTCATTTATTATCAATTATGCTCAATTAAATATTGAGGAAATACCTCAAATCAGGCGTAATTTTGAAAAATTTTACATTTTTCAAAGCTCAAATACACTTACTAATTTTCACTCGTATAATAAGAAAAAAAATACCCCGCCAAGCTTAAGGTGATGATAGAAGCACAGTATAAAAAAATTCTATGCCTATTATCCAGTAATAGAATCAAAGATTTTCTTTCCGATTGCCCCCCACTTCGCTCTTTTCCCCTCCCTCTCGGGCGATAAAATCCGCTGCTTCATTTTCTCTCGCTGGGCTGCCTACCCTTCAGGCGATTTATATTACCCATTTAAAAACATCCGACAGGGTGCAAAGGAGCTCACATATTGAAGTTTTTGTCATCAAAATTCTTAATTGAAGAGACAGAAAAAATAAATTGATGTGGCCCCCTCTTTTATTTTTAATTTTTAATAATAATCTGTGAAAAATTCGCTTCATGTATTTATTATTTATATATTCTTTTCAAACCTATATTTTTTAAATTATTATTGATATACACATAAAGGTGGAATTCGATAAAACGACTGAGAGGGCCACTTTAATTTAATCAAATCGAAATTTCGAGGTCAATTAATCTGATTATCTAATGGTTTGTAAAGAAAAATTAAGCCATGTTGTATGATAAATTTTGAACATAACCGAGGCCATATCATAATTGAAATTTACTATTATTTATGTAATTGGATGTTGATGAAGGCAGTCCACGGTGGTTGTAAAATAAGACTATAATGGTTTTATTGTTTTACATTTATTTGCTAAAACCGACGTTTCGAGATTTATTCTCTCCTTCTTCAGGGTAACAAAAGTTAATGAAAGTAGTTCAAATCATAATTACTTCTGTCTCCTTTGACAATGCCAAAAAAAACATTATAAAATTTTTTTGGCATTGTCAAAGGAGACAGAAAGTAATTATGATTTGAACTACTTTCATTGACTTTTTATTACCCTGAAGAAGGAGAGAATAAATCTCCGAAACGTCGGTTTTAGCAAATAAATGTAAAACAATCAAACCATTATAGTCTTATTTTTTACAACCACCGTGGACTGCCTTCATCAACATCCAATTACATATTTATACCAGTCCGTCTCCTAAAGAAAAACGCTATCAATTTACTATTATTATTTAATATGTTATTCTTCATGTAATTATAGGGAATCATATTTCTTTTAATTACTTTAATGTGATTAAAAATATATTTTAAAATATCCGGTAAAATGTACTTTTTAGAGAATTTAAACTACATCAATAGTTTTTTGCAAAAGTCATACATGATTATAAATTTTGTACTTTCATTGAATTTTTTCCCCTTGAAAGCTAATTATGGATGCGAAAAAATATTAGTTGTATTTGTTTAAAAAACTGCTTTAAAAAAAGTCTCGCCAATTTTTGGAAGTCTGTCGACGAGTCGCAGCTCCTACCAACTTGCATAGGAAATGGGCAATGAGCATAGCAACGGCTGCCATTTCTTAGTGGTTGGGTGTCGGTTGCCTTCTTGTTGGTCATATGCTTAATAAACAAAAGCGCATCAGGCTATGCTGAGCATTAATCAATATCTCGACGCGTGGCAAGGATTACTATTTAATATTCATCTTATAAAAAATATATAATATGTAACAGGATTTGTAAATAAATAATTGCTTGTTGTAAAATTTAAGTGTAGGATTTGAATGTGTATTCAGGACCCGCAAAATTTTTGAATCCGGCCCCGCAAAAGGTCATGCCGCGCCCGGCCCTGAATAAAAGAATAAATATATTAATATTTCAAAGACTTTGTATAAAGTCTAGCAAAGATCCATTGCAGTTTATTTCGGTTGGTTTATTTTAATTTTTAAATTTAATAATTTGCGAATTTTACACCTGCCTTTGAATAGCGCCCAGGGCACGTGGCCTACTTGCCTGAAACCCTAGGTACGCCACTGATGATATACTATACATATATACTGATTTATATTTTAATGATTTTAATTGCATTTATTTGATAACACAAAAAGAGTAATGAAAATATACCTATATTAAAAATTACTGCCACATTTGCTTATTAAATAATATCTGAATTTCTTTGCGGACGAGTAAAATTACAGCGGACTACAGGTTGCCGACCGCTGAATTAGAGAATTTTCTTTCAGTTTTTTAATTTTGACTTGAATTAAAAGGAAATTAAACTGAATTAATTTCTAAGCTTATTAGTATTTAATAAAATATTGTTGTTGGAGTTCGTGGCTGTGATGAAATTGCAGTGAGTTGATGGAGTTATCATCCAAAGGGGGATGCACGGGTTCAAGAAAACTCCCAGAATAAGTCGTTTCCTTTTCAGTTATTGCGAATTATACACATATTACAATAAGCACATTAGTCCAGTCAAATTGTGTTTTTATCAGGAAAGTTTTGGAGAAGTTCTGATTTTTTGCATATATTTGTTGTAAGGGAAGCTGAATCCAAATCTGAGGTCTCCTACCAAAATTTCCTGACGCAACATTGTAGAAAATGGAAAAAAAGGTGAAAATTTCAATTTTTTTGGCGGTTTTTTGCTTATAACTCGGAAACTATCAACTTTTTGTTAATATTTTTTTTTTTTTTTTTTAAATAAAATTTCATAAAATTTCCTACAAATTTTATTTTTTAGGTCTTTTCCTCCGACCAACCGTTCGGGTTCAAGAGCAAAATCTAAATTTTCGATCTTGGCAGCCCCCCCCCCCCCCCCCCGGATCACCCAAAAACTCGCACTTTTTTTGATACTTTCCCATTTTGACCATGAAGGAGCATATTTTCGACAAAGGCCACTCTATACATTTTAATTTAGATTAAATTTGATACAATTCAAACAAAGTTTCATCTTAATTGGATAAATGGTAATCCGTGCCGCAATGAGGTTGAGGTTTTGAAAAAATGCAATTGTTTGCAAAAAATGGCAATTTTTCCTTCATAAAATAAAAACCACTCATCATCGAAATTCATCATCGAATCACCATCATTCTCTAGGAAATTTTTTTTATTTGAACGTTTACTTGTACCATTTTATTGTTAAAACTCTTAGATTTATAGATATCCAGCATTTTCCATGACAAGAAATGATCTAATTTTTCAAAAAATTGCAGTTTTTTCTTCATAAAATGAAAATCACTCATCCTAGAAACTTGATTCCTATCTTTCTTCTCTAGAAAATTTTATTGACTTGAACGTTTATTTGGACCACTTTTTTGATAAAACTCTTAGATTTATAGAAATCCAGCATTTTCCATGACACTTCTCGGATCCATGACACTTCTCGGATCAATCCTGTCATGGAAAATTGGATCTGGAACTAGATTTCAAGATTTCCGAAAAAATAATCATAATTTTGGTCTATTTTCGACTCAATTTTCATTAGAAATAAATTTTCTACTTGCAATCTTTCTGATTGAATGTTCTAGAACAACAATTAAATACGGATCTGAAAGAAAAATGAATATTGTCTCTTTATTAGAATTTTATATTAATTATCTAGCCAGGGAAAAATATAAACAATTACTAATATGGTATATAATATCACTTTCTGTAAGTATTTATTTTGGAGCGATTGACTTATTTTATAAAAGATCTTCTTAAAAAATACTATTCTCTACATCAACGCAATTAATTCTTGCTTATTTCAATCCTGACTGTCATGAGACCGAGATACAAGAGGCAATAAATAAAACTATTAATTGCATCTAAACTATTTATATAAATTTAAAAATTTTAAATGTTGATATATAATTATACTTGTACGTACATATGTAAATATAAAAATGTAAATACTGTAACTTTTTAAAAAAACAAAAGGAACTGGCCAAATGGATTCATTTCCGAGGTCATTAAATAAATAAAAAAAAAAGGTATGTATTTATATATTCAAGAAGCTATTTTCAAGTATAAAATTTTGGATTTAGCAGGTTTACACTCTAAGGCCCGGTTGTATGTCGCAAAGTAAATGCTTTTTACCACTAACCAAGGTAGATGGTAAATGGAGCTACTGGGATGGCCAATCAGATGACAGCCACTGAATGTACCTGTCATCTGATTGGCCATCCCAGTGGCTTCAATTACCATCTACCTTGGTTAGTGGTAAAAAGCATTTACTTTGCGACATACAACCGGGCCTAAGGCGACGATATATATATGTATATATATATGCATGGT
The DNA here is from genome assembly GCA_024734495.1 of Forficula auricularia. Lineage (NCBI taxonomy): Eukaryota > Metazoa > Arthropoda > Insecta > Dermaptera > Forficulidae > Forficula > Forficula auricularia. The sequence continues at coordinate 5,696,091 of JALMQS010000120.1, read as the reverse complement.
GCTCATAGAAGACGAAATAAAGTCTATTATTCAAATTTAGGGAACGCGGTGTTGGTTTATAGTGAAACATTGTTAAAATCAAATTAAGTTGGAGTTGGTAGTGTTTCACAAGGAGAAAAATATTAAAAAACAAAGTTCAGGAGAACATTGACTGAAGGTAACATAAAATAATGAACAGAATTTATTTAATATGATGGACAGTTATTTATGACTTAGTGTAAATATAAAAGAATAATCAGAGGATGGGATGGCCTTAAAGAGGGAGAGCCGAATGAACAGATGGAGCGGACAGAGGACTAAGCTAAGGGAGCAATAAACAATGCAATGTGATGGGCATGTGATAGTGAAAATTTTAATTTTTTATTTTTATGTTTTTTTTTTTTTAAATTCAAATTAAATTTCAGTGATTAAAATGTCAATTATTGGTGAAGTTTTGATGTCTGTTTGATTGTTCAGGATGTTTTGATTAAGGTGTATGTCCTTTTTAATTTCAGCTGACTCAAACAAATCCAATTTCCGGCTTTTTGAAATGAAATGTAAAGGAGGGGTTTGGTCGATGAAGGTGAATGGTTGTGGTCAAACAAATGATCTGTAAATGCCGAGTTGTAACTTAATGGGGGGGGGGGGGGGGCATTTTGGTTCAAACTATTCAACATCACATTGCATGGTTTATTGCTCCCTTTATGGCACATACCTAATTTTCGGCACATTCCTAGTATAAATATATTTTCTTTATTCCCAGCTTAGTCCTCTGTCCGCTTCATCTGTTCATTCGGCTCTCCCTCTTTAACGCCATCCCATCCTCTGATAATTCTTTTATATTTACACTAAGTCATAAATAACTGTCCATCATATTAAATAAATTCTGTTCATTATTTTATGTTATCTTCAGTCAATGTTCTCCTGACGATGAGTTAAGAGCTCGAAATATATAGAGTAAACTAAAAATATCTTTGTATTTAAATTTTTTTCTCCTTGTGAAACACCACCAACATTTAAAGTCTATTATGTTGGCAACTAAAAAATAGGACATGTAAAAATATATATAAACTATAGAAATTTTTTTTTTTTTAATTTTCTTTACTTTATTTAAATAGCAGGAACCTACACCATTCCTGATTTTCGTCTTATTTTGACGAGTTTTATAAGAATCCGCCGTCAGATCGGGTGATTCTACGGATACCATATGCTTGGCCCCTCTCTTATATTTAATATTTAATATTTAATAAAATCATTTAGAGGTGGGGGAGGGTCAATAAGTACAATTCTAGGCCCTTGGACCAAACTCAATCAGATTTTGTATAGATAATCAGTGAGCCCCCAGAAGACTAAAAGTTCAAAAACTAACCAAAACAATTCAATATTTGGTTGGGTTCGGTCCAAGGGCCTAGATTTTCATTTTTTGCTCTTAATCCCAATGCACCAAAACTACATGTGAAATTTCGTTTTGATATTCACACAAGTTTTTGAGTTAGAGCCTCCACAACAATTTGGTAAAGCACGCGCACTAAAGTAGGTACTAACTAACAGACATTTTGACAAAATAGTTAATATAATTTTTTCGAGGATTTTTTTATAGACTGCGTAACGCCATGGTTTCGCTTAATTTTTTTTAATCAAAATCGTTTCAACCGTTTTTGAGATATTTCGAAAAAACGAAGCAAAAAAAAACACTTTTCTCATGCATTATTACAATACTTGAACATAAAGTAGAGTAAAAACAATTGAAAAAAAAATCGAAATTCTAAATAACAAAAATTCACTTAACATAAGGTCAGACATGGACTGTTTTTCTAATATTTATCAAAAAATTTTAGGGAAAAATAATTTTTTTAAATATTTATTTTTATTATATTATACATAGTTATGTGATAAGCGGAGCATCACCTTATCTTATAATGATTCATGATATTTCCCCCTTTTAATTTTGGGTTCATTATCAATTAATGATATCTCCTTTTAATTATGAGAATATTTTATTAGAAATATCAGCTTTCTTCTACTTTTTTTTTTGAAAATATTTTTAATCCCCCCCCCCCCCCCTTTTTTTTTGGTCACTATCAATATAACATAGTGAGTCACGAGGGGTAAACCGCGACCTAAAATCGTGTACACCTACTTCCACTTCCACTTTCATTTCCATGTAGAAGACAATAGATGACAATAGATTATCTAATGAATTCCAAAGTAATTGCAAATAATTTCAAAGACAGTGTACACCTAATTCCAATCGCGGTTCACCCTCGGTGAGTCATTTTCATAAGGTTATATAGGGTGCAAATGCGAAATTTCGTACAAATCGATTAAAGGGTCTACAACTTATATTGATGATTTTTTACCCCCCCCCCCCCCCCAATTTCGGCCCCCGAAAAATAATAACTCTTAAATCTTATGATTTTAATTTTAACCCCCATCCCCCTTAATTTTGGGTTCGATTTCAACCAAAATCTAATCAGCTCTTAATCTCAATGCATCTAAACTACAGTTGAAATTTCGTTTTATAATCACACTAGGTTTTGAGCTAACTATCTTTATATTGTAAGAGTAAATAAAATTTAGGCCGAAACGTCTCTTTAAAGGTGTTTTATTGAACCCAGTGATTCCATCTTTGGCTGATACCTCCTCCTTCATCTAGTATAACTATCTTTATTATTCAAAGCCGACGTTTCGAAGATTTATTTCCTCCTTCTTCAGGGTTTTGAAAGGTCAGTGATGGAAATACAATGTGACATTCCTCTCTGTCTCCTCTCTCAGTGGCAGTAACAATATTATTCAGTATTTCATTCTCAGCAGAATTTAGTACACTTTTCCCCCACCCCCTCTTCCTTTATTAGTACTAAATTAATATGAGCTGCCCCCCCTCCACCTAGGTGAAATCCTGGTCACGCCCTTCAGTGGAATTAAATTCCCTGTCAGAAAATGAAATGAAGGCGGACAAATTTTCATTCATGGAATTTAATGATTTCTAGAAATTTAAATTAATTGTCTATTCTCTAATAAAGTCTCTGACAATATAATTTGATAATATAAAATGTTATTAAATTAGGGCCAATGGTGTTTATCTGTGTTTAGTGATTATATGATATTGAAAGCAATATTTATACAATGTCGATAATAGATATTTTCATCAAAATTTCTTTAGAAAATCAACAATATTTATACAATGAATTATTAGGTATATATATTAACATAGTTGTTTCAATCTAGCTACGAGTATTAAAATATAACTCAAAAACGAAAAGTCTTTGTGTAGCAAAATTTTTGTTTTTTCACTTGACTTTATTAATAATACATATACTATATAAAATAATTTAATAATATAAACAAATAATTAATCAAATTTAAAGAGTGAAAAAGTCGTAAAATGAACAGTAAAGAAAATCTCTTTTAAGAATATTAGGGATGAGAATTGTATATTAAATAATTATCTTAGGAGCCTGCAAGAGCTCTAGCTCTAGTGTAATGCGTGAGGGGTGATCCGCGATTGGAAGTAGGTGTACACCTCTTTGGAAGTATTTTGGAGGTACTTGGAAATATTTGGAAGTACTTGGAAATATTTGAAAGTACTTGGAAATATTTGGAAGCACTTGGGAATCTTGGAAGTACTTGGAAATGTTTGGAAGTACAAGTGGAAGTAGGTGTACAGCATATTAGGTCGCGGTTCACCCCTCGGTGCAGCCTAATTCATCATATCGTTTGATGATGAAACGGAAGGCTCGAGGACAAACAAATTTCCAAACATAATCCGATTTCTGTAAAAAAAAATATAAACAAATACTTATACATAATATCACTTTTTGTGTAGTATGTAGGTATGTATTTAAATATACGAGAAGCTATTTTCAAGTAAAAAATTTACGAAAAAGTAAAATTCGAAGCTCACTATGAGCTAAAAAAAAAATAAAGTTCTTATTTCTACATTATTAACTATCTTTTTGGCTAAAAACTCGGCTTCCTCACTAACACTACTAACAATTTACTGATGTGCTGTCTAAATGGGTTTTGTTCCCGGTGACAATAAATAAATAAATAAAAAAAAAAAACTATCTTTTTGGAATAACAAATATCAATAGAATTATAATATTTTATCCGCGGTCCGAGACAATTTTTACTTTCAAATTTATATTCATAGAATATAATGTGGAAGTAATGCGATGCCCAGTCTGGGTCCTGACTATTTGAGAGCTTGTATCTCAGAGATGAAAAAAGTTAATTTCATGTTGTAACTTCTAGGTGGAAGGAATCGATGCCCTTAATAGTTGGAAACCGAATTTGGGACATAAAACCGGATATTGTGGTCCCAAGAGTCCAAAAAGGTGACAAAAATCTATTGGTCAGTGCGTACGTATGTATTTACGTATGTACGAATGTACCCTCCTGCGTTTCGCAACCATTAGTCTCAGAGATACGAAATTCGAAACTTAAGCTCGATATGGGCTAGAAGGAGTACAGCAAGCTTTTGGTGTGGTGTCCCCGGTCCTTCAGGGACCTGCGCGCCCTGGTTGTCCCTAAAACTACATTGAACAAAATAATTTTTAAGAAAAAAATAAAACCGACTTCGAAAAAATTAAATGCAACAAAAAAATACACTAAAAGGTATAAAAATAATTATTAACTTATTTAGTTACAACTAAACTACGAAATATTAAGATGAAATTACTTTTTGAAGTCGGTGTCAAACATATACCTTTTATGAATCGCACTCGACGGATCTTACTTAGTACGTTTGGTGGGTACGCTCGCTTATAGGTATAGTTTGTTTGGCACCGACTACAAAAAGTAATTTCATGTTAATATTTCGTAGTTTAGTTGTAACTAAATAAGTTAATAATTATTTTATACCTTTTAGTGTATTTTATTTGTTGCATTTAATTTTTTTGAAGTTTATTTTTTCTTAAAAATTATTTTTATTTTTCTCTTTTTAGTGATGTTATTAATAGTGATCATATCATCAGAACTTGACCAAATTAATATGACACCATCCCTAAGATACCGCCTTTCCAATAAAAAAAAGAATCATCGAAATCGGTTCGTAAACAAAGAAGTTAGGCCCTAACAAACCTAACAAAAAAGGTCTATTACCTATTAAAAAAATGGGACCAATCGGAAGGTAGACTGAACCCAACGCAATTTTTTTTTTCAAAATCGGTTCACAATTGACGGAGATATGAGGTAACATAGGCACAAAAAAAAAAAATTCAGGTGAATAGAGAACCTCCTCCTTTTTTTGAAGTCGGTTAAAAGTGACACTCAGGGCGATGCTAGGTTCCCTTTTTAACTTTTCTAGTTTTATGAGGCGGACTTTCCGGACGGGTCACGGCCTTAATTAATTGAAATAGTGAGTTTAGATTTATGTGCATTGCTGGGCTGGCCTTCCTCGACAAATGACCTTTCTGCGGTGACCAGCCCATTTTAAACAACTTTTATTATTATTATTAATTTTTTTAGCATTTTGATGTTAATTTTTATTTTTTATTTTATTTTATTTTTTTGTTTTTGTTTTGTTTTGTTTTGTTTTTTGTTTGTAGTGTTGTAATTTGATTATTTTTTTTGTTGATCGCATTGCACAGTTGTGGGACGCTTTTGGCGCTCCCAACACTCTGGTTCTGGAGTCCCACGTGTACTTTTCACTAATAGCCATAACATCTGGCGTAATTTTTGTACGGCTGATGAGGGTTTTAGTAATTTATAAACAAATCTGTATTCTTTCTGTAAAGGGCTGGCCCCCTCTGCGTGGCGAAATAAATCAGTCATTGAAATCGGAAAACCGGAAGTGGACATTTACATGAAAGATTTTTCGTTTTTTTTTTGATTTTCTCAAAAACGGCTCTAACGATTTTTTTAAAAATTGTTTAATGAGTTATTAGTTGAAATTTTAATCCGATTGAAATAAAGGAAGGGGGTGTAAAGTAGGAGTATCACGATGATTTCAAATAAGTGAGAATGTGAAAGTCGTGTGGTGATCACACCAGTTGATTTTTCTTCAAATGTGGCCCGTGTAAGCCAAAAGGTTGGACACCCCTGATGTAGATCATGTCGTGCTTGCGACAGAGATTCGCGAGATAACTACTAGGTTCGATCACATGTGTATTGTATTATGTGTATAATAGTCTCGATAAAATTTAGCCAGAAACGTCCTATTCTGCGAGTTTTATTGAACCCAGTGCATCCCACTTTGGCTGATAAGTATTTCCAGAGGGGTGAACCACGACCTAATATCATGTACACCTACTTCCACTTTCATTTCCAAGTAGAAGACAATAGATGAAGGGGCATTATCTAATGAATTCCAAAGATGGTGTACACCTAATTCCAATCGCGGTTCACCCCTCGGTATTTCTATTAACCCAGTGCAATTTAATAAAATACGTCAAGAGTTTAATTAATAATTTATATTATTATATTCATTTTAATAAAAAATAGATTTTATTTGTAATTTTATATTATGATAATTTTAATAATAGTTAATCAAAAACGCACGCAATCTAAGATAATTCCTATTGCTGACTAGATTTGAACCAGTGAACCTTTCTATCCAGAGAAATAGACTGAGTTGATCCATTTGCTCGCTATAAAATGTTAGCTGAGCCTCAGTGAAGACACACTCCGGACGGATTGTGACCACAAGACATGCTATTCACTCTATTTCTCGGCCTACTCGGTAAGTACTCAACAATATTTATTATTCTAAATAATACGTTCAAACATTTTCTCTCTTTCATATTCAATTTAAATTCGATTTACATTCAATTAATTTGATATTAATTACCATTGAAAATTCCATTCAATTTTATTAATGTTAAAAAAAATTAAAATTTAGTAATACTTATTCAGATTATTCAATTCAAGTTTCAATGAATAGATCAAGAAGTTACCATATTTGTAGTGCGGACAAGATGGATAAGCCGATTTAAATTAAAAATAATTTTAATTTTTCTGGATTAAGTTTATTTAGACAGCGCTGATTCATACAGTTTTGGTTTGAATAGATAAGCACTTGAATTGAATCAGCGCTTTAAACAATTGTCTAAATAAACTTAAACCTTAAAAAATTATTGTGTATTTAATTTAAATCGGCCTATCCATCTTGGCCGCACTACAAATAACTTCTTGATCTACTTATTGAAACTAAAATTTATACTTGTACTAGTTCACAAAATAAAAATAAAAAAAATATAAATGATTTTATAAGAATAAATCAAAGATAGTATTATCTACAAAAGATTTTATTATAAACCGGGTGAGTTTTTTATCTTGAGACAGTCTTATAACTCAAAAACAGTGCATTATATGAAAAAAAGTTTCAAATAAAAGTTTGTTTGTATTGAGGGGGAAACTAAAATACTCTATTGTTTGTTGACGTAGAACAGGCTTTCAAGGGCATTTTGAGGTGGAGTTCTGTTTTTTAAATAGAAACCTATATGTTTCTGTACATATTCTTAATCTAGAAAAAAAATTGAACAGCTTTCATAGGAACTTTTTTATACTACATCAAATAAACACAATATTAAATCAATTATATCTCAGAAAAAAATATATTATAACTATTTTTAACAATTATTAAACTTAATTATAAAATAATAATGAATAAATAAATAATTTAATAATAATTAATAATTTTTCGACACTGTTCTGTGACATTCCAAAGTGTTATCTCAAGTCTTCTGGATAAATTGCAGTTCCAATTTCGTTATCTTAGCCTGTTTCAAGGGCGGATCCAGGAATTTTTTATGGGGGGGGGGGGAGAATGCATATAAGGTGGCCGATGTATATAAGATCTACTTTTTATCTCGAAATTGTGTCGCGATCGAATTGTGCCAAAGCGGGGGGGGGGGGGCAGAGACGCCGCCCCACACACGCATAGAACTTTATTTTCAATTTTAAAATTAAAAAAAAAAAATGTTTTTTTTTTACAAATTTCATATCTCATATGTTAAGTTCATTAAAATTAAAAAAAAAATTGTTATAAATTCCCTGTCGATTTGGCCGCCGTTTTTTGGCCTCTGCGTGCGTGACGCGCGTGTTGCACTCCCGCCAGGCACGGGCCTGTATGAAGGGGGGGGGCGGTCGCCCCCTCGGCCCTCCTCCCCTGGATCCGCCCTTGGCCTGTTTCAGTTTCTTCGAACCTTTACATTTCCTGTTTTTTACAACACGATAAAATGAAGCTCCTGAGGGTGTATCCCTGTCAGGAAAACGCTCGGCATCTATCAATGACAGCCCCATAACACTTCTTCCACATTTACCCCATAAATTAAGACCATTTTAATTCTGTCTTCAACAAAAAATGCTACATTTTTATTATAGTAATACAATATAATTATCTACTGGATTGACACGAGAAATAAACTTTTTTAAACTCAAGAATAAGTTTTAATTTCATTATAAACCCTTATTTTCATTGTTGTGACATTTCAATTTAATAATTATTTATTTAAAAATAATTATTAAGATTTTTTTAGAGATCAAATTGATTCATGTATTTTGTTTATTTGATGTCGTATAAAAAAATAGTTCTTATGAAAGTAGTTCAGTTTTTTTTTGTAGATTAAGTAGACGTAACAAAAAATATAGGGTTCTATTTAAAAAGCAGAACTTGACCTCGAAATGCCCTTGAAAGCTTGTTCTACGTCGAACAACAATAGCGTAGTTTAGTTTCTCCCTTGATATAAATAGACTTTTATTTGAAACTTGTTTTCATATAATGAATTGTTTTTAGTTATAAGACTGTCTAAAAATAAAAAAAAACTCACCCGGTATATAAATGTATATATTATGATAAGTTCCTTAATTATATTAATAATGAAGGAAACCTAACAAATGCGTAATAAATTTTACAATAGAGAGAGATTCTAAAATATTCTTATTGAATAGGTGGACTCCCATATTACACAGGGTTCCGTAGATTATATCTTCCAAAACACTTTAAAATATAATTCTATCTTATTTTTCGTTGATAAGAAGGGAATGAACGTATGTGTATAATTTTTTCATAATTTTATGTTCTGTGATTGGGAACTCATATCAAGTACAAAGATGGTGTAGAGATGGGCATTTTTTAAAATTATTTATTATTTTTTTTTTAATGTATGCATTCTAATAGATGTTTTTTTGAATTTTTCAGTGGGCCTAGCAGCGGCTGATAGTGGTAATAATGGTAATGTATTTACTTTTAATTGGGTTATTATTATTAGATTGAAATAGTTCTAAACTTGGTTCTTGTACGATTTAATAGGCTGGCGTCCGGGCTCTGAATACAAATATGCGGTCCGAGGTCGCACATTAACAGCCCTTCATCAAGTCAAAGACCAATATGCCGGTATAGTCCTACGAGCACAACTTACTATCCAACCCAAGACCGAGACTCTCCTACTTGCTAAGGTATGATTGCATCTCTCTTATATTAACATTTTGATTAAAAATATTGAAGATATTAATTTTTGAAAACTTTCCTTGTTCTAGCTCTCACAAGTTCAGTATAGTCAGATCCACTCTTCCCTACCAAGAGGATGGGATTCCCCTATTCCGGATCGACAACTCAACTTTAAAGAGCTTCCTCTTTCTAGCAAAGCCTTTGAAATGAAGCTGAAAAATGGACTTGTAATTATTAATTCACTAATTTCTAAATTTGTAATATTTACTTGACTGTTTGTTTGATAAATGCAATTTTATTTCAGATCGATGACCTTATTGTAAACAAAAATGTTCCAATATGGGAAGTGAACATCCTCAAGAGTATTGCTAGCCAATTTCAATTAGATACCCAAGGAAAAAACCTCGAGAAATCCAAATACAATCAACCTCCTAGTTCTCAAGACAGTCCTAGTGCTGTTTATAAAACCATGGAGGTAAATAGAGAACAGATTAGCATTAGTTATAAAATAATATAAAACAAATTTATTTTCTAAAAAATATAAATTTATTTCCTAGGACTCTATCACTGGTGAATGCGAAGTTCTTTATGACATTTCTGTACTTCCTGAATTCATACTCCAAAGCACTCCTGAAATTGCTCCTGTTGAAAATCTTCGCGGAGATGGAAAAATTATCGAAATCATTAAGACAAAGAATTTCACTAAATGTGAATCTAGGCTTGGATATCACTTTGGAATTCCCGGAAACAATGCCTGGAAACCTGGCACCAACAATATGCAATATCTTTCAGTAGGAATAAATAAATATTTTTGCATAACTATGACATGAATAATAACTATAAATGACATTTCGATTGTTTTATTTTCACGATCATCTGTGAGTCGAGTTATTATCTCTGGAAGCTTAAATAAATACACCATTCAATCAGCTGTTACAACAAATAAAATGATGATGAATCCTCTTTTATTTAATCAACAAAAAGGAATGGTAGTAAGTCGAGTTAATTTGACTTTGTCTACAGTTCATTCGATTTCTCAAAAAATTGAACAAGTGTCTGATCCTAAATCTGCTGGCGATTTGACTTATGACTACAACAATCCGTATGGAGAAAACAATTACCAACAACACAAGAATACAAATCCTAAAGGCTCTGGCAGCAGTAGCAGCAGCTCTAGCAGCTCAAGCAGCAGCAGTGATAGTAGCAGTAGCAGCAGCAGTGATAGCAGCAGTAGCAGCAGCTCAAGCGAAAGTCAAGAAAATCAAGGAAGAAATAATAGCAGCAGCAGCAGCAGCAGTAGTAGCTCCAGCAGTTCAAGTAGTAGCAGCAGTGATAGCAGTAGCAGCAGCAGCAGCAGTGAAGAAGCTAAGAATAACAAACGACAAAACGCTAATGTTCATGCTCGACCACGCCGATCTGCTCCTCAACACAAATCAAAATCTCTTGAAAATAAAAATAAAAACAAATCGAATGAAGACAGTAAAAGTAGCAGTAGCAGTAGCAGCAGCAGCAGCGGCAGCAGCAGCAGCAGCAGCAGCAGCAACAGCAGCAGCAGCAGTAGCAGTGAATCAGGTTCAAAAGAAAATCAACACAAAGGTAGACGAAATGGAACAAATCCAAATTCAAGTAGCAGCAGCAGCAGCAGCAGTAGCAGCAGCAGTAGCTCTAGCTCAAGTTCTAGTTCAGGTTCTAGTTCAAGCAGTTCTAGTAGCGAAAGCAGCGAAGAGATGCAACCTAGGCCAACTTTGCAAAATGCACCAAGCATTCCTTTGATTCCTTATTTTGTTGGATACAAGGGACAATCTATTAATTCTGCTAGCGAAATAAACGCTGTTAAAATTGCTGAAAAATTGGTGGAACAAATCGTTAATGAATTGCAACAACCTAGTAAAATTCCAGAACAAAATACTCTTGAAAAATTCACTCTCCTGGTCCGAGTACTCACTACAATGAATGCCAAACAAATTCAACAGGTTGTTCATGAAACCTATTATTCTCCTTCTTCAAAGAACAATAAATTCAGCCAGAGTGAAACCAATAAAATATTCGCATGGTAAAGTAACTTTCTAAATTGAATTGATTATTTGTTACTCCTTTTTTTTTCTTAAATTAAAATATCTTTGAATTTTAGGAATGCTGTCCGTGACGCTTTAGCTGAAACTGGTACTGGTCCAGCATTGCTTGCTATTCAACAACTGATTGCCAACAAGAAACTCCAAGGAGAAGAAGCTGCTGAAGTTATAGCTGTTTTGCCACGAAGTGCACGAACACCTACACCTGAATATATTTCTACCTTCTTTGTAAGTTTATTAAAAGTTTGTTTACTATTTGAAATATTAAATGGCATTTGATTTATTTTCAGAAACTTGCCACAAGTCCTGAAGTGAAACATCAAAAATATCTCAACAGCACAGCAATTCTTTCTGTCACCAATCTTATCCGAAACGTTGTTGTTGATAACAAGACAGCTTCCAACTACTACCCAGTTCATGCTTTTGGACAGATGGTCCCTAGCAAACAAAACAAATTGCATTCTGAATACATTCCATATTTGTCCCACGCTCTTAGAAACGCCGTATCTGAAGGAGACAGTCATCAAATTCAAGTATATATTAGAGCACTTGGCAACCTTGGCACTCCTAGCATTCTCAATGTTTTTGAACCCTACCTCGAAGGACAATCTCCAATGAGCACCTTCCAGAGAACTCTTATCGTCGTTTCTATGGATAAACTTGCCAAATTATTCCCAGCTGTTGCTCAACCAGTTTTATTTAAAATCTACGAAAATGTCGGCGAAGCCCACCCTGTGAGATGCGCAGCTGTATTCCAATTGATGTACACCTATCCTTCAGCCACTTTGCTCCAAAGGATGGCATATTTCACGCACGTTGATCCAAGCTACCAGGCTCGAGCTGCCGTTAAATCTGCCATTCAATCTGCAGCTTTACTTGAACCTACAAACCCAGCCATCGCCCGTTTGTAAGTGAAATTTTTTCAAACTAACTAATTATATTATAATTGTCTTTAATTTTTCCTCTCTACATTGTTTTAGAGCAAATAATGCCCGAGCTGCTGCTAATCAAGTCACAAGCCAAACTTTCGGCTATCATCTTTCAAGAATGAACTTACGTTCCTTCCTTGTTAAAGAAATGAATCTGGCCTACTCTGGCAGTCTTCATTACATTGGAAGCCATGATCAAATCATACCCAACAGCGTTTTCTTAAAATTAAACCAAAGACTTGGCGGTTACACTAAACCAGCTCTTAAAGTAAATATTTATTTCTGCATCAATAAAAAAAAAAAAAAAAAAAATTATTTTCAAAAATTGTCAATAAAGTGTCTATTAACCTGTTATATTTTGCTATCAATATGGCTAAACGATATGTTTATTTATTTTAGGCCGGATTAATGGTCTCAAGTGTTGATGACATGCTCTCCTTGACTTCTGACCAATTTGATGCTTCAAATCTGTACCCCCAACAAAGAAATTCTCATTCTGGAAAAGGCCATTCTTCTTCTTCAGCTTGGTCTCTGGAAAAGATTTACAGCAAATTGAACTTCCAGGCCGATCTTAAAGAACAATTAGAAAGCAACGCTATGTTATACATCATGGGTGCTCAACGATTCTTTGCCTGGGACAACCACACCATGGAACAAATTCCAAGAGGTATTTATAAAAATATTATTTTTGTAAATTATTTACCATTTCTATTTATATATGTTAATATTTTTTTTCTTGTAAAGCTTTTAGAGACGCTGCTGCTGCTCTTCGTGATGGATATGCATTCAATTACAACAAATTCTATCAATCTCAGGCTATTACCATCAGTTTCCCAACTGCAATGGGATTGCCTTTCGTTTATACTTTGAAATCCCCAGTTCACGTTTCAGTGAACGGAGATGTTCACGTTCGTTCCCACCCTGACCTTAGTTCCGGATCTCGCAATGTTGTTCACATTCCAGAGGTTAGTTTTGAAGAATTCTCTCCAAATTATATTAAATTAATTTAGCTCAATATTCTTATATATACTGAGTTCTATTTAAATTTTTCAGACTGTAAATGCCACTGCTCAGGTCAAATTACTTTTGTCAATGCGCACACAAATCAAACTTGGATTCATTACACCTTTCGATCACCAACGCTACGTTGCTGGTTTGGATAGTAACGGTCAAATTTACCTTCCACTTAATGTCAAACTTGATTTAGATATGGTTAATGCTGAAGTTAAAGCTCAAGTAAAACCATTCAATCCTGATAAACAAGTCACTATTGTTCATCGCAGCGTATTGCCTTACACCTCTGTACATGATATTTTGCAAGTTTCTCCAATCCAATCTGATAGCAAAACTCAACCCATTCATGCTCGTCCAGTACGACAGGTAAATAACATTTAGTTATTTAAAGTATTTAGAAATTGAAATAAAACTTTTGATTACTTATTGTAATCGAATTATTACAGTCCTTTACAAAAGATTTCATAAACGTTTACCAAAACTAGTAGTTGTTTTATTACTATCATCTATAATATAAAGCATTTTAAAAATGTTCATTGTTCAAGGAGAGAAATTATCCGGAAACTTTTTGAGTTTTTTGAAACGTTTAGTGATTCTTATTCTATAGCGCTGTATTAATTTTTATACCTTTTATATATATATATATATATATAAATAATATAATATTTTTTAGTTGGAACAAACATATGGCGCCCATAGCACCGGCCTTGCTTTCACTGTTAATGCCCAAACTGATGCTCCATTCATTGATTTTGCTTCCATCTACAATAATGCTAAAGGTTTTGATATTTGGTCAATGCTTCAATATGGCCACTTCACCAAATCAATCAATTACATCAATTTCAACATTGGCTATAATCCAAACAAATCTTCCAGCAAAACCGCACTTTTTACCGCCTCCTATGGTATATATTTCTTTCACAATTATATGATATTAAAAAAAATACATTTATTTCTAATTTATTTATTATAAATCTTCAAATTTCTCTCTATGCCAACAAAACCATTACAAAAGGATCGGAGGGATCTGATCGTTTTGGTTTGCGTAACGCTCAAGCATCTACAAATGCACCAAACAGCAACCGTAGACAAAAAGAACTTATGCAAAATGCCGCATCTGGCCTTAAACGTGAGTATATTCTACTAATTAGTTTTGTTGATATCAAATTATTTTTTTAATAATTATATTTACTTACCCTGTTTTAGAGAGCCAAACATATTCAATGGACGTTAGTGCCCAATTCGAAGGACATAATAAGGCTTATTACGTTGCCACCGCTGCTTTTGCAGTTAATCCTCTCTCAAGCAAGAGTCATTTCGCTGCTTATGCTTATGCTCAACCAATTGAAGGACCTCATGGCGAAATCGCACTGGCTGTTTCTAGCAGAAAGACTCAAGTACCAAGAATGAATTTCAAGAAGGCTCTTGAATCTCACCCCACTTGGACCGTAGAAGCCGAACTTCAATTTGGAAACAAATCTGGATCTAAATCGAATGTCAAAGCTCATATTGTAATGGACCAGTCATCTAAAAGACGCGATTATGTTAAACAACTTCCACTGGCTCAACTTTGCGAACAACAAATGAATAATGGAGACAATATTCAATTCGCTTGTTACAATGCCACCAACGCTGCAGGCTATCTTGATCGTTATCAAGTTGAAATCAACTATGAAAAACTTACTCCATTCTGGAAGAACGTAACTGCTAAAGCTTATTCGGCTGCCCGTGCTCTTGGTTGGGCTTATTTGGATGAAAACTGGGTCAACCCAAGTCACCAATCTCAAGGAAAAGTTAATGTTAATGTACAATTCGCTCCTAATCTTCAAAGCGTGAACGTTTCCATGCTCACTCCTGTACTTGAGGCCGCTTTTAACAATATCCGTGTAAGCCAAGCCATGAGACCTCTCTTAGCTGCAAATCTAGTTCACAAACCATCTACTCTCTTTTTCAACCAAGCTTTGGCAAACCAATACTCCTGTAAGTAATATTATTTTTGCAAGTTAAAATGAATCCATTCAATTTCGAATAATGATAAATGTATATATATAATATCTGTGTTTATTTTCTATTTACAGCAAAATGTGCAATGGATGTGAACCATGTAACCACCTTCGACAATGCTACCTATCCTCTTAAGATGGACAACAAATGGCATGTGATTGCAGCATATGTACCAAAAATCAATCAGACCCAATCTAGAAACCAAGTAGATTTCGACGAGGATTCTTTTGCTGTTAATGTGAAACGAGTAGATAACCGTCATACGGTAAGAATATACTTGATCAAAATTCATTATAATCTTTAAATTTGAAAGTTTATATTGGGAAAATAAGGACAAGTTTTTTATGTGTGACTTTTTTATTTATCCACCAACGTTTCGTAATCTTTAAATGTTTACAAACAAATAAATTATATATACATAAATACGATTATATACATATTTACTCTTAACTCTGCTATTCTCAGAAATTTTTTTCAAAATATATTATAGATATTCTTATAATTATATGCCAACATAACTTAATATTTTTTAAACTTTATTAATATATACATACGTATTAAGTTGTATATTCATATTAACATATTAAGCTGAGGAAAACATGAATCAGAAACTCTGCTATTCTCGTCAAAAAAAAATTAAATTAATCTTTTTCTTATAATTATTTTATAACATATTAGGTTAACTTATTTAGAAATTGAATCATATTTATATTTATTTTCATAATAATTAAAATATTTATAAATACAAATTTGTGTTTTATTTGATTTTCAGGAAGTGATGGTCTACCTTGGCGAACAGATTGTTGAATTGAAACCTTCTGCTGTATCTTTCAATGGAGAAAGTCTACAGGTTTCAGAAGGCCAAATGGTGCCTCTTATCACTCCTAGTGGTGAAACCATTGGCAGAGTCATTGTTCTTCGCGAACGTGAATATTCAATCGTATCAGACCGATATGGAATGAAACTTACCTATGATGGTGTTCGAGTCCGTTTGACACTTGGTTCTTTCTATCGTGATAGCCGTCCGCGGATTGTGTGGAACCTTCAACACCGAACCTTCCAGAGACTTAGTCGCGCCTCAAAACTGTGTTCTTTCTAATCCCAGTGACATGCTCAACGCATACGCTTTAGACGAAAGTTCATCCAACCGATCTCCTAAAGGAAAGTGCGCCAAAATGCCCATCACTTTTGCTGATGTTATCAATTCACAAGGATCCAGTAGCCGTAGCACGACTCGTCCCAAAGGAAAAATGCATTGAGCTCTTGTAAACCACTTCATTACACCGCTGTGGTACACAACCAAAACGAATATTGCTTCTCTGCCAAACCACTCCCAAAATGTAAATCTTCATGTAACCCTAAGGGTGAAATTACTACAGCCATTCAATTTAATTGTTTGCCTGAAGACCGCACTTCTACCTATTGGGCACAAAAAGCTAAGAGTGGACATATTATCAATGTTCCAGCCAACCACCCTAAACTTACAACCAGAAAATACCCGAAAACTTTCCCTGTTGAATGTTAAATAACAATAACATTTTCTGATCTCTGTTAAATCTGACTTGAAATAATAAAAATATAGCAATGTAAAATTACTTCAAATTTTTTCTTTATTTTTTTTCAGCTATCCTAATTTCTTCTTCATATATTTAGTACACTTATTATCAACATTTTTTCATTGAAAAACACATTTAATTATAAAATAAACTGCAACGGATCGTTGCTAAACTTTATCCAAATTCATTTGAAATATTAATATGTTTGTTCCTTTATTATTAATCAGATATCACTTGCAATTTGTAGTTCATGTTGACATTAATTAAAAAATAATTCTCATTTAATAGTCGAGGAATAACAATTCTACATTAGCGTTTTTGACCGTGTCTGATTATTATTGGTAACCATTGCTGAAGACATGGAGGAATCGACTTAAAATCAAAAATAACGATCGATTCTCACCTAATACTAGAGGATCCTTATTGCATTCCATTTTTGATGTTTTGACTATTAATGGCAACCTCTACTAAAACGTGGAAGAATCGACTTAAAATCAAAAAAGACTAAATTCTTTATGGCTTGAGTTGTTTACCAAAAAAGAATTTAGTCTTTTTGATTTAAAGTCGATTCTTCTACGTTTTCAGTAGAGGTTGCCATTAATAGACAAAACATCAAGAATGGAATGCAATAAGGTTGTTCCTCTAGTATTAGATGAGAATCGATCGTTATTTTTGATTTTAAGCCGTTTCCTCCATGTCTTCAGTCAATGGTTACCAATAATAATCGAAGCGTCAAAAATCTAATGTAAAATTGTTATTCCTCGAGTATTATATGAGAATCGATGGCTATTTTTGATTTTAAGTCGATTCCTCCATGTCTTCAGCAATGGTTACTAATACAACTCGAAACGTCAAAAATCCAATGTAGAATGGTATATTCCTCGACTTATTAAATGAGAATAGATCATTATTTTTGAATTAAAGTCAATATGAACTGCAAATTGCAAGTGATATCTGCTTAATAATAAATGAATAAACATATTATTTTTTTATTGTTAAAGGATAAATAATTAATATATCCAGTACACACCAATCCAGCAAAACATATTAATATTTCAAATGAATTTGGATAAAGTTTATTTTGCATTGAGTTCAGTCTAGCTTCCGATTGGTCCGGTTTTTTTTTCATTGGTATTGGACCTTTTCTGATATGTTTGTTTAGGCATAACTTCTTTGTTTAAGAACCGATTTTAATGATTCTTTTTTAATTGAAAATAGGATACCTTAGGAATGATCCCATATTAATTTGGTCAAGTTCTGATGATATGATCAATGACGAATTAACGTAAATCTCCAATCTTATGACCAAATAATCGAAATTATAATAAATAAAATCTTTTATAAAAAATCAATCTTAAAACATTCATTTAAAACCCGCAAACGTTTTGAGAGAACTTCTATATTTATGAATTGAATTTTATTATCATTTTCTGATTCATTTGCCCGACGCTTTCTCTTACGAGATGCATGCAAGGTATTATATTAAGTCACTATTAATAACATCACTAAAAGAGAAAAATAAAAATAATTTTTATGAAAAAAATAAACTCGACTTCAAAAAATTAAATGCAACAAATCAAATAATACTAACTTAAAATAAAATAAAATACACTAAAAGGTATAAAATAATTATCTTATTTAGTTACAACTAAACGACGAAATATTAACATGAAATTACTTTTTGAAGTCAGTGTCAAACATATACATTTTATGAATCGCACTCGACGGATCTTACTTAGTACGTTTGGCGGGTACGCTCGCTTATAGGTATAGTTTGTTTAGCATCGACTTCAAAAAGTAATTCATGTTAATATTTCGTCGTTTAGTTGTAACTAAATAAGATAATTATTTTATACCTTTTAGTGTATTTTATTTTATTTTTAAGTTATTATTATTTGATTTGTTGCATTTAATTTTTTTGAAGTCGGTTTTTATTTTTTTTTATAAAAATTATTTTTTACTATAAGCTCCGAAATTAATGAGTATTGAACACCTCCTAGCGATACAACCTGAGGCACAGAGCGTTCTATTCGAATGCATGCGCTAGAGAATGCAGGCGCCCCTGTATCTTTCTAATCAGTCTAGCTGGCTAATTATTCCAACATTTGCGAGAGATTGAAAAATAATTGGACTCCAAAAATCCATTAATTTTTATTTAAGTGATATTTTAAAACCGATAATTTTAAAATATTCTTTCAATTTATGGAAAGGATACTGTTATTAGGAATATAAAAAATACATTACTTTATAAAGGAAAGATTGAACTATCCCAACGTACGTAAAAATCAACTTCCGTTATTTCGATTTTAGCTAAAATTTTGAGGTATTTCTTCTAGCCTCAGAATAGCTTTTAAGTATTAAATCCCAAAACTTTTGCACTTACCTTAGAAATTATGATTGCGGGGCGAGGTGCAGGTAAGCTATGACCAATGGATTTTTGGTCACTTCTGGGCCTCTGGGGACCACAATAACCGGTTTTATGTTCTAAATCAGGTCTCAAACTATTAAGGGCATTGATTCCTTCCACCTAGAAGTCACAAAGTGAAATTAACTTTTTTCACCTTGTATGCTTTACATGATATATAAAATATATGTGAAAGTAAAAAACAATAATAATACTTTTATTCATTATTTAAACATTTCGGGAGAAATTCTCCCTTTATCAATGTCAGAATGATACTAAATTTAGTTGTTTGTGAAAGAATATCAAAGCTCTGTTATAAACATTTGATTTTCAAGTCATTTTGGCATGAAGCTCTATTTTGAACATGTCCTCTCATTTCGGGCTCTTTGGTAACATTCTACAGAGTAATCGTGCAAAATATTGCCCAAATCAACTAAAGATTTAATCTAATATTAATAAGTAGCCGAGAAAACGGTTATCTCAATATTCGCTGATGAAGAAGCAAATAAGCTTTGAAACAATTGTTGGATATATTCTAAAAACAATAATTAACTTATATCTTTTTTACTTTATCATACAGGGTATGGTCAAGTATTGTAATCGTGCATGAAAAAAGTTTTTTTCCTTCTTTTCAGAAATATCTCAAAAGCAGCTGAAACTATTTTGATTAAATAAATTGAGCGCAACCATGGCATTTGGCTCTACAAAAAAGCTCTAATAAATGAACATCGAAAAAATTATATTTTTTGACATAATAATTGTATTGTCAAAATGTCTGATAGTTAGTCTGTCTGTCTGATTGTCTGTCTGTTAGTTAGTCTGTGCGTTACCAAATTTTTGTCGACGAGCTATATCAAAAACTAGTTTTAATATCGAAGCCAAATTTCACACGTAGTTTTGGTCCATTGAGATAATATGGTAATATTAGTTTTTGCAGATCTTTAATTTAGAATTTTGTGAATGAATTAAATTTAAATTTGATTTTTGAATTTTTCTTTTAATATTTGATCTATTAAATTGATCATAACCATTATTCATAGCTATTTCTTTAATTATCCTAGTTCTGTTAAAAAATGCTCCTTCTTTAATGGGATACTATTTAAACGGTGGATCATTGAATGGAATGCTGCTAATTTATGTGACATGGGTCGACAAGCCATGTTGTCAATTACGGTATTTGTTGATGTCTCTTTCCTATAAATTTCGAATGTGTGTTTATTTTTTTCAATTTTAATTTTTAAGGTCTAAATAATTTAATGTTTTTTTTTTCTTTTTCTTTTTCTACGTAAATTTGATTATTTCATTTAATGAATTTATTGAGAATTCTTTCAGTCCCTGTCCATAAGGCAATCACATCGTCAACATATCTATAATAATATTAGATATATTTGAAAGAATTCACTTATATTTAAAACTGTTTTTCAGAAATGTTTTAGAAAAATTTCGCAAATAATGGTGACAGATGGTTTCCAATCCTTTCAGCCATTTTTTTGATCATAAAATTTATTGTTGTATTGGAAAAAATTGTGATTTTTAGACATAAATCCATCAAATCACTTGAGTCTGTTTTTTCTTGTATGTTCAAATTTGGACATGTATAAATTATCTGGTCCACTAGGTCTTTTGTTTCTGAAGGGGGGACGTTTGTAAATAAACTTGTGATATCTAAAGAGATTAATTTTGCGTTATTGGGGATATCTATGTTTTTAATTTGATTTATTAAGTCTAATGAATTTAAAATTGAGTGATCTTGTCGAAAATTAGATTTTTCTTTGAAGATTTTATTTAATCTTTTGGCTAATTTTGTTACACACGCTCTGAGTAGCTTACTACAGGTCTAATTGGTATTTCGTCTAGTTTTTCCAGTTATGATTTTGCTCGTAAGGGAATACAATCTAGGATAACTTTGGAGTTCTTTTCTATTAACGACATTTTAGTTTCGTTTAAAATTTTTTGGAACTTTTAATTTTTGTCCCTAACTAATTTGTTATATTTATTTACTGGGTTTTTAATTTGATTGAAATTTTGTGTTTTCAGAAAGGTTTCGGTTTTCTCTTTATAAATTTTTTGATCTAGTATAACTATTGAATTTCCTTTTGTCTTTTTGCACTACTGTTAAATTGTTTTCTTTAATTTTTGATTTTAGTGATTTTATTGTTTTATTTTCGAATAATTGGTTTTGGTACTATTTTTCTGTTTCTTGTCCTAAATTTTAGCACAAATTGTTTTGTTAGTGTCATTTTCTCTATTTTTTTATTAACGATGCTGCCATATTAATAGCGATGTCCTCTATTTCGTTTTGTGTCCTAGTGGTTTTCTACGCAATGTTTTAGACCTTTATTCAGGACCTTCCTTTCGGATTCTGTGAAAACGCTGTTTGAATAGTTTTTAAATCTATTGTTGAATTCGAATTTTATGTTAGTAGTATTATTTTCGAAATTTTTTCCCTTTGTTGATTCCTATGTTTTTCTAAAAATTTTGTCGTTTTTTATTTCATTATATTACCTAACCTATCTCTTATTTGAGAGTCTATTCTATCAAATTCACAAGAGTGTAATAAACTTGTAAGCCGAGTGTGTGTATTGTATAAATACAGTTTGAGTGTATCCCTGATATTGTACCATTTATTTAATTCTAATCTTACCCAATTTTTTGTTGATTTCTCGATGATTTTTGAAGCGAGCGTTGATTTGGATTTTAATCTCTTTGATCTGGACGTATCTTGGAGTCAATTTTTCGGAGAGACGGGTTTTGTTGAAGATATTTTTGTTGGCAGTCGAATACTTGAGGCGGAGTTTGTAGTAGTTGTTTAGCGCTTGTTGCACCGATTCATTTTGTAGTTCCAGAATTTTATCCTTGTTTAGTACGTAATATTTACTATTGGTGTTGTTTGCTTCCATGTTGAATTATTTGTGGTGTTTTGACAATGGATTGACGATCCTGTTTTTTATTAGTTGAATAAAAGAAAATCGTGGAAAGAAAAAACGATAACATATATCCATACATCCATATATCCATCCATCCGCACGCACTTCCAAAAAATGGCGTTTTTTGACCGCTCAACGAGACTCCATGTAATTATTAACAAAACCGTCACGTGTTAAAATCCAATCTAATTGAATACTACAATTTGTGAGCTTAATCAAGATCATGGGTTCCGTAGTCTTTACCTGAGGACCCTCTGAAGCCACGCATTGCCGCGAGACCGATTACAATACTTTACACATGCTTCGCATTTGATAAAGTAAAAGTTTACTTCTCCTGTCAATCCAGTAGACCAAAATAAAAAATGGAGCATTTTTTGTTGAAGACAGAATTGCAATGATGAACTACATATATTATAAATTCGAAAGTAACTCTGTCTGTTACGTTTTCACGCCTAAACCGCTGAACCGATTTTGATGAAATAAGCTACTTTCGTTGCAAAAATAAAACTGAAGGGGGTGAAATAGGGAATAAAAGTTTGTATGGGTAACCAATTATTTCTCAAGTTCAGGATATAAAAATTCATCATAATCATACTTTTGATAGGAAATAAAGAATATTTCTGCATTTAAGTACCAGCTATGCTTAGTTTGGGGACAAAAGTCGCATGTGAATTGTCCGAAAATTATTTTTATACATTTTTTTTATTTATATACAAAATTCCGTAAGAGTTCAGCTCTGACACAAAAAAATGGTCAGGCTAGGCATGATGAAATGCTATGTTCCCCTAAATGTTAGGCAACCAGCAATTGGAAAGCTTGAGAGCAGCCTCTTACAGGCCAGTCAGCTTTCTTCCTATTCAGGCTGTCTCCAATTGCTTAGAAATTATTGTTGATATCTTTAAGGGCGTGTCCACGAAGCCTGAACAATCTGAGCGCTAAAGGCCAATGACGAGGACTATTTAAGCCCATGTGACCCCTTCCAAGTATTTGAGAATTAAATCCTGCTCGTTCG
>JALMQS010000120.1:5524166-5672703 GCA_024734495.1 Forficula auricularia | reverse complement strand
TTATATTATATGACTACGTATTACCGAGAGAAGTATGTTTCAACCTGAACTCTATCTACATATATAGGGCTGGGTATTTTGCGGATCCCCCTTAAACTGGTAGATTCGTCCATCTGATGGGTAACAAGCAAGGATCTATAGAAATGAAGGAGATTGTTGTAATATCTACGAATATTATTTTTTCAGGTAACTTGTGTCCAGTAAACAATTTTTCTTCCAGTTTAAAATAAAATCAACTGGTGTGGGCACCACACGACTTTCCCATTAGTTCTTTCTTATTTGAAATCACATTACAAATTTTCTTCTTTCAAATTAACCAATTCAAAAAAAAATCTGTTTTATTATTTTCATAGGACAAATAAATGCGGAGATTTAATCCTTAGCTATAAGAAAAGATTGATAGCATTTAGAAATCAGGAGCCCATAATTATTCAAAATCGAGTAATAAATCTTTGGCAACAGATTGCTTGTTGACCGGTGTAATTTTAAAGAGTATGAAGGGCCCTCGGACACTCTTTGTTGACAGAAATAACCCCGCTAGACTGGTTCTAATGCTAACAGTCTGTGGAATGGAATTGCGGATTGCATCACCATGCGCTCAAAATTGAAGCATTTTGGAGAAATAATGATCATAAATAATTAGCTGGCCCCCCCCCCCCCCCCCCCACCACACGATTTTCAGATTAGTTTCTTCCTTATTTGAAATCATCATAGGTCTGGAAAACAATACCAGAACGCCGTTCCGACCCCACCAGGTTACAAATTTTTTGAAATGTATTTTTAGTCTTTCAATATATTAAAAATCATACGAAATAAAAAATGATAGTTTATTTTGTTCAATATAATTTTTTCGAGATAGATTTATTTTTGTTAAAAATATCAAAAAAATAATGAATCTATAATATTTCAAGTCACAAAAAAGGGCCGCAACAAAATATCGTGCCAAAAAATTAGCAGCGAAGGGAAGAAGTTTGAGAGCCACTAATATAAAGAGCAGTGGTTCCCATCCTTTTCTAGGATGCGGAATACTTTTGTGAGCAATTTTCTTTAGCGGAACATTTATTTAATTTAATATGAAATTCAAAGCTTATCAGCAGTTATTTTATTAGAAATGGGCAGTTTTAATTCAAAATCACTACTTATATGTAGTTATATTATTAACACTATTTTTGAGACAGATCTATCCATCATTTCTAGGGGTACACATTTTATTATTAAACTATAATTATGTGTACAATATTTTTATATCAATTTACTTATGATTGCTTATTAAAATGCACAATCCCCTATTCTTCTTTTAACGATTGAGGGGTTAACCCCGGCCTGTAGGGATGCACCTATTTGGTATAACTCCTTCTCTCATCAATTCCATTAAAAAAAAATAAAAAGAATTTTAACTGCGTACCAGAAATTAAGTTAATTGATCAAAAAGTTTAGTAAAATTATAGAAGACAACTACTACTAGTAGTCCAGGCAAATTACGATTTTAACAGGAAATAATTCCTGGCAAAGATTTTACTGCTGGAATACCTTTATTGTTACTTCAATATTACTACCCTAGATTTTCCCATAAATCTGTGTTGTGAAACTTTTCCCACGCGCCTCAAAATGAGAAAATTTCAGAGTTTTTTCCAGTTTTTCTTGAATAACTCTAAAATGGCTTATCAAATCAAAAAGATATCCATTAGATAAATTAAAGCTCTTTAAATTACACTTAAAATGGTAACAATTTCATCTATTTAGCTTAAGTATAACCGGCACTAGCGCCTGTAAAAAACAGCCCCCGGGATCTCTTTTGAATATCCCTAAAAATCGTACTTTTTTCGATTTTTCCCCATTTTCACCATGAAGGAGCACGTTTTCGACAAAGACCATTCTATACATTTTTAAACTAGATTGAATTTGCTACAATTCAAACAAAGTTTCATCTTAATTGGAAAATGGTAACCAGTGCCGCTATGAGGTTGAATTTTGAAGTTTTTTGCAATAAAATAAAAACCACTCATCCTAGAAACTTTATTTTTGTCCCATTCTCTAGTAAATTTTGTTGACTTGAACATGTACTTGGATCACTTTTTTTATAAAGCTCTTATATTTATAGATATCTAACATTTTCTATGACGATTTTGAGGATTCGGATCATATTCTTTCCAGAAAATGTAGGATATCTATAAAGAGTTTTATCAAAAAAGTGGTCCAAGTAAAAGTTCAAGTAAATAAAACTTCCTAGAGAATGAGATAGAAATAAAGTTTCTAGTATGAGTTTTATTTTTATGAAGGAAAAACTACGATTTTTTGAAACAATGGATCATTTCCTGTCATGGAAAATGCTGGATATCTATAAATCTAAGAATTTTAACAAAAAAGTAGTTCAAGTAAATGTTCAAGTCAACAAAATTTCCTAGACAATAAGGTAGGAATCAAGTTTCTAGGATGAGTGGTAAAAATTTCCACAACACAGATTTGGGGGAAAACTTAGGGTAGTAATATTGGAGTATCAATAAAGGTATTCCAGCAATAAAATCTTTACCGGGAATTATTTCCTTTTTGGAACGAAGTTCCTTATGGGACGCCTCGGAGTGGGACCCTAGCCGGTGAAAAACGTCCGTAACGTTAAATAAAAACAAGCGAGCCAATGCTCATGCGCGCGCATCCACTCAGCCACTCTGGAGGCGGGGCCTCTGGCTTGTGCTCTGGTCGGGAATCGATGCTGTTCGATGTTGAATCCTTCGATTCAACAGGTTAGTATTTCATTACCCTCCTCTACCTCTCTGCTTCTATTTATCGAAATAATCCTCTTTAAAAATTTTATTAATTTAATAGACAGAATAATAGAATTCAATAAAATGGCATCGAATTCAGAGACAGAACATTCAGAACATTTCGTTATTCAGCAACAAATAACAAAGGTGTGCTTACTTAATTAATAAATAAATGAAAATGAAATGAAAATAAATAAAAGAATATTGCAATAATTCTACTAATTTATTTATTATATTTCCAGCTAATAGAAGAAAATAATCAATTAAAAAAAAATCTACTAAAGGTAAGCGTTATATATTAATCGTGGGTGTATGTGTAAAATCCCCGTGAATCCCTAATTGATTTCATAACTAATTCCTATAATTTATTTATTTATTTAATTAATTGAATTTTATTATTTATTTATTCTATTTAAGGAAATAAAAATTAAAGAAGAAGAAAAAATTCCTTGGAATTTGATTTCCAACGAGGAAACGACGGAAAGGTTACTTACAGAATTCAAAAGGTTATCATTAAATTCTTTACATACAAGAGCAAGAACAATCGTAGATTTCATTAGTAATAAAAAAGGTGTTTCAACTTTGACATTTAACGTTCAAAGTTTAAAGAGTCATCGCTTGGATTTAACTGATTCAGTTACTCAAAAAACAAACATTTTATTACTATCTGAGACAAATATGGACAATGATCAGCTATATGAAATACCGAATTTTAATTGTATCGTCCATTATAAAAGAGGTAATGTTCGATCAGGTGGAGTTGCGATTTACCAATCGAATGACGACACTGTTAATATTGTTTCACCAAATATGGACATAATAATGAGAAATGCTAATGACTTTGGTTTTAGACATTCACCTGTTGGAGATATTTGTTCTGCTATTTGCAAGATGGAAAACGGCGTTGAAATCGTAATGGTAGTCGTTTACATTGCACAGAAACAGAAGTTAATAGACATACAAGGATTCATACATCGATCACTGTTGGAGTATTCTGCAGCATCTACAGCATTACTTGAAGAGTATGGTACCAATTATGACCAACTTCCACTAATTTTGGCAGGTGACTTCAATATTAACTTCAAAGATAAGCAATCAGAGTCATTTAAAACTTTTCTGAAAAATACATTTGATTTAAATATGAACAATAATGAAGATGAATCCACTACGAGAGACAATACTACTATCGATGCTGTTTTCTCGAGATATTTGGCAAAAATCGAATCACAAATATATATATCTTATTTTAGTTACCATAAAGCTATAGTTTCTATGATAGAACATAATTAGGCTTAATTATTATTATTCATATAAATACCTCTTTCTTTTTGTATATTATTATTATTATATATTATATATTTTTATAAATCATTGTAAATAAAATAAAGGTGTTAAGATAATTTTATAAAGTAGTTTTTTTGCTTTTTATCGATAAAAAAATCATAATAAAAAATGTATACCCGAATAATTATTTTTCTTTATACCTAGAATAGAACTTAAAATTAATATTTTTATAATAAGGAACTTCGTTCCTATCCGGTGTCCTACGACACAGATCTAATTTTTTATTCCATTTTTTCAAATAATTTGCATGGAATAAATTTGTTGTGTTTATATTTGCCAAAACCCTCTTTGAAAAATTTATTTTTGTTATTTTTTTTGAGATAATCTTTTAGTGGGATTTAATTGAAAAGAATTAAAAATTAAATAATATAAATTTTGAATGAAAATTTTGATGTTAATTTTTTTTTGATATTTAATACGGTCTGCGGAATACTGGCTGTGAACCACTGATATAGAGTACCAACTAACAAATACAATTCTTTTTGGGAGTGAATTATTAATTAATTGTGTGGAATATTACAGATGTAATATTAATAAAAAATAGTCATTTATAAATAATTGCTACATTTTATTAGAATATATTAATATATACAAAATGTTAATTTCACACCATTCTTTACAGTATTAATATAAATGATTCGTTTTTATATTTACATATTTACAAATGATCTAGGAATATTTTTTCTTTTAAATTAAAAATTCAAAGAATTAGTATCTAATGAAATCTTCTATTCTATATTTATATAAATGCAACTAGTATTTTACAAGTCAAATCCGGATTCTACTACTATTAATGATTATTGTAATAATTTTTATTGAAGAATTATTATATATTATATATAATTGAAAAAGGTGTATAAGTATTCTTCAGTATTCAGAGGTTGAACTTTATAAAGAAACCTACTTTTAATATTTTCAATATTACTATTTAATTACATTGCTTTTTGATTTGAAAGAAATATCAAAAAATCTAGCTAAATTCCTGAAAATTTTTAATATCAATTTTTTAAAATTTCTTATAAAAATATAATATTGCTTTTTTTTATATAACAATTTCATTTATTAAATGGATATATAAAGTGTATAAAAAAATGAAATTCTTCTTGAAGTGAATGATTAATTAATATAATACATGATGGAGGAACAAATTTTTTAATAATACAAATTTTTTAAAATGTAATGTTTTAAATCAGGTGTGTCAAACTGGCGGCCCGAGGCTTCTTTTTTGTGGCTCCTTAAGAAAATTAGAGATTATAAAAAAATTAATATGTGTGAGCCTCATCCACATACCATTAGCTCACTGGTGTAGTGAAACTTCTGTAGCCGTAGATGTTAATGAAATAATTTAAAATTTCTAATTTTAGATTTTATTTATCATGAAATATTAGTGGGTTTTAAAATAATAATTTAAATTTCCTAATTTTAAACAATTTTATTTGTCATGAACTATTAGCTGGTTTTAATAACATTATTTCCCTTCTATTGAGTCATTTCCCCTTTATTGTAACAAAAAAAAAACAGATAGGTACGTCTCTAAAGAAGTTTCACTTCAAAAAAAAAAATATTTTGTACAAGAAAACATGTATACAAACATAAGATATATTTATAATTTTGTATTATTCCGTTCGAATTGTGTGTTAATTTGATAGCGGGGCGAAATTTCTATGTCCAGTGTAAATGTTACCTCTGTCACATAAATGGCCCGCAACATAAATGAGTTTGACACTCCTGTTATAAATGATCTAGTAGTTACATTTATGAGTAGATTTAAATTAGGCTTTCATAATTAAAAAAAAATGTTTTACAAAATACTTTAGTTTAAACGATTTATTTGCATTTAAAGAAATTAATGTTAGTGACGCTTATCACCAAATTATTCAGGTCATAAAAACACACAAATGTATACCATATTTTCGGACAAAATATTAAAATGTATACCATATTTTCGGTCAGAGGGAGTATAATATATCTCTGTAGGTGTCTCTTCCAGCGAATCGTTTTCTAGTAAAACCTTTTCTCATGGATTAAATATATGTATTATAACAGTTACCAGGGAGATGTATCCGAGTATAAATCAAACAATAAAATCCTAATTGAAGAGAATAGGTATTCGAGTATGTATTCAGGTACTGGTAGTCTAAAGAGTAGGGGATATCAAGCTAGACTACCAGCAAGATGACTTAGGTCCGAGCGGGTGATTTCCAACTAAGTCATTAATTACATCGAACGCCCCACAGCAATGACTGACTGGAATTATTAGGCTCTAGTATCATTAGGATAACTTCATTAACTACTGAGGGGAGTTGAAAAATAAATTACAAAACTTTGAGTTGAACTCCATTCACCTCATACAACATTCGATGAATTTTTAAATTCGATAAATTAAATTAAATCCTAAAATAAATTGAAGTGCATTGGTGGTCATTTTTAGAAGTGACCTTTGGGGGCAATTGCTTAGATTACCAGATAATCAGTGCGCAAATGCCTCCTTTTAGCATTTCGCCGTATAGTGCAGCATTTCTCAAATGGAATTCCTCGGAACTATAGTATTCAGCGAGAAATACTATATTAAAATACTAAAACATGGTAACGCCAATATTTTAAAGTTAGTTCCCTTTAAATGAAAAAACAATGATCCTCATGGTCCCTGGATGAAATAAATGAAATATGTCTTAAATACATAGTAAAATTATATTTTAGTACTTTATGGTTAAATTCTCTTTTTTATCTTATAGGTAGGTACCTATATAGTTAATACACTGCCGGCCAAAAAACGTAACACTTAGATTTTTTAAAATAACTAAAAAATGTATTTTTAATGCAATGAAACCGAATAAACCTTTAATATGATATATTTTTAACCTTTCTTAATAAGTGGAACATAAATTTAAAACATTTTATTTAAAAATTAGAATTTAAATGAAATAAAAGCAGATAATTTGATATTTATCGATTTTTGATGAAATCTAATATCCTTACTTATTATAATCTTTCAATTCTTGTTTTTCTTTTGATAATACCTATATGCTTGAAATCCATTATTTGAGTGTCTTTTCGATTAAACACATCAAAATTATGCCGCTTATAGCATAACAGATTCTGCAAAAGCCGTTGCGTTAATCGAGGATGGAGTATAGATACTTAGCCAATGTTCTTCGTATTCGATAGCAACAAGTGTTTTTCGGTTAAAAATATTTAATATTAAAAGTTTATTCAATTTCATTGCATTAAAGATACATTTCATTAGTTTTTTTTTTTTTTTTAATCTAAGTGTTTTTTTTTGAGCGGCAGTGTATATAGAAATATAAAACTTCTTTTGGATATTTTTTGAATTATTCGACTTCGAGAGAATTTAGATGAAAATAAATTCAAAATCAAATTTTAAACTAAATAAATAGTATAATAATTTTTGGTTCCCTTCTTCTGATCCACCTTCTGGTGTATCTCCTTCTCACATCAATATCATTAAAAAAAAAAAAAAAAAAAAAAAAAAGGGCAATGGCATGCACCACACTCGGGCGGCCACACCAAAGGGTGGCAAAACGGCTGCCAATAAATTTTTCAACATTAGCTTATAATAATATATTATAATTTTATTATAACATATCTTTCAAAATTAAGTATACTTTAAAATTTTTGTATCAATGTCAAAAAATAAATAAATAAATATGGTAGTCATCAAAAAAAAAGGTTTCCAGGATTTTAGTTAAATAATAAGCTTTGAATTTTTAAAAAAAATTATTTAACTTGTCAAAAGATACAAAAAAAAAGTTTTTATTTGAGCATCAGAGATTGTGATTATTACAAAAAGATAAACATTGAACAGGAATTTATTAAAGAAAAAGTAAGAATTGATCCTAGTAGAGTTTTTTAAGCTGATTTTTGAGTGATTTTTCTATTTTACTTTACGTCAGAGCTTTAAGAAATTGTTAATCTAAACTTCAATTTTAATCCTTTTTTGAGGAGCGAAAGAACAATATTTTATCTCAAATTATTTTGCTTTATTAATAGCAAAAGGCTTCATAATCTATCAATTCCAATTTCTGAATTCTGGCTCTACTAGAATAAATAATGTAAATATAGATACAAAAATGTAGTTTTTGTTTTTTTGCTATCAATCGTCCTAATTGAGCTAGAAGCAAACTGTAAATTATATTAAATGAAATGGGAAGCATTTTTCTACTAATAATAAAAAAAATATTTTGGTTACAAATATTGTCGATTCATATCTATGCTGCCCCAAATATGGATTGAAATAGTCTTTTCTGGAGCTTTGACTAAAAATATCTCAAATAAGCTGTGTGTTGTAAAAAAACAACAACGTAAAAAATATCTTAATAGGATCAACCCTTAAGGTTCCTTTAAAAAATTTCCATAGGGTAGTGTTATACTTATTCCAACACGCGCCTTGGCTGGTCGGCAACCATTCAGACGATACCTGATTAGCGACAAGGTGCTTTCATCATTTCAAGCATGATAATCGCTAAGGCCAGTGGCGTAGGTATAATTTTTTATAGGTGTTAAATAAAAACAAAAGCTTCCTTTTCAGCAATTTTTAATTCAAATGGTGGTTTAAATTAATCCAAATATTTCAGAAACTACAGTATTCCTTCTTCAGTGGACATCCACCAAAATCACCGATCTGCTCAGTCTCCAAAATTTGAATACAGGGCCAAATTGACATCTCAAAGTGCGTTATTTTATTCTGACCTTAAAAAATTCTGCCAATAATAAATTTATTTCTTTATAGATAATTTAACAAACTAAGTCAATTAAGCAGCTCCACTGAAGAAGGAATACTGTAGTTTCCGAAATATTTAGATTAATTTAAACCACCATTTGAATTAAAAATTGCTGAATAAGAAGCTTTTGTTTTTATTTAACACCTATGAGAATCTTCAGCACCACAGTGACTTAAGATTTTAACCAAGCTTATAATATTTTATGAGGGGGGGGGGGGGGGGGGGGTGAGTGATCAACTGATTTGTTCAGGTATCTTTTCCTCCTCACACCATTATAAATTATATTATATTGAAATACTTTTCTAAAATAGGTAGATAATTCAGACACAGCTATGTACCATAGTAATAGGATGTGGTTCGAAAAGAAAATCAAAGAAAAATTTAACTGTCACGTGTTTGGGGGGTGGGTGAACCCCTTTGATCCCCCATACCTACACCACTGAAAAGGGTTATAGCTGCAATGTTTCTCTCCCTATCCCGATTCCTATCAGCATAGATCATCTCCTTAATGTAGACTCACAAGCATTGGCGAAATTAGAGAGTTTTTCTAAGGGGGGGGGGGGGAGCAACCGGCCAGCTGATTAGCCACCACAAGGTTTCAACTCCGGTAATCCGATTAGAGATCAACGAATTTTTTAGAACATTGACAAATTTTGCAAGTAACGAAATAATTCAATAAGAAATACGTAAGTATGTCTCGTAATAATGGAGTTTCGATTTTTCTAAGGGGGGTGGGGCAATGGGTTTTGTAGGGAGGCACTGCCCCACTCCTAACTACGCCCATGTTCACAAGAAAAACCAGAGAAGTCATATTAACAAAACAGTCGCCCTCCAAATGAGAGATGCTCATATTGAACTAGAAGTTTTTCTGCATTGTTTAATATAAAATTTTTTCCATAAATGAATAGTTGAGGCCCAGACGTCGTTTAAAAATATAAAATTCAATTTAGTTTTGGTTGAAAAATTTTAACTAGAGATTTTGGAGGTTATTTTGGAATCGCAATAAATATTTTTTTAAACTAACTGAAGTTAGTTAAAGCAAACGGGGATAGATTCGCCCCCCCAAAAAAAAATAAATAAATTAAAAATTAAAAACCAAATCTCATGCTACATTATTTAACCATGATATCCTGGAGACCTTGTTCGACGACCCTGTACATATAATAGCTTATAATTTCTATTGTTCTTTTAATTTATGAAGAATACATATCTTATTTTTTATTATTTTTGAAACCATAAGTTATTATTTATAAGATTGTTATATTAAGTGCAATATTTAAAATTATTTATTGATGAATAATAATATTATTTAAAAAAAAATGTTTTCCAACGTTATAAAATTTTATTTACATAAACTTTTTTATAAAAACATATCTTTGTGGTGAATTCTGAGTATGAAAAAAAAAATTATACAAATGTTTATAGAAATAAAAATGAATAGTAATAATAATATTATTATTTTCAAAAGAAATATAATAAATAACTACAATTTGTAGTGTTTTTTTAAGGAATTAGCTTATCTGGGTCCTAAAGGATCTGAAGGTGAAATAGTGGGCAAAGTCGCGATTCGAACTCGTGACCATGTTCTATCTACTTCAGGGACTAACAATTCAGCTGCATCAGTTATAGATTGAGTCGAAAACTCCCTTGAGGGGGATTTACTGAATGGACAAAAAAGAGCTGCTGTAGCTGCAGCAGCCGCAGAAGTTGCTTCTCGACGTCGTATACTCATCTCTAGGCGACGCAAAAACCTTCGAAAATTATAAAATAAAAAATAATTATAATTAAATTAATAAAAAATTCAAAATTGACTTTCAAAAATTAATTTACCTAATTTGATGACTTATAGTTCGCAATCGCGATACCTTTTTCTGGACAGGTGTATTTTCTAGTGGACTGCATTCCTAATAAAATAAAATATTTGTTTTTTAGTATTCGTATTACTTTCATACTTTATTTAAATACTAGAAGAAAGAGTGAAAACTTTTTCCAAGAC
This sequence comes from Forficula auricularia, assembly GCA_024734495.1. NCBI lineage: Eukaryota > Metazoa > Arthropoda > Insecta > Dermaptera > Forficulidae > Forficula > Forficula auricularia. The sequence continues at coordinate 5,661,859 of JALMQS010000120.1, read as the reverse complement.
TCAGTAAGATCTCCGGAAATTTTGCAGTTAGACGGCGCATCGTGAGTTTATCTAGCCAGCTAGAGTTAGAGCCGTCCTCTAGTAATAAATTAATTGTATGTATTTTTAATTTTTTATTTAATCAACTCTTTACTATATCTATATCAATTGTTTAAATTTAATATATACTAATTCTTCTTCGAGTTCCATACCCGAAACGGGTGTCGGCGCCTCTCCACATATACCTGTGCTGAGTGTGTTTAGTTGTTTTACACAGATATACGGGACCTACTTTTTAACGCCGGTTCCGAACGGCTAATTTGGAGAGGTCACTTGGCAATTATACTCTTGGTAGGTTGCCATTACTTTCCAAGAGGAGGCGACTGCAAATATCTATCTGCCGAGACTCGGTCTCGAACCAGCAATCTCCGAGTCAGCGACCCAACACTCTAGCCACTGACTCACAGTCGCCTCTTACTAATATTACTAATTATACTAATATTACTAATTAAATGGCTTTAAAATAAATGAATTGATTAATATTGGGTGGGGCATAAAGTTCTACCACATTTTGAAGAGGTATAAAAAAATGAAAAAATTTAACTAGAAAAAAACTGAATACAATTTTGAAAAGAACATAAAATAAATATATTTTTAACATCAAATCAGACAACAAAAAAAAGGGGGGGGGGGAGGGGTCAAAAATGAAAATACTAGCCCTTTCGACCAAACTATGTAACTTATGGGCCCCTAGCCGAAAAATGCCTTTTTAAAAAGGATTGATTTTCCCGACTAGGTGGACCATATTTTTATTGCGGTAGAGCTGGGTGTTTTTAAATGTCTGGATAGTAAGTTTTTATTTAAGGTGTTTTAGACTTTTTTAGAAGATGGTCTGGAATTTGGGAAAGGACGATTTATTGTTCGAAAATGAATGTTTTTGGTTAAGATCAATCTTTTTAAATGTTTTTATTTATTATTAAATCACTGGAGAAAAGTTTTACAAAATAGTTTATAATCGTAGAATGAGAGAACACACTGTGAGTAATAGTCAATTTGTTTTACCGGCTTTGAGTCCGAAAATGAATAATGTTTGCCGGGAGTTAATACGAGTGCAATCGATAGGGATGGAGGGCCGTACGGATCAACCGTTAGTACTTTGGCAACACGTTTGTTAGTGACCAAAGATAGATTGTCGAAAATGCTAGAATTTTCATTTTTGATCCTCTCCCCATTTTTGGTGGTTAGTTTAGCCTTCTGGGGGTCCACAGAATATGTATACAAAATTTGGTAAAGTTTGGTCAAAAGGACTAGAATTTTCATTTTTGACCCCCCCGTCCCCCTTTTTTGTCTGATATAATGTTTAAAAAATATTAAAAAAATTTATTTTATGTTCTTTTCAAAAATGTATTCTGTTTTTAACCGACTTCAAAAAAGGAGGAGGTTCTCTATTCGATTGAATTTTTTTTTTTTTTTTTTTTTTTTTTTTGAATTTTGGTGAGTTACCTGTAGCCACTGGTCCGAACTGTTCGAGAAGAGAGAGGCTGGTGCCGAGAGTCCGAAAGATGTATTGAACTGTTGGAGGAGTGGGATTGTACCGTGATTCCGAATGGTGTATTAGAACTGACATTAGGGCCTCGCAATGAGGGTTTTTATATTAAATTATAATGCTGACTCCATACTAAGTGATGGAGCCGCGGGGGACGCAAACCATGGAAGCGCCGTGGGAAACGACTTGGCTCTGTGTTTCCGTTGAATCAGCAAAAGTATAGTGGGCCCGAGGGGGATGTTGTGTGAAGCACAAAACGTGGGAAAGATAACTTGTATACAAAATTTGGTTGAGTTTGGCCGAAAATGCTAGAATTTTCATTTTTGATCCTCTCCCCATTTTTGGTGGTTAGTTTAGCCTTCTGGGGGTCCACAGAATATGTATACAAAATTTGGTTAAGTTTGGTCAAAAGGGCTAGAATTTTCATTTTTGACCCCCCGCCCCCTTTTTGTCTGATATAATGTTTAAAAAATATTAAAAAAATGTATTTTATGTTCTTTTCAAAAATGTATTCTGTTTTTACTAGTTAATTTTTTCATTTTTTTATACCTCTTCAAAATGTGGTAGACCATCCTGTATAATAAATTTAAATTGAAAAACATCTGTTTGTTTTGACAAAGCCTGGAGATCTCAATAAAAAATCATTTAAAAAAGAAGATATTTTCTGCATTTTTAAACTTTATACTCTGAAACCAAAAAACCTAAAATCTATTCAGTTTGCTAAGAAAGCAAACAATTTGGCACCAGAACAAACTTTCTACAGTTGTTTCTTTATAATGGGTATCTGAATCCAGACAGACATACAGACAGAAAATTATGATTGAAAAATATTTTTCTCCACGTTTCAGACATTCTTAAACATGAGGAGCAAAATCAATTTTTCGAGTGAATTCAATAGATCGGCCGAGTAATATATGGTATTTTAATTTTAAATAATTAATTATTTTAAATTCATGTCAAGTTTCTTGATGAGGATTAATTTCATTTTTTTCTTAAATAATTTTAAATATACATTAAAGGGGTCTTTGAATTACATACTTTTAGGGGGTTTACACTTTTTAACAAAATCTTTATTCATGTAATTTTTATTGTTAAATTGAAGGGATGTTTTTGTCACAAATATAATAAAACAATAATTTCACTAATTATTTGAATTATTTAATTGATAAACTATACAGTTTCGGTCACCATTGGTTGACCATCCTTAGTAGTTATCTCGTTCAAGAACCGGAATTTGTCATTTCACATGAAACATTCATTCCCAAATCTTAAATACAGACACAATACACAATTCATTACATTCAACTGTATATAGCAACAATTTATAAAAACATTTATCACTGAACCAGAATCTATTTTCACTTCTTCTGGAAGAATTTTAATGTAATTTTTATTCAATATGTTATAAAATAAATGTACATATTACTTACCTCAGCCGTTTCCTCTCCCGATGCATCTAGAGATTTTCGTCGTGTCTCTTCTACACAGGAATTTGGAACTTCTCTGAAATAAAACGAAACTAAAATCAATAATTAATTGGAGAACAAGGTGAAAACAAAAGACTCGATACGCTCCTCAAGAAATTCGCATATCTTTGTGGGATGAGAGCCCAGTTTGAGTTAGAGCTGGCCTCTAATAATAAATTTCACTAGGTAGATATAATAAACTATTCAAAATTTATTTTTTATTTTTTTATATTAAATAATTAACTTGTCATAATTACACTATCTTAATTTTAATATATAATTTTGCAAAGAAATTTTCTCTGGAGAGAGACGAACTGGTAGAAACTTTAATTGAATGTAATGGAAGGCAGCCCAGAGGTAGTGAGGAAAGAAAAAAATAATTAATTAATTAATTAAGAAAAGGAGGAAAAAAAATTGTTTTTCTACGCCTTTGTTAAAAATGAGAAAAGTTTTTGAACACTACTGTGGAGAGAAGAAGTAAACATTTTATTTGTTTCATTCATTGACCCTTTGAAACCCTGAAGAAGGAGGGAAAAATCCTCCGAAACCTCGGATTGAAAGGAAGGAGGAAGGATTCCAATAAATTACACCTCATTTAATATGTGTTAATTTTTTCTTTCCTCACTACCTCTGGGCTGCCTTCCATTACATTAAATTAATATATAATATTTATAATCAACTATTAGTGATTTTTAAAATAAATAAACCTATTAATTTAAAATAAATAAATAAATAAATTTATTCTTCGATACGCTTAGAAAAAGTAAAAAAAGTGAAATTTAAAAATATGTGTTTATGTTTTTAGCATATCAATGGGTTAAAATATCTATAAAATACATCAAAAAAGATATTTTTGCATTTTGCAGAAAGTTCTGAAGTTAGTATTGGAAATATAAAAATTTTGACAACAGTACGAACGTTCTACGACTTTCCTTTTCGTTTTTGAGTTATCGTGCCTATCGGAATCTAGACTCACCGCCAGACACATACTATAAAACACACAGACAGAAAAAACAAATAATGGCTGAAAATTATTTTTTCCCACATTACAGATATTTTTTTATATAATGCGTAAAAAAATAAGGGAATTAACACTAGGACACCGCCTGTCTCCCAGTAATGCTTGAATATTTTCAGAATTTTTACATCAAATTAGAAAACAAACCCTGACTTTGATACAAATTTGAAATTTAAAATTTTTGACCAATTTATTAATTAAAAAAAAAAAAAAAAAATGGGTTTTCATAATTTTTTTGTTAATGATTTAGTCTGATTATAAAGGGACTCTGCTCCCACTAGCTGCTTGCAATTATTCTGTCCGCTTGTTTTAATTTTTTGGGCCCGTTTATGATAAATCCTAAATTTTTGGGAATCAAAATTTTAATTTTTTTCATGACTCAATGACGAAGTTGGAAAAAAAATTTACCCTCTAATTTGGCCCTTCCCAAAGTACATACCAAAAATCCATCATAAATCCACATCTCTTCGAAGTCTGGTGGGTAAACAAAAAGCTGTCTTACGAATTTGAAGCTTTTTGGTAGGTTTTTATTCATTTTTTTTTCTCTTTTGGGGAGGGGGAAAATCAAGGGTTGGTTTTGAAATTAGGCTGGAATAAGGAAATCTCTGTGCTGCTAGGTAAATATTTTGTTTATTTTTAAAATATATATTTTTTTTTTTTTAGAAAATATGGTTGAAACGGGAGTCAATCCAGGGTTGGGACTAGAAGTATAGGTGTTGAAACCAATGAGGATTTTTGTTATGTGGATGATTCAGATGGTTATTTAGATTATAAAGAATTAGGGAAGAATGGTATTAATTTAAATAGGTCTGGTTCCTACAAGCCAGTTAATTCAGATATTAATACGTAGTTTTGAATTCACTTGTAGGATCTGGCATTGATTTGTGGAACAGTCTATTTATTACTACTTGGGATTATAGTCCTCTGTCTCTTATGATTAAATCAATTATAACTTTTGTCAAGTCCTCAAGTCCTAGAGTTGTACAAAATTTTATTTAGTACTCACAAGCAGAGATTAGCTGAGGTAGAGAGAGGTCATAGGATCCTTGTTAAGGTTTTGACCAGGTTTCCTTAACAACTGCCGGGGTGGCTAATCCGTCGCTTGCTCCGGGTATCGTGTTTTTGCGCAGAATTTTTTAAATTACTTTTTGTCTTTTGATGGAAATCTATGGTCATGTTATTTGTTAATGAGCATACATTTCTATTTTTTTTTTTTACTTGTATATTATTTGTTAAATTGTTGTAGTTAATTTGTATTGATACTTGTTAATGTATTGTAGCTAGCTAGATTGTATTGATGTTCGGAAGACCTAGCTACCGAGAACTTGTGCCTCTAAGAAGGTCGAGGATAAAGATTTATTTATTTATAAACATGGATAAATTTGGAAAATAATAATAATAATCATGTAGCTCTAGGTTTAACATATGTGTCCAAGTAAATGAGTTAAAAAAACCTAACCTATAGCCAATGAGAAATAATAAAGATTAGTTAAAATATTTTTATTTAATTGGATGTATTTATACCAGTCCGTCTCCTAAAGAAAAACTCTATCAATTTTTATTTAAGTAGTTAAGTAATTGAATTTGTTATTAAAAATAGTTCGTGGATTCGAGAGGATAATATATTTATTTAATTCATCCCATACGTTTTTAGCATTATCCTCTGCGATAAACATACCGGCTTGTTCGTTGGTTATGATATTTATTATTATGCCGAAGGCTTCATCATTTTTTCATCGCGTTCATTGAAATTTTTAACATCTTTTCCCGGTCCTGGACTAAGAATTACCCTTTTAAATAATTTCTTGGTCCTTAAAATTGCACTTACCTTGAGTGCCCATATTTCATAATTTAACCCATTCAAAGGATCGATTTTAAATTGATTCGATGTTGTATCCATAATCTTTATATTTATTAATTCTTTTAATATGATAATTAACCAACTGAACCAACAACCAACCACGCTCTGCTACCAAAATGTTATTAAAACTAACTCGTGAATTCAAGAGGATAATATATTTATTTATAAAAAAACTTTTTTTTTTCTTATAACAATGTAAACCACAAAGAATATAAATCTTATATCATGGAATATAACTTCAGAATTGTATTTAGTTAGAAATTATTGCACTATTGAACATGCATGTACAGAAACATTATATAAATTTAAGTGTAATTTCATATAAATATATAATAACAACCTGCACCCAGCTAAACTCTCTTCTGAACTTGAAGATGCGTAAGCTGGAAGAGGACCGATGTGAAGTGCAGAATGGCCTGAACGATTTCGGGATCTTTTTGGACTTGGCTTACGCGAAGCTGTCGGTACAATCAAAATGGAGCGAGTGCTAGAAGGCGAGATGAGGGTGGCTGTTGATTTGGAGGAAGGCCGCCTTTCGCGCCTTGGCTTGGATGCACGTCGTGGTGGCGGAGGGGGGACCGAATTCACACCACCTAAACACAAATTATTATCTTCTATTTATTTATATCTATCTACCAATTTTCAAGCATATCTATATAAAAATTTAATTTGATTCGATCTTTTTTAAAATCAATTAACCCATTTTATTATAACCTAGAATATACAAGTTTTTGCATTTAGATAGTTTTTAAAATAAATTTTGAACCAGCGGCGTACCAATCGGAAATGTAGCCTAGGGCAGCGATTCTTAACAGGGGGGGGGGGGGGGGGCCGAAAATATTATAATTTTTTAAGTTTTTTATATCTTTATAACAGATCTGAAACTTTAAAATGCAGGTTTTTTCAATTAAAAATATACAATAATTTAGAAAAAAATGGAAAAATATGTTTTATTCAAAGTATGGGTCCTCTCTTTCTACACATTTTGACATCTAGTAGGCAAATTATGGATGCCATTCCAAAAGAATTGAAAGTCACGTGAGCAAAACTAGTTAGTCGTCGAGCCATTTTTGGACGTCTTCATAAGAATGGAAATGCTGCTCGGCCAGTGCGTGTCCCATGGATGGAAACAGGTGGTAGTCGGAAGGAGCAAAGTCTGGTGAGTACGGCGGGTGGTGTATTATTTCCCATCCAAGTGTTGCCAGAGTGTCCTTGACCAGTTGTCATGCAGCGAAATCACCATCCCATCCCTTCGAGCCCATACTGGTCGTTTTTCGATCAATGTATGATTCAAATTAATCATTTGTTGTCGGTAGCGATCCGTATTGTACTGTATTATACACTGTTTCGCCAGGTTTTAGCAGTAATTCGGTGTCTTCAAACTGTTTCGGCCGATTTTCATTTTTTTTGTCACTGACATTGAAATCACCGCTTCTGAATTGTTTAAACCACCGCTCGCAAGTGTCAAAAGATAAGTATCTGCATCGTATGTTTCCACAAGTATTCGATGTGCTTCAGCTGCTTTTTTCTTCTGATTGAATAAGAAAATCAGCACGTGCCGCAAATCCTCTTTGTTTGCCTCAAAAGTCTACATGTTTACCTCCGAAAAAAAAGTATGCTACTAAGGGCCGGTTGTATGTCGCAAAGTAAAAAGCATTTACTTTGCGACATACAACCGGCCATAACTCTTAAACGTTTAAAAAAATATGACGCTTTGAAGCTTACTGTCATAGCTACAAAACGATATATTGGTTATGGCACCAGAATTTATAGGCTTTGTGGGCCATCTATTGGAAATAAACTCTCATTTTAAAGTTACAGACCTGGTAATATATGGTAAAAAAAAAAAATATGTTACTAGTTTTGATAAGTGATACATAAGAAGGTGACAGTAATGACATCTCAATATTCTTAAATATGGTTAAACTAAATGAAGACATTGAGCGCATAGGTAAATTTGACCCAAACAGACAGACATACAGACAAAATTACAAGTTGAATAAAACCGTGTAAATATTTTTTATAAGTCAAGGTTTACACTTTTTATACTGAAGCAAATATACCTATTTTTCAAGAAATATGTTATTACTGACAATCTGATAAAGCATATTTTGTTAATTAAAAAACGTTAAAAAATATACATAATATATATAATTGTTATGTTAAGTTCTGCTTTTTGATTGATTAATGAATTATTGCTACATTTCAGTTTTTTTTGTACCAGTAATTACGAGTATGTTATCTAATGGTATGGGGGGGGGGGGGTACTGGCAGCGAAAATATTTTTGGATTTTAAGGGGGCCGCGAATATACTTTCGGATTTTAAAGGGGCCGCGACTAATAAAAGGTTAAAAACCACTGACCTAGGGCGAGCTTCAAAGTTGAGCCATTTCGAAAATTTTCTAAATATAAAATAAACATTTATTAAAAAAATCATTTCTGATGAAAGATAGAATGATTATTTTTACTGAAGTCTTTCATTAGAAAATTGAAAAGCTTCTAATTCTAAAAATTCATTTTTATTACATGTATTATTTATTATTACTATAATGAATTTGTATTGTTAAGTCAATGGTTTGCTATGTAAAAAATAAATATGACTTTCAAATTAAATAAATACCCTCTATGGGAAAATTCATGAAAAAAAATAATAATATGCGAATTTTGCTCCCCTCTTTGAATGGCGCCCAAGGCACGTTCGTGCCCTACCTGCCCCATCCTAGGTACGCCACTGTTTTGAACCACAAAAAATAACTTGTTTTCTTGACTACACTTACCCGAAATTAAAATCAAATTTCCAGTTCTAAAGTGAATAAAGTGATTTTTTTGCTTAATAATCATGCAACATGTTCTATCATCGCCAAAGCTTGTCATAGGAATCGTAACCAAACTAGTGTAAATTATATTATACTGTGAATTAATCGATTAATTGAAGCTTTTGATTGTGATTTCTCACATTAAAAATTAAATACCTCCTGTGCTGAGATTGTCATAAGCACCATCGGAATCAGAGGCGGTTGCAATAGCAGCTGATCGACACCCAGGAGAAAGAGGTGATTCAGAACGGGAAGATAGCAATTCAGGTTCTACTAATATTGAAGGAGGCTCAAGGCAACTTGATGACTTTATCTAAAGACACCAATCATAGAATATAAATAGTCAATTTATTTAAACACTTTGTGCATTTTAATAATATATTTTTTTAATTGCTTACCTTCGTTTCGGCTTGGTCATCGATGCGCTCATCGAGTTGGTCTGTGCCGATTCCCTCATCATGACTTTCGCTATCTGCAGCAGCAGCAGCAGCAGCTGCAGCTGCCGCTACAGGAGGCGGAGGTGGGCCTTGTCCAACACCAACTCCGCCACCAGATCCTGCTGTAGGGGGAGGTTCATCCAACTCACTAGAACATAAGGGATTGTGACTTCCACAGCGACTGGGCCCAGGAGAGGCCATTGAACTATATCCGGATGAGGACAAATTTGATTCTGAAGGTGCTCGATCTGGACGAGGGCACATGGAAAATGGAGATAAATAAGTCATTCCAGTCGTGCCAGTATTGGAAGAAGTTGGTGGGCAAGAAGGCTGTTGACTTGTAATATCATTATTGTTTTCCCCTTCAGATTCTGCATCAGACAGGGAACAAGTAACTGTAATTATAGGTGTAGGATAAGGAAGATCAAGAGATGTTGGCTTGTCAATGTCTTTAAGAGTTCGACGCGACTTAATTGGAGAAGGTGAGGCAGGAGTGATAACTGTAATGGGCGGATCAAAAGTATTTGTTGGTCGAGCTCTTTGTGGAGGAGGAGATCCAGGAATTGACAAACGAAAAGGAAGCCTTTCTTGATAAGTGGTTGGCACCATTAAAGAATTTAATGAAGGACCTGATTGAGAATTTGAATGTCCGAACTTATTTGGTAAACGTGGCGACATTAAAGGAGTAACGGCAGGACTTGGCGATGGGGTGGGCATTTCTCGAATCGGTGAAAGACATGTTGGTGGTTCAAGAAGAATGGTTGGAGGATGAAGTAGAGATGATGCGGCTGATGCTTCAATTACTGGGACCTTGAAACACATAATACCAAAGTTAATTTATTATTCATTAGAACTATCTTAGTAAAAAATATTTAGTGTCTTGCCTGTATAGTGTGATTTGAATGAAAGTTAGGATAAAAATGGCCTGAAGGGGTTGGAGAAGATAATGGAGTAGACTGATCCGATTCAAATCCATAAGTTTCTTGTGGACTTGAAGCACTAGGTGTTGTGGTGGTTGATGAAATTGAGCGAAACATAGCAAGAAGAGAATCTGCGCTTGGATTGCGTCCGGGAATTGCAGCTTTATTTCCTTTAAAATTAAGATGAATAATAAAATGTGCTATTGATGGTGTTTAGAAAAAGGGTTCCAAGGCAGAAGGCCGTGATTCCCAACATCAAAATGAGATGAAAAGTTCCAATAAACATAGGTCACAAAACGCTTCGTTTTCTGTCTGACCGCCATTTTATTTTTTTTAAAGAAAAACATCTATCTTGAGAAGGGATGTATATATCTTTACGAGCTTCGAGGGCAGCGTCTCGGTCCAAAAATTTTATTTCTCTTAAAAAACCACACTTCAAATGTATACCCGTAAACTACCGAAAATACATCGTCTCTTAAAAGTTTCGCCTCTTTAATTTTTGAGTGGCGAGGGGGGGGGGGGGGCCACAATTATCAATATATCAAAATAAATTGGAGTCTTTCATTTCAAAATTCGAGTCCAAATTACAATTATATTTTAAATTTGCCTGGTTAATGAAAATCGATTGGAGCCATCAGTTTAAAATCCGAGCTGACAATTATATTTCAAATTTGCCTCGTTAATTAATATATATTTAATGTTTCTTAATTTAAAATCTATTGGTGTTTTTTCGTTTTCATTCGAGTTCAAATGAATACAATATTATCTCGACACAAAGTCTAAATCAAAAATATATAGTTTTAGTAACAGAAATCAAGATATAAATATTAATGTTACATTGGTCTAATGGCTAGAGCTGATGCCCTAAGTTCAAGAGTTCGTCGGTTCGATTCTAGGCAAGAGGGTAATTTTTTTAGAGAAATTTCTCTAAGCGTTGTTACAAATTAATCTAGACAAATATATATAGTATATTAAATTTGGTAGACATCTACTTAGCTACATTATCTACTAGTTAAAAAAGTACCCAACATTTTTCTTGAAAATTTTCAAAATAGCGGCTATTTAAAATTTTTTAATTGTGAATGACTTTTTAATCTTTCATTTAATTAAAATTAGTATTATAGATATAATGTTGCAGCGGGGATGAGGGAAAGGTATAGGATTACGAAGTTTAATTTCACTTACTGAAGATGGTAATTGTTTCTCGAAATTAGTCTTGACTGGCACGAACTCTGTAGAAATTCCCGGTGCTATTCTGGACGCGGCCGCGATCCAATTTTTCCACACTCCCTTTGAGCTTAGAATTGTTTATTCACCTTAATTTACACGCGAAAATTCACTTAGATCACCTTGCGAGGAACGATGGTAATAAAAATGAAAAAATAGAGAGACGATGTTTATACTAGGATTATCGGGAAACGAATGAAAGGAAAATATATTTTTAGCATATAAATTAATAAATTCTATTTATAAATAAAAATAACTTAAGATATATATTTATCTATAATTTAATTCGTTTAAAGGCGGAGACATATAATGTTACCCTTTTTATTGTGAAAAAAATAACACCTTATTTTTTAAGATCTGATAAAAAATAACTAAGTTATGAGAAAATTTGTAGGAAAATAGGAGGAAATGATGTCGGTCTCAAAATTCAGTCTAAGGAAGCCAGTAATGGTGCTGATATAAATTTTGTCATAACTTCGTTATTTTTTTCAGATCTGGAAAAATAAGGTGTTATTTTGTTCACAATAAAAAGGTTAACATAATATCTAATAATACTAATTTTATTAAAATGAAAGATTAAAAAGTTATTCACAATTAAAAATTTTAAATGGCCGCTATTTTGAAAATTTTCAAGATAAAATTTGGGTACTTTTTTAAATAGTATATAATGTAGTTAAATAGATGTGTACCAAATTTCATAAAGATATCTACATCCGTTCTCAAGGTAGACGTTTTTCTTAAAAAAAAAAAAAAAAAAAAAAAATGGCGGGCAGTCAGAAAACGAAGCGTTATTGGACCTATGCTTATTAGAACTTTTCATCTCATTTGAATGTTGGCAATCACGCCTTGAAGTCTTTGAACCCTTTTTTTAAATTAATAATTCTATATTTATACAATAATTCTATTTTTTTATTATGTATTTAAAAATATCCCTATAATTTATCTGAATATATTTAAAAGGCAATACAATCTAATATAATAAGTATATTAAGAAACTAATTATGATAAATAATAGTAATATTTAAGTATGTCAATAAATATACTTTTAATTAAAAAATTAATATCATACGTTAGTATTTTAGGTGATAAATAGATTTTTGTTAATAATCTAAAGAATTCAATTTTTTTACCAGAAGACGGGGATGGAAATTTAGACTCAAGACTTGGAAGAGAGCCATATACATTTCCGGCTGTATTGGCTACAGCTACTACAGCTGCTACGGCAGATACAGCAGCAGCGCCAGGAGAGGGGGGCAATGAGGTCATTCTTGAAGATGAATTAGGAACAATAAGTCCTGAAAGCTGGGCAATTCTTGAACCCATGCAGGATGTTCCGGTCGAATTATTTCCACCTCCAAGTTCAACTTCTGAACCTGAACTCATTTCTGCAGACACCTAAGAATAAATGATATTTTATGATTTAGAACGTTATCTCTGTTGGAATGCCGTTTATTATTGGATGATTAATTTGAAAAGTTTCTTTGTGACAGTCAGGTGCAGGTGTTTTGCGAGGGATGGAAAAAAATACTTGCGCGAACAGACAGGAATTTTGTTGAGGGTGTTTTCGTTCATAACTTTGCTTGTAACGTGTGCAACCAAAATTTCACGTGATTTGGACGAGTCTACAGAGAAAACCTTAATTTTATATACAATTATACATATATAGTTATTAGGTTGGGTCAAAAAAAGGAATATTTTTTTTTCATTTCCTAAACTGAAAAGTTGGTTTCTAGGGACCTGTAGAAAATTCTCACCAAATATGAGTTCTTAATGTTAATAGAAAGATTCTCAGCATCGCAGTTTTTCAATTTTAGGTGAGTCCCATACAAAAAAATTCATATCTTGCTGTTTATCAAGCGTATAGTAATTTAAAATAGATATTCTTGTAGAAAAGTTCTCTTATGATTTTTTCGTTAATCTCACCAATTAAAAGATATTAAAGGTCAAAGTTTGAAGAATTAAAGAAAAAAAAAGATTTTTTCATCTTATTTTTAAGACTCTCTAAGTAGTAAATATAAAAATATGGGCAATACATTTTTTGTAGGAAATTAACAGATCTTCAAAAATGGTTTCTGATGTTTAGTCGATTAGAATAAGCATTAAGAAGATATTCGTATCCGAAGTTTAATGTATACCGGTTTCAAAGCATTTTTTATGACTATCTAGAAAAATATTCATTTAATTTTTTAATTTTGAATAAATAAAAATCATAAGAGAACTTTTTTGAAGAGCGTTCAATTTCCTACAAGGATATGTATTTTAAATTGCTGTATAAACGGGAAGATATGCATTTTAAGAATGGGACACCTAAAATTGAAAAACTGCAATGCGGAGAATCTTCCTATTAACATTAAGAGCTCATATTTGATGAGAATTTTCTACAGGTGTCTAGCAACCAACTTTTCAGTTTCGGAAATTAAGAAAAAAATATTCGTGTTTTTTGACCCAACCTAATAGATATACGATTAGATTGACAAAAAAAAATCTTCTTAGTCCAATCTTCTCATAACACATGCAGCACACGTGTGCAGAAACTTCAAATTGAATATTTATTTATTATTTTTTATGATACAGATTTTATAATAAACTCGTTTAATACAAATTTTTTCAATGATAAAATTAATTATACCTATAGTATATTTTCCCAGAATAAATTAGAGGAATTATGAATCAAAAACACTTACTTTATTAAGCAGTCGTGCAAAGGTAACTTTCTTTTCATGCTTCAGATCATAGGTAGGATCTGAATTTGAAGAAGTAGAAGCGGCTCCAATTCTTCCACAACTTTTAGTATTAAATTCTGTTTCAGCATTACTTCTACTTTCAATAGTATTTTGTCTTGAAGTGCGTGCTCTCTCGCTTAAGGGAATGAACTCATCAGTATGCATCTAAATAAATAAATACACACTATAGAATATTCAATAATTTTTTTAAAGTAGAATATAAAATTAAGTACATTTTCAATTAACTGGAAAATATGAAAAAGAATTTGTAAAATTTTCATTTGTGAAATTTTTATAAACAAAAATAATTTTATTTTAAAGGGGTTCGTGACTGTTTATCATTTTTATAAGAAAATTCTCAAATTTTTACCAGCGAATCATTGATGTATTAAATATTTATTCCCGAAATTTGAAGTTGATCGTCTCTTCGATTATCGAGAAATAAATTATTGAAAATTGTCCTTTTACATGGAAGTAAATGAACCGAGCTTTTAAAAAGGCTATAACTTCTATACAAATTATACCATTTTCAACAAATTTATACAGATTACAGATCAATAATTAAACCTTTATTAATCGAATGATATATTTTTCAATAGATTTGACAGTCTAGTTAATTAGTTATTAATAAATGTAAAAATACAAAGTTATTTGTGGCCAACAGAATATAACAAAAGCACTAGTGTAGAATTCCAACTCTATTTCTTGAAATCGTTTTTGTGTTAAATAAATGTTTTTATAATGAGAAAAAATTTATCTCAATATTCTTTTTATTAATATTTTCAAAGCAAAGATTTGTATTCGAAATTAACCTCATTTTAACAATTAAAAAAAAAAAGTAGGGAGGCGTTGTCACTCTGCAGAAATACAAAAGATTTTTTCGAAAATCAACCAGATAGATAAGCCGTCCCGAACTCTCTTAAGTCATTTTTAAACACAACTATTTATTAATATGATCAAAACAAATATTTTTATTCGAAATTAACCTCATTATTAACAATTTTTTGAAATTAAAAAATTTAGTAGGCAGAAGTTGTCACTCTGCAGAAATACAAAAGATTTTTTCGAAAATCAACCAGATAGATAAGCTGTCACGAACTCCGATAAGTAAAAGCAAAACCATTTGTCAGAACCTTTTTTAAGATGCAATGCTCAAAAGAAGTACTGAGATTTTGTTTTCTACTAATTTATTGAGGTGAGGTGGTTTCTCTCTGAATGGCTTTTTTAAGTGAACGTGGAATAATTTTTTAATGATTATTTAGTGATGGAGCGAGAAGTACTCTAGCCACTAGAAATGTAGGCTGATGAAACCTCGATTAAAAATATGTGAACTAACATTTTGCTCCGAAGAAAATATTTCATTAATTTCTGCTTGTTTGGATGCAGCAGCTGCTGAAGCTGCCACAAGCCCTTGTAAGAGTTGTCGTTTTTCGGCTGCATTTGATACTCCACCACTGCGTCGAGAAGGGGTTGAATTATTGCGAAGTTTACCAGGAGACGGCGTTCCTGAAAATAATAATTATTTCTAAAACTAACCATGCAAAATGGGAATAGTTATATTTCTAGTAACAAAAACTGTTTAGTGTTTATTTATATAATTAATAGGGCTCGGATTTCGCCCTAATTGCCTTTTTTTATTTAAGGCTTAAAATTAGGCCAATATATTTTCTATGCCTTCATGAAATTCCGAATAAAATAAGAAGCATTTGTTAGTGCCTATTATGCCTATTTTGCCTTTTTCTGGGTGTTAGTGCCTATTTCATCTATAAATGCCTTTTTAGTGCCTATTTTATCTAAAATTGGCAAGTTTCATTTTATACTATCTATTTCTATATATTTTCTATTTTTTTTTTTTTAATTATTAAGAAAATATTCCGAAAAAAAATTTATCGATCCGCTAGGCAGCGGGAGGGTCGACTAGGACACCCAAAAATCGAAAAGTGGACCATATTTAATAGCTTGTTCCGAACGAATAGTTCAACAATTGTTAGAGCAATTCGCAAAGTATTACGTAAGTTTCAATTTCTTTGTCTCCTAAAAATATTATGTATTGTTTTTTTGCAACGAAATTTTCTCTGGAGAGAGACGGACTGGTAGAAATTTTAATTGAATGTAATGGAAGGCAGCCCAGCCACATTTTATTTGTTTCATTCATTGACCATTTGAAACCCTGAAGAAGGAGGGAAAAATCCTCCGAAACGTCGGTTTTAAAGGAAAGGAGGAAGGATTCGAATAAATTACACCTTATTTGATATGTGTTAATTTTTTCTTTCCTCACTACCCCTGGGCTGCCTTCCATTAGATTCAATTATTATGTATTGTCCTTTTTCTTAATGGAAATTTGCATTATACTTGTACAGGTATCCTATGATGTTAGAGCATTCGATACGGTAGATATTGGAAGTGACCATAAACTTGTAATTGCGAAAATTCGTGCTTCTGCCCAGATAGTGAAGAGACCCAAATCAGTTTTCGTTTCAAAATTCATGATCCTCCCGACGCCATCTGGGAGAAAATTCAGATATCTATTAATAAAACTGCAGAAGAAGCCCTCGGGAAGCGCACGGTTAATATAAACGACGTCAAGAAATCAACGCCCTGGTTCACTCCAGAAGTAAAAGATCTTGCGCAAAGAAAAAGAAGAGCATATCTGGAATATAAAGCCAATCCATCCACTGAAAAAAGAAGATCATATGTTGAAGTACGAAATGAAGTAAATGCTAGAATAAGGAAAATCAAAGAAGGTTTTTGGGAAAGCTTCACAGCAGACATGGAGCATGACATATATGGAGCTCAAAAAAAAGTATGGAAAATGATAAAGAAAAATAAAAAAGAGATGAATGAATTTGTTGGTAACAACAAAATCAGAATAGAAGAATGGGAAGATTTCTTCGGTAATCTTTACAAGAGCACTATATGCCCTAATGTCGAACCTTTAACTTATAATATTGACGACATATTCTTTTCTACGGAAGAAATAGAAAAAGAAGTAAAAACTCTGAAAAATAGAAAGTCCCCGGGCCCTGACAACATATCCAATGAGATGTTAAAGTATGGTGGTGGCGAGCTTGTCCTGAAGATCACCCAATGTTTCAGAACATCTTGACTCAATGTGAAATCCCTAAGTCTTGGAAAGAGAGCTTAATAATTCCTATATTTAAGAAAGGTAGTAAAGCAGACCTTAATAACTATCGTGGTATAACTTTACTAAATACTATTCTAAAGCTCTTTACTAAAATTATCTTAAACAAACTGCTGGACTACATTAAACCGAGAGAGGAACAACAGGGTTTTAGAAAGAACCGCTCAACAACTGAGGCTATATTTATTATAAGACAAATAGTTGAAAAATCAATCGAATTCAACAACCCGGCATACTTATGTTTCATAGATCTTAAAAAAGCTTTTGATCGGGTAAAATTAGAAGATATAATAGGTTGTCTCAGAGAAAGAGAGGTTCCAGAAAGATTAATTAGGATAATAAAAGATCTAAACACAAATACAAGAGCAAAAATAAAATCGAATAACCAGATATCGGGATCTATTTCAATAACAAGTGGAGTGAGGCAGGGCGATTCGTTAAGCCCTTCAATTGCTCTTCAATCTCATTATGTATAAAATTATAGCATATTTGACGACCCATCTTGGATACAAAATGGGAGAAAACTCCATACAGGCTGTGTGCTATGCTGATGACGTGGTTTTGGTGTCGGACAGCGAGCAAAATCTGCAAACTCTCTTGTCTCAATTCGATCAAATTGCAGAAAGATTAAATATGGAAATATCCATTGAAAAAACAAAATGTATTGTGATAGCGAAAGAACACCTTAACTGTGAAATTAAACTTAAAAATACAACAATAGATCAAGTTGAAAAATTTAACTATTTGGGAGCCGAGATTTCGGCGCACAGAGATCTCAGCCAAGAGGTTAAAACCCAAGTAACAAAAGGAGCTAGGATAGCTGGATGTCTATATGGTTTGGTCTGGAAAAACAAATATATGTCAGCAAAAAGCAAAGTACGAATTTATAAGACCTGCGTACGTCCAGTATTGACATATGCAGCAGAAACCAGAGCATCAACAATTACCACCCAACAACTACTCCGAACAACAGAGATGAGAATAATAAGGGCTATACACGGGAAAACATTAAGGGATAGAATCCGCAGCAATGATCTAAGGGAACTAAGCGGCGGAATCCAGGATATAGTGGAATGGATCGATGTGAGAAAGAGAGGATGGGGGGAACATGTGGAACGAATGACGGATGACCGCCTTGCAAAAATCGTGAAGGAAAATCGCCCACGTGGCACACGGAGCAGAGGGCGGCCGAAAAAAAGATGGAAGGATGTCGCAGCAAGAAAGTAACGTCTTTTTTCTTTTTTCTTATTGGAAGAACAGGCGAAAGCCTATAGAGAAGATGAAGAAGAAGAAGGTATCCTATGGCCTGCAGAAAATAATGATGAAATTTTTTTGGTAGTTATTACTGACAGACTGCTCATTCAATATTTTACTTTTATTTCAAACTTCCTCTTTGTTCTTAAAATGCCTTTATAAGTGCCTATTTTAGTTATTTTTAGTGCTTAATTGCCTGCCTATTTTAAAGATGTTTAGTGCCTATAAATCCGAGCCCTACATAATTAATATTAAAAAATCAAATATAAATTTATTACTCCGAGGCGGGTTTACCGTTCAGCAGTGGAAGAGGCCGTTTTAGATTTTATATGTTTAGATGCCCCATTTTCGAAAGAAACACAGATAGTGTTCCCCAAAAAGTGTAAATCCGACTCAGAATTTTGATTTTTTACAAAGAAATTAGTATCGCTTCCTTTTAAAGAAAATATTTGTTAATATATTTTTTTAATAAAAATAATTTTTTATTTATGATGTTAAATGAATATATTACTTACAAGATAATAAATGAAAATTAATAAATATTATAATTCTATATATCTTTATAAAAATAATTAACGTTCTCAAAATTTTGAAAAATCACATCTTTTCACAATTCCAATAAGGGCTCGATAAAAGCCATAATGTTTAAATTAATTTAATAAAAAAATAATTTAAAAGGACCTATCAAAGAGTTTATTAGATATGTTTGAATTTTGAAAGAGAGGAATCGAACCCAAGTGCCAAAAATGCCATCCGAGATTTGGCTATCTTTTGATTCTTCTTAACTGGTCATCTTTGTCAGAAAAGGTTGTCTCAAAATTGAAAATTATGTCTATCAAAATGAAATAATATTTTAATTTTCTTCTCATAGTACAGTGGTTCTAAAACCTTAGAGTTTTTTTCGAACACTTCTTGCACTAAAAATAATTTTTATTTTTCCAATCGGGGAGCCGGGTTGGCTCAGTTGGCTAACGCACCGGCCTCGTTTCGGCATCGATCGATTATGACGATGTTGGATTGGGAGGCCGGGGTTCGATCCTAGCTGGCGAATAAAAATTTCTACCGGCTGAAAACTCGGCTCCCTCACTAACCCTACTAACACTTTACTTATGTGCTGTCTAAATGGGCTTTGTTCCCGGTGACATTAAATAAATAAAAAAAAAAAAAAAAAAATATTTTTCCAATCATTTTTATATTCATTAGGTACTCATCGGGTGATTGTTAGGTAAATTTTAAAAATAATTATAGATATGTCATCCTTTTTAAAGGAAAAGATGCTATATATTAATTGATTCTTGTATATAAGAATTTCGTGATTTTAAACGTTTTAATATTATCTTGCAAGTAATAAAAATGTTTAGGTACATTAAAATGTCTTATTGAAAAATTAGTCCTTCTCTTTCTAATTTCCTCTTCAATTCTTTCTTATAAATGTATGTAATAGTAATTAAAAAAAATATCCTAATTATAATAGAATGATATAAATAAAAGTAATCATTGATGACATAAGAAAAAATCACGAGAGAAATAAAAAGAAAAAAAAAATCACGCAATATGTAGTGAATCCTCATGCGCGAACAAGAAATAATATATAGGTAATAGAATAAAATAAAAAATACCCGACTAGAAATTTGCTTCCCTATTTAGTTGTTAAAACAGCAACAAACAACATTTACTGGTTTAAAAATGGACTAGTTTTGTTCAAAGGTAGTTTTATTTCAAATTACACATGGTTTAATAAATTTTAATTGTTTGTTTCATTAAATTTCTAGAAAATAAGCTAATCAATTTTGAAAGTGAATTTATATTAAAACTCATATATGAACGCTGAAAAAGTCATAAATAAAGTGATGAAACATTCGGCAAATTGAATGAGAAAACTCTGTTTTTAATTTAATTGTTTTTTGGTCCAACTTCCTACGATTCCATTTCAATAATTTAATTATGGATACTATCAGTGAAACATTAATTACCTATTTTGAGATGGTAAGGTCATCATCATCTTCGGAAAAGATTTATAATGGGCAATCGTAATGCTTTCTTTTTGTTCAAATTCAAAATCATAGTTTACCTGTCGCTATCCAAGAAACCAATGGGGAAACAATAACCAAAACATTCTGTGAAAAAACAGGCCAAGTTCGAAAAATTAGTGAAAGCTACTGTCCAGCCAAGTTATATTCGCCAAGAATAATTAAGTTGAGAAAATAGTAGTTTCAATTACTACTTTTTCGAACCTGGCCTGTTCCTTCACAGAATGTTTAGGTTGAGATTTCTCTGCTTTTTGTAAGCTATGTGAAAAGCAAGAATATATATACAAAATTTGGTTGAGTTTGGTCCAACGGGCTAGCATTTTTATCCCCCCCCCCCCTCTATTTTGGGTGGTTAGTTTTTTTCACATTTCTAGCATTCAGGGGGCCCACAGAATATCTATACAAAATTTGGTTGAGTTTGGTCCAACGGGCTAGAATTTTCATTTTTGACCCTCCACTCCATTTTGAAAGGATTGAAAGATAGAACGTTTGGATTTTTGGAATTTTTTCTTTGTTTGTGTCACAAACTCTACAAGCAGGGGAAATTTCATGATGCTGGAATGATTGGAAGTACACTATAGGTTTTAATGACCTGTCAGTGAGTGAGTGAGTGCCAAAAATTAGCTACATTTTCTCAGGATCTCAGAATCTATTTAAGCTATATTATTGAAATTTGGTACTCTCTTCAAGATGGTTTACATAATTAAATGTGTATAATTTCAGCTTTGTAACTCAAATAGGTTCCGAGCTGCAGGAGGGTCAAAATTGGCTCGAAATGGTTCATGTAAATAGCGTACAGCGGGTACGGCCAAGCCAATGCTCAAACTTGGCCGCTGTGCGCTTTGATATTAATTTATATAAAAATATACTTATTTTTAAAAATTTTCTAACTTTTCACATTTTCATTCTCCAAATCTAGTTAGTGATGTAATCAAAAATTCTAATTAAAAGGAAGGAGACCGGGTGAATGTAGGAAATAATGTGATAAATCACCCCCCTCTGGATTAAAAACTTTCCTATGCGCCTGGTCCTAATTCTCTAGTGCCTGGCTAAAGCCCATCTGGATATGATATATCCTAAGCTTTTTTCTAGTTGGGTAATAATAAAAAAAAAATCGAACGAAATGGGTGTAATTTGGAAGATAGATCAAAGACAGAAAGATAGAATAAGAGAATAGAGAAAGAGAAAGAAACAGTGCAATGGAAGTTTAAAAAATAATTAAATTTGTAGAGTTATAGATTATAGATTCAAAGAACAAAGAGCGAAGTGAAGAGCGTGCCAGGCAAAGCGAAGCGAAGCATTACAAAAAATAATATTTGAGAAAATATCCTGTAAATATGCATGCATTTTAAATGTAGGTAAATTGTCGATAGAAAAATTATAGGCCAAAAGAATAATTAATTTTGATTTTTGCTTCAAAGCTTACGACTAAAACCTTGGATGTGAACATAATGAAATTCGTTTTGTGAGTTTTGTGTGGCTTCTTCTTTGCTTCGTTTTGAAATCCGTATTTTGGTTAATTGTATTTAGGTATATATTAGAATAATATACGAACATAAGAAAAATTGTATTAATGTATGGTATCGTGGGCTTCCAATTTTCAGAAAATATTATAGGTCGATTTATAATTGTTAGACAATCTGAAACAATAGTTTTGCCATTTTATAAAGAACAAATAAGAAATTTAAAAAAAATATATGTACCTATTTAATAGGATATTCCTAACATCAAATGGAATAAAGTTATTGAGAAAAAATTAGGAATATATAGTGAAAGTACTATATATCATTGAATTAAAAAATAATTCAGAAAAATGAATTTATTTAAATTTTAAAATTTTCTAATACAAAATTATATTAGATTTTCCTTTATTTACATGTATATTAGATTTTGCTGTTTTTTTTTCTAGATAATTCCAGAGTATTCTAGGAAAGCTTTTGAAGATTTACAAAAAATAAAAGTTATGCGGTTTATAAATGTCTTTAGAGAATCTAAATTCGGAAAAAAATTTAACAGAAATAAAATTGGTGAAACAGAAATTGTTTTTTAAATTTTACTCAAAGAAAGTAAAAGCCCGTTACTATCAATGGCAATCTTAATCAGTGGTTCTCAAGGGGGCGATACCGCACCCGGGGGCCGTGGGAGAATGCTGAGGGGCTGTGAACTTGTTTTGGGTGGTAGGGGGGCGTTGATCATGTTTTGGAATTCGAACTTATCTTTTTGCAAAAAATCACAGTTTTTCCTTCATAAAATGAAAACCACTGATCATAAAAACTTGATTTTTATCTCATTTTCTAGGAAATTTTGTTGACATGAACTTTTATTTGGACCACTTTTTTGTTATAAGTCTTAGATTTATAGATATTCAGCATTTTCCATGACGGGACATGACTCGAATCCTCAAAAGTGCCTTTTGTTCGTTAGATAATCACGACTTTGCGGATTCGCATGCCCTTCCGCAAGCTAGTAAGGAATCCCTCATGCCTTCAAATGATGCTGGATTCCGTGGGATTGCGGGATCCCACTTTGATGGATTGCAATCCCTACTTTAAAGCTCACTTTTGAGGATTCGAAAAATTTGCCAAATTTTGAAAAGCTGTATCTTGGAAACTTATAGTTCTATCGACCTCATTCTAGTCTCAAATTATATCAAATTTAATCTAGTTTAAAAGTGTATAAAAAGGCCTTTGTCAAAAAGGTGCTCCTTCATGGTCAAATTGGGAAAAACCGAAAAAAGTGCGAAAATTTTGCAGTTTTTGAGATATTCAAAAGTTATCCGGGGGGCGCCGAGGTCGAAAACTTGGATTTTGTATCTTAGTCGTATCCCATACAAGAAAAAAAAACGGAACCTACTACCACCATTTGATGCAATTTAAGATGTACAAGATTATTGGACTATTAATCTTTTAGTCTATTATTTCTGTTCTTTTTTAATTATCTAATTAAGAATAAAGAATTCTTAAACATAAAAGATCGTTTAAGGTTTTTTTTGCATTAGACATTTTAATTTATCTTCCAGGCCAAAAGTATCTAGTTAAATCAAACAAATTTGGAGTGTAAGTCTACTGAAAAAAATTTCTTAAAATTTTTGCCTTTTATAATTCAGTAACCCCCTTGCTTCCCTTCTACCACATATCCTACATTACAAGATTTTCACAAAAGGGGGCGCTGAGAAATTTTCCGGTCTTTAGGAGCCTGGTAGCTTTAAAAAGGTTGAGAACCACTGATCTAATCGGATGTTGGACTATTCTTTAACTATGTATATAACCTATATAATTGAACCCTAAAACGAAAGTTTGTTTATTGCTTGAAATTGAAAAGGAAAAGCTTTAATGTCGTTTAGTATTTAGGTTTGTTTTTACAATAATCGCGTCGGTAAAAGGAATTGCAAATAGTCCCTGACGGTCCCAAACCCTTTTCGACGGTTGTACGAGGAATAGACCTAATTTCAAGAATGAAATAATCTACATTTGATGATAAAACTTAGAATAAAAATATAAAAGTAATTTTCTCTTGTTTGAAATATTTTTTTTAATTTTAATTTTTTTTTTTTTTTTAATAGAATTTTTGAATAAAATATGAATATTAATATTAAATATAAATAAATTTGCAAGAAATCCTAGTTATTTATTTTATTCTAAAGTGAAGTATTTGGATTTATGTGAATATATCATATTATAAATAGGCGATATGGCAAAAATTCATTCATTTGTGTTTGAAGGAAAGGAAAGAGAAGATAATTTATGTCATTAATACTTTGAAATTACACTACTCAACAAAAATTTCCCCCCTAAACCTAACAATGGATTCCAGTAGAGTTTTATACGCTAATTATCATGCAATTTCCCGATCTTTTAGAACACTTCCGAGTTTTGAGATATTATCGGTCAAAATGACGAAAAAGCCCATTTTAACCTCTTTTCGAGTCCCATTAAATATTAAACAGCAGTATTTGCAATCAAACTATTTTGTTGATGTAACAGAAAACAGCTTCTTCTTTGATTTTCAAATTACCACTTCTTTTTAGCTCAATTAGAACTCGAGTTATAACTAAAAAACTCTAACTACGTGATTATAATAATGAATAATAAAAACATAGATAGAAACATAAGGTCTTAGTTTTTTAGTTATAACTCGAGTTCTAATTGAGCTAAAAACAAGTGGTGATTTGAAAATCAAAGAGGAAGCTGTTTTCTATTACGTCAACAAAATATTTTGATTTCAAATATTGCTGTTTAATATTTAATGGGACTCGAAAATAGGTCAAAATGGTCTTTTTCGTCATTTTGACCGATAATATCTCAAAACTCTGACGTGTTCTAAAAGATCGGAAAATTGCTTGATAATCAGTGTATATATAAAACTCTATTGGAATCCATTGTTAGATTTACGGGGAGAAATTTTTATTTAAGTTTTGTCCAGCAGTGTTATTTAAGATTTTTTGAGAGATAGTGAGGAAGAAATATTTTTGTTAAAGGTAATATCATTAATCTTTCATTAATTTTCAAAAAAATCTTAACCCATTTCATTACATATAACTGACATCTCATTAAGCGAGTTCGCTCATTTCAACAACATTGATTTAACAGATCAATGTAAAGGAGTTGATCTCATATGTATGTATCTATCAGATCAGACTTTTTAGAAAATTGTCGATTCTCCTTTATATTCATTAAACATTTAAAAATGCCAAATAAATACTATCTTGATCAAAAAGTTTCAGGAATTTATACAGAAAATCAAAAATACAAATTTATTAATCAAAATCGATATTGTCCCCTTCAAAATACTCACCATCGACTGCAACGCACTTATGCCAGCGCTTGGTCCTATCCTTGAAACATTTTTACTTTATCCAATGCGAAGCATGGGGAAAGTATTGTAATCGGTCTCGCGGCAAGCGCGACTTCAAAGCGTCCTCAGGTAAAGACTACGGAACCCATGGACTCAATTAAAGTCACAAATTGTAGTATTCAATTAGGTTGAATTTTAGCACCTGATGGTTTAGCCAAAAATTACAAGGGGTCTCGCCGAGAGGCCAAAAAGTGCGATTTTTTCATTTAGTGCGTGCGGATGGATGGTTGTATGTATGTATGTTATCGTTTTTTTGGCCCACGATTTTTTCCACACCGTTGCACTGATTGAAATGAAATTGAAAACCTACCATTAGTTTAATAAAATAAAGCGCTGATTAGTTTTTGGTACATATCGGCCCACAAACATTAATACTTTATTTCAGTACTTTTTTAGTTTTTTCTAAATATCTTGAAAATGACTTACCAATTTTGATGAAATTTAATATCCTAATTAAGTACCTTAGGGCCACAAAAAGGTTAAATAACGTTTTTAGTAAAATTATATTTTAAAGTACTTTACTCTAGAGTAAGATAGTACTTTTTTAAATTTTTTATTTTATATTCTTTAAAATATATTCATTTGTTCGTTTTAATATAGCTCATTTAACCTTGCTTAAGTAAGAATGGATAGGCTTCTCTATGTGAAATGCTAAAAATTTGGGAGGAAATTTCATAAGTAACCATAGCAACTGCGTTGTTTTCTTATCCCTTACCTTTGCTGAACTCAACCTTGAGTTGTTTACCAAAAAAGAATTTAGTCTTTTTGATTTTAAGTCGCTTCTTCCACATTTTCAGTAGAGGTTGCCATTGATAGTCAAAACATCAGAAATGGAATGCAATAAGGTTATTTCTCTAGTATTAGATAAGAATCGATGGTTATTTTTGATTTTAAGTTTATTCCTCCATGTCTTCACCAATGGTTACCAATAATAACCGAAATGTCAAAAATCCAATGTAAAATGGTTATTCCTCGACTGTTTAATGAGAATCGATCATTATTTTTCAATTAAAGTCAACATGAACTGCAAATTGCAAGTGATATCTGATTAATAATAAAGGAATAAACATATTAATATTTCAAATGAATTTGGATAAAGTTTAGCAACGATCCGTTTATTTATTTATACTCGGTTTTCAGTAAGACTAATCAGAGCCGTTTTCGATTTTTACGATTTTAAAATGAAATGGTCTTTTCATCAACGAGTTTGTATTAAATTTTGCTTTAAAAACGGATTTAAAGGATCAAAAATGTTGAAGAATTGTTACTCTATCGAAAACAAACTTTTATGTGTGGCCCAAGTTTTCGAGATTCTGTCGATGATGACATCGAAAAGCGACGAAAATGTCGATAAAATCAAAGAAATGATGGCCGAAAACTGTAAATTGACCATTGGAGAGATGGCACCGAACTTGAACATCGCTTATGAATCCGTTCAAGACATTTTATTTAATGATTTAGGAGTTATGAGCCGTTTGTGTAAAGCAATTCGCCAAAAAAGACCCGATTTGTGGGAATCACGCAACTCGCGGTCGAACAATGCCATCGGTATCCGCAACTTTTTGACCAAGAATGGAACGAATACCATCCAAAATCCACCGAAATCAACTGAGCTGCAGCCAAGAGGAGATAATAAAAAAAAAATCGAAGACGGCTCTGATGGCCAAACCGAAAACAGAGTGTAAAAAAATGTTTCGAGGATTGGATTAAGCGCTGGCATGAGTGCGTTGGAATCGATGAGGAGTACCCTGAAGGGGACAATATCGATTTTGATTAAATTTGTATTTTTGATTTTTTGAATAAATTCCTGAAACTTTTTGATCAAGGTAGCACTTATTAAATTTTTTTTTTTTTTTTGATTTTGCAATAAAGTTTTTACAGCATAATAATTTTTTCACTTGGCAAATTGTATTATTTAAGAATTGTATTAATCTGCATAGGAATGGTGTTTGGATGAAGGAAAAGGAAGGCTTACGTGGAAGCGTAGCGGGAGGCGGACCAAGCAAGTTGTCCAAACTGAGTGCCCGAGAAGCGACTGCATTGCCAGCACTGGCGCGGCGCCCGCCAGGGCCGCCAGTCCCTAGCGAGGCTCTGCTCATGATACCAAGACGTCCAAGAAGGGAGCCTCCTCGCTGAGGGCTGCGACTGCTCACGCCGGCACCTGAGCCGCCGATTACAACCACGGTGCCCTGGCCAGCTTGCACAGTGGCTGAAGATCCACAAGTAGACCCAGGCCCGGAAGGAAGAGGTCCAAAACCTCGAGTGCAAGGGTCAGCCTCATCGGACAATAATTTTTCAAGCTAGAAAAAAAATATGATTGTTATTTTTTTTTTCAGTATTAAGATTAATACGAGGCATGTTTCTAAAGAAAGTACCGTTTTCAAATAAAAAAAAACAAGTATACTTTTCATAACAATTTTATTTTCACATGAAACCCTGTATCTTAATCTACATATCGACCTAGTTTCCACCAATATTAAGGAATTTATTGTATCTTTCCACGAGCTTTTGTATTCACTCCTCAAAAATGTCCGCCGCCTGATTTGGACATCCACTGCAACTTTCGATAATTTAGTCGTTCACTCACAATTGCATAAAGAACACCTCTTGGCATTAGTGGAAACAAATCAGATGGTATGCAAATGGGTTAGAACATTTAAAGATGGCCACATGAATGTTCATGACGAGGAGTGGGCGACCTTCTGTCATTATTGAAGATTTAGTGCATAAAGTTGACGAAAAAGTGAGAGATAATAGATTTACGATTTCGTCGTTATCTGATTTGTTCCCTCTAATGCCAAGAAGTGTTTTTTATGCAATTGTGACTGAACGACTAAATTACCGAAAGTTGCAGTGGATGTCCAATCAGGCGGTAGACTTCTTTGAGGAGGGAATACTAAATGCTAGTGGAAAGATACGATTAATCCCTTAATATTGGTAAAACTATGTCGAAACGTAGATTAAGATACACGCTTTCATGTTAAAATAAAATTGGTATGAAAAGTATACTTTTTTTTTTTTTTTTTTTTTTTTTTTTTTTTATTTCAAAACGGTAATTCCTTTAGGAACATGCCTCGTATTTGGTACATATTTTACGAGATTTATTATTTATTTTAGAAATTTTCTCAATACAAAATGTACAGTGGAATTAATCAATTTTCCCTAAGTTTTTATCGAAGAACGTTATCACAAATAAATCGGTTTCTGAACAGATTTTAGCAACGAATTACATATTATGTTCAACAACATAGATTCCTATTTACAGAGTGGCCATTCAAACACAATTTTCAAATTTCCGGCTTTTCCCTGGTTTTCATGGTCACAAAACGTCGATTTTCCCGGTGGCAGTATCCTAGATTAATAATGATTATTTGTTGCATAATTATTCAAACCATCACGTAGCATGAAAAAGATTGTAACTTGCATAAATTCAAATAGTTAACTCTTGCAAATCTGGTAAAGTAGGTGGGTGAAATAACTAAGTATTAAGTAACTAAGGATTAAATAATACAGTTAATATGTTTTTACATCCCTGTATTAATACAAGAAAGACGTCTGTCCAAGACATTACAGGGCCGAGCTATGGGGGTTAGATTTCTTCATAAATCTGATGTTGAGTGGATTTACATTACAAAAAATAGATATTTCTATTTGTGTAAAATAAGGGTGTTTCTGGATTTGTCTCCATTTTCACGGTGATATTTCGAAATTCCCGGCTTTTCCCGTTGTTGGAATTCCAGGCTTATTCCCGGTTGAGCGGCCACCCTGTATCTATTTAGTTTTTGATCTTAACAAAGGTACACTAATGAAAATATAAATATGGTAATATAACTTTGATTAAAAAAGAGAATAAATGAGCCATTTGTATTTATAAATGTACATACCTTGTCAGGTAAATGTCTTTTAGCACACCAAATAATCCCAAGAGTAACAAGAACTATGGTCACTGTAATAAGTCCCAACCAAAATGGTTCGTGTAACATTCTTTCTGAAAGCGGCTTATATGGTATTCTTTGGATGCGCTTTTCACAGCGAGGGCCTTGCCACCATGCATGACATCTACAGACAAAATCATCCACCCCGGTTTCGATACATTCACCACGACCATCACATGGAGTAGATGCACATGGATGTAATCGACGATCGCAATATGAACCTGTATATCCGGGTTGGCAACTGCAAACAAGCAAGAGTATTCAATTAAACTCGAGAAAACAAATTATTAGATCCGAGGAAGGAATTTTAGAATCAGAAAATGCTTCAGGCATGGGCTTATTTATGGGGTGGGGCAAGGGGGGGGGGGGACAGTGCCTACCATACAAAACTCACCCCCCCCCTAGAAAAATCGAAACTCAATTATTACGAGGCATCACCTATGTATTTCTCAATACCTCATTAGTAAATTTTATTTTATTCAATATACGGGAATTATGCCAGTTACAATTTACCCTTTTATACAATAAATAATATATACAATTTATTAGAAATTTAATGAAAGTGTTAGCAATATCTTTTGATATCCCTAGATATTTATGGAAAAATAAACTATTGATATTTTAATCGATTCTAATTCAAGAGTATTTAGAGAGACCAAATACGGTAGGTATTTGTTTTGATATAAACCGAAAAATTTAACTTTGACACCCTCGAAAAAATCTGAAATATTCACAAAGGGCCCCCCTTTTGATTTTCATAGAAAAATAAACTATTTATTTCCAAGAGTATTTATTTCATTTTATTCAATATACACGAATTATCCCAGTTACAATTTACACTTTTATACACTAAATAATATATACAATTTATTGGACATTTAATGGTAGTGCGAGCAATATCTTTTGATATCCCTCACACTACATGAAAAGAAGTCTAATTGGGAGGAATTTGCCTCAAGCATCACTCTATTCTAAGGTTTTTTAAATATGTTTGTCTGCTGAAAGTTTTTTTAGTCTTAAGATTTTATAGTTTCTAAATCATTTCAACTATTGAATTAAATAAATGTTAATTATATATTTGTGTTTATATTTTGTATGGTGATCATTCCAATAAAGGGGGGCCCCAGGGAGATTTCAGCACCTGAGCTCGATAACTGTAGGTACGCCAGTGGCTATAGCCGTGACGGACGTTCACTAATCTCTTGAGCCCTGTACGTCAGCGGTTTAAAAGTTTTTTTTTTTCAAAATAAAATAAACTGCAACGGATCGTTGCTAAACTTTATCCAAATTCATTTGAAATATTAATATGTTTATTCCTTTATATAAATCAGATATCACTTGCAATTTGCAGTTCATGTTGACTTTAATTCAAAAATAATGATCGATTCTCATTTAACAGTCGAGGAATAACAATTCTACATTGGATTTTTGACATTTCGGTTATTATTGGTAATCATTGCTTATGACATGGAGGAATCGACTTAAAATCAAAAACAGCGATTGATTCTCATCTAATACTTGAGGAATAATAATTCTACCTTAGATTTTTGACCCTTCGATTATTATTGGTAACCATTGCTGAAGACTTGGAGGAATCGACTTAAAATCAAAAATAACGATCGATTCTTATCTAATACTAGAGGAATAACCTTATTGCATTTCATTTTTGATGTTTTGACTATTAATGGCAACCTGTACTGAAAACGTGGAAGAATCGACTTAAAATCAAAAAGACTAAATTCTTTTTGGGTAAACAACTCAAGCTTGAAACGTCAAAAATCCAATATAGAATGGTTATTCCTCAAGTACTAGATGAGAATCAATCGCTATTTTTGATTTTAACTCGATTCCTCCATGTCTTCAGCAATGGTTACCAATAAAAACCGAAACGTCAAAAATCCAATATAGAATGGTTATTCCTCAAGTACTAGATGAGAATCAATAGGTATTTTTGATTTTAAGCCGATTCCTCCATGTCGTCAGCAATGGTAACGGATAAGAAAACAACGCGGTTGCTATGGTTACTTATAAAATTTCCTCCCAAATTTTTACCATTTCACAGTGAGAAGCCTAACCATTCTTACTTAAGTTAGGTTAAATGAGCTATATTAAAACGATCAAATGAATAAATTTTAAAGAATTTAAAATTAAAAAAGTACTATTTTACTATAGAGTAAAGTACTTTAAAATATGATTTTACTAAAAACTTTATTTAACCTTTTTTGTGGTCCCCAAGGTATTTAATTAGGATATTAAATTTCATCAAAATTGGTTAAGTCATTTTCAAGATATTTAGAAAAAACTAAAAAAGTACTGAAATAAAGTACTAATGTTTGTGGACCGATATGTACCAAAAACTAATCAGCGCTTCATTTTGTTAAACTAATGGTAGGTTTTCAATTTCATTTCAATCAGCGCAAAGGTGTGGAAAAAATCGTGGACGAAAAAAAACGATAACACACACACATCCATCCATCCATCCATCCCCACGCACTTCCAAAAAAATGGCACTTTTTGGCCTCTCGACGAGATTCCAGGTAATTTTTGGCAAAACCGTCACGTGCTAAAATTCAATCTCATTGAATACTTCAATTTGTGACCTTAATTGAGTCCATGGGTTCCGTAGTCTTTACCTGAGGACCCTTTGAAGTCGCGCTTGCCGCGAGAGCGATTCCAATACTTTCTCCCATGCTTCGCATTGGATAAAGTAAAAATGTAAGGACAATTTAATTCCATTATACATATTTAAAAAAAATTAGTAAACAACTGGGGTTTCGTAAAAATCTGTATGTATTTCAAGGGCTCTGCAAATGAAAAAGTTTGAGAACCGCTGCTGTACGTTATCCCGAGACCCGAACAGTAGAAATATGTACATCGTTTTAAAGCTTGAAATCTCCTCTACAACTTTTAATTATACCGTTTTGCGATATTATGCCAAAAAAACGTGTTGTGAGCTAAAAATAAGAAAAAAAATCATATATGAAGCGAAAATTTTGCCTATTTTAGCGAATTCTCGTGAAAGTATTATGTTTACAGAAAAATATTATAAAAACTTTTTTAAAGAATAGATGTTAACAAATAAAATAGTGAAAAATTTATGAAATTAGAATAAATAATGACGGATATATGAGCGATAACAAAAAGGCTTGCAAAATGGATGTTTAACAAGGAGTAGGGAAAGGAGCGCAAGGGGGAGGTGGGGGGGGGGGGGGGGGCTTTTTAAAAAATAATACTCTAATTAGGCCGTAACAACTGGCAAAAATTCAGTTTGTCTTTAATATTTTCAGAAAAAAAACCTTCATTGACTTGGGATATAATTTCTATAAAGTTGATACAATTTTGATGGCTGTATATGTATATAATTAAGTAATGGAGAGGGATTCAGCCAATAGGTAGCCTTTGCTGAATAAAAATCTCCCAATTATGGAAAACGTTTCGGCTTTAATAAAATAATGCCATCATCAGTCCCTAAGAGCTGAAAAAAGCGATAGAACACACATGTAAAAATACAATAAAATTTTTTTTACAAAAAATCCAAAGTTGTTAATTATAAAATTATATCCTACAGTATTAGCGACACAATTAATTTTATAAATAAATTATTTATTTAATTAAAGTCGAAACGTTTTCCATAATTGGGAGTTTTTTATTCAGCAGAGGCTACCCATTGGCTGAATCCCTCTCCATTACTTAATTATATAATTTCTATAATTATGATGCTTAATAAAAAACAAATTACCTGCAATGAAAACCTCCTTCGGAACGAAGTTCACATTTTCCCCAAGAACATGGCTCAAAATCACATAATGTTAGAGCACAGAGGGTTCCGGTATGATGAGGTCCACACCGACATCGTCCAGCATGACATGGTGCACCATGAAGACATCTGGCAGTAGCACAATCCGATATTGGCCGCCCTTCAGGCCCTAGCCGAACTAATTTCAGCTAACAAATAAATCCAATTTGAAAATATCACATTAATTTTGAATACCGAAGTCTTTATAATGATTTTTTAGTTATTTGTTTATTGGTTTCCTAGGAAATTTAAACTATTACTTCTTCTAATAATTGAAAAAAAAAAATAATATACAAAAACTTGGTTTACAAAAATAAATAAAATTAATTTCTAATAAATATCAGTGTTTAATTATTTATTTAATTATATCTTCATAATCAATTTATGAATTATCTAGACTTATTTTTTTAAATAATATTTTTAAATAATAGTTGAAATGCCCCGAGGGAAGGAATTATATATATATATATTTTTTTTAATGCAATCGAATGCAAGAAGGGGCGCACCAGTAAAGAAGCGGCCCCTATGGATCTCGAAAGACCCTTGCATTTCCGAAGAGAAGGAAAAGTTGATTAAGTGAGGGGGTGGAGGCGTAGGTGTTTATGAACTCGGGTTTTGAAGGTTTGAAGATTATAAGTGCTGGGAAAGATGGAGGTTGGGAGAGAGTTCTAGTTCCTTGAAGTCATATATATATTGGCGAATGAAGTGGTCCGGCACTTGACCGCGAAAGAGTGTTGGGAGTCGGCAAAACGCGTGCTACGCACAAAGCATGCTTTAGGGGGGGATTATTGATTTTATCTCATCAGAGCACCTGCCGTGATAGTATCTATAGAAAAGGGCAAGGGCAGAGACATTTCTTCGATGAGCTAGCGAGTCGAGGGAGTCGGTGAGGGTAGAATCGTCAATTAGCCTGACGGCTCGTTTCTGAATTGCATCCAGGGTAGCAAGGGAATATTTAGAGGCTCCTCTCCATAGAGGAGATCCGTATTCGAGACAGGGCCGGATTTGGGCCTTGTATCTAGATGGTGAGAAGATGTGGGGGCTTGTAAAATTGCTTGGACCTGAATAAGTAGCCAATCTTCCTTGCCGCAGATTTCGCCACAGAGGAGATGTGTTCATTCCAAGACAGGTCAGATGCGACAGAGACGCCCAGCATGGATAGGCTGTCACACATTTTCAGGGGATTCGAATCGAAGTAAATATCAGGGAAATTTTTATTTTCGCACCTAGAAATTAGACAACATTGAGTCTTGTTTGCATTAAAGTTAACTAAATTTTGGGAGCCTCATTTATTCAGTTTGTCTAGATCGAGAGTGATTGAGGAGGCAACATTGATTCGATTATTCGGGAGTGAGGGTTTGCCGTGCAGAGTGCTATCGTCGGCGTAACAGTGAGTGGGGTTTGACGTTTGATCGATAAGGTCGTTTATATAGATTAGGAAGAGTGTGGGGGAGATTACAGAGCCTTGGGGAACACCAGCGTTTGTGGAGAACGATTCAGATGATATTCCATCCACCACAACTTTTATACTACGGTTTGTCAGAAAGCTTTCTATCCATTTGTGAAGTATTGGTGTGCATCCAAAGACAGTCAGTTTGGTAAGACGATTTTTGTGCCAAACTTGGTCAAAAGCTTTTGAGATATCTAGGGCTACAGCGAGGGTTTCTTTTCTGGTCTCTAGAGTTTTGTTCCAGGTGTGGGTGACATAGGTTAAGATGTCGCCTGTGGAACGATATTGTCTAAATCCATATTGCCTATCGTGAATTAATTTATTATTTTCTAAGTGACGAAGAACGTTTTGGTTTATAACCGTTATTTTGGAAAGAACAGAGGTGATCGCGATAGGTCTGTAATTTGAGATTTGTGAAGAGTCTCTTTTTTTAGGAATAGGTGTGACTCTGGCTATTTTCCAGCTTTTGGGGAATATGCCCGATTCGTAAGAGAGTTAGAATAGCTTTGATAAAATAGGGGCAAGTTCAGGGGCGCATTTTTTAATGAGAATTGATCGGATGTCTTCTGGGTCAGCGGCGGAGTTGGATTTTAATTTTTAATGGCTTTTATGTTTATTTGAAATTTATTATTTATCCAACTCAAAATTAAACTTGAATAAACCGATAAATAGCCCAGAACGTTATCATATCGTAGAGTGTAAACCTGCTAACTCCATTTTTTATCATATATATAACATATTAATACCGTTCGAAAGAAAAAGGGATGCAGCATCGTCCAAGTAAAACTGCTACTTAAAATTACTATCGTTAAGTTGTAGAAAAAAAAAATGTTAAAAGTAGTTTCTTTCTATAACAACAATATTAAATTTTTACATAATATTAAAGTTTGTTTTTTCTCTGCCTTGTAAAATTTTTTGTGGTGAGTTAGAAGGCTTACATTCTAAGTCGACGATATGTAATTTTTTTGGAAAATCCCGAAAATCTGTGAATCAAATTATATATAACTTTTAATAAATGTCACAAGAGTTTATCATAACACTAGTAATTTTCCGAAAAAATCTGATTCTAGTAATATCGGCAACATTAACTTTTATTAAATAACGTATACAAAGATTTATGTATTTTTTGAGTTTCTTTTTTTGAAAAAAGATGGAAATTTTTTCAAAAATCAAACCAGCTTATACTATTAATAAATGAATTTACTTAAGGACAAATCATAGATTTTAGAGAAAATATTTTTACATTGTATATCAGAGAGGTTCGTCCCCTTAGGAATCGTACCCAAGCGCTAACTAGCTTGCCGGCGGGCCGTTAGCCAAACCTTTAAGACAAATCTATCTCTGACATGCATCATATATAAGAAATATAGGTAAAGAATTTTCACTCTCTTCATCCAAAAGGGAAAGAGAAAAATTCATGCTAAACTGAACATTTTTTTTTTCAAGCCATTTAATTAAATAATAAATGCAAAGATTTAAGCATTTTTTGAAAAAAGATGGAAATTTTTTCAAAAATCAACCATGCGATGTAAAAATATTTTCTATAAAATCTATGATTGGTCCTTAAGTAAATTCATTTATTCATTAACTTTTATGTTATACCTTATATTCAGGATCAGGAAGAACGCGAACATTGGCATCGAGAGGTGTGTAGCCAGCATCAACTATAGTTATTGTATGTAAATAAGATTGAACCGAAACTGGAACATCAGCATTTTCATCTAGGCACAGAGTCCAAGAAGTACCGTTATCTGCAGAAACTGCATAGGGGTCCAAAATAAAAAGAGCTCTCTGTTTGCAAAACTCTATCGTTTCCGGTAGACGAACTCCTCTTAATTCTAATCGGATAGTCGTGCCTGGAGGGGCATGGAAGGTAAGGCGCTGAATTGCTCCAGCTGGCCGAGGAGAAGGTGAATTCAGCGACCATAAATCCCCACGAGTTCTTAAAGATAAAATCACTTGTTTAGTAATAAAAAAACTTTTTTCTTAACTAATTTATATTTTTCATAATGTAAGCAAAATAATTTAATTTTTTCATGACATAAATCAGAGGTTCCCAAACTGTGTACCGCGGAGCCCCGGTGACAACCTTCACCAGTAACCTCTTCACAAATGCGCCGCGAAGCTTCATAATTAATTGAAGAAAGACATTTGGCCCAGGGCCGGATTTAAGAGTATGCCGCCTATAGGCTAAAGTCCATTTGCCGCCCCCTCTATAGTTCATATTTGCTTAATACATTTGGTTTATACAACAATAGGATAGAGTTCATTGGTGTTTTCATCTTTTTTAAACAAAGTTCATTTAGTTTAGATAAAACTACAATAAGGGTTTATATAATAAATTATATAATCAAATTAGTTATCTATTAGATTTTTTAGATTGCACTACAAGAAAGTTATAATACAAGATTACGTGCTGTGAATTTGTATTATGTTATAGTTTTAGAAAGTAGGCTATATAGAAGGACTAAAACATATTTTTAAGTAACATTAAATTCGTACGGAAAATATTATTAACGTCTCAAATACTTCATTTTAACTTTGGAATAAATTGCCAAACTGCCGCCCCTGAAAATTTGCCGCCCTAACCTACAGCCTACTTAGTCTATTTAGAAATAAGGCCCTGGCCTAACTAGAAAAAAAAGTAAGAACTTAAAAATTTATTTTTATCTCTTACTTACGATTAAACATACTTTTGTTTAGAGAAGAACTTATAGAGCGGGTCATGCATAACCAATGTTAATTGTTTAAAAAACATTAATAAATAATTAATAATAATAATGAAGTGACCTAGGATTTATCTGAAGTCACTCAATGACCCGCTCTATGAAATCTTAGCCTGTACATATCTTTTATTTTTTGTTATTTTTGTTTTTATTGATTTGACATAATATGTATAAAATTTTAACAAACTACTACTGTAAATAGAGAAAGAGAGAGAACTGTAAATATCACCACCTTTTGTATAACCCAATTTTGTCATATATTTGGAAAAGTTTGGGAACCCCTGACATAAATTGTTAATAATTTCATATCAAAATTATTCCATTTTTTGTTGAAGTGAAATTTCAAATCTTGAAATGTATATAAAATAATTGATTTTTACAAAAGCTGTTTAGTTAAAAAATATAAAAACTTTCTTACTCATTACTAAGGTCTATTTCCCTCGAAATGTCCAGAGATTTAGAAACAGCTTGGTAGTGTGCCATAAAACCTTCTCCTCGGGGGTTTTCTCCAGTAACAAGTCTAACTTGAAGGCGTTCCATTAAAGATAAATAAGCCCCTGAAGCCAAGTGAGTACCCGGAGAATCCTTCAACGGCACTTCAAAAGAGCCATTGCCCACATCTACCTAAAAATGATTATTTTTTTATTGGAAAATCTTCCATTATATCAAAATTTGTCATCAATGAAAAAAAACCTGTAATGAAGCATCTTCCCTGAGATCAATCTGGTTAAGTTCTAGCCAAACTCTTCTTCCAGGTGGCGCTTGAAGTATCGTTGTGCAATTCAATCTTGGCAGTAATCTTGCTTGAAGCCGTCCTTCAAGGGCTGTAACTAAACGATTCGGACATCCAGCCACATCAACTGCCTCCCAAGACAAAGAAAATCCTTTTCCTGATGTTGACCAATCCGACCGAAATCTAATCCAGGCTGTATCACTGTCAGTAACATATTCATCATGAGGAGGCACTCTGCCACAAAGTCGCAAGGGAGCAAGTCGAGAACTTCCTGGATCACCCATTTCCAAGAAATCATAAAGACATTCCGGTTGCCATTCAATATCTAATGATGTTATCCGTATAGTTAGCCGAGTTCTAGAGACAAATTATTTAAATTAATTAAATAATTTTATATTTTTTAGTAAAAAAATTATTTTTACTTTGTATCTTAACATTGAGAAGAGATTTAAGGTAGTTGTATCGCGACAATAGTAGCGAAAAGTTAATGCTATAGAAGAGACAATAAGGATTCATAAGCCCAAAACTTTTTGGTGTTTATGTACCACTACTAGCCAATCCCGTGCTCGTTTGACAAATCTGGCAACATTGTCCGAGCTTGTATATATTTTATCATAGAAATGTCAAATTGAAAGTTTTTGCCGAGAGTAGCAGAATTTTTATATATTGAAGGAGACAATAAAAGAGTGTGTCTTCTGCTGGAATTATAAATTTTATTTATTTATAACGAGACTATAGTTTCGAGGGCTTTGACCTCTTCATCAGTGTATTACAATGTATTCACAGGAATTAATTTATGAATGAAAGGTTAACATCTTTCATGTGGTTAGGTTAGAAATGTTAACCTTTCATTCAATCGATGCAGAAGTATTTAAATAATAATCTGTCTAACTTTCAAAAAAATCCTAAGAAAATGAATTTGATGATATAACTACCTTAAATAAATAGAGACTTTTGTATCATTTTAATTCTAATTAACTGGTAAAGTTTCTGGGGAATAATTAACTTCAATTACCTCGGGGGACCTTGAATCCGTGTTGTCATGTCCACGTCATGGGGATATAGTCCAGGCCAACCGGGTGATCTCACGACCCCTCGAAGTCCTCTTTGTGTAGTATTTTGAATACCATTAAATGTTCCAAATGTAGGGATTCGACATATATATCCCGAAAGAGGCTCGTTACAGGCCACAGACCGAATATCAGGAGCATCTGTTGCAACAGCAACGCAATGTTGCGGAGCAGAATCTATTTGTCCTATAAAGAACATACAAGATATAAATATAATAAATCATTTCTAACCTTTCTATTAATGTATTTAATTTGAGTTACAAATTAAATTACAAGTCATCTACATATTTATACAGGTTTTACACTTCAAATTGAACATTTTAATGTATTAAAAAAAAAATTAACGTACCTACGTAAGATACCGCCACTAACTGCCGCAAAAGAACGTTTATAAATTAAATTTACGTACATAAGTACATATGTATTTATGTATCTTTTGTGTTTAAGTGTATAGTGTACATAGGTACATACATGTTCAAAGAAGTTTTTAAAAACTAACCTTAATTATGTAATACTACTACATACATATTGTAATTCATAAAGATTTAGATAGTATTTGCACTATTTTTAATTATTTGAGTATGACAAATTTATGTTATAATTATAATAATTTTATAATTTAACTAATTCTTTTTCTAGAAAATCATAAGATGGTGTCATCTAATAAATCCGATAGAATGGAATGGGTTCGATTCCCGAGGGGGTGAAAATCAACCTCTCTGACATATAATTAAAAATATTCCATTCCATCGGATTTAATAGATGACACCATCTTAGGATTTTCTAGTAAATTTGAATCTATTACCATCGGCAAATTAATATCTTTCATATTAAATTAGGAAAAGTCATTCCATTGCCATTCGAATTTTGAATCTCTTCAAAATTCGAAACACTCAACGACCTTTATTTAAATTATATGGCATAGCTATATGTTAAAATTTAGAATCACTATATCGCGAAATTTTACAAATTAAGATAACAATCTTTGAGTAAAATATTTTACGCGTTTACATATGTCATAGAGGTTCGCATCCGGCAGGTGAGCCAGGTGGCCCGGATTGCTGTTACTGGCATTCGGGTTCGATTCCCGAGGGGGTGAAAATCAACCCCCTCTGACATGTAATTAAAAATATTCCATTCCATCGGATTTAATAGATGACACCATCTTATAATTTTCTAGTAAATTTTAATCTATTACCATCGGCAAATTAATATCTATCATAATTCTTTTTCATTAAGAATAATCCTTAATTATATGTACGATATGGAATATATTTATGTATCAATGTTCGTAAATAAATAGCTAATGTATAAATTATTTAACTGTTCAATTTGATTTGTAAAGTGTTCAATTTGACGTGTAAAACCTGTAATATTTGATATGCCAAGTAAAATATTTATTTGTTTCGAATTCTGAATGAAATACATTCACCTAAAAGTCTCCCACGTTCTGAAAAATAACAAATACAATATAATTATTTATCTAAAAATATCATAAATGGGCTTACGTCTAGGATAAGCAATGTCCGTTGGTGGATATCTGATCGATGAGATAGCCAACCAATAGTAGGATGGTGGTAAGACGTCTAATGGCGAATGGGTCCCTATAGCGTCACGCAAGGTGTGAAATAATGCTAGACGCTCTGAGTGAGTGCCTGGCACTGGAGCCAAATGACCTCCTCTGGCTCGGCAGTGTTGTTCGGACTTCTCTGAAGTGACTCCTGAATTAACAACCGCTTCTAAACGAAATGATCCTCCTTCTACAGGCAGTGCAAAACAAACATCAATTTAATCATTAATAAGGTGTGTATATAAAAATTTAAATTTAAAAATTTGTAAAATATTGATTAATACATAGTTGAATTAAAATAAAGAATATGTATTTTTTGTTTTGAAAAATAAATAAACTGCATCGAATCGTTGCTAGTTATTGGAAATATTAATATGAATATAATTCATTTGTTCATTCCTTTATTATTAATCATATAGCACTGGCTATTTGAAGTCTTTGTATACTTAAAATCTAAAATGACCATCGATTCTCATCTAATACTGTGGAATGGTTATTCCTCACAGTGGCGTAACAATAGGGTGGAATGTCGGGCAAAATGCCGCGAGCCCCTGGCCAGAGAGGGCCGCAAGCACAAGAAGGTCTAAGGCAATTTTTAATGTATAAATATGTGAGCAACTACCCCCTCCAAGTCGCGAGTTTTGCCCCCCCCCCCTGTTTGCCCACAAATTCAACAATTTGAATTTTTTATCTTTCCCAGATTTGCGGAAGAATTGACAATGCAATGAAAGAACTTGTATTTTTTTATAAAATGTACATTATTGAACAATGTTCACAAATTCTCTTTCTTTCTTTCTTTCCTTTCTAAATTTGATTTTTTGTATTTTTGACTATTTTAATATTTTTGGCGCTACATACTAGTGAACTAGTGTATGCGACACATATTTGGCACAAATTTGTTCATACTGTAGACTCAGAGCCGGATTACGACAAGCGAGCCACAGACAAAACATATGAAGCCGGTGAGCCTCACTTTTGTGTAGTCCTAAACTTTTTTGAGAGTGGCACCCAAAAAATTTCCTATTCTCCTCCAGTGGAAATTTTTTTTTTAATTGTCATGGGAGGATCCAACATTTATTATTACAAAATTCGTGTTTCATTTGTCAAGAAAATTCTCAGTTTTCGATCCAGACGAAATAGAAAAGTCATCTTCTTTAAGAGAACTTGCTGATTTATTAATCATAATGAATATTCAAGCTTCCCTGAAATGTGGAGTGTATTTCTGTTATTTGTAACCATTCCTGTAACCATGGCTAGTTCCGAGCGATCATTTTCAAAATTACAATTGATAAAAACTTATTTACGAAATTCTATTGGACAAGAAAGGTTACGAAACTTAGCTATTCTATGCATCAAACATTCCATGGCTTGAAATTTGAACTTTGATGTTGTCATTAAGACTTTTGCTGAACAGAAAACCCGTAAAAAGAAATTTTAATAAATTATAAAATTTTGACTAAAAATAAAATTGTTATTTCAATTCATTCACTCTTTAAATTAAAAGTTACTAGAAAATCAAAGAAAAATTTAATAATAATTAAAGGAATCGTAGGGAGTTGGACAAGACTTTAAATTAAATTAAATACAAGTTTTGATTAAATATGCCATACGTTTCGTTGCTGTTTTGCAACTTCTTCAGTGGCTTATTTATTAAACTTATTTGTCAGGATTTTTTACTACGAGAAAAAACATTTCAAACAATATTCTTTTTTCCATCACAATTCATTCAATTCATCAACTAACATAAAATATAAACTTTTTAAACAAATTAATTGTTTTTTGTCAAAAAACTAAAAGAATCAAATTGAACAAAGAAATTTTTTTTTTATTTAGAAATAAATATAGTTTTTAAAAGCAAAATATGCATTGGAATACTTTAATATTGTTTTTGTTTGTGTACCATCGATTTGAAGGCCTAGTGATTATTTTATAAAATTATTAAAATCATTAAAGAAAAGGATTACTTTACCTGATTCTAAATAGACATGTGCTTTATAACCAGGGTATCTTCGGCTATAATCACTCCGAAATCGAAGGGTGAGCGGAGCGGAAATATCTCCACGAACTCGCAGAAGTTTAATTCTAGATGTCCAGTCCCCACATGCAAGCCTTAGTTTTTTTCTACCTTGCCACACTTCAAGCCTATCGTAAGTGCATCCAGGCTCCGCTTCCAGAATTAACGAGGAGAATTCAATAATTATTCGGTGACCTAAAAAAAAAAAAAGTTAATTTTTATATATATTTGAAATATGATATAATGCTAATAAAAATGCAATATTTTAATTGGAACTCGAAAATTTGCATATAAATATATATTTTAGGAAAATATATGTAAATATATTAACTTCTAAATTAACATCTAAATATGATGAATCAATCTAGAGAAAATACTTTTAAAAAATATATTTAAAAAAAAATTAGTACTTATTTACATACAGTAGAACCTCGTTTATCCAGACTAACTGGGACCAGAGGCAAACCGGATAACCGAAAATCCGGATAATCCGGATATACCTATGGGTAATAAAAACAAAACAAATCCTCAAATAAGCGAATTTGAATTTATTACGATAAATAAAACATGTCTATATCACAATTAGATAGAATTGTTTAAAAAAATACATACATACGTTAAAAAAAAATATAATAACTTTTCACATCATTTCATTTCAAAGTTCCGACTTCGTTAATATTAAAATATCAAAATTAAAGCTAATTTTTGATGAAATTATAATTACATTCTTGCTATCAGGGTTAAAAATTAATATCTATGTGAAAATTTATTAAAATAAAAATGTCTACAAATCTGATCCGGATAATCCGGAATTCCGGATAAATGAGAGCCGGATAACAAGGTTTTACTACACTTATGTAAGAACAAATTCATTTATCAGAGCCCTTTATTACTTGAGCTAGTAATTATATTTTGAAAATATTTTATTTTTCAAATTTCTACATTACTTAATAATTAATTGTACAGGCGTCTTTAGAATAATTCGTATATGCTACTGCATTAATCAAAACATCCTAATTGAATCTAATAATTAATAGAAAAGAAGATCTTATAATATTAATTATTAATCAAATTCCAAAATTCTAAAGATTTTTTTTTTTTTTAATTATGTCAATTTTAAAAATTTAGGTTTTATTTTTTTTCATACGACAAATAAATGTGGAGATTTAATACTTAGCCATAAATAAAGTGACACGTTCTGATGTGGCCATCTTGACTTTACCATACAACCTGGCCCATCACTTATATTTAATATTTAATGAAATTATTTATAATCATGTAGGGGGAGTTAGTTTTTGAATTTTTACACTTCTGGGGGCCCACTGATTATGTATACAAAATTTGGTTGAATTTGGTTTA
This sequence comes from Forficula auricularia, assembly GCA_024734495.1. Lineage (NCBI taxonomy): Eukaryota > Metazoa > Arthropoda > Insecta > Dermaptera > Forficulidae > Forficula > Forficula auricularia. Next base: position 5,617,933 of record JALMQS010000120.1, on the reverse strand, counting down.
TAGACCTATATTTTCATATTTTGGCCCTACAACCCCCTCCCCCCCCTACATTTTGGGTGTTTAGTTTTCGCATTTTTAGTCTTCTGGTGGCCCACGGATTATGTATACAAAATTTAGTTGAGTTTGGTACAAGGGAATAGAATTTCATTTTCTGACCCTACACCCCCACCCCCATTTTGGGCGATTAGTTTTTTCATTTTTAGTTCTGGAGGTCCACTGTTTATGTATACAAAATTTGGTTGAGTTTGCTCAAATGGCCTAGATTTTTAATTTTTAACCCCCCCCCCCTACACCCCCCTTAATTTTGGATATATATATGCACCAAAATCTAATCAGCTCTTAATCTCAATGGACCAAAACTACGTGTGAAATTTGGTTTTGATATTCACACTAGTTTTTGAGCTAACTCGTCCACAAAAATTTGGTAATGCACAGACTAACAGATATTTTGACAAAACAATTATTATCTATAAAAATATGATTTTTTCGATGTTCACTTATTAGGGCTTTTTTGCAGACCGAACTGACATGGTTTCGCCCAATTTTTTTTAACTAAAATAGTTTCAGCCGTTTTTGAGATATTTCGAAAAAAAGAAGCAAGAAAACCACTTTTTTCATGCACGATTACAATACTTGACCATACCCTGTATGGCAAAGTAATAAAGATTTACAGCAATTGGATAACAGGAGCCCATAATTATTCAAAATCGACTCATAAATCTTTTGAAACAGATTTAACCCATCTAGCCTGATTAAATTGCTAAAATGGTTAGATATGCATTCGAATAAAACGCTCTGAAATGCGGGTTGCATCACTAGGCGCTCAACATTAAAACATTTTAATAATAAAAATGTTACAATTTCAAATAATTTTAACTTTGACATAATATTATAGAATTTATTATTTCTTACTATATTTATTATAAAATATATACAAATAATTTATTTTTTGGAGAACTAAATATTTTATTTTTTTATTCTAACTAAATGAATGGTTTTATGAGAATGTCTACCTTGAGGACAAGTAATATGAGTGTAGCACAGAGCGTCGTCAGGGTATCTTTCTGGAAAACCTGGAGATGTAATCCAAGCAGATGTCTGCTCTTCTGAGAGGGATACCGAAACGTTACAGCTGGATCCAATCCCTCCAGCACCAGATATACCTCCGCTATCTCCCCGTGAAGGTCCTAAGCCTCCACGCTCGCAGACATATGGGTTTTGGACCAAGCAATCCCTTAAAAAAACAAAAAGTGTTTCTTTTAAATAACAATCTTAATGACAAAAAGAAGCAAAGAGGTTGTCCTCTGCTTGATGCAAATAAACATACACACATATATATCGAGATGATATATCTGTATATATATATATATATATATATATATATATATATATTATTTATTTGTTTGAGACTATAGTTTCGAAGACTTGGTCTTCATCATCAGTCTTTTTTAAATATAAATATTGTTTTTCATGGAGTCAATACCGTATGGATATTGAAAATTTGATGTTTCTTCACTGGTGGCCAGTTTAGAATTAAAAACATTTTTCTGGTTCACACTCAAATATAAACATTGTTTCACTTTTTCTTTGTTCACAAAGGACAATCTTAATGCTTTACTTATCAATGTAAATATAAAATAAATAAGCAAAATAGAGGAAAAAGTGAAAAACATTTCAAGACTTGATAAGATTTATTATACCTATATAATGACAAGTGACCCAAAAGTGGACATCCCAAAACATACCCCTCAAAGCGGACACCCCAAAACACCCGTGTTTAAAATAAGGGGAAATAGGCCACAAATTCTTTATGTTATGTTGGGTACTCTTTGCAATACTGTTCAGAAGTCGATGGAATTGCAACAGACAGAATTTGGGACCTATTTGCCCCTATTGTAAAAACAAATTTTTGAAGGTGTCCTCTTTAAGGTGCTTGTTTCAAGGTATCCACTTTTGGGTCACTTACTTTAAAATATAAATAAAATCAATGAAAAAAAAGCATTTTTGAATTGGGAGTTGTGTAGCTAGAGGGCCCGAAATTTAATCAGTTTTCCCTATTGAAAACATGAACTTTTTATGACTTTTAGTTCTTGAGTATCTTCTCTTTGTTCTAGCATTCTTATTTGTGCACACCCGAGATATTGTCAAATGTGCCGCAAGGGTTTTTGACAAATAGTTAAAATTGCATGGGTTTTGTAACTTTGAAATAGTATTTGTAATTACCTCAACAGTTACTAAAAAAATATTTTCAAATTAATTTACAAGATCTTAGAAATTGGATAAATAAATTGAATTCAGAGTTTTATATTGAAAAAGACGGACGTTTCGTCACTGTATTTGCGACTTCTTCAGCGACTTATTCTACAATTTAATTGTCTGATATTATTATACAAAACATCCTATCTTTTTAATCTATCTTATTCTTAAACCCAGTTAAAACAAAGAACCACAGAAAGCACAATTGTGTTGAAAAATAAGTCGCTGAAGAAGTCGCAAATATAGTAACGAAACGTCCGTCTTATTCAATATATAGTAAAGCTCTGAATTCAATTTATTTATCCAATTTCTTAAGATCTTATAAATTAATTAAATTATTAAATTATGGATACGATTCACCAAACAATATTTTTAAATTTAGTCTGTGTGCCGCAAATAATTCCAGATATTTTTAGTGTGCCGTCAACCAAAAAAGGTTGAAAAACACTGCTCTAGAGAGACGGTTAGTTACGTGTCATTCTAGGTGTTTTGCCGCCCTTTGACGTGGCCGCCTGTGTGTTTTGCCCTCATTCGCCATATAGTCGGCTCGGCCCTGGTTTGAAGCACACACAACTATTTTTTATTAATTTATTTTTGTATTTTTTTTTTTGATTGAATTCATTAGTAAGTAGCTCGGCAGGCAAGTTTTGCCTCGTAAAACCTATATTAGACGAACAGAGATAGTGGAGTGGATTTGTTGCAAACAAAACGAAATATTTGGATCCCTTCCGCCAGACGAGTTAAAACCCTCAGCTTTAAAGAAATGAAAAATTATAAAAGAGCTAATCTTGTTTTGTGATATATAGTATTATACACATAATAGTAATATTTTATAATAAATAGAACAGACATTTTGGTTTCAAGCTTATGACAGAGAGTAATCGAAATGCGTAAAAATATATCATTTGACGGTTCTAAAACGACAGAAAGAAATTTTTCAGACATATTTTGTTCTCAACAAGTAATCTCTATGATCCTCAACGAAATGTATATGACACTTGCTTAAATAGTATTGCTCTCAACAAGAACTTTGATGAATACTAATTTGAAAGTTTATATTAGGAAAATAAGGACAAGTTTTTAGGTGTGACTTTTTTATTTATCAACCAACGTTTTGCCGACTTTGCTGACTTCTTCAGGGCTTCTACAATTATAAGAACATTATTGATATGAATTTATAAAAGTACAATTACAATTCCAAAACAAACATGTATTAATAGTTTACCTACCAAATAGTCATGTTACACGTTCGTCTAAATTTTCTTATTATCTCCGTTACCATTTAGACGAATGTGTGACATGACTATTTGGTAGGTAAACTATTAATACATGTTTGTTTTGGAATTCTAATTGTACTTTTGTAAATTCGTATCAATAATGTTCTTATAATTGTAGAAGCCCTGAAGAAGTCGGCAAAGTCGACGAAACGTTGGTTGATAAATAAAAAAGTCACACATAAAAACTTGTCCTTATTTTCCTAATATAAACTTTCAAATTAATACAAATTATCGACGGAAATGATAATAATAATTTGATAAATACTTAAAAAAAAATTATTTATTGATTGTATCAAATATTAAAAAATACAAATCTTTTAAAAAAACATTCGCGCAAAATTTTTTTGTCAATTTTTCTGCAATTTTACAATTTTATGATGATAACCAAATTGATTTGCAAAAGCTGGTTATGTTTACATCTGATGGTGCATCCGTAATGCTTGGAAAACGAAGTGATGTAGCAGCTAAATTAAAGCAGAATGTACCACATTTGGTACAACAGCATTGTTTTGTACACCGAGAAAATTTATGTATTTCAGATGCATGGAAAGAAGTAAAAGCCACAAGAGAAATCGAAACAGTGATGAGAACTGTTTATACATTATTCTCGAGATACGCGACAAAAACAAGTAAATTTAAAGAGATTATTAAAGCTTCACAAAATAAATCTATAGCTTTCCAAGCTACTAATGAGGTGAAGTGGTTGTCACTACATTATGCAATAAAAGCAATTATTACAAATTATGAATCATTAATTGAATATTTTAATCAAGATAAAGATGATCCAATTTCCAAATTTTAGTTAAACAACATTGAATTTAAAATAAATTTAGATCTTTTGTCTTCAATTTTAGAAGAAGTCAGTGCTTTATGTCTAAAATATCTTGGAAACATGACATAGAACAATAAAATAAGCGTGCTTTTAAAAAAGACTAATGATTTAAATATAACTATAAAAACAGATGATATTTTAAAATTTATTAATTTATTATGTGAAAATTTGGAAGAAAGATTTCCAAAGGATGAAGCAGAAGATTGGATAGCCTTTGATGTTTCCTGCGATTTTAATTACGGACTAGCGGAAATTGAAAAATTGTATTAAAAATATAATGGTTTTCTTACAGATAAATCTGTTATAAGTGAACAGTATAACGATTTTAAAAATGCAGTGCGGGAAAAATTAAAATTAAACAAACAAAAGATTTTGAAGAAATGGTTATGTTTAGTTTGAATAACGCTCAATTTAAAGGCCTATCCAAATTACTAGATATTGAGGGCACTTTTCTGGCCAGTAGTGCGGATTGCGAGCGCGGGTTTACTTTGATGAATTTGATTAAAACGAAACAAATAAATCGATTACAAGAAATCCATAGGATATGCTGATGAGAGTAAAATCATATATGAATGACGGAAACAATGTTAATTTAAGTAAAGTTTATGCAGAATGGTTAAAACCAAAAGACAGGAGAGAGAAGGTATAAAACAAAAAATGTAATCCTTAATTCAATAATAAGTAGAGACCGGATTTTTATGCAGTAAAAACTGCCAAAATATGCAGTTAAAAACGCTGAAATATGCAAGTATTATGAAGCACTCCAAATCCTCAGACGTAATGGGGGCAAATTTTAAGTAACTTAAAACCCCCACTTTTACTTTAGAAGAAAAATATTGGAAACTTTTCGTCATTTTCATGTAGAGAAAATTTTCAACCTCCTACTTCGTAGTCCAACACTACACTCTTGTTGAGGCCTATTTCAGTTTTCTTCGAATTTAATTTAGTGTGTCCTCCTGTTTTATTTCTTCATTTTTTTCATTCTTTCTCCGAAAATTTACTTTTAAAAATCTGTATTTGGCGAGAAATTTGCAATATTTGACAAAAAATCCTTCAAATATGCAATTTTATGCAATATTTTTCAAATATGCAATTTTATCCAATATTACTCAAATATGCAAAAATATGCAGTATAAAATTTAACCCACAGTATTCTAGATGCATGATTCGAATAGATAATTGATTCCCTGGGTCGTATGTGGCGGGAAACAAAATATGAAATTGCATAGGAATCCAGTCTCTAATAATAAGTAATTGTGAATTTATGTTCTTGTTTGTTTGTTTTGACAAATGTGTTAATTGAAAAAATTAGAACCAGACAACGTTTTTACATTAAAAGTATTTAAATTTTCTTATTTTTCATTTGAATGGAAAAGGGAAACCACAGTAATCAGCTAAATTCTGTCTTCACAAACTAATGATTTGACTTGATTTTAGAGTAGTGTTTTCATTGTGTTCCGTTATAATATATGTAGTAGAAGTGGTATGCTGTAAGATCGAGTCAATGCGTATAAGTAGGTACAAAATTTGGCTGAATATTAATACTATTCTTGTATTGTCTTTTTTTATTAAATGCGCTTTTTTAAATTGCCCCACAAAATTTTTTTATTTTGAAAAATCTGCACACACATAAAAAAGTGCGCACACAGGTCACAAAATATTAGAGGGAACAATGTAGGTGACCAGATTACCTTTAAATAAAAATATTCATATTTATGAAAAATTATTTTTCTCTAAAATTTTTTATAAAAATTTGAAAAACAATCTATATAACAAATTTTTGTTATTTAAAATTTCAATCATTTCCAAAAATAATCTTTTTTACAAGTAATATTCTTTATCTGAAATTTTGGGATTAGAAAAGTCAAAATTGTGTTTAAGGTTAGTTGAATGGTTAGCCAGCATTGTGCATTCGGAATTTTTCATTCTAATTGAATATTCATGCTCGTAAATCCGAGATTTTAAGTATTGTATTATTTTTTGATAAATACTTATAAAACATGTACCTATCATTCCACATAGGATTTGACGAGAGACGAGTCGACGAGACCGATGACAGTCCATCGACATCAGATGATGATGGTAGTGGGGCTGAAAATGCCCTACGAAGTTCCACACAATCCTGATGACTTAAACCATCATCATTTGGCTGTCGATTACTTCCTTCCCATCCCGGGAACCAGTCTGCAAGTAACTATAAGGTTAGTAACAGCCAACAAGAACTGATAGGTTGTAGACTACTCACTGGTATAGACAAATGGAGTTCCATCTGTCCACCGGAACTCTCCCTCTTGGCCAAGATCCGATGCACCCAGCCAGTAGGCACTTGATTCGCTGTGCTCTGGACTGGCGATCAGTGAAAAAATTTTGTAAGATGATGGATTGATCTAAATAGGTTCAAATATACATTCTTAATGATTTGAGTCTCATTATTTATTAATCCGTCCTTGGAAATCAAATTTGACGTTTCACATGACATTTACAGAGATGGGTATTAGTTATTTGTCATTCAACAATAACCATCAGACTTCGCTGAAAATGTTAAGTGAGAACTGGTCATGATGTCAGATTTGTCCTCCTAAAAGCGAATTCAACCCAAGAATCAAGAATAATTATTACGACAACCGTGTAATTATTAAACCAGACAATATGTTTCAAAAATAAATTACCACCTTCAAAAACTTTTGTTCTGCTCTATATAGAAAAAATATCTTTGTATTTTTGTCGAAGGGAAATATCATGAACATCTGTTTGATGACTGGCCTGATATATTTGCTAAGAAGGAATATTGATAAAATGACAAATATGCAAAGAAGTTAATTATTTGAGCCCTGAGGAAGTCAACAAAGTTGACGAAATGTTGGCAAAAAATAAAAATTATTTGGATAAAATATTGTCCTTATTTCCCTATTAATTATGAACAACTTTAATTAAATATTTGTTGAACTTGTTTTCATTAAACAATAGGGAGGGTCGAAAAAACTGACTTGGACCAAACCAGAAATAAAAAAATATTTAAATCTAAAATCCTGAATAAAAAAAAAAAACTAAAAAAATTGCCTTTTTAATCATAAGGTAGTTATTGATTTATTTTGATTAAATAATGTAAAATTTTTAAATAATATTAATTTCAAATAGCGTTATTTAAATAATTCTCAGCTTTAAAAACTAATCTTTTATTCAACTAATAATGATAGTAATTTTATACACATTTTCATTTTCAATATTTAATATATTCAAGAAAATAATGGAGTTATTTAATTATTAATAATAGCTAGTATTTATGGAGGGTGATTTTTTAAAGGGGATCAAATTTTTGGCCGTATTTTATTAACTCTAATATTTTTAAAATGACGTAAGGTTCTTAGTTCCTGACGGGGGTCCCCTGACCGCACAAGTTTGAATTTATTTTTTAAGTAGATTTTATCTATATTTAATTTATAATGAGAAATAAAGAGGCTGTCCTCTGTTTGAAGCAAATAAACATAGACACATATATGTATATGATATATAATATTTGTATGTTTTTGCATCAAGCAGAGGACAGCCTCTTTGTTTCTATGTACGATATATCATTCAACAAGTCTGCTACTCTGGGCAAAACAAAATCTTTTCAATTATATTTTTAACTTAATACCAAAAACATTGCCTTGATTGAAAAATATTCTCAAAAAATTTTATCTCGCATTCGACTTTATGTATTTTTCTACTTTAATTATTTTAAATAAGGAGACAATAACCAAATAAAATAAATTGGCTAATGAAATAAACCTTGTTTCATTGTTAAATTGACCGAATGACCTAGATTTTATCATCCAGAATAAATATCCCCAAAAATAAATAAAGGAAAAATAAAGTGAAAAATAAAACAATTCAAAGCAATTCGCTAGAACATTTCAACCAAAATATATAAAGCAAAAAACAAAAGATAAGCTTCGAATAATATTTAGACGACAAGGTGTCATCTATTGTAGAAAAAAAGGTGAGAAACGAAAACTAGTAGGCGAATAATTCGTCCAGAAGCCAAAGAGATTAACTCAATTTTTGGATTTTTTTTTTTAATTTTAAGCCTTTGCAGGGGAGTCGGGTTAGCCGAGCCGGCTAACGCGCTGGCCCCGCTTCGGCATCTGATCTCATTCTGATTATAACGATGTTGGAGCGGAAGGCCGGGTTTCGATCCTGGCTGGATAATAAAAATTTCTACCGGCTAAAAACTCGGCTCCCTCACTAACCTTACTAACACTTTACTTATGAGCTGTCTAAATGGGCTTTGTTCCCGGTGACAATAAATAAATAAAAAAAAAGCCTTTGCAAATATGATTGATGCTTTAATTTTTACGAGTAAACCATTACAGGCTTAAACAAGTACCTATATTTAAAATAAAATGTAGACAAAAATTAAAACTTTTCTAAGACTCTGTGTTTTATTGAACTCAGCGCATCCAACTTTGGATGATACCCCTCCTTCATCACAGCCACGAATTCTAACAATATTTACCATGTACTATTAGTGAGCTTTAAAATAAAAGATAAGTCCAAGGGCTTAGAATTTTTACTTCATGAACCTCCGTCTCATTCGGGCTGTTTGATTTTTCCATTAACAGTTACCTAGAACCCTACAGACTAGCTGTACAAATTTTAGTTCAAATAGGTCAAAGGGCCTAGAATTTGTATTTATTTGAATCTCCCCGCATTTTGGGTTTTTGCATTAAAGATTTATTAGGGTTCCACAGACTAACTATACAAAATTTGGATTAAAGATTAAAGGATTAAATATATAATCAAATTCTGTTTTATAAAAAAGAATATTGAATGAGAAGACAGATGAAATAAGATAGTTCAAGAAATAAAATCCAATTTATTATTTACAATTAAACAATTAAAAAAAAATTAAATATTAATTTGAATATGAAATATGCTCATTTATAAAACCTATATGAGCTTAAAATATTTATAAAATCAATTAAATAATTATATTTTCTGCATTTTTAAAGCTTAAAAGCCTAAAATCTAATCAGTTTTCCGCATTTAAAATATATATATTTTGATGCAACAAAGAACTTTCTACGACTTTCCATTCTTGAGTTATCCTAGGTATCGGAATCCGGACACACAGACAGACAGAAAACAAATCATGGTTGAAAGGAATTTTTCTCCACATTGCACATATTTTCATGAACAATGAGCAAATAATAATAATTATTTTTTATTTTATTTATTTATTATAATTATTTTTTGTGTGCAATCAATAGTAGGCATCCTTTAATATCCTTAACGATTAGGCTTGGCACCCACTAAATGATAAAAAAAAACTTTTGTTTCTCAATTGATAATTATTAAGAATTCTTTTCAGAAGCCAACAAAATAATAAAAGAATCGAACCGATCAACCCTCTCAACTTTAATTCACAATCAAGGCATTTCTCTCAAGACCGTATTCAGGTCAGCGGGTCACATCGAAACGTCTGATAAATAAATAATTCAGCACACAAACTTTTTTTCTCTTTATATATTTATAGAGATCAACTGAATTTTTTATATTTTGGTGCTCAAGCACATGATTGATACCTACTTAACATTTTATTATATTTATAACGAATGTTTTGTTAATGGAGATGATAAGGCTTGGCCATAATATTACAAAAAAATATTTTAAAATCGCAGAAAAGTGGACAAAAAATCAAACAACAGAGTCAGTTATTCAATTTACCAGACGTTTCGTCACTTTATTGAGACTTCATCAGTGGCTCATTCAATATAACAACATTTTGCATTAAAACAAGAATTAAATCATTTTAAAAACAATATTAGATTGTCTTGTCCTCACATAAATATAAAAGTTAAAAAATGTGTTTTAATGGAAAATGTTCTTTGCTGGTTGTCTTATAGTTGAGAGATTTTTGACAAAGAGTTATATTGAATGAGCCACTGATGAAGCCTCAATAAAGTGACGAAACGTCTGGTAAATTAAATAACTAACTCTGTTGTTTAATTTTTTGTCCACTTCCCTGTGATTTTAAATATTTAATAAAATATGGACGCGAATGATGAAATATTACAAAAAACTTTTTTTAGTCCTAAGTTGATAAATAATTATTTGTTCATTTCAGAAGCCAACTTTTAACATTTTTATTTTTTTTATTTTAAAATATTTCAGAAACCTTTCAGAACTAATATATAAGTTATCCCTATAATAATATACTCCAAAATATTTAAGTGAATTTATATTTTAAATGTAACTTAAAAAAACAAGGTATTTTATTTGATAAATTTTTTCTAGAACACCTTTGCTACTCAAGGTAAGAAAATATTTTCAAAAATGATGTAACTAATTTATGTAAAGAGATAAATCTTTCACAGTTTAGTTGAGTTTTAGGCCATTCAAAAACAAATTTACTTTAATCAAAAGAAATGTAGTTGGAGTATCCATGTTTTCGGGCTATCTCAAGCAAATTTCTACATTTAGTCTTAAGAAACGATTAATATTATTGCTTATTCGTGAAGTGACCAACTTTTTTACAATGAAAAGGAGGACACAAATTAATTGAAGAAAAAAGATGGTAAAGAAAAGAAACATTTTATTCATTGTAACAATAATACACTACATGCTAATATAAATTCATAGTAAAAACATTTGCATTGTAATTATTATGGTTGAGATGCCTATTAATTTTTATTTAAATGAGTGCTTATCCATTGAATGAATATTTTTTATCAATATAATATCATCTCTTTGAATATATTGGAAATATCTGAACAAGGAATGTCTATTATATTGAATTAATCTGTATAATCTTGATCGAATACGAAGGTTTACAGATTAGTTTTCAAATATCGAAAAGGAGGACATGTAGGAGGACAGAGCTTACAAAAGAAGGACTGTCCTCCCAAAATGAGGAAGATTGGTCACCTTTATTATTCGGGAATTCCTGGCCTAAAATAGCACCCTAATGATTCCATAACCATCTTTTTCACCAGATTTGGCTCCACGTAACTTTTTTCTTTTCCCAAAAATGAAAAAACAATGAAAGGAAAACGTTTTACCGACCATTGAAGAAATAAATACAAATTCGCTGGAGGTGTACGACATACCAAAATTTGCCTGGGGCTGACGTAGCTACGTAGTGTAGCTTGGCATTTACAAAATAATTAAGGAATTAATTATAAAAACTAAAGACTGTATATGGTACCAGTAGAGTAGCTAGAAATTTTTTATGGGGGGGAGGGGTCAATCCACAAAGCAAAATATTTAGTGGAAATTTTTTATATTAAAACAAATAGTCCAGTTAAATTGTGTTTTTATCCGGAAAGTTTTGGGGTAGTTGTAATTTCTTCGACCCTTTATGTTTTTGGATGTGCTGAATCCGAATCTGTGGTTCCTCGGATTCGGATTCAGCACACCAAAACACATATACATAGAGATCAAGAAATCAAAACTACCCAAAAACTTTCCAATTTAGAGAACACTTTAACTGGACTAAAAAGGTACTTCAAGAAATTAAAAAAGAACATAATTCTTGATTAAACATATGAAATATATTTAATTACGGTTAGTTTGTCATGAGAATCGGTTTATCGTTGCCGTTACTCATCCCATGAGCCCTATTCTTGGAGGGAGGGGGGGGGGGTTCTGACCTCAAAACCCCACCCGAGGCTACGCCTCTGATGGAGTACTGTATACTTGTAATAAATAAAAGCCATAAAATATTATTAATTGTAAAATCGATAACTAAATAAACATCATGAAATTTTTAATAAACAAAGATAAAACTTTTTATTTTTGTCCTTTTTTCTTGACAGTTATAAAATTTGTGAATTAAGTTATCTTATCGAACATTCTTGAATGCAGCCGTATTAGGTTACTTCTAACTTAACATGCCTTCCAACTGAACATCTCCTCTATTCCTGGCCTTAGCTTAAAGAGTAAATAACCAAGAAATATTTATTTATAAAATCCTATAATACCAATCGAAGTTCACCCTAGAATGCACACGAGTATTTTAATTAATAAACAAGCTAATCGAAAGAAAGTGAAATCGATACGGAACTTCGAGCAAAGTATATCGATTTGATATGTAAATATACCTGACCCATGAATGAATTAACTACAAAGACGAAAAAGAAAAAAATACAATAGGTTATTCATATACAAATTTGATAAATTGAATTTGGCATAAGTAATATTAAATTAACTTCATGCTTTATTAGGAGGGATTTTTTTTCTATGTTAGGTAACCAGCTGCAAAGCCCGCCTTCGGCGGGCTCCTTGCTGACTCTCGGCGCGCGAACCGTCACTCAACATCACCCAGCGAGACAGAGTAAAACCAAGAAAAAGGCCATTTTGATTCATTTTCGAGTCTCATTAGACATTAAACAGCAATATTTGAAATCATAATATTTTGTTGGCGCAACAGAAAACAGCTTCCTCTTTGATTTTAAAATTACCACTTGTTTTTAGCTCAATTAGGTCTCGAGTTTTAACTAAAAAAAATCATTTTTATAAAAAAATAAATAAAACCAAATTCAAAATAATTCAATCCAACAATTAAAATAATAAGAACTCAAAAATCAAATAAAATGCACTAAAACACACTAAAATACACTAAAACACACTAAAATACACTAAAACTAATTTTCCCAATTTGTGACTTTAATTGAGTCCATGGGTTTCGTAGTCTTTACCTGAGGACCCTTTGAATTTGCGCTTGCCGCGAGACCGATTACAATACTTTCCCCATGCTTCGCATTGGATAAAGTAAAAATAAAACCAAATTCAAAATAATTCAATCCAACAATTAAAATAATAAGAACTCAAAAATCAAATAAAATGCACTAAAAGGTATAAAATAATTATCTAATTTAGTTATAACAAAGCGAAGAGATATTAACCCGTATAGAAATAAATATATTTTTCGAAATATGTTTTTTATATATTTTTGAAAATATATTAAAAATATAAAATTTTTGTGTTAAATTTATATAAAGTTCATGTTTTCTATATATTCTTAAAATAAAATCATTTTTATGTCGCTCTAGTATACATTGTATATAAATTTAACACAAAAATTTTATATTTTTAATACATTTCTCAAAAAATATATAAAAAACATATTTCGAAAATCTATTTATTTCCATACGGGAACATGAAATCACTTTTTGAAGTCGGTGCCAAAAACATACATTTTATGAATCGAACTCGAAGGATCTTACTTAGTACGATTGGCGGGTACGCTCGCTTATATAGTTTGTTTAGCAACGACTTAATTTCTGATTAATATCTAATGCAGCGGTCGGTGAACCGGGGTAAATTACCCCAAATTTGTTAAGAATGAAACTATCGGGGATAATAAGGACATTTTTAAAATGTTATATTTTATGAACTATTATAGTATTTTTAGCTTTTCCAGGAATTCAAAATCGTAAAATTAATAAGAGTTATGGGTTTTTGTCATGATGAGTGTTCGTATATTTTTTCTTTTAACAAAAGTCTTTTTGAAAAGCAAATGCTTTTAAAATTGCACATGAGGAGGCCATAAAATAGTTGCTGCCATTTGCGAAAAAGGATTTTCGACTTTATTAAATGTAAAAACGAAGAACAGAAATCGGTTGGATGCCGAGGACTGTATTCAAAATTGCGCTCACGTCAAAAAGTCCTAATTTTGAAGTCATTTTAGCGAAAATGAAACAACATCATTTTTCTAAAACGTAAAAGCGTTTGAATTATGTTAATGTTTACAATTTTTATTTACTTACAGATAGTTTTCATGTAAATTCCAATTAATTCAATAAATAATAAATAATATACATTTACCTTCTTTTTTTTTTTGGTTTTCAGAATTTAGGGGTAACAGCGAGTTATGCAAAAATATTTTGGGGTAATGGCTAAAAAAGTCCTCCGACCTCTGATCTAATGGTCTCGAAAATAGGTCAAAATGACCCAAAATCGGGAAATTGCGTGATAATCAGGGTATAAAACTCTACTGGAATCCATTGTTCGATTTACGGATACAAATTTTTGTTTTATTTTTGTTGAGCAGTGTATCAACAAGCCAATAAATAAAAATGTTATTGATTTTGTCAGATTTACACTTACCTTGCCTGGACGAGAGCTGAGATTATTCGCTGTTTTTCGGGCGAATCCACACTAACAAGATGACCTCCTTCTTGTTGACAAGCTGTTTCAGCTGATCTCCAATTTAATGATCGGGTCTCTCCAAGAACAGCGAGACAAGAAGTTCCAGCCCGTATCCATCCATATCCACATCCAGCTTCAATGGAAGGGTCGGGCTGAGCAGACCAAGAAATTGCTACTTCGAGAACTGACGGTAGTATAAAAGTCCCTCCGAGTATTCGAATTGTTGAAGCTGGCCCTGTCGAGTGATATATCGCACGAATACCTACTTTACAATGACGCCAAGCGGAAGTTGTGGCTTCTTCAGTTATTTCAATTATCACAGGAGTTGAAATCGACGATTCACAATTGGAAACATCGAGTTTAGATTTGAAAGAGGAATCATCGTTGCTTGATGAGACTGGGTAGGTTTCAATACTTGCTGTCTCAAGCTAAAGAATAGACAAATCTTACTATTTTCTACCAAGTACCTACATGTCGTATTAAAATTTAAAACTAATCTAGCTATAAAATATTATATTTTTAGTGTTTGAAATTTTTATTGACGGTTAACGAAGAAATCATACAAAGATGTTGAGACAATCATTTTTAATATTGTACAAGGTGGGGCATAAAGATCTACCACATTTTGAAGAGGTATTAAAAAATGAAATTTTTTTTTCTGTCCTCTTAATGGCCTCGGAATGAATTCCATTGTAGCCAGTCTACCATGAGTTTATAAACAAGCAAATAGTATCACAGACAATGAAAATAATAAATAAATAAATAAAGCAATAAATTAATAAATAAATAATAAATAAATAAATAAATAATAAATAATTAATAAATAATGAAAAAAATTAAGCTAGAAAAAACTGAATATATTTTTGAAAAGAATATATATGTATCGTAGAAGGAAAAGGACGCAAATTTACGGGTTGTATCAGAAGCTTAAAGCAGGGGTTCCCAAACTTTTGCCAGTCGCGGCGCCTTTTAATTACAATTTTTCCATGGAGCCCTATTATATAATATTTATTTAGGAAGGGGCCTCTTCTTACAACAGATAACTAGATGATAAAATTGGGTTATACAAACGGTGGTAATATTTACAGTTCTCTCTCCTAGGTCACTTCATTATTATTATTAATTTTTTTTATGTATAAAATTAACATTGGTTATGACCCGCACTATAAGTTTTTTTTTAAAACTGTAAAAGTTTAAGAGAGGGCCCCTCTAAGTAAAAGTACATATTAGATCACAACAAATGAAAGCAAATTTCATCGAAAACGTCATCATTTCCGTTAGTTTACAAATTTAACATTAGAACTTTTAAAAATATATTTAGAGACCTTCGCCCCAAACAGATACTGCTTTTTTTTTTTTTTTTAGGTTAAAAATAAAATGAGAGAGTCTTCTGTTTTTTAAATAAAATAATTTTTAATTATTTTCTAGATCTAGAAATAATTAAAAGTTATTTTATTTAAAAAACAGAAGACTCTCTCATTTTATTTTTAACCTAAAATAAAAACCAGACAGGGACTTCAAACCTTCTAACGGCACCTATTTATTCCAATAATGTTTAGAGTGAATGGACTTGAATCAATGACAAATGTCTCTAATGGCCAGACATCTTCTCGATATGACAGACCAAAAGTATTATAAATAAGAAAGATATCGATCTTATTTTATCGATTTCATCTATTTGGTGGTTCACGGTACATTTTCAATTTAAAAAAATGGCATTTTGATTAAGAATTTTGTAGTTTAAAAGAAATTGAATGAAAAGATTCCATTTCTTCTCTGCCGGGATCGAATTAACTAGAAATGCCATAAGGTTTTATTTTTTTCTCATTAGATTATTCAAATATATTGAAATTTTCTAGATCTAGAAATAATTAAAAATTATTTTATTTAAAAAACAGAAGACTCTCTCATTTTATTTTTAACCTAAAATAAAAACCAGACAGGGACTTCTAACAAACCTTCTAACGGCACCTATTCTAACAAACCTTCTAACGGCACCTATTTATTCCAATAATGTTTAGAATGAATGGACTTGAATCAATGACAAATGTCTCTAATGGCCAGACATCCTCTCGATATGACAGACCAAAAGTATTATAAATAAGAAAGATATCGATCTTATTTTATCGATTTCATCTATTTGGTGGTTCACGGTACATTTTCAATTTAAAAAAATGGCATTTTTATTAAGAATTTTGTAGTTTAAAAGAAATTGAATGAAAAGATTCCATTTCTTCTCTGCCGGGATCGAATTAACTAGAAATGCCATAATGTTTTATTTTTTTCTCATTAGATATTTATTCAAATATACTGAAATTTCATATTTGTGTGTTATTTTTATTTATCTCTTATATTAAAAAATTATTATTATTAAATTTGCATTTTAAAGGGTAGTTTATTTGAAGTCCAATTTGTAAAAACGCTAATAACTCCATTCAAATGTTTTTTTCAAAAGTTGAAATAAATATATATTATAAAACAATTAATTATTAATAATTTAATTCAATTTTGATCGAAATCGGTTCAGTACTTTTTGAGCAAATAGTCAAAAACTATCTGAACGGTCAAAAAACGATGTTTTTTTAAAGCACGAGATGCTTTTGAAAAAAGTTTAAAAAGTCATATGAAACGAAACATTGACTTTTGACATGGAAGTGGATTTTCAAAATGCTTTTAAAATGGCCTTTCATGGCAGTTTTCAGAGTTTTTGTCAATTTTCTCAAAAAGTACTGAGTCGATTTCGTTCAAAATTGAATTAAATTAATAAAAATTAATTATTTCATAATATCTAAATGATTTTATATTTTTAAAAATTATTTCAACTGAGTTATTAGCGTTTTTTTTAATTGAACTTCAGATAAACTAACCTTAAAAATGCAAATTTCCTAATAATAATTTTTGCATACAAAAGATAAATGAGAATAAGAGACAGATATGAAATTTCATTAGATTTGAATAAATATCTAATGAGAAAAAAAATAAAATTGTTTGCCATTTCTAGAAGTTTAGCTCCCGGAGAGAAGAGATTGAATCTTTTCATACACTTTCTCTCAAACTACAAAATTCTTAATCAAAATGCTATTTTCTTCTACTAAAAAGAAACTATGAACCACCAAATAGATGAAATCGATAAACTAAGATCGATTTCTTTCTTATTTTTAATTCTTTAGGTCTGTCATATCAAGATGATTTCTGGCCATTAGAGACATTTGTTATTGATTAAGTCCATCCACTATACAATATTGGATTAGATTTTAACGTGTAAACTATTGAATTTTGACATTTCAGTCATATTAACTTTTCTGTTTTAAATGAAATGTTTTTAATAAAGGTCATTATATAAATTTGTGTAGCTAAAAGGGTTATGGAGTGATGGTGAAATTTATGTGGAAAGTTAGATAAATCGTTCTCTAGAGGCTTAGATATTTATTCTACATATTCAAAACCTCTAATGAAGAAACATTTTGATATTTTGATATTTTGATTTAGTAAAAGAAAGTACATTATCTATAATTAGGCGGCTTACTATTTAAGTAGCTAGTGGGGAAGAAAATTTCAAAATTAAATAATTTTTCTCAGAAAAGTAAAAATTATTTTTACAAAAATATAAGCGGTTTTAGATAAAGAGTGGTCCCTAGTATTAAGATGAAAAATTTTATTGAAATCCGATTCATCAACCAAATTCAAAATTTTATGAATCAAAAAATTTCCTGTCCAAATCATTGGGATTGAATTTTTAAATTAAAAAATATTTAAATTTACATAACTCGAAATCTATTGATTTTAGACATTTCTCTAATATTAACTTTTCTGATGTAAATTTAGTGTACTTTAAAAAAAGTCCTTAATATGAATTTGATTACCTCAAACTATTATAGGAAGTAATGGTGAAATTTAAGTAGAAATTGAAATAAATACTCCCTAGAAAACTCATTTTTCCCGCTAGTAAAATAGAAACTCCATTATTACGAGGCATCCCTTATGTATATTTCTCATCTAATTATTTCGTTACTTCCAACATTTATCAATTCTATTTTACCAAAAATTTTAGTTGATCTCTAATTGGATTACCGAAATTGAAACCTTGTGGTGGCTAATCAGCTGGCCAGCTGCTTCCCCCCCCCCACATCCTTCATATAGGAAAACTCCATATTGCCCGGCCTCTTTAAACTATGTTTAATGTACCGTATGTGTTTTTGTATTTAAACACTACTGTATTTGTGTATTCTATTGTGAAAAAAAATTATATATTTTAATAAAAATTTAATAACCTTATATTTGTAAAGACAAATCAATGAGGTTGACCTCTGATTAAAGCAAATAATGCATTGTGGCTTTTCAACCAGGGGATGATGTTCAAAAAATTACTCTTCATTTTTTGAATTTTATTTGATTCTTCACTTTTTTTGGCAAATTTCATCGAAAACGTCATCATTTCCGTTATTTTTCAAATTTAACATTAGAACTTTTAAAAATATATTTAGAGACCTTCGCCCCAAACGGATACTGCTTTATGTGAATGAGGGTAGGAGTCAGAAATTAAAGCTTGTGAACTCCACAAGTCCACAGTCCCTAAGATGGAAATCGACAATCTTCCACAATGAATAATGAATCAACCTGTCCTATAAGAAAATTCTAAATTTCTCCTAATCCTATTGCTATAACCAAGCCTTGACTTGTCTAGAGCGCTCTTACTTAGGTATTCCCCATCTTATATATAGTGAGAGTTTTTAAAAATGGATTAGTCCAGAAATTCCCGAATCATCTTTATTTATTCTTTTATTGTATTATTACTATTTTAATAGTTCCTCAGCGAGAACAATTTTTATTCTACTAAAACCCCTCTGGACTTGTCTTTGACATGCTTAAACTGGAATATATACCAGACAGGGACTTCAAACCTTCTAACGGCACCTTTTTCGGAAAAATCATTCATTTCAATTGCCCCTTTGAAACTATGCAACAATTTTATTTCATTACGAGAATAAATATAGCTACTTTTCAAAACAAAACAAAAATGTTTATTTATTTTGTATATTTTGTTTTATTTTATTTTTATTACTGAATTATAATACGTTTTTGAATTGAATGATGAACAAATTGAAAACAAAAAACAAAATAATAATCATAATAATATTATAAGCAATGGAAATGCAAAAACAAAACGTATCCGGCCGAAAGACCCTCCATGTTAGTTAGGTTGGCGGGGTGGGGGATGGGGGCAAAATTCATTGCCCGCTCCCGTCTAGAAAATTTGAAACTCAATTATTATGAGGCATTACATATGTATTTATCATTAAATTAATTTATTACTTACTAGAGCAGAATTTATCAAAGTTTCCACATACATTTCCCAATTACTGTCTAACCCTTTGAGGTACACAAATTTATATAATGATCTTTATAAAGAATATTTCATTTCCAACAGAAAAGTTAATATGACTGAAGTGTCTAAAATTAATAGTTTACGCGTTAAAAAATATTCCAATATTGTTTATAGTGAATAGACTTGAATGAATGACAATGTCTCCAATGGCCAGACATCCTCTCGATATGACAGACCAAAAGTATTATAAATAAGAAAGATATCGATCTTATTTTATCGATTTCATCTATTTGGTGGTTCACGGTACATTTTCAATTTAAAAAAATGGCATTTTTATTAAGAATTTTGTAGTTTAAAAGAAATTGAATGAAAAGATTCCATTTCTTCTCTGCCGGGATCGAATTAACTAGAAATGCCATAATGTTTTATTTTTTTTCTCATTAGATATTTATTCAAATATATTGAAATTTCATATTTGTGTGTTATTTTTATTTATCTTTTATATTAAAAAATTATTATTATTAAATTTGCATTTTAAAGGGTAGTTTATTTGAAGTCCAATTTGTAAAAACGCTAATAACTCCATTCAAATGTTTTTTTCAAAAGTTGAAATAAATATATATTATAAAACAATTAATTATTAATAATTTAATTCAATTTTGATCGAAATCGGTTCAGTACTTTTTGAGCAAATAGTCAAAAACTATCTGAACGGTCAAAAAACGATGTTGTTTTAAAGCACGAGATGCTTTTGAAAAAAGTTTAAAAAGTCATATGAAACGAAACATTGAATTTTGACATGGAAGTTAATTTTCAAAATGCTTTTAAAACGGCCTTTCATGGCAGTTTTCGGAGTTTTTGTCCATTTTCTCAAAAAGTACTGAATCGATTTCGTTCAAAATTGAATTTAATTAATAATAATTAATTATTTTATAATATCTAAATGATTTTATATTTTTAAAAATTATTTCAACGGAGTTATTATTGTTTTTTTTAATTGAACTTCAGATAAACTACCCTTAACAATGAAAATTTCCTAATAATAATTTTTGCATACAAAAGATAAATGAGAATAAGAGACAGATATGAAATTTCATTAGATTTGAATAAATATCTAATGAGAAAAAAAACAAAATTGTTTGCCATTTCTAGAAGTTTAGCTCCCGGAGAGAAGAGATTGAATCCTTTCATACACCCTCTCTCAAACTACAAAATTCTTAATCAAAATGCCATTTTCTTCTACTAAAAAGAAACTATGAACCACCAAATAGATGAAATCGATAAACTAAGATCGATTTCTTTCTTATTTTTAATTCTTTAGGTCTGTCATATCAAGATGATTTCCGGCCATTAGAGACATTTGTCATTGATTAAGTCCATCCACTATACAATATTGGATTAGATTTTAACGTGTAAACTATTGAATTTTGACATTTCAGTCATATTAACTTTTCTGTTTTAAATGAAATGTTTTTAATAAAGGTCATTATATAAATTTGTGTAGCTAAAAGGGTTATGGAGTGATGGTGAAATTTATGTGGAAAGTTAGATAAATCGTTCTCTAGAGGCTTAGATATTTATTCTACATATTCAAAACCTCTAATGAAGAAACATTTTGATATTTTGATATTTTGATTTAGTAAAAGAAAGTTCATTATCTATAATTAAGCGGCTTACTATTTAAGTAGCTAGTGGGGAAGAAAATTTCAAAATTAAATAATTTTTCTCAGAAAAGTAAAAATTATTTTTACAAAAATATAAGCGGTTTTAGATAAAGAGTGGTCCCTAGTATTAAGATGAAAAATTTTATTGAAATCCGATTCATCAACCAAATTCGAAATTTTATGAATCAAAAAATTTCTTGGCCAAATCATTGGGATTGAATTTTTAAATTAAAAAATATTTAAATTTACATAACTCGTAATCTATTGATTTTAGACATTTCTCTAATATTAACTTTTCTGATGTAAATTAAGTGTACTTTAAAAAAAGTCCTTAATATGAATTTGATTACCTCAAAGTATTAGGAAGTAATGGTGAAATTTAAGTAGAAATTGAGATAAATACTCACTAGAAAACTCATTTTTCCCGCTAGTAAAATCGAAACTCCATTATTACGAGGCATCCCTTATGTATATATCTCATCTAATTATTTCGTTACTTCCAACATTTATCAATTCTTTTGTACCAAAAATTTTAGTTGATCTCTAATTGGATTACCGAAATTGAAACCTTGTGGTGGCTAATCAGCTGGCCAGCTGCTTCCCCCCACCCCCCACCCTTCATATAGGAAAACTCCATATTGCCTGGCCTCTCTAAACTATGTTTAATGTACCGTATGTGTTTTTGTATTTAAACACTACTGTATTTGTGTATTCTATTGTGAAAAAAAAATTATATATTTTAATAAAAATTTAATAACCTTATATTTGTAAAGACAAATCAATGAGGTTGACCTCTGATTAAAGCAAATAATGCATTGTGGCTTTTCAACCAGGGGATGATGTTCAAAAAATTACTCTTCATTTTTTGAATTTTATTTGATTCTTCACTTTTTTTGGCAAATTTCATCGAAAACGTCATCATTTCCGTTATTTTTCAAATTTAACATTAGAACTTTTAAAAATATATTTAGAGACCTTCGCCCCAAACGGATACTGCTTTATGTGAATGAGGGTAGGAGTCAGAAATTAAAGCTTGTGAACTCCACAAGTCCACAGTCCCTAAGATGGAAATCGACAATCTTCCACAATGAATAATGAATCAACCTGTCCTATAAGAAAATTCTAAATTTCTCCTAATCCTATTGCTATAACCAAGCCTTGACTTGTCTAGAGCGCTCTTACTTAGGTATTCCCCATCTTATATATAGTGAGAGTTTTTAAAAATGGATTAGTCCAGAAATTCCCGAATCATCTTTATTTATTCTTTTATTGTATTATTACTATTTTAATAGTTCCGCAGCGAGAACAATTTTTATTCTACTAAATACTAAAACTCCTCTGGACTTGTCTTTGACATGCTTAAACTGGAATATATACCAGACAGGGACTTCAAGCCTTCTAACGGCACCTTTTTCGGAAAAATCATTCATTTCAATTTCCCCTTTGAAACTATGCAACAATTTTATTTCATTTCGAGAATCAATATACCTACTTTTCAAAACAAAACAAAAATGTTTTTTTTATTTTGTTTATTTTGTTTTATTTTATTTTTATTACTGAATTATAATACGTTTTTGAGTTGAATGATGAACAAATTGAAAACAAAAAACAAAATAATAATCATAATAATATTATAAACTATGGAAATGCAAAAACAAAACGTATCCGGGAGAAATACACTACATGTTAGTTAGGCGGGCGGGGTGGGGGGGGGGGGGCAAAATTCATTGGCCGCTCCCCGCTAGAAAATTTGAAACTCAATTATTACGAGGCATTACATATGTATTTATCATTAAATTATTTCGTTACTTACTAGAGCAGAATTTATCGAAGTTTCCACATACATTTCCCAATTACTGTCTAACCCTTTGAGGTACACAAATTTATATAATGATCTATAATGTATATGTATAATTTATCTTATAGTTTTAAAAGCCACTATTAGTTTATGTCAAATATAATTTATCAGAATTAGAAAAATTTAAATTATTATTTTGGGGGGTCAGATAGGCTAGGCGGTAGCATGACAGCGAGCTAACCAGGGGACCCGGGTTCGAATCCGACTCGAGGCATCCAGCTAAAATCTGACCCCGGGAGTAGAGACAAATTTGAAAAATAAATATATAGTATCGTAAAGTGCCTTATGGCTAAAAAGGCCGAAAAGCCCAAAAAAAAAGAAGTATTTAGTTCATTGTTAAAATCTGAAGTGTCCATTGGTATCGAAATAAGTCTGTAGATCATCGAATAAAACTCGGCAAATTTAGTGTTAGTAGGGTGGTTAGAGGAAAATGGAATCACTGTGTCTGTGAAAGAATCTTTTCTAAAAATTTTGTAAATAAGTTTGTTTTTCGAAATAGTTATTTGGAGGTCCAAGAAAGAAAGGGTTTTATTTCCAATTTCGGAAGTGAATTCTATATTAGAGTGAAGAGAGTTTAAGTAATTTTGGAAAGAGCTTAATTGTCTAAGAGTACCTGACCATATGACAAAAATATCATATATATCGTATCTACGCCAAAATACAATTTGTTTAGCAAAGGAATTATTCGGACCAAGAATTGTTTTTTCTAAATTAGCCGTGTAAATTTCAGCAAGGAGAGGACTGAGCGGGCTGCCAATTGCTAAACCATCGGTTTGCCTGTAGCATTTATTATTAAAAATATAATAGTTCTGGTTTATGCATAGGTCTAATAATTTTCCTTTTGTTATCTTAAAAATAAATTTTACCATTGAGTTGTATTCAAATTCGAAATCCTCATTTTTCAAAATGCCATTCAAAATTAAACAAAAGTAGACTTCCTACCTTTTCTCCCTCCAATAATTTTAAATATTTACGCTTTTGTTATCTTAAAAAATAAAAAAATTACCATTGACTTGTATTCAATTTCGACATATCTAGGTCAGTTACTTTCTGTTTCTCCTGAAGATGGGTTAGTCACCCGAAATATATATATCGAGATTAAAGATTCTCCATAAATAAATTCGTTTTATTTTTTTATATCTTAATGTGAAACCTACCAAGTATTTTTATCCAATAATTTTATAAAACCAAGGTCCTAGTTTGTACAAAAAAAGAACAAACGAGACAGGAATGCATCAAAATTAATCAAGAAAACCTAGAAGGAGTTAAGGAATTCCGCTACCTAGGAAGTAAAATAACATGGGATGGGAGGAGCGAAAACGAAATTAAATCAAGAATTGCCCAAGCAAAAATGGGGTTTAATTCAAAACAAAAACTACTATGCTCCTCCTCAATCAGCTTAGAAAACAGGAAGATGCTATTGAAGACATATGTATGGAGCATAGCCATGTACGGGTGAGAAACCTTAACAATTAGAGAAGCGGAGAGAAAGAGATTAGAGGCTTTCGACATGTGGTGCTACAGAAGAATTATGAATATCAAATGGACGGGTAAAATTACAAATGAAGATGTTCTTGGAAGAATCGAAGAAAGAAGAACCTTGTGGACGAGTCTGAAGAAGAGAAGAGGTCAGATGATGGGGCACACACTGAGACATGGGGGACTGCTTAGGGATATCTTGGAGGGGGAGGTAGGAAAGAAAAGGGGAAGTGGGAGACCCAGATTAGAATATTTCAACCAAATAATTGGGGATATGGGATGCGAGACATTTAGAGAGGTCAAACAGCTGGCAGGGGACAGAGTCGAGTGGAGACGGGTGGTTGCATCAAACCAGTCTTAGGACTGTATACTCAATGATGATGATGTATAGGTCTAATAGTTTTTGATTTATGGTGGGATCGAATGTAGCTTGAAATGCTTCGTGTAAATATACACATGGCTGGTGCGTCCGTTTTTCAGAACTGCCGTGTCTCTAGATTATTAAGATTGAATTAATTTTTGGAGACGAACTGATAAGTGAATTGAGTGGATATTGGTCGTTTTAAATGTGTTAAGTAATTAGAGTACAGCCCAGAACTATATACAATTTGATAAGTATTTTTTTCTTTGTTTTTAATTCGATCACTTGCATGTCCCTCTGAAACTCTATATATACTTGATATGGGGCCACGGTTCTTGTTTACTATAGATTAGATATTTTTTAATATTTTATACATTTTTTTAGGTAGGTATTTCCCCCTCGCTTATCGTGCGAGTCCGTCCATCCGTCCTCATTGAGGTGCGTGTTTCGGGAATATGTGTCGTGTGCCAGCTGGTTTCCTCTCTCTGCTTAAAATCGTTGGTGGGTTTGTGTGCGGTTTGTGTGTTTGTGTGTGTCTGATGGGTGCGCAAGCCCGACAGCCTTCCACTCGCTTTCCCTTTCAATCCAAGGCTTCAGATGAGTTTCGACCGTCCGAAATTATTCTGGTGCCGAATTTTTATGCTATTCTGTATGTATTGAATAGGTTTAGCTCTTAGGCAAATACCCGCGACTGAGGATTCAAAGTGAGCCCAACCCAAGTGCCCGTTTCTCTCTAATTTAAGGCTAAGACCTTATCTCCTCCACCTACTGCCCTAGTGATATAAAGTGATTTGCGATTTTAAACATTGTTCAAAAGGTGTACTCAATTTGTATTGCTTAGCAGAAAATGTGTTTTCGCATAATGGTAATGTTTTGATCAAAGTAAATTTAAATTAATTTACCAAAGCACCAAAAGAGAGTATGAACCAAGTAATTAATATAGTAATGAAATACTGTTTTGTAATTAAATTAGTTTCTTATTATCATCACCTATATGAAATTGCAATTTAGAAATTTCTAATTAAAAGTTTTTAAAGAAGTGTTTTATTTTTATTTCAAGTTTCATCCCCCCCCCCCCCCCCCCTACAGATTTAAGATTAAATTCTACAATTCTCAAAATTTATTTCTAATTTAAACTCTATCTAACCAATGTCAATATCTGGAAAAAAAATTTCCATTCAATTATATTAGACATTCAAAAAGTTATAAATGAAATAACGTCTGAACATCGCATAGATAGAAATCTGGGTCAAGCCTTAAATATGTAAGCAGCTGAAAAAATTAGGTCTAGCTAGGAATTCGGAAATCACCATACAACTGTAGCCATGTTACTTTAATTCCAATTTATAGACTATTAGATTTAAAGAAGAAAACTAAGTAAGAATTAGGCACCTCTCTATTTCTAGTATATTTCTAGGGCTTTTCTTCAATATTCTCAACACTGGCCATATTTAGTTAAAAAGTTATTTAATAATTCTTAAATAATATGAAATTTAATTTTTTTTCCTTTTATATTCTAATAGTCTTGTTCGAGGGGTGAACCGAGACCTAATATCGTGTTCACCTACTTCCACTTCCACTTTCATTTCCAAGTAGAACACAATAGATGAAGGGGCATTATCTAATGAATTCCAAAATAATTCCACATAATTCCAAAGAGGTGTACAACTAATTCCAATCGCGGTTCACCCCTCTGTCTCGTTCATTGACCGTGTTCCGAACATATTCAGGATTTTTTGACATTAGTGAAAAAAAATTCTCCCAAAAGTCAAAAAAACTTACTATATTTTTTAAACATTTTTTTAAGATTTTTTGTATCGTTTTCAAATACATACAAAAAATTCTGAACATGTTCGGTACCCGTACCACGAACATAACTAATATTAAACTTACTGTTAATTATTTTTACCATCAACTCTATTAAATTACGAAATATAATGAAAATTTCACTAAATCGGTAAGAAAAAGAAAAAAATTTCATTTTTGAAAATTTTACCTATTACAATAACTATTAACCAACTTCTTGTACTGCATATATCCTTTAGAACAATGGTTCTCAAGCGGGGTGGAATCCCACCCAAGGGGCCATCCATAAATTACGCCACACAGTAAGGGGGGAGAGGCATCTCAGATTTCAGATTTGTGGCAAAATGTGACAAGGGGCTCCTGGGATCTTAAAAATTGTGATGTCACAAAAGTCAAATTAAAAATTTTTCAATATATTTTTTAGATTTCAGGTTATTCATTTATTATTTCAGCTTGAAAATAATGGTAAAATAAATATAGACAAATAATTTTAAGAAAGCAATTTTTAGCAAAATCACTTAAATTTTCTACAATTATTAAATTATAGGGTTTAAAAGTGATAGTGTGTGGTCACAATATAGGGGGGGGGCTCAATGAAAATATGACAGAATGTGACACAGGGGGAGGGTCCAAAAACCTTGAAATTTGTGTAACGAAATTTATAGACGGCTCCCAAGGGGGATTTTAGAATTTCAAGGGCGGAATTAATCTGGGTACAAATTTAAAAAGTTTTAAAGATCGTATTTTCAATATTAAAAGCATATAAGCTTTACTTTACCATACAGGATATGGTCAAGTATTGTAATTGTGCATGAAAAAACTATTTTTTGCTTCTTTTTTAGAAATATCTCAAAAACGGCTGAAACTATTTTGATAAAAAAATTGGCCGAAACCATGGCATTTTGGTCTACAAAAAATCTCTAATAAGTGAACACCGAAAAAATTATATTTTTCGAGATAATAACTGTTTTGTCCAAATGTCTGTTAGATAGTCTGTTAGTCTGTGCGTTATCAAATTTTGTGGACGAGCTAGCTCAAAAATTAGTGTGAATATCAAAACCAAATTTCACTCGTAGTTTTAGTGCATTGAAATTAAGAGCTGATTAAATTTTGGTGGGGGGGGGGGGGGGTTAAAATTTAAAATTATATTATTTTCAAACTAAAAAAACAATAAAAATGAAATATACTATAAAATGAACCTACCATATAATAACGAAAATATTTTTTTCTGGCGCCAAAATTAGGGGAGGGGGGGGTGGCAAAAAATAAAAATCTAGGCCATTTGAGCAAAATCAACCAAATTTTGTTTACATAATCAATGGGCCCTCAGAATACTAAAAATGCAAAACCCAACCGCTTAAAATTGGGGGGGGGGGTTATAGGGTCAAAAAATTAAAATCTAGGCCCTTGTACCAAATTCAACCAGAAGTGTATGGTAAAGTCAAGTGGATGGCCACATGAGAACGTGTCAATATATTTAGTTAGAAAATCCTGAAATGGAAAGAATGACATTCTTAAAAATTACAGAAGGGGTTCATTGGAAGAGAAAGGTTGAGAACCTCTGCTTTAGATCTATATATATAGGCCTTTCGTTTCTATAAAGGATCGCTTGAAACTCATTAGGCATCGCCAAATAAATGTTGTTGAGATCATAATTAATTAATTAAATTCTAAAGCGGTTACTCTCCATTCGTATGTTCAATAACGCAATCTGTATTTCATTCATATACATTTGAAGTTTTACTTGTTGAATTCTATCCAGTGACGTAAATAATGCCCCCACAGCCCCGCGCATGGGCTGATGGAAACAAAGCAAAAAATAAATATAGGGGTTTGAGGAGGAGGGGTCGCACCCAAGGTGTTGGCGAGGGGACTCTTATCAAATTTTCTCCCTTGATAAAAAGTGTAAAAATATACGATATTTCTTCGAAATATTTTAATGAAATTAATTTTTCTTCTCTATAAAAATACCCATTTAAATAAAAGAATAATTTTTTTAAAAATAAAATTTAATCAAACAATTAAATATTCCAGCGCCTCCCAATCGATCGCAGACCCCAAAGGGCAAAAATAATTTTCTCTTCACCCGGGGTGCGACCAAAACGAGGCCGTGTAAATACAATTAAATATAAAGTTAAATTTAGGGAACGAAGAAAATAATATTTTTATTACAGACAGAAGAAGGATCAGCCGGGGTTCGAACCCGGGATCTTCGCAAGTGTGCTGCGACGCTTTTTCAAAAGAGCCTTAGCTTCTATATCCTCTTAGCTTCTGATCCCCGAACTCAAACTAATACCTAATATCCATATGAATTATGGAATTTCTTTAATCTCTTCCTCGTTCATTTTGTCTGTAATAAAAATAATGTGTAATAATAGCGAATGGGTGCTGAGCGTTTAAAAACCGCGTGTTTCTCGCAAAGAGCGCATTAGGGGGGATAATTTATTTCAGCTCGACTGAACAGACACCGTGATAGTATCTGTAGTACAGGGAAAGGGCAGAAACGGTTCTTCGATGAGCCAGGGAGTCGAGTGAGTTGGTTGAGTCGGGTCTCCTATTAGTTTAATTGCTCGATTCAAAAATATTATTTTTTTTTTTCAAAATATTTTTACAAAATTAGATTTTTTCATGCATGTTAATTTTTAAAAATTTGGGGGTTATGACTGGGGACGAAAAACTGATTCCATTTTAAATTCATTCAAAGCAATTAATTGAAACGAATTATTTTATCTCTTGTTAATTTTTATCAAGGAGTAAATTAAAGAAAGAATATATGATAATAATCGAGCTTTCTTAGTAAATTTTCATTTAGTGATAACCATATGATTTTGATACCTAGAAGATTAATTAACCCATTAAAACGTGTTAGCTTTTATTTACAGAACTGTAATTAATTAAGTGTTAATGTACTACCTACCTTCACATTTCAAATAGTCTTAACCGTGTATTTTTCAATCAATCGTTTACAACCATAAAACGTTTTATCAAGTTGTGGTGATTACGCTCCAACACTTTTATTATTATCGACCTGAAAATGACATGAAAAATTTATATCAAGTAGAAATAACTTCTTCTAATTGAAAATTGAATTAATTTTATGTTTATATTTGCTGAGAGACATCGAAATTAAGATCAAAATTTATTTAATTATTCATGATGAATAAGAGACCTAGGCTGCTGCATCCTCTCCAAAAGAATCTCAAGTTTTCTAAATCTTTCAATCTTAGGTCCTATATAGCTCAATTACTCAAATTTTTTCCACTCCAGGTTCGACTGATTTATGCCCAGACCACCACTTCATTATCATGGAGCTCCCCCATTAAAGCCTTCTTGAATGTTTTTGTAACATAGATGTTGGAAAATATCTATGATCGGAAATATCACTCATCTCTTTAAAAGAGAATTTAAATGTTATTATAATGCCAATAAAGAAAATTAAAGTTGTCCAACGTCACAATCTATTAGAGTGCCTAATAGACCGAGAGCTAGAGAACATTTTGAACGATTATTTTAGAATGCAACCATACTGTAATTTGATTTCAGGACACATTCCCAGTGACAAATACTAGAAATATTATTAAATTGCAATATCAGAGGGGATTCATCCCCCAGGAGTCGAACCTGAGAACTAACACGCTATCCGGGCAGTCAACTCACACCCTCGAGACAAAAACCTCTCTCTGAATCGCAATATATGATATAAGCACAGAAATTTTTTAACCATTCTTCTAGAAAAAATTAAAAAATTTAGCTTAAAATGAAAAATAATTTTTTCATAAAGTCCTCTTATTTAAATGTATAATTAAAGTTTTGAGCATCTTTTTTTGAAAATAGTTGGTAGTTTTTCAAAAAATCAGCTCGGGTTCAGATTAACTAAGATGTATTTTAAAAGAGCCAGAATTCAATCAATCTTTTTCGGACAAATTCTAAGATTTTAGTAGAAATATTATTAAATTGCAATATCAGAGGGGATTCATCCCCCAGGAGTCGAACCTGAGAACTAACACGCTATCGGGCAGTCAGCTCACACCCTCGAGAAAAAAACCTCTCTCTCTAGAAGAATGGAGTAAAAAATTGCTGTGCTTATATCATATATTCCGACTCAGAGAGAGGTTTTTGTCTCGAGGGTGTGAGCTGACTGCCCGGATAGCGTGTTAGTTCTCAGGTTCGACTCCTGGGGGATGAATCCCCTCTGATATCTCAATACTATATATGTTTGTCTAGATTAATTTGTAACAACGCTAAGAGAAATTTCTCTAAAAAAATCTCCCTCTTGCCTAGAATCGAACCTACGAACTCTTGAACTAAGGTCATTAGTTTTAACCACTAGACCAATCTGACATTAATATTTATCCCATGATTTCAGTTACTAAAACTATAAATTTTTGATAATCAGTAGAGATTGTGGTGTTGGTGCAAGGTGAAAATTAATTAATGTGAAATAAGTGACCCAGTATCCTTAACTCATAGTAAATCCATATTAAATAAAATATCTATTTACTCTTATCTTTATAAATTTTTGATTTAGACTTTGTGTCGAGATAATATTGTATTCGTTTGAACTCGAATGAAAATGAAAAAACACCAATAGATTTTTAAATTAAGAAACATTAAATATATATTAATTAACGAGGCAAATTTGAAATATAATTGTCAGCTAGAATTTTAAACTGACAGCTCCAATTGATTTTCATTAACCAGGCAAATTTGAAATATAATTTTAATTTGCACTCGAATTTTGGAAATGAAAGACTCCAATTCATTTTAAATTAAGAAACATTAAATATATTTTTGTAATTAATTAAATTAATTGAACCGCGTAAATTTGAATAATTTCCATGATTCAGCCTGAGAATTTTTTGCAGTTCATAAATCATTTCATTATTTTTTGTTTTGAAAAGGAAAAATGAAATTTAAATTTTACATTTAAATATATTTATAATTATCCCCCCCCCCCCCCCCCCCGCCACTCAAAAATTAAAGAGGCGAAACTTTTAAGAGACGATGTATTTTCGGTAGTTTACGGGTATACATTTGGAGTGTGGTTTTTTAAGAGGAATAAAATTTTTGGACCGAGACGCTGCCCGCTAGGGCACCAGCCCGGATGGCCGAGCTTCGAGGGGCGTGCCGAAGGCACGCACGAAAAGCTCGTTTAATAATATTTCTACTAAAATCTTAGAATTTGTCCAAAAAAGATTGATTGAATTCTGTCTCTTTTAAAATATTTTCTTAAAGTAATAAAAATAACTCTACAAAATTTGATCAAGATAGGAGAGAGTTTTAATTTTTGCCCCCACTCACATTTTGGATAGTTGAGGGGGTCGGATTACTAAAAAATCTTGAAATTATTTTTTAGATATTTGCAAATAAATAATTCAAAGTTTTCTAAAGAGTAAATGTACAAAAAAGCTAAAAATTTCTATAATTTGCCCCCCCCCCCCCTTCACCCCCATACAGTCAATTTTGATAGTTTATTTTTAGAGGAATAGTTTCTTAAAGTAATAAAGAATAACTCTGCAAAATTTTATCAAGATAGGAGAGAGTTTTAATTTTTGACCCCACTCACATTTTGGATAGCTGGGAGTTGAATTTCAAAAAATCTTGAAATTTATTTTTAGATATTTGTATTTAGAATTTTATTAAGTAAAAATCAAGTAGATATCTTATCGTTCTTAATTGAAAATGCATAATTAGTGTAAACACATTGCATGGATATTTTACCCCTTTTGACCTCTTTAGGGGTCGAATTTCAAAAAATCCTGAAATTAGTTTTTAGATATTTTAACTTAGTATTTTTATAAGTAAAAAGCAAGTAGATATTTTATCGTCCTTAAGAGATATCGCATAATCAGTGAAAACACACTTTGCCCCCTTTGACCCCTTAGGGGTCGAATTTCGAAAAATCCTTTATTAGTGAGCCCCTATGTCAAAGATGTAATATCCTCTCCAAATTTCATGTTTCTATGTCCAGTGATTCTGGCTGTTTTGATGATGAGTGAGTGAGTGTATCGGGCAAAATTTTTTATTTATATAGATTGTTCATTTAAGGCTATATTAAATATTACATTTTCTTAAAATCTCAATAGATTAATTCAGAAAATAATATTCTCTGCCTTTTGAACGAGATATTCCAAAATCTAATCAATACTATTTTGGTACAAAACAACTTTTTGACTTTCCGTTCTTGGTCTTTCTTGGGTATTGGAATTCAGACACACAAAGAAAAAAATCATACTAAACGTCAATCACTTTATTTCTTTTACTTAATACATTTTCTTTACTTCATCAAATTCTTTTTAACTAAAGTGAACATAGTTCACATTTTTTATATTCTTTCTTCATAAAGTAACTATATGGTATATCGCTTTATATTTCTTTCAAGAAGAAACTTACGTTACTTACTCACAAACATAAAAAAAAAAATTATATAAACTGATTTAGAAAATTAGATGCAAGTGAAAAAAAAGAGGTTGAGTTATATATGTAAAATAAGAGAAAAGTTGAAAAAAAAACTGAACTTGTACAAAACAGAAAAACATCAAAGTTTCAAGTTAAGAATTAACCAAGTGGAAAAAAGTAAGAAATATAAAAGTCATCTATTTTTATCCGAGGCACCGATGAGACTTATTTCAATAAGCAGAGGAAAAAATGTTGAACGAGAGTACTAAATAGACTTGCCGCGAGGCGAGATAATTAAAAATCCTCTAGAAATGTTTTTTTCTTTCGTAAACCGCTAAGACGTTTTTAGAAAAGCAATAATGTTTAAAAGAAGATAAAATAATATTAAAGAGAAAGACAGAAATTGTCCTCTGCTTGTTGCAATTAAACATATACACATATATATAAAATATACCTAGATATAAGACCTAGAAGAGATTAGAGGCTTTCGAAATGTAGTGCTACAGAAGAATGATGAATATCAAATGGATGGATAAAATTACAAATGAAGAAGTTCTTGGAAGAATCGGAGAAAGAAGAACTTGTGGAAGAGTCTGAAGAAGAGAAGAGGTCAGATGATGGGGCACACACTGAGACATGGGGGACTGCTTAGGGATATCTTGGAGGGGGAGGTGGGAAAGAAAAGGGGAAGGGGAAGACCCAGATTAGAATATTTCAACCAAATAATTGGGGATATGGGATGCCAGACATTTAGAGAGGTCAAACAGCTGGCGATGGACAGAGCCGAGTGGAGACGGATTGTTGCATCAAACCAGTCTTAGGACTGTATACTCAATGATGATGATACCTAGATACCTATTAGAGTGGTTCTTATTTTAGAAGTATTTGGAAATCAACGGGACACCCCTGAAACTTGTTCGTAAAGATGAAAAACTAATAACTGTACATTTTGAGCCATATCGAACATCGCGTAACCAAGCCCTAGCCCTCTAAAGTTTGGAAAAATCGGTTTATTCCCTATTTTTACTTTCACATTTATATTCTACTAGCTGACGACCGGGCCTTCGGCCCGGCGTCACTAGCCCTGGCGGGGAGCGTCTCGTTCATACCAATTTAATAATTGAAATTTAAAATCTTACTGTAAGTATCGAAAGAATGTGCTGAATGAAATTGATTCAAAAATAAGGAAGAATAAGGAAAGATTTATTTAACACATTGCCTAAGCACGATCACTATCTGACCAATCAGAATCGTTCTAATAATTTAACGCTTTGGCATTGGCTATGCACTGGCCAATCAGATCGTTTCCACATACATATCCACATACTTTTCTATTTTATATATATAGATAGATAGATAGAATATAATGGGAGAGTATTGTGATGGCCATGGCCATGAGTGATTAGTTGAGTTAAATTTTTAATCCGATTAAAAAATAGGAAAGGGTTGTAAATTAGGTGTGTCGTAAAATAAATATTTTAATTGTTCATATCTCGTCTTCGGAAAGTCGCATAGCCTTTAAATTTAAAACTTAAGCTATCTAGAGGCTACAAGAAGTATAACAAGATTTTGGCTAAAATAGAAAAACGGGAAGTTGATGTTTACATACGTAAGCATGTACTTACCCCCCCTGCGTTTCACAGCCATAAGTCTCAGAGCTACGAAATTCAAAACTTAAGCTTGATATAGGGTAGAAGGAGTACATCAAGCTTTTGGTTGAAATCGGAAGACCGGAAGTGGACATTTACATGAAAGATTTTCGTTTTTTTTTATTTTTCTCAAAAACGGCTCCAACGATTTTTTTAAAAATTAGTGTATTTATCAAGTGTCTTATCAAGTTAGAGCCGTTTTTGAGAAATAAATAACGAAATAAAGGAAGTGGGTGTAAATTATTAGTGTCGCGATGACTTCAAATAAATGAAAATGTGAAAGTCGTGTTGTGAACACACCAGTTGATTGATTTTGGTACATGCTAATATTAAACGATCCCAAATTATAAATTATATCGATAGAGGACTTTAATAGGAATCCAAAACATGCTTATAAATAAATGGGACTAAAATTGACGGACTTATGGAGTTTTTAGTTACATCATATTTGTATACTTCAAAATTTTGTACATTTTCTAGATACCTATCATTTTTATTAAAATTCGAATATTTCTTTCAATGGTTAATAATAAAAACTCCGTCAATTTTAGTCTGTTTTCAATAAATAAACACGTTTTGGATTCATATTAACGTCCTCTATCGATATAATATTATATAATTTGGGATCGTTTAATATTAGGGTGTAACAATATGAAAAATAGGAAATAAACCGATTTTTCCAAAATTCAGAGGGTTAGGGCTCGGTTACGCAATGTCGATATTGCTCAAAATTTACAGTTATTAGTTGTTTATCTATACGAACAAGTTTTCGGGTTTTTTTCACATTATTTGAAATTCCCCATATACGCTAAAACCACTCTAATATATATTATTTATTTGTTTGAGACTATAATTTCGAAGGGTTGGCCTTCGTCATCAGACTTTTTTAATTATAAATATTATTTTTCATGGGGTCAGTCATTGATCGCGTAGATATTGAAAATGTTTATTGTTACTCAACCGACAAGCCAGTAAACATTTTATACGCTATAATTTAATAATTGTAGAAATTGTTTTTATAAATTAAACTCAACTAAAGTGATTTAATATATTTTATGTTTAACTCTATTTTTACTCATATCATTTAACATATTATTCACTATTACTACTATTATTGCATTATAAATAAATTTTTATTATTAATAAAAAATATATTATTTTTCTTCAGTTCATGGACAAGCAAGCACCCCAAAACAACATTTTCAGGTTGGAATAATAATAATCTGAAATCTAAAAAATATATTTTTCTAGGTGGGTTTCACAAATAAAACAAATATATGTTTTGAGTTTTAATCTCGATATATATTTCGGGTTATGAGCCCATCATCAGGAGTTACAAAAGAAAACTTTCTTTTCTTTATAAAAATATAAATACATATATATACAGTATATATATATACAGGGTGTCCCAAAAGTCAAGGATCAAACATGAACACGAGATAGGTGAGCTCAGGATTGTCCAAAATAAAAAAAAATTTTAATAAAACGCTCTTAGTTTTCGAGTTATGGGCATTTTTTGAAAACGGTGAAAATCGCTACCCTGCTCTAAATATTTGAATGCTGTGGCTACGAATTTTCATATTTTATAATTCTAATTTTTGTTACGGAATCCTGAATAATACTGCTATCGATCACAAAACAGAAAATAACTAAGAGTATTATACTTTTTGAGAAAAAAATATTTTTGTCAGATTCATGTGTCAAAAAATTTTAATCAGTAAACTTTGACTCTTGATATCTTAAAAAAAACTGTGTCCAAACAATAATGGCAAATTATCTAAAAAATTGACGCATTTAATCAAGATTTCAAAATGGTATAAAACATTCCACTTTTTTAAAAAAGAAAAAATAATATTTGCATTTTTTTGCGAAAGAAACTAATTTCAAAACACAATTCGTAATTGGCTAAAGGGTAGAATTTAACATGAAAACTAATTTAATTTATTAAAATATTTTTATTCAATTAAAGATTTTTGAAAAAAAATTTTAAATAATTGAATAAAATATTTATTTATTTATTTATTCAATTAAAGTAAATGTTCTAAATGTCCGCCACGATCACGAATCAACATTTTACATCGTCTAAGAAAGGACCGCCTCACGAGTAAAAGAAAAAGTTTATTCAAAGCGAATAGATAACCAAGCCCAACTTAAACAAAGAATCTCTGAAGCAAAAGAAGAAATAAATTGTCGAAGAAATGCAAGACTCGTGTGAGGCGGTCCTTTCGTAGACAATGTAAAATGTGCATTCGTGCTCGTGGCGGACATTTTGAACATTTACTTTAATTGAATAAATAAATAAATAAATATTTTATTCCACTAATTAAGATTTTTTCAAAAATCTTTAATTGAATAAAAATATTTTAATAAATTAAATTAGTTTTCATGTTAAATTCTACCCTTTAGCCAATTACGAATTGTGTTTTGAAATTAGTTTCTTTCGCATAAAAAAGCAAATATTATTTTTTCTTTTTTAAAAAAGTGGAATGTTTTATACCATTTTG
Organism: Forficula auricularia; assembly: GCA_024734495.1. Lineage (NCBI taxonomy): Eukaryota > Metazoa > Arthropoda > Insecta > Dermaptera > Forficulidae > Forficula > Forficula auricularia. Next base: position 5,580,388 of record JALMQS010000120.1, on the reverse strand, counting down.
AAATCTTGATTAAATGCGTCAATTTTTTAGATAATTTTCCATTATTGTTTGACACAGTTTTTTTCAAGATATCAAGAGTCAAAGTTTACTGATTAAAATTTTTTGACACATGAATCTGACAAAAATATTTTTTTTCTCAAAAAGTATAATACTCTTAGTTATTTTCTGTTTTGTGATCGATAGCAGTATTATTCAGGATTCCGTAACAAAAATTAGAACTATAAAATATGAAAATTCGCAGCCACAGCATTCAAATATTTAGAGCAGGGTAGCGATTTTCACCGTTTTCAAAAAAATGCCCATAACTCGAAAACTAAGAGAGTTTTATTTAAATTTTTTTTTTATTTTAGACAATCCTGAACTCACCTATCTCGTGTTCACGTTTGATCCTTGACTTTTGGGACACCCTGTATATATATTTATTTATAAAAATATAAATACAACTATTTCAAAATAACAAATAATGGACTTACGCCACTTTCAAAATAACCGGCTCATTTATAATTATGTATAATTTCAAATAGCACCCGTTGCAAGACTCCAAACAAAAAACGCAATTTTGCGGAGAGAAATTGCGAATTATAACACTTACAGGTGATCAAACGATTTTTACAAGATCTTAAAATAATCCCTACATATTTCTTTAATACTTTTAACAATATCTTCGAGATGGCGTCGATAATTATTGTACATTTCAAGTACAAAGGTTAGAAAAATGCAATTTCCCATAAGATTCCATTTTAATTAGCGAAAACTTAATTTATTAATATCTCGTCAGTAAATTGATAAAAGATGTGACTTTTTTCATATTCATAAGCTTATGTTGATTTTTCCATAATTATCTGTTCAGTAATAGTAAATTTGATAAAAATTGAAGAACCTACTTAAAATATAAAGAGTATTAAACACTGACCTTAATCTCCCATGGGCTAGAGAAGAGATTCACCATTCATTCAAAAAAACTCTAAAATCTTCCAAATTTATCGGCGATCACTCTCCTTGACAACAGTGAAACTGCCAGAAGAAGAAACAAGTTCTATATTCTAGAAGAACGGATTATTGGACGAGTCTCCCTTCAAGTGTAGTGTATTGTGTGTGAGTGAATGTGAGTCTGTATCTGTCTTTATTTATCACTAGGGCTCGGATTTATACACACTAAAAATCTTTAAAATAGGCAGGCAACTAAGCACTAAAAATAGCTAAAAGAGGCACTTAAAAAGGCATTTTAAGTAAAAATAAGCACTAAATTTCAAATAAACGATTTCGGATGGTTGATTTTCCTTTTCTGCACAACTATATCCTCCTAAATTCCTTGCTATTCTTCCATTTTTGTCCAACCAGAATTCCGGTTCACTATTTTGTCCATTTTTTGATTGAGATTGTAGGCAATATCAAATTATTTTTTGATATTTTCTTGAAATCTCTGGAATATTTTTATGGACTCTATCAAAAGAGAGATTTCTTGCTTCTAATGCTGTAATGGTTATAGGTAGATTGTTAAAATTACACTTTATATGGTATATGGTAAATCAGCCTCAAGAGCAATAGAAGATAAAGCATTTTTAGCCTCCCTTATAGATAAAGCATCATCTTCGAAGATTGATGTTTCTTTATGAGCTAAAATAATAAATAAATAGAATTACAGAACAATATTTAAAAAAATAAATTTCAAATGTACCTTTTGAAATTCATCCAAATGGTGAGCCTAATAATATATAGCTGCTTGGATCCAGATTTCCCACCTTAATAATTTTTTCGGAATATTTTCTTAATAATTCAAAAAAAAAAACTTAAATTTAGAAAATGTACCGTAAAAAATGGAAAATTGCAAATTTAGTTAAAATAGGCACTAAAAAAGGCATTTAATAACACCCAGATTAGAGAAAAATAGGCATTATAGGCACTAACAAATACCTCTTACTATATTTTAATTTAATGAAACGCATATAGATATCATATTGGCCTAAATTTTAAGCCATAAATAAAAAAAGGCAAATAGGGCCTGAATCTGAGCCCTATTTATCACATATACTTAAAGCTATGTTTAATGAGCTGATTGTAAATATATACAAATAATATTATATATATACATACTCGTATATAAAAAAGGTAAAACTTACACAATATTTTGACCACAGACTAATCTACTAACAAACATTTTCAAATAATAATCAATATCTCAAATATTTTTGTTGTTTTTTATTTACTATATAATACTTTGTGTAAGGCTAGGCACACACAGTCGATTTTCAGTCAAACGATAGTTTAGTTGATGGACATAAATATATTAAGTTAAATGTAGGTGCATACACAACACAACTGTAGATCAACTAGATTATTTAATCAAAATCGATTGATGGGCACTTTTGATAAAAAAAATCGAGCTTAGTTAGTTAATTAGAGTTGGTTATAAATTGATAATTCATCACGATTTCAAACCAACCTAACCAAATTGTTGGGTCGACTCAAAATCGTCTGTGTGTGCCTAGCCTAAGTCTTAATTTCGTTTATTCACTGAATTTTGTTTATCAAAAGAGAATCAACACTTATTGAAATAATTTTCAAAAAAACCAAGCAAAAAACGTTTTTTTTCGAATACGATTACAATACTCCCTATGCCTATGTTGAAGTAAATATTAATATATATTGTGAGAGAGAGATTAATAGAGAGTTCAGATTATATGTATTTTATTTTATACAGTTTTATCTGTGTGGGATCTTATCCATTAATGGAGATGCGATGTGCTCAACCTTGACACATGGCAAATGTTTTTCTACTTACACGTGTCTCATTTAAAGTGCATTCTTCATCATACCTCGATCCTTTCAATTTATTTAATTAGTTTTATCGAGTAAAACATATTCCGAATTGACTTTTCGAATTCAATAAAGAGAGAGGAGGTGTGGACGACTTGAGAGGCTAGACCATCCATGGTGAAATTAATTCCCCTTTTGAATATGAAGCGTTGTTGAGTGATGGTTGATATAGCTACCGTATAGTCAATAAAATTAATTAAAATTTTCCATTTTCTCAAAAAGTACTAAATCTATTTCGTTCAAAATTGAACTGAATTATTAAGAATTAATTGTTTTATAATATCTATTAATTTCATAATTTTTAAAATTATTTCAAATTATTTCAAATAGAGTTTTTTCAAATTAGGCATCAAATAAACTACTCTTAAAAATGCAAATATCCTAATAAAAATGATTTGCTATAAAAGATAAAAGTAAATAACACATAGATATGAAATTTCAATAAGTTTGAATAAATATTTAATGAGAAAAAATATAACTTTTTGGCATTTTTATAGTTGATTCCCCCTCTCTCAAATTAGACTTCAAATAAACTACCCTTAAAAATGAAAATTTCCTAATAATTATTTGATATAAAAGATAACGGAAAACATTGCATAGCTATTTGAATATGTGATGAGGAATAAAAAAAAAATCTTTTGGCATTTCTAGCTGACTCACTGCCCGAGAGAAGAAAGTGAATGTTTTCATAACTTTAAAACTACAAAATCATTAATTAAAATGCTACTTTATTATATTAGAATGATACCACGTACCTTCAAATAGATGAAATCGATAAAATAAGATTGTTTTCTTTCTTGTTTATTATTCTTTTGGTCTATTGATTTAAGGTGAGGTTGAGACTCAAGCCTTTTTTCATTCATCAAGTCCATTCAGTCTGTTCTCTAATGGGTTATCTTTTAACATATTGAAATTTAATATATTTAAATATACGATAATATAATATCAATAAATTAATAAAATAATTAATAATACGATTATATTAGATATATTTAAACAACACTGGGTTTCAATTAAAGATGTGAATACACGTATTCAAAAACTTTTATCATTTAAGTGAAGCATATAAGGAGATATATATTCCATTAACCCTCTATATACAATTTATGTAATGAATGTAGGCAGAACAATTAGGATCTATATAGAATGTAGATCATGAATAAAATGATAATGAAATTCGTCAATATACAAAAAACTTGTCCCTCAGTTATCTTTTATTTATTTTTATACGGCGACAGCCCTGACGAGAGGGGAGGGGAACGGGTGGATACCCCCCGGACCCTGGTTTTTGAGGGGCATCATTAAAATTGAAAAATAATGTGCTGAAATTTAAATACTCATATATGTTAATACACGCCTTTAACGGGCAAAACTTTATGTCCAAATATATAGGGTGGGCCATCTAAGGTTTGGAATTTGAATCGGCTATAAAAAAAAACTAATGGATATTTTTTCAAAATTATGAGTTTGGACATTTTCATTTAAGAATGAAAAACAACATTTTTGTTTCCAAAAATTGAAAAGGATGACATGGGTGACATTTGGTTTCAACAGGTCGGGGCCACTTGCCACACAGCCAACGTAACAATCGATCTTTTGCGCACTGTTTTTGGAAATTGAATAATGATTTTGTGTTTCATTCATAAATGAAAATGTCTATCTTTCTAATAAACTCATAATTTTGAAAAAATATTCATTAGTTTTTTTTTATAGCCGATTCAAATTCCAAAAGTTAAATGCCCTACCCTATAATATTATAGCAAAGCTATAAGGCTAGATAACTCATAGGCGCATATGCAAGAATCCCAGTCATTTATAAATTCTTTTTATGTAATATTATGACATGTTAATCATATATTGAGAGAAATGAAAGAGATTCTAATTCTAGTGAATTCTAAATGATTATTACATTTCTCTAAAAAGAATATCGTTTCTGTCTAAATGGGCAATTCTTGAATAATCGAGGCTGAGAAAATTTCTAACCGAGCTAAAACTTGTCTGGACTTGTTTTTTCATCTTTGTCCAGGTTCTTAGATGTTTCAGATAAAATATCAAAAATGGATCACTCTATCTCCGGTCTTTTTACAAAACAAATTGTCAATTATTTATGCGAATATATTCCAAAGAAATTATTGAATGTATCATTGACTCTCTCTATTTGGTTGAGCTGGACCCAAAGGACTAGAATTAATAGCATTGTTTAAATTGAAAAATAATATGCTGAAATTTAAAAACTGATATATGTATACAATTAAAGGAAGTAAAGAAATTTTTTTGGAATTTAAAAAAAAAAAAATTAATATAAAAATACTAGGTAGGTTTCACATAAATAAAAGATCAGATTCTTGTTTAGCACGACTTTTTTAAAAATTCCAAAAAAATTTCTTTACTTTTATTTAATATGTTTCACCAAGAACCTACACCTACACCATTCTCCCTTAACAAAATATGTTCAATTGTTCATATATGTAAAATAATATATGTATTTCTCAACAAAAACACTTGTGTAAAAAAGGCAAAGTTCGATTAATAAAATCCGTTTGCCAAAAAAGTAGTGAAATCTAATGTGCTGCCAAGTTCAACATCATCAATTTATTAAATGAGTCGAGAATATATTAGTAACTTCAATTAAAACGAATGTTTTTCATTTCACATGTCCCTCTATATTTTTTATTGATTTCACATTTTTAGTTGAAATTATTTTCCTAAAACTTGGCTTTTACGCATTAAATTATTATTATTATTGTTTGATAGGGCCTCCACCACTCCCTCTTATTAAGATCCCATGATATGGTAACTAGTAATTCGTGACATACATAATAATGCGTAAAAGCCAAGTTTTATGAAAATAATTTCAACTAAAAATGTGAAATCAATAAAAAATATAGAGGGACATGTGAAATGAAAAACATTCGTTTTAATTGAAGTTACTAATATATTCTCGACTCATTTAATAAATTGTTGATGTTGAACTTGGCAGCACATTAGATCTCACTACTTTTTTTGGCAAACGGATTTTATTAATCGAACTTGGCCTTTTTTTACACAAGTGTTTTTGTTGAGATTTCACTTCTTTTGTAAGTTGGATTTATCCTATAAATTTAACCACTTCATTTCGGGCCCTGAAGAAGGAAAAAGTTTCGATTTTTCAATTTCGTCCTTTATTAATGTGTCAAGCTTTACCAGTATGCCAAATTTCAGCATTCTAGGTTCATTGAATTTTTAGTTTATGTTAATTAAGCCTATAACTTTCACCCCTTCATTTCGGGCCTTGAAGAAAGAAAAGTTTCGATTTTTCAATTTCCTCCTTTATTAATGTGTCAAGCTATACCAGTATGCCAAATTTCATCATTCTAGGTTCATTGAATTTTTAGTATATGTTAATTAAGTCTATAACTTTCACCCCTTCATTTTAGGTCCTGAAGAAGGGAAAGTTTCGATTTTTGGATTTTTCCCATTAATTCTACCCCAAATTTCAGCATTCTAGGGTTAGCGGAAGTACTCTAGAATTTTGATGAGTGAGTGAGTGAGTCAGTCAGTCAGTGAGTGAGTGACGAAAAAGCCTATCTTTGGCTTCTTGTAACTTGGATGGTATAAACAGTAGAAATATGAAATTTTGTAATTTAGTTAAGCTTATGGACCAGTATTCTGGAAAAAAATTTCAGCCATGTAGAGGTTTCCATTACGAAGTTACAGAGGCGTCAAAATGGCCTGAGTTGTTTCCTTTAAAGGATAGTCTGGCAGTGCGCACATCCCCGCTCGAATCGAACTTGGCTGGGGCACTACCGTGCCCCCAGATATATGTTGCAATAAAACCCGTCTTTAGTAAGAACGCGTTCTTACTAGTTAAAACACGTTTCGCTGAACACCTTTATGACAACTAGAGTTTACTGATGTTGGTTGAGTTTGCTTCAAAGGAATAGAATCTTCATTTTTGACTTTCCGCCTCATTTCGTGTGTTTGTTTTCAAACATTTTTAAACTAAAATGTCAAAGATTATATCCTCTACAACTTTTCTTCTAATTTTTAACATTTTCTTTTAAAAACTTTTGAAAATAAATACACGCAATTGGGCGGAAGGTCAAAAATAAAGATTCTAGACGTTTGAACCAAACTCAATCAACATCAGTAAACTCTAGTTGCCATAAAGGTATTCAGCGAAACGCGTTTTAACTAGTAAGAACGCGTTCTTACTAAAAACTGGTTTTTACTGCAACATATATACTAGCTGCGACGCCCGCCGAAGACACCCTTAGCATTTTTCGAAACAGTCCCAGAAGACTTTATGGTCCTGAAGGCCGCAGGTTCCTCACCCCTGTCCTAGATAGTTCATTCTGGTGCAAAAATGATTATATAATCAAAACAATGAGCTGATTGACTATATTATTTAGGGTTTTTACATTCAGAGTTGTAAATTGAAAAAAAGAAAAAAAATAAGATAAATATCAAAGCGTTGGTAAGCTAATGAGCAGGAATTCGGCAGAAAAGTTTGTAATAATAAGTTTCAACTATTTAGCTGATACAATTTGCGGCGAGCGAACAAAGTCTTGAAGAAGTTTTCACTTGTTCTTCCAATTTTTTCTAATTCATTACAAAACTCAACCATAACATATATTAAATATAGGGTCCGTCATCTAACGTTTTTTTTCAACTAGTGCTTATTTCGTGAATGGTAACACTTAGCTCATGTTTGATTTGACAGATAATTAGTTTTATCCTTCCGCTGAACAAATATGGTTGTGTATACGCTTGAACAACGCTGGGAAATATTACGACATTAATTTGAAAATCATGGCAATGTTGCAGAATGTGTGCGAAAATTGCGTACGGATTTTGGAAGAAGAGAAGCACCGCCAGCTCCGTATGTTCGTTATCTTATGAAAAAAAGTGAAAGAAACTGGCATCCTCATCGATAAACCAAAGCGTGAAAAGCCAAAAACAGTGCGTATACCCGAGAATATTGCTGCTGAGGTAGAAAGTATGCGTGAAGCGCCATCAACATCAATTCACCGTCGTTCTCAACAATTGAACATTCGGAGACATCATTGAGACGAATTTTGCATAAAGACCTTGGTATGACGCCATACAAAGTCCAATTGGTTCAGGAGTTGAAGCCAACTGACCATCCAATGCGTTTTCGCTTCGCTAATTGGGCCTGCGATCGACTTACAGAAGATGCCGATTTTGCCAAAAAAATCATCTTTTCAGATGAAGCTCATTTTGATCTTGGCGGGTATGTAAACAAGCAAAATTGTCGCATTTGGGGCACAGAAAACCCGCACGCATACATTGAAAAGCCGACGCACCCAAAACGAGTCACTGTTTGGTGCGGATTTTGGTCCAGAGGCATAATTGGGCCATTTTTCTTCGAAAATGAGCAAGGAGTGGCCGTTACAGTCAATGGCGATCGTTATCGGGCCATGTTGAACGAATTTTTGTTCACAAAAATTGAAGAGGAGGATATTGGCAACATTTGGTTTCAACAGGACGGCGCTACGTGCCACACAGCCGAAGCTACACTCGATGTTTTGCGCCCTGTTTTTGAAGATCGCATTATCAGCCGCAGAGCTGATGTCGTTTGGCCACCTCGGAGCTGCGATTTGACACCGTTGGACTATTATTTGTGGGGTGCCGTCAAAGATAAGTGTTACGCCGACAAGCAAGAGACAATTGACGCTTTAAAGGACAATATTCGTGAAGCCATTGGTGAAATACAGCTGCACACAATCGATAATGTGCTTAAAAATTGGACCGATCATGTAGGCTACTGCATGGCAAGCCGAGGCAGCCATTTGAATGAAATTATTTTCCATTATTAACCGGAAGGATTGTACTTTCAAATAAAAAAAGAAATTTGAGAAAATATTCAGTAGTTTTTTTTATAGCATTTAAAAAAAATTATTTTTATTTATTATTAATTTATGAATTAATTCCTGTGAATCCATTGTAATAGACTGATGAAGAGGGCAAATGTCTCTAAACTATAGTCTAGTTATAAATAAATAAAATTTATAATTCCAGCAGAAGACAAACTCTTTTATTGTCTCCTTCAATATATATTTATGAAAAATAAGCGTTTCAAGAACCAATACACTACTTTAATATTTGAAATTTAATAACCAATAACACTACTCAACCAAAATTTCACCCCGTAAACCTAACAATGGATTCCAATAGAATTTTATACGCCGATTATAATGCAATTTCCCGATTTTAACAACACGTCAGAGTTTTGAGATATTATCGGTCAAAACGACGAAAAAGGCCATTTTGATCTATTTTCGAGTCCCATTAGATATTAAACAGCAATATTTGAAATCAAAATATTTTGTTGACGTAATAGGAAACAACTTCCTCTTTGATTTTCAAATTACCGCTTATTTTTAGCTCAATTAGAACTCGAGTTATAACTAAAAAACTAAAACTACGTGATTATAAAGGTTAATAAACATAAATAAAAACATAAGGTCTTAGTTTTTTAGTTATAACTCGAGTTCTAATTGAGCTAAAAACAAGTGGTATTTGAAAATCAAAGAGAAAGCTGTTTTATATTAGGTAAACAAAATATTTTGATTTCAAATATTGCTGTTTAATATTTAATAGGCCCTTTTTCGGCATTTCGACTTTTAATAACTCTGACGTGCTGTAAAAAATCGGGAAATTGCATGATAATCAACGTATAAAACTCTACAGGAAGCCAATGTTGAGTTTACGGGGACAAATTTTTGTTTAATTTTTGTCGAGCAGTGTCAGTTTTCATAAGAATGTTGTTTTTTATGAATGATGTTTATAAGAACCTAGCAAAATATTAAAGGCGAAAAATATATTCTAAAAGTTAAACAGAATGAATGATGGCTCTGTGAATGAGAAGCCTGAATCAGATACAATCACTTACTCGGCAGAAGGCATTAAACTTGTCACGATTTAACCCTTTTATGATAAGTCAGATTTACATCACAAGCCGATATATTATATATTAAACTTTTAATAATACATGCGAAAAAATATAAATTTCCAAACGGATTTGTTGAAAAGTGAATAATGGCAAAATAACTTTTTAATGTTCAATGGATATGTAAAGAGTAAAATAAGAAAATTATTATTATTACATTTTTTACTACTTGGTATAAAATTTTTTAATGTTATAAGTTGTGCAGGTTACGACTTTAATCTGTAGAGCATATATCAGTTCGGATTGAAATTGTGTCGCTGAAAAAATCGCGAGAAAAGGGTATGGGGGTCATGGGGGTTGCAATTGCAAAAGTCACTCTCCAAAGAAAATTTCAACCGACTCGAACTTCTTTATTGTTTTTGTGAAAATATAATAATAAATTGAACTAGACAAGTGGAAGTCGAAAGGAACAAGTGGAAATTAATTGATAATAGAATTTATTAGAAAAAAGAAATCAATAAGTCAACGACAAAAGATAAAAGCATTCATGAATTTAATTACTTTTTTAAAATGATTAATAATGATATTAGAATGCATAAAGAAATTTTATTATTATTCTTTTTTAAATAAAATTAATATTTCATTTTATCAAGAAAATGAAATTTAAGCGAGAATTTTGCAATATAAACAGAGTAAAGAAAAAATACTATATCTATGGCAAAGCAGAGAGAAAAATAAAGTTAACTTTTGATATTAAAAACATTGAGCACAATATATATATATACTAGCTGCGACGTCCGCCTTCGGCCTTTCGTGTTTGTGGTTACATTATCGTCGGGGTAACCCCAAAAAGACCCGGAGACGCTGTCGGGAGATGTAGGAAGAGTTTTCTGTTCTGAATGAGCGTTCGAGTTCCCTGGAATCTCTAGCAGTGAGAATAGAGTTCGGAACCCGTAAAGCATCCCTTAAAAAATTCAAACTACTGCGCCTATGTACGAGTATATTTAGGTTTTTAACTTCAAATTCAGACATTACCATATCAAATTCAGGATTTTAAAAATCAAGTACAGACTTTTCTATATCAAATTAGGGATATTAAAAACCAAGTACGGACTTTCCATACCAAATTCAGGATATTAAAAATCAAGTACGGACTTCCCCATACCAAATTAGGGATATTAAAAACCAAGTACGGACTTTCCATATCAAATTCGGGATATTAAAAATCAAGTACGGACTTTCCCCATATCAAATTAGGGATATTAAAAATCAAGTACGGACTTTTCCATATCAAATTCAGGATTTTAAAAATCAAATTCAGGATGTTTCAAACCAAATTTAGGATTTTTATAAAACCATGCATATTTTACATATTAAATTATACCTTTTTACCTGAAAACGTTTCCTCAGAGTACAAAATTCTAATCATGAAAGGTTTTAGTTATTAAACTGAAAATTGATACGCAAATATCTTACAATGCACCAAATTTTAGCTTTTTACCTGAAAAAGTTTCTTGAAATTACAAAATGATAATCTTGAAGTGTTTTAAATTATAGCTTTTTACCTGAAAACGTTTCCTCAGAGTACAAAATTCTAATCATGAAAGGTTTTAGTTATTAAACTGAAAATTGATACGCAAATATCTTACAATGCACCAAATTTTAGCTTTTTACCTGAAAAAGTTTCTTGAAATTACAAAATGATAATCTTGAAGGGTTTTAGTTGTTGAGCTGAAAATTGGTTCGCGGATGTCTTACAATGTACCAAATTTTAGCATTTTATCTGAAAATGCTAATCTTGAAAGGTTTTAGTTAATGAGCTGAAAATTGGTGCATTGTAAGATATTTGCGAACCAATTTTCAGCTCAACAACTAAAACCCTTATATACGGCAAATACGGAATACTTAAGAAATAATTGCAGAAAACAGGCTTGTGGTATAATTTTTATGTTGGGGTTTTTAATAATTAGTTAAAGTTAATGACCTTAAAGTCATCGGAGTCAAATGATAATAAATAAATAATATATTTATTTTTCTTCTCAATCATACACTTCTAAAACTGTTAGTATAGTTCGTTAAGTTAACTATCAGCCTAGATCCCTAGATAATAATTATAATGTCATAAAACGCTAGCAATTATCTTCTTTCAAAAACTCCAATAATCAAAGATTTAAATAGGTGTTAGTTTTATTCATTTTTGACAAAAAAACACATTTTTATCTTTTATTTTTCTTTATTTTATTGTCACCCAGAAACTTTTCGACATTTACAAATATGTCATCATCAGCCTTTGAACAATCTTAAGATGGGAAAAATTCCCTCACATCGAAATTATCACAATATGTAACCTTATCAAAAATTTGTCAAAAAAGAATAAAACTAACACTTATTTAAAAGAGAATTTGTATCCTCAAAAAATTTAGATATATATATATAATAAAAAAATTAAAAATTTAATTTTATCAAATCGATTTCTAAATTAATATATATATATATCAGTGGCTTGCGGTCCATGGATGTTGTGGATGCGGCGCATCCCTAAAATTTCAAATATTTACAGTATTTTCATAAATATATAAGGCTTAATTGGTTCTCGAAATGAAATGAAATTGTTTATTGCATAGTTTCAAGGGGCAATTAAAATGAATGATTTTTCCCAAAAGGGCGCGAATGAAGTCTTAAGTCCCTACATGGTAGATATATCTTCCAGTTCAAGCATCTCAAAGACAAGTTTAGACGAGTTTTAGTCGAATAAAAATTGTTCTCGTTGTGGAACTATTAAAATAGAAATAATACAAAAAAGGAATAAATAAAGATGATTTGAGAATCTTTGGAATAATCCATTTGTATGAACTCTCAATATATAAGATCGGAAATAACTAAGACTGCTAATAGTCAAGTCATAGCTTGGTTATAACAATAGAATTAGGAGAAATTTAAGATTTTCTTATAAGACAGGCTGATTCATTGAGGAAGATGGTCGACTTCCATCTCAGGGACTGTAGAGTTTAAGTCACAAGATTTAATTTCTGACTCCTACCCTCACTCGTACAAAGCAGTATCCGTTTGGGGCAAAGATCCATAAAGTATATTTTTGAAAAATCTAATGTTAAATTTGAAAAATAACGAAAATGCCGTATTTGAAGAAATTTGCAAAAAAAAAGCGAAGATTAAAATAAAATTTAAAAAAATGAAGGATTCTTTTTTGGACAGCATTCCCTTCTTGAAAAGTCCCACTGATATATATATATTATCATTATCATTAGTTCTAAGTAATTAACACACTCACAAATTTTATTATCTATCCTTAAATAACTAATTGCACATTTGTGATATCCTTTCTCATTATAATTATTTTTTTTAAGGGCCTCCACATCTCCCCTTATAGCTTATAGCCTTCCAGCTGAGTGACTTAGGCCGGTTGTATGTCGCAAATTAAATGCTTTTTACAACTAACAACTTGTTAGTTGTAAAAAGCATTTACTTTGCGACAAACAACCGGCCCTAAGGGTGTGGTCACAGCAGAACGGTGTGAAACCTTAGTATGCTGCGGGCAAGAAGAAAATAATAAAAAAAAAAGGAATTCTACATTATATATTATTTTTTTATATATCTATGTTAAAAACATTAAATAATTATCAGACTTGCTTTAAAATTTTTACACATATATTATAGGAAAATCTGGATACGACTTAATATTTTATTTTTGAAATAGGTATCACGCGCGTTTATCATTGATTTTACTTTTAAAGTTGTGTCAAGATATATCTATCTCTCAAAATGTCATCTTATCAAAATGTTTATTTAGCCTTCAAAATTGTATTCAATGAAAGGTCCGAGATATGAAGAAAATAAATTACCTTATTTTTCAAAGTTAGTTGAATACTAATAAAATTTAAATATATTATTCTCAATAAATTATGTCTGCAAAAATATTAAATTATGTATATATACCAATATATACAAAATTATATAAATATATAACTATTTGATATTTAATGTAAAAATATGAAGACATATAATCTAAATGAAATAGTATGACAAAGAAATACAATTACGAGTCTTGGCGCCCGATAAGACCGCAATTGTTTGTTACCTTTCAATTGGGTCATAAATTAATTAATTTTTTTTAATAGAAATATTCTTTATTTGATTAAATTAAATTTTTCTCAATTCCTTTTGCCTTAGTTTTTTTTTTTTTTCAAGAGATGAAAAATATTCAATTTCTTGTTCTTGTTAATACAAAGGAATGGAAAAAAACACACTTTTCTTTTGTTGATGTCACTCATTTTTTATATTTTATATTGATATTATATTTCACATTTAAACTTAGAAGAGAATTGTTAAATAAATCGTTCTAGTCACCTTGTTCTTGTTTCTTTCTGTTTTACTCTCTCACTTATTGCCTTTTTTTAACAAAATGAAACAAGACAAAGCACTTTTTTTAATTATATATTATTTTTATTCCCTTTAAAGAAAATAATATTTTTTTAATTATCTGATTTTGTACTCTATGTCTCAAAGCCTTTGGCTTTAGGTATACAAGAACAAATCTAATTTCATGATTTCTTTCATGTTATATTGAAAGAAGACATGATTTCTCAAAGATCCTAAAAAGATTTATTAAAATATTTCCATATTAAATATTTTTCTAAATCAATAGTTGAAAACATTTGCTCTAATCTTCAAAATTAAATTATTGTTACATCCATCTTCTCTCTTCATTTAAGGTAGTTCTTTCGCGACAATCCACACAAAATGTTTTAGCCTCGTAACCATTCTATACATATGAACGGTACTAAAATTTTATATTTTGTTTTTTTAACGTGACTGTACTTCTCACACTACTATATCATCTTTATGAAAGGATCGTTTCCAAGCGACTGTTCTTATATCCCCTCCACTAAAAATAATTGCTTAAATATGTTTTTTTATTTATTTATATTTTTTTTATTTTTTAATAAAACTACGAGATAAATAATTTCAATTTTTTTAAGTTACTCCGAAAATATTATTCTAACAAATATTAATTTTCCATCAAAATGGTGAAAGTCCTTCAATGAAAAAAAATAAAATATTGATCATTTTACCATCCTTTCCCAATCTACAATATATAAAAAAAAATTTAATTGCAATTATTTCATGTTTGGTGTGGTAAATCGTCTTCAAATTTTAACAGTGTATTTATTATGCTTTTAATGACTTATATTTCAAGTTTCGACGACTTCTTGAATTTTTGCATTTGTGAAACAACTACCTTAATGAAAATGCGTATCGAAAATCGCCATATTATGCTCTAACACTTCGAGAATGGTTGGTTGTCATTTCGAGATCCCAACGAACTTTTTAGTGAGGAACAATTAGCAAAAGCCAAGTTGAAAGATGGCACCCACCACATTTCATTTAACGTTTTTGAATAGAAGTCAAGATTCATTCACAGTGGCGAGATTCTTCAGGAACGGAGTTTGCTCGTTCCTCTGCAGCAAATGGGTGAATCCGCTTTGTTTTAGTCGGAGAGTTCGTGATCGACCCATACAACCAATTTCCATATTTTTCGGAGCTTTTTGAATCGACGAACGATTGCTGAATGGTCCACATTGAAGTCTTCGGGCAACATTGTAGTTGTCAAGATTCCGTCCTCTTCCAAGGATGCCAAAAGTGCCTGGTCGTCGAAATTTGATGATCGACCTCTTCCTTCTTCATCTGCGAGGTTTGTATCTCACGATATGAATTTCTTAAGCCATTTTTTAACTTGGCTTTTTCTGATTGTTCCTTCGTCAAAAAGTTCGTTGAGATCGCGAAATGATTGTGCTGCATTCCAGCCTTTCTCGGGTGGTGGACCATAATATGGTAAAAATGTATATGATTTTCAATACTTACGCATTTTCATTAATTGAAAAGAAAAGAAAATTTTTATGAAAAAAATTAAACACAAAACGTCAATTTTTAAAGAAAAAAAAGTCACGAAAAAAGCCTTAATTAATAGAACAAAGTTAAATAACATCAGTCGATAACTTAAACTATTTGAGGCCTTAATCGTAGCTGTGGTGTTACACGAAGCAGAATCATATACGATGAGATATTTATTAGTAATTAAAATCTTTTGATCAAAAAATTCATTAATTACTATATATTATAATTTTGTCATAAACATATCAAGCAAGCAAAATTTCAAGAACTAATTTTAAATTTCCTGTATTATATTTATTTGGTCATTTGTGCCTTAAGAGAAGTAATTATAAACAACTTACCTGACAAGTTTTAAAAAATTTTATGCATAAAAGTAGTAAGTATTTTGATTTTATAAAAAAATAAAAAATAATTTAAATACTGGTTTCTAGATAGCAACATTTATAAGTCAGGCAAACAGACAGACATTGTAGCAACACTAATAGGAACTTTTTACTTTTTAAACAGAACCCTAAAAATCGCTGTTTTGAGTCTCTCTCATCACATCATCATCTTAAAGCGAATATATTTAAAAATAAATTAGCCTAATTTTATTTAAAGATATCTTTACAGGCATACCTTCTACTCCACATGATTAAAGCAATATTTAAAACATTTAGGGAAAGCGGTGTTGGTTTATAGTGAAACATATTAAACACGTCTTTTGTAAACTCAAACTTCTAATGATGGGCTAAAAACCCGAAATATCTATAGACAAACTATTTAAAATAAAAGTCCAAAAATATAATTAAAAATTTTTTTTTAATTTTTTTCATTTTTATTTTTACTTGTGAAACACCACTATAACCTTTTTTTAAAAAAAACTCCTGTGAAAGCAATGTTTGTTTATTTTGGATCTCACAAAAAATTAGAACCACCCCAAAATAATTAATAATGAAATTAAAATATTAATATGATTGTTAACTTTAGGGAAAATTAATGCATACAACCTGTAAAATTCAATTCTGTTTCGACAGACAGACATTGTAACTACGATTTATCTCATTTTACTTTCGAACAGAACCCTAAAAGTACCTAAAAATAAACTTGTTGGATTTAAATTACAACATTGATCTGTAGCCAATAACAAACTAGAGTATACATTTTCTTATTATAGCTCTCCCAAATAAGGGTTTTTATAAATGAACAAAACTGCAATTTTTCCAAAAATTAATTTGACTATTTGTATTCATAATTTACAAGTATATGTATCTAAAAAAATATTTAAAATTGCATTTATTTTGGCCTATAAAAATCTTTAAAAAATAATATAAATGTTCTAAAAAAAAAAAACTATTTGGATTTGCTCCTTCTTATGGATAAGTAATGATACGTGGTGGGTTAAAATTGATTGAATTCTTAGTTTTGAGATGTTTAGATACGATGTGAGCTCAATATTTTCAAAATATTTTTTTTTCTTCTAATTCAAGTTTAGTGCCTCTTGTCCATCAGCGCAAAGTTTCTTCATATACACACTCATACTCTTCTGTATTAGAGGGACTTTGATTTATTATTATTTTTAGTGAATGTTACTTGCCATTTTTAGGTAAAATTTTCCGCTTAAATAAAATTATTTTGCATACATGCAAATTTTAAGAAAATAAATTTCTCTCCGAGAGCAAATAAGCTTCCGCCACTGGCGATTTATTTATTTTTTGCTGTAAAAAAATAAAATTAAAAACAAATTACATCTTGTTTTTCTCATTTTATTACTCGAGACCATAAATAAATCTCAAGATATTATCTGAATTTTTAATACATTTGATATCAATTGAATTTATGGATTAATCTATTGGTTAGATTAAGTTATATTATAATTTTTAATTAATCTGAAAACATTGTGATTAAAAGAAAACAAAAAACGAATAATTAAATACATCATTTTGCTGTTTTTATTTGTTTTTACATAAATAACATTTTTTTTAAATATTTGATTGACATTGGGATAACCCCTTTTGCCAGCCTCCCGATATACATAACATTATAAAATTCAAAATATTAAATAGAATTAATATATAACGAGGGCTGACATGATTTTCTCTTCATCAACCGTAGCAGTGGCGGATTTTAACTCTTTTGGCCCCTAGGCAAAATCTTTATTTCAGGCCCCTACGTAAAAAATTAAATATAATTTAATACATGTATATATGTAAATAGTTCAAATTAATTATAAATATTTCAAAACTCAGCTATGAAACTTAAACACTTCTAAAATAAAGTAACAAACGACCCAATTCACAACTTAATCATGGCTTGATCCACTGATCAACTAAGGGCCGGTTTTATGACGGTTTGTAAACACTTTGTTAAGTTGACAAACGGTCATACATTAATATTCAACAAGTTTCCGTCTAAATAAAAATTCATAAAAGCTTCAAAGTTGAAATTAGGAATCCGTCGAAAATTTGCAGCCATTGGCTTCAGCCTACCTGGCCTAATAGAAAATCCGCCATTGAAGGTGGGTGATTGAATATCACCTTTGTCCGTATGATGGTACTTTCCCCGTGGTTTGGTTAAAATCTCGATATCACTCTGGACTTGGGTATTTGTATAAATTATAACAGAAATAAATATTTTTGATATCAAATATGTTTAATCATGAATTATTAATTTATGTTTAATTAAAAGATATATTGAATAATGTGTGATAATAGACAATAGACACCCAGACACTAAAAGTATTCCATTTAACAGAGACACACAAAAGAAGAAAAAACTTCGGGATGCGTTGGCTCAAAAATCGTCAGGTTATCCTGGTATTCCAATTGTGTCTGCCAGAGCCAGAGAGTGGCGCCCTGCGAGCTAGCTGGCCAGTGGTGGGGGAATACTTTCGGCTCGGGTTGGCGCAGGCCAATATATCAATCACTACAATAGTATTATAATATTCTTTTTGGGCAAGTAGAGTTGCTGCAAAATAAGAGAACCCTGACTTTCTTTTGTTATATTATATATGCCAATTTAAATATTTTTAAATAATATTATTTTTTATATGCGTCTTCGGGAGTAAGAAATGGAAAGAAGAGGGGCTCCCACACTTCTCGGAAAAGTCAATTTTCACCGGACTGAAAGACAAGTTCAGCAAAAAAATCAAACTGTTTGAAAAAAAATAATTTCAACAACATATACCTACAATAAGATGACCACCCGTACTATTTTAGGGAGTTTTATACTCCTTTTAGAAGCTGTACTCCAAAAATACTCCATTACATTATATGTTTATTCGTTTTTAACCGACTTCAAAAAAGGAGGAGGTTCTCTATTCGACTGATTTTTTTTTTTTTTTGTCTATGTTACCTCATATCTCAGCCAATTGTGAACCGATTTTGAAATTTTTTTTGCATTGGGTTCAGTCTAGCTTCCGATTGGTCCCATTTTTTTTATTGGTATTACACCTTTTTTGTTAGGTTTGTTCAGGCCTAACTTCTTTGTTTATGAACCGATTTCGATGATTCTTTTTTTATTGGAAAGGGGGTATCTAAGGGATGGTGTCATATTAATTTGGTCAAGTTCTGATGATATAATCACTATTAATAACATCACTAAAAAGAGAAAAATAAAAATAATTTTTAAGAAAAAAATAAAAACCGACTTCAAAAAATTAAATGCAACAAATAAAATACACTAAAAGGTATAAAATAATTATTATCTTATTTAGTTACAACTAAACGACGAAATATTAACATGAAATTACTTTTTGAAGTCGGTACCAAACAAACTATACCTATAAGCGAGCATACCCTCCAAACGTACTAAGTAAGATCCGTCGAGTGCGATTCATAAAAGGTATATGTTTGGCACCGACTTCAAAAAGTAATTTCATGTTAATATTTCGTCGTTTAGTTGTAACTAAATAAGATAATAATTATTTTATACCTTTTAGTGTATTTTATTTGTTGCATTTAATTTTTTGAAGTCGGTTTTATTTTTTTCTAAAAAATTATTTTATTTGGTATTACATCCCAAGACCTTTTTAACCGACTTTCAAAAAAAGGAGGAGGTTATCAATTCAACGGAATGTCTGTTTTTACGTATTCGATTTTGACTAAATTTTACATAGTTATTATTCTTTATAAGATCCTGTAAACCAATCAAATTTCAAGTAACCAAAATTTTGAATTTCTATGCTCTGTGACTTTTCATTTAATTAATCTTTAATATTCTTCTGTAGAACCACATTTCGGTCTTGTTAAGGACATTCCTAATGAAATAATAGAAATATAATTCAGTAATCAATCTCTTTAATCAGTCAAATATAAATAATAATATACACGTAAGGGGCGGTCCATAAATTACATCACGCAGTACGGGGGGAAGGGGCATCTCAGATTTGTGACAAAATTTGACAAGTGGGCCTGGGGATCTTAAATATTGTGATGTCACAAAGGTCAAATTAAAATTTTTTAAATATTTTCAAATATATTTTTTAGATTTCAGGTTATTATTATTCCAACCTTAAAATCTTGGCAAAATAAGTAAATCTAGTCAAAAAATTGTAAGCAAGCAATTTTTAGCAAAAACACTTAATTTTTTTTCAAATAAATAATACAAGTGATAGTGTGACGTCACAATACAGGTGGGGTGATGCTCAATGAAAATGCGACAGAATGTGACATAGGAGGGTCTAAAAATCTTGAAATTCGTGTGATGTAATTTATCGACGGCCCCTAAGTAACATGCAACAATAGAAAAATATGCTGGCGTGGTGGAATTCCCCGGGGCCGACAAGTCAAAAATGGTAGGTGCGCGCCTGTCTGGCCGCAGTCGAATCTTTCGATCTTCGTTATAACCTCCGGTTCAAAATTAGGATATCAGAGCCGAAGTCGGTGTCGGAGGTGTAAAATCAATCGGAAGTTCCGACCTTTCGGAGTCGGAGTCTAAGCTCCGTAACATCCCTACTTGGTACATATTTTTTTTAAATAACAACATTCTATTTTTATAAGATAATTGAGGAGGGAAAATAATTACGTCGCCTTAGAGTGTAAACATGCTAAATCCATTTTTTATCATATATGACATATTAATACTGAGAGAAAGAAAAAGATATGCAGCATCGTCCAAGTAAAACTGCTACTTAAAATTACGATCGTAAGTTGTAGAAAAAAATGTGAAAAATAGTTTCTTTCCATCAACAATATTAAATTTTCACAAAGAGAAACAAGAGGGTTGTCCTCTGCTTGATGCAAATAAACATATACACATATATATCAAGATGATATATCTGTATATATATATAGCTTTCCAGTGACGAAGGAACACCAAGTTTTCAGGTATCCATATGATATTGACTCCATGAAAAACATTTATAATTGAAGAAAGACTGATGATGAAGACCAAGTCTTCGAAACTATGGTCTCAAACAAATAAATAATATATATATACAGATATATCATCTTGATATATATGTGTATATGTTTGTTTGCATCAAGCAGAGGACAACCTCTTTGTTTCTCTTTGTGAATCAACAACTCTGCTACTCTCGGCAAAACAAAAACTTTTCAACTATATTAAATTTTGTTTGTTTTTTTGTCTGCCCTGTCAAATTTTCTTGTTGTGAGTTAGCAGGATTACACTTTAAGGTCTAAGGCGACGATTTTTGTTCCGAATTAAACCCCAGTATAGCTTGAGCAATTCTGGATTTAATTTCTTATTCTTGGCACCTTGGTAATTTTCTTTTGGAGCAAAATCAAAATAATAATTTGTAGTTCATTGTATTTAAATTTTAATAACTTAATATTGACACAAAATTATTTTTGGCAAATTACTTTGGCTTATGGCCACACTACAGTTCACTTACTCAGATATTTTCCCTACGCTCTTCATAATTTATAATAGGAACTGGTATGCCCGCGACACCAGACTGCCCTCAGATCGAGGTCATTTGAGATCACAGCCCCACGACTGTGGAACTCAATGCCCTCTGCCCTAAGACAACCATCCTCTGCTGCCCGCTTTCTGCGTGGACTCACTGAAGCCCTATCATGCTAATGCTACACCCTGTATTTTTTTTACGTTTTGTTCTGTTTCTTGTATTTTTGTATCTAATTTATATTTCATTTTTCTTTATATTGTTAATCTCTATATTTGTCAGTTTCTTTTTTCTTTTTACTTTATCCAATGCAAAGCATGGGTAAAGTATTGTAATCGCTCTCGGGGCAAGCGTGGCTTCAAAGGGTCCTCAGGTAAAGACTACGGAACCCATGGACTCAATTAAAGTCACAAATTGTAGTATTCAATTAGGTTGAATTTTAGCACGTGGCGGTTTTGCCAAAAATTACAAGGGGTCTCGTCGAGAGGCCAAAAAGTGCGATTTTTTCATTTAGTGCGTGCGGATGGATGTATGGATGGATGGATGGATGTATGTTATCGTTTTTTTGGCCCACGATTTTTTCCACACCGTTACACCGATTGAAATGAAATTGAAAACCTACCATTAGTTTAACAAAATGAAGCGCTGATTAGTTTTTGGTACATATCGGCCCACAAACATTAGTACTTTATTTCAGTACTTTTTAGTTTTTTCTAAATATCTTGAAAATGACTTAACCAATTTTGATGAAATTTAATATCCTAATTAAATACCTTGGGGACCACAAAAAAGGTTAAATAAAGTTTTTAGTAAAATTATATTTTAAAGTACTTTACTCTAGAGTAAGATGGTACTTTTTTTAATTTTTAAATTCTTTAAAATTTATTCATTTGAAAGTTTTAATATAGCTCATTTAGCCTTGCTTAAGTAAGAATGGATAGGCTTCTCTCTGTGAAATGCTAAAAATTTGGGAGGAATTTTTATGAGTAACCATAGCAACTGCGTTGTTTTCTTATCCGTTACCTTTGCTGAAGACAGAGAAATCGATTTTAAACCAAAAATAGCGATTGATTCTCATCTAGTACTTGAGGAATAATCATTCTATATTGGATTTTTGACGTTTCGGTTTTTATTAGTAACCATTGCTGAAGACATAGAGAAATCGACTTTAAACCAAAAATAGCGATTGATTCTCATCTAGTACTTGAGGAATAATCATTCTATATTGGATTTTTGACGTTTCGGTTTTTATTAGTAACCATTGCTGAAGACATAGAGAAATCGACTTTAAACCAAAAATAGCGATTGATTCTCATCTAGTACTTGAGGAATAATCATTCTATATTGGATTTTTGACGTTTCGGTTTTTATTAGTAACCATTGCTGAAGACATAGAGAAATCGACTTTAAACCAAAAATAGCGATTGATTCTCATCTAGTACTTGAGGAATAATCATTCTATATTGGATTTTTGACATTTCGGTTTTTATTGGTAACCATTGCTGAAGACATGGAGGAATCGACTTAAAATAAAAAATAGACATCGATTCTCATCTAATACTTGAGGAATAACAATTCTACATTAGGTTTTTGACGTTTCGATTATTATTGGTAACCATTGCTGAAGACATGGAGGAATCGACATAAAATCAAAAATAACGATCGATTCTTATCTAATACTAGAGGAATAACCTTATTGCATTCCATTTTTGATGTTTTGACTATTAATGGCAACCTCTATTGAAAACGTGGAAGAATCGACTTAAAATCAAAAAGACTAAATTCTTTTTTGGTAAACAACTCAAGTTTGAGTTGTTTGCCATAAAAGAATTTAGTCTTTTTGATTTTAAGTCGATTCTTCCACGTTTTCAATAGAGGTTGCCATTAATGGTCAAAACATCAAAAATTGAATGCAATAAGGTTATTCCTCTAGTATTAGATGAGAATCGATCGTTATTTTTGATTTTAAGTCGATTCCTCTATGTCTTCAGCAATAGTTACAATGATATCCGAAATGTCAAAAATCCAATGTGGAAAGTTTATTCCTCGACTCTTAAATGAGAATTATTTTTGAATTAATGTCAATATGAACTACAAATTGCAAGTGATATCTGATTAATAATAAAGGAACAAACATATTAATATTTCAAATGAATTTGGATAAAGTTTAGCAACGATCCGTTGCAGTTTATTTTGATTGTACACTATAAGGGTCTACTCTGACCTATGTACATAACATCATTAATAAATAAATAAATAAATAAATAAAAACCGCATATTTATGGTTCTGTACTTAATATCTTCTAAAATGTTTTAGTTAATAATTAATATCGAATTCGTTGTTATTTTTCATTGTTAAAGAAACAATGAGGGAATTTGTAGAATTTTTTCATAATTCTAGGCCAAGCCACTTTTGAACACTGACAGGTACAGAAACCAACTAAAATTAGCTATTTTGTGAATCTTCTAGATTTTCATTTTACAGTTGTTTACAGTATTGAAAAACTTTACTCACTTTACCTTTTTATTCCTAATCAATACTTAACACATTTGAATATTCAAGTTATATTAGCTCCTAGTCTAGCTAGTATAGTAGAGGCAAAGGTGGTATTATGGGTTACCAGTTTATTTTTTCACTATAAATACCTTTATTATGATTGAAATTTCCTGAAAACTTAAATAAATTTTATCTTGTTTTAAATAAATAAAACATACAATTTTTACTTTAAATTATTTTCACACTATATTAATATTTTTTTACAAAAGTTACATATTTTGAAAAAATAAAATTGACTACCCAATAAAAGACTATACAAAGCAGTAAAAATTATGTCTAACAAAAATAATAATTATGTTTTCTAGTCCTTTCGGTTTATTCAGTACTTTCTTTACGAGGCATCTAAAACAGAAAACCACACAAGTTTAAAGTGAATTTTTGAAAGTTTCGTGGGGAATGACGGGGGTGTAAAATATTAAAATTATAATATATTTATTTAAAAAAAATATTATTTATTTCCAATTCCGATTATTATTATGATGAAAATAGATCGATTCGATTTTTTTATAAATATACTTTATATATTCATTCATTTATTTATTGATTTTATATATTTTGTTTATTGGGCCTCCGAGGGGCGGGCCGCCTCTTACAATGATAAAAGACCATTCTAATATGTAAATTTATTTACAAACTTTTCACACTTTCAGCTTCAGAATAAATTAATTCGGAGCAGATCGGGTGGCTGAGAGAGCCAGGATTAATCCTGACTCACATTTCACATTTCTTTTTTTTTTTTTATTTGTATTTACAAAAAATAATCATACTCCACCCGCTCTAGTTAATATGTTCTCCTGCTGAAAGTGTAAAAATTAAGGAGAGATCCCCTCATCGCCCTATATGTCAAATAGTTTATTGTTTTTTGGGATATACCCAGGGCGATGAGGGACTCCACCGCTTTATGCAACCACGCTCCCTTCCACGAGAGTGTGATGGCCTCGATCCTGACCGAGCCCGCCCCGACGCTAAATCGCTCCGCAATCCACCAGACTGGAGTTACCACTATATTTTTCTATTTTGTTTCGATGGGCAACACCCACTCCTGCAAGCGCGGAGACGATCTGGACGTCCAAAATCCACACCACCCCTGACGCATCCTTTGCCACGATGTCTGGATCTCTATTGTCCGCCGAGCTGGAGTACTTGTACTCCAACTCGACACGCATTCCCTTTTTGATCAAATCGTCGGCCAGACATCATACCACAGCGTCATGCCTCTTAACCCGCCCATCCGCGGTCCTATCACAATATTGGATGATGTGCGCCGTTGTCTCAGTTCGTCATTATTTTATTATAGATATATTCGCACTCTCAATCACAATGATCTCTCTTAGGGACAGTTGTATGTCGGTTGGTAAACTCTTTTTAAACGTTGACAAAGGGTAAAAGGCTGGGATGGCCAATCAGATGAAAGTGCCTGTCTACAACTGGCCCTTAAAAGGTCATAAGCGCGAATGGGCATAGACCTATTGCAAGTTTTGTAGAGGTTGTAATATGGGCTAGTCGAGTTGAATAGCCCATATAACAAGCAAAGCGATTGCCCATATTGCCACCTTGGTCACCTTGGGAAAGTAAATAATCATCGTCAGTTAATAATCAAATATAACCAGTTATAATTATTTAATTTGTGGAGGAATCAAATGCCCGATATTTATACAATACGTAGTTGTCAAATTAACAACTAATTAAGCATAAGTAGTAATTCTAAAATAGCTGTAAATCATTACTTTCCAAACTCTTAAAACAGTCAATAACAAACTGGTTCACCATTAACGTTCTCCATAACTAAAGTTTAGGGAAAGCGATGTTGGTTTATAGTGAAACATATTAAACACAGGAATTATTTAACGGATTATAGTGGTGTTTCACAAAGTGGAAATAAAATTAAAAAAATTAAAAAAATCTTTTAAATTATTTTGGAGATTTTTTTTTTTATTTATCTCTATACATATTTCGGGCTATGAACCCTTCATCAGGAGGTTTAACAGAGCCCGAAATATGTATAGAGATAAATAAAAAAAAAAATCTCCGAAATAATTTAAAAGATTTTTTAATTTTTTTAATTTTATTTCCACTTTGTGAAACACCACTATAATCCGTTAAATAATTCCTGTGTTCTCCATAACTGACTGCGCTAGTGCATCCTTGCTACTCTTTTTGACAAACTATTACTAATAGTTAACGTGTTTGTCAGATACTAAGGTGGCCCGTATTTCAACCCTAGCCCATAATACCACCTTTACTTCTAATAGCATTCATCTGAGGCTCATACCCAATAAACATTTCATTTAAATAAGTATTTGAAATTAATGCTCTGTGCTGATAAAGAAGTATTCCACGCCCCTGCATCGCATAAAAACCGTGCAGACATTGCCTCCTCAATTAATTTAGACTTATGCAAACTTAAAAACTGGGGATCCCAAAACTTAGTTAACTTGAATGCAGTGAAAACTAAGCGTTGCCTTATTTATAGGCGCGTCGACAGAATTCTGTCAAATGATATGCTTGGGAGGTTTAAACCTCCCAAGCATATCATTTGACTCAAACTCACTAGAATTCAGGGTAAAATTTCAATGCTAGGCGTAACTCTAGGGTCTGACCTTTCATGGAATGACCATATCTCAACTAGCTAAAGCTGCAGCGCGCAAGCTTGGTCTCCTATTTAGGTTTAGACGCTGTTATACTCCCAGTCAGCTTCTTATACTGTATAAGGCTCAAATTCGTCACTGTCTCGAATATGGCTCTCATCTGTGGAAGGGTGCATCCAAGCATTCTTTTGCTACACTGGATGCGATTCAGAAGCGAGCAATTAAACTAATAGGAGACCCGGATCTAACCAACTCCCTGGCTCACCGAAGAACCGTTTCTGCCCTTTCCCTGTACTACATATACTATCACTGTGTCTGTTCAGTCGAGCTGAAATCAATTATCCCCCCTAATGCCCTCTTTACGAGATACACGCGGTTTTCAAACGCTCAGCACCCCTTCGCTGTCAAATTGGATAGAAGTCGAACAAGCGCTTTCGCCAACTCTTTTATCCCTATGACTCCAGAGACTGGAACTCGCTCCCTGCCACCATTTTTCCCGCGAATTTTAACCTTCAGCTATTTAAGACCCGTATCCACAGATACCTTCGACCCCCGCCCAACCCATAAAATTCTTTCTTCTTCTTTTCACGATGGAGGGGCAAACCCAGGCCTTTAGGGGTTGCACCTTTTTGGTGTAACTCCTTCTCTCATCATTTTCATAAAAAAAAAGTTTTCAATTTCTTTGATTTTTTTTCCATCATCGTCGATAATTCTATACTTATTGTTTTTTTTGCCTTTTCGGCCTTTCTAGCCATAAGCCAATCAATTTACGATACTAATTATTTTTATTAAATTTGTCTCTATCCCCCCCCCCCCTCCCCAAGGGGTCAGGTTTTAGTCGGATGCCTCGAGTCGGATTCGAACTCGGGTCCACTTGGTTAGCAGGCTGACATGCTACCACCTAGCATACCCGACCCCCCCCCCCCCCCATACTTATTGTTAGTTTTACATAATTCATCTATTGAAATTTCAACAAACCATAAACATAAAACAGAAAAGCTTCAACCACAAAACAACATTTCCAAAACGGCTTAGTTTATGATTTTAATTTAATTAAGCATTTTATAGTAGAATTATTCTAAATTCTCCACTTTTATTTTAACTCAATTAAGTTTCTAAATTAAAACATTCGAATGCAAAAATCACAATAAAACGTCAATGAAGCGAAACTATAGTTTTACATTTTTCGAAGGCTCTGAATAAATGAAGTCATAAAACGAGGCGCATCTGAAATGTCTTATCAGCTTGCACAGCCACCAGCGGTGGGGGTGCGGATGGGGTGCATCGGATGGCACAATTCGAATTTTTTACGAGATTACTTTTTTATATGCACATAGATTATAGTCTAGTTACAGAATATTGCGAATCTAATAATAAGAATAAAACGAATCCAATTGGCAAACGAGCAAGAATTATTCTTTATTCAAACTAATAAATAAATAACAAAAGAAATATAATATTATAAAGTAATTCAAACTTATAAAAAATATAATATATATACTATGAAGGAACGCCTTATTTTATTATTATTTTTTTTAATTTCCTTGTGAAAAAAACTAATTTTCTAAAAAACAAACAAACAGATGTCAAAAGCACATATAACTTGTACTAAAATTTACCATATTTAAAATTCATAAAATTATAAAGTAATTAATTTCGTATTAGTAATATTAAGTAATATCTTTAATATTAATTTAAATTTATAATTCAATGTAATTTGTTTGTAAACCTTACTTGAAGATAATAATAATAATTAATTAACTTTTTTTTCTATGTATGTTCACGCATAAGTTCTTTGTTTATTGACCGATTTTAATGATTCTTTCTGCGTTTGGATCATTATAGCTCCAAGGTAGCCTACATAGCTAACTATTTATTTATTTATTTATTTTATGTATGTTCAGCGAGATCTTTTTGCCACGTGGACCGATTTCGATGATTCTTTTTTTATTGGACTAGGGATACCTTAGGAGTGGTCCCATATTAATTTGGTCAAGATCTGATGATATGATCAATTACGAAATAACGTAAATCTCTAATTCTTTTTTTTTTGTAGGGTCGGTGAAAACCTCCAATCAGACACTAGAATTTTAGGCCCTAATAGTGTGGGGGTCGAACCCACTAAAAATAAATTCTTATGAGCAAATAATCGAAATTATAATAAATAAAATCTTTTATAAAAAAAAAACAATCTTAAAACGTTTATTTAAAACCGGGAAACGTTTCGAGAGAATTTCTATATTTATTAATTGAATTTTATTATCATTTTCTTTTAATTAATTTTTTGAATGGGATTGAAAAGACCAATCGACTTGATTGGGGAATAATGGAATTGAAATAATTATCGGAAAAGAGGTTTTTTTTATCTAATTAGATTTTTCCTCTTATTAAAAACAAGGACTAAAGATGAATAAGGACACTCGATGGTGGAGAAGTAATCTCCGGAATCGAATCAAAAATACAATGTATACATTAATTAATGTAAAATAATTGGTTTAATAAAATATATCATTTTCTTATTCGTACGCCCGACGCTTTCTCTTACGAGATGCATGCAAGGTATTATCATAAGTCACTATTAATAACATCACTAGAAAGAGAAAAATAAAATTAATTTTTATAAAAAAAAAAAAAAAACGACTTCAAAAAAATTAAATTCAACAAATAAAATAATAATTCAAAAATTAAATAAAATGCATTAAAAGGTATAAAATAATTATCTAATTTAGTTACAACAAACGACGAAATATTAACATGAAATCACTTTTTTGAAGTCGGTGCCAAAAATATACATTTTATGAATCTAACTAAACGGATCTTACTTAGTACGTTTGGCGGGTAAGCTCGCTTATATAATTTGTTTAGCACCGACTTCAAAAAGTGATTTCATGTAAATATTTCGTCGTTTAGTTGTAACTAAATTAAATAATTATTTTATACCTTTTAGTGCAATTTATTTGATTTTTGAGTTCTTATTATTTTATTTGTTGCATTTAGTTTTTTTTTGAAGTCGTTTTTTTTTTTTTTTATAAAAATTAATATTATTTTTATTTTTTAAGTGATGTTATTAATAGTGACCTAATATAATACCTTGCATGCATATCGTAAGAGAAAGCGTCGGGCGAATGAATCAGAAAATGATAATAAAATTCAATTCATAAATAGAGAAATCATCTCGAAACGTTATCGGGTTTTAAATGAATGTTTTAAGATTTTTTTTTATAATAAATTTTATTTATTATAATTTCGATTATTTGCTCATAAGAATTGGAGATTTACGTTATTTCATCATTGATCCTATCAACAGAACTTGACCAAATTAATATGGGACCTCCCCTAAGGTACCACCTTTCCAATAAAAAAATAATCATCAAAATCGGTCCACGTTGCAAAAAGTTCTCGCTGAACATATATAAAATAAATAAATAAATAAATAGTTCTCTTAACTATCTTAGAGCTCTATACTGATCCAAACGAAAAAAGAATGATTAAAACCGGTTCATAAACAAAGAAGTTATGCCTGAACAAATATAACAAAAAAATTCCAATACCTACCTATGAAATTTATATTTTTACCAATCGGAAACTAGACTGAACCCAATGAAAAAAATCATCAAAATCTATATATATATATAAATATATATATATATATATATATATATATATATATATATAAAATGGAAAAGTATGTATATATGTTTGTATGATCCAAACGATCTGATTGGCCAGTGCATAGCCAAGCGTTAAATTATTAGAACGATTCTGATTGGTCAGATAGTGATCGTGCTTAACCAATGTGTTAAATAAATATTTCCTTATTGTTCCTTATTGTTGACTCAATTTCACATTCTTTCAATACTTACAGTATTATTTTAAATTTCAATTATTTAATTGGTATGAACGAGACGCTCCCCGTCAGGGGCTAGGTGACGCCGGACCGAAGGCTTGGCCGTCAGCTAATAGAATATAAATGTGAAAGTAAAAAAAGCTAAATGCATTTTAATTAAGATTAAAGAAATTCGTATTACATATAAAAATCTTTTACTGTTGAAAAGCTTATTAAATTTATAAAATAAAATTTTTCTTAGTAAAGCACTCCCTGTTGAAATTGAAATGGAAAATGTTTCGAAAATAAAAGCAAAAAAGTAGCTAATACTTGAAAGGAATTTAAAAAAAATTAAAAAAAAAAATCTAGAGATGATTGAAAAATACCTTTTAAATCCTCAGTGTTAATTTTTTATGGCATATATTTTATTTGACACATTTCATATTCATCATTTATATTTTATTATTTGACAATATTTTTAATAGTCTAAAAAGTTTTTTTTTCAATCGATTTCTTTTCCCAAGAGATCTTAGCTGGGTAAACAAAAAGTCCTTACACGTTTTATGAGACATAAAACTCATCGCAAGTGGATTCAATAGAACGGTGAAGAGATGTCAGCGAGACAACGGAGATGCACATGAGCAGAATACTAGATATCTTGGAGTTTTTTCCAAAGATGATTTGATTTTAATTTTTGGTTGATTTAAAAACCACACTGTTGTTTGAATTAGAAAAAAAAATGTTTTTATTAGTAAATAATTAGTAAAGAAGAAAGGTGCTTACTTTTCCCACTCAATCTTGAAATATAAATCTACAAAAAACAATCTGAATAGAACCTGAAGTGCTCATCACATGACTTTCACTTACAGCTTACAGTCTTGCCTTTGTTCAAGTCATCCTACCAATTTTTTCCTTTCAAAGTGATTCCCTTAACCAGGGATTACCAAATTTGTCCGCGTCGCGGCGCCTTTTTGCAATTAAAATTTTTCCATGGCGCCCTATTATGTAATATTTATTTTGGCCGCGCAGGAGGTAGCCTCCTCTTACAACAGATAAGTAGATGAAAAAATTGGATTATACAGATAGTGGTAATATTTACAGTTCTCTCTGTATCTTTCTCTATCTACAGTAGGTAGTAGCTTCTAGCTTGTTAAAATTTTATACATATTATGTCAAATCAATGAAAACAAAATTGAAAAGTATGAATAGAAAAAATAAATAAAGAATAAATAAAAAAATATGAACAAAAATAAACAAAAGTAAAACAAAAAAGAAAAGATATGGGCTAAGATTTCATTGAGAGTAGAATAAAAATATGTCTAATCGTAAGTAAGAGATAAAATGAATAATAAATTGATAGAGATTTTCTTTAGGAGACGGACTGGTATAAATATGTAATTGGATGTTGATGAAAGCAGTCCACGGTGGTTGTAAAAAATAAGACTATAGAGGTTTTATTATTTTACATTTATTTGTTAAAACCGACGTTTCGGAGATTTATTCTCTCCTTCTTCAGGGTAACAAAAAGTCAATGAAAGTAGTTCAAAAAATAGTTACTTTCTGTCTCCTTTGACAATGATATATCTCATTAACATATGGATCATCAATTGCTTTTTACTGTTTTCTATTCGAAATGAAAAAGAATTTTTATAATGTTTTTTTGGCATTGTCAAAGGAGACAGAAAGTAACTATTTTTTGAACTACTTTCATTGACTTTTTGTTACCCTGAAGAAGGAGAGAATAAATCTCCGAAACGTCGGTTTTAACAAATAAATGTAAAATAATAAAACCTCTATAGTCTTATTTTTTACAACCACCGTGGACTGCTTTCATCAACATCCAATTTGAATAATAAATTATTTTTTAGCTTGTTACTTTGATTTTTATCTAATTAGGCCAAATGTCTTGCTTCAATTAATTATGAAGGTTCGCGGCGCACAGTTTGGGAATATCTGCCCTTAACAGTGTTTCAATCGAAATAAAATAAACTGCAAAGGATCGTTGCTAAACTTTATCCAAAGTCATTTAAAATATTAATATGTATTTTTTTGCAACGAAATTTTCTCTGGAGAGAGACGGACTGGTAGAAATTTTAATTGAATGTAATGGAAGGCAGCCCAGAGGTAGTGAGGAAAGAAAAAATTAACACATATCAAATAAGGTGTAATTTATTGGAATCCTTCCTCCTTTCCTTTCAAACCGACGTTTCGGAGGATTTTTCCCTCCTTCTTCAGAGTTTCAAAGGGTCAATGAATGAAACAAATAAAATGTTTCCTTCTTCTCTCCACAGTAGTGTTCAAAAACTTTCTTCATTTTTAACAAAGGCATAGAAAAACAAATTTTTCTTTTCTTTTTCACTTCTTTTCTTAAGAAAAGAAGGAAAAAAAAATTGTTTTTCTATGCCTTTGTTAAAAATGAAGAAAGTTTTTGAACACTACTGTGGAGAGAAGAAGGAAACATTTTATTTGTTTCATTCATTGACCCTTTGAAACCCTGAAGAAGGAGGGAAAAATCCTCCGAAACGTCGGTTTGAAAGGAAAGGAGGAAGGATTCCAATAAATTACACCTTATTTTATATGTGTTAATTTTTTCTTTCCTCACTACCTCTGGGCTGCCTTCCATTACATTCAATTAATATGTATGTTTATTCTTTTATTATTAATCAGTTATCACTGGCTATTTGAGGTCCAGGTTGACTTAAATTCAAAAATAGCCATTAATTCTCATTAAAAGTATGTACTTGAGGAATAACCATTCTACTTTGGATTGTTGACATTTCTATTATCATTGGTAACAATTGCTGAAGATAGGAGGAATCGGCTTAAAATCAAAAATACTAAATTCTTTTTTGGTAGACAACTCAACTTGAGTAAATAAATAAAAAATAAATTTTTTTAATTTTTATCCATTAAATTACAAATTTCATAATAACGAAATTATTTTTATTCATTCAAGGGAACCGCGAAATATTTAAATAATTATATTTAATAGTCTGATAGTTAATTCTACATACATATCGAGAACTATTTAATTATTTTTGAAAAAAATGAATGACGACTCGACAAGATTCGATTTTTCCTATTGTTTAATTATTTATTTATTTTCTATTCTCACGTTAAGAAATTATATTTATTTAAATTTTTCATGAGTATTTTTTACTTTATCCAATACGAAGCATGGGTAATGTATTGTAATCGGTCTCGCGGCAAGCGAGACTTCAAAGGGTCCTCACGTAAAGACTACGGAACCCATGGACTCAATTAAAGTCACAAATTGTAGTATTCAGTTAGGTTGAATTTTAGCACCTGACGGTTTTGTCAAAAATTACATGGGGTCTCGCCGAGAGGCCAAAAAGTCCGATTTTTTTCATTTAGTCTGTGCGGATGGATGTATGGATGTGTGTGATCGTTTTTTCCGTCCACGATTTTTTCCACACCGTTACATCGATTGAAATGAAATTGAAAACCTACCATTATTTTAAGAAAATGAAGTTGATTAGTTTTTGGTATATATTGGGCTACAAACATTAGTACTTTATTTCAGTACTTTTTTAGTTTTTTCTAAATATCTTGAAAATGACTCAACCAATTTTGATTAAATTTAATATCCTAATTACGTAAGTACCTTGGTGACCACAAAAAAGGTTAAATAAAGTTTTTAGTAAAATTATATTTTAAAGTACTTTATTCTAGAGTAAGATAGTACTTTTTAAAATTCTTTAAAATTTATTCATTTGATCGGTTTAATATAGCTCATTTAAACTTGCTTTAGTAAGAATAGATAGGCTTCTCTCTTGGAAATGCTAAAAATTTGAGAGAAAATTTTATAAGTAACCATAGCAACTGCGTTGTTTTCTTATCCGTTACCTTTGCTGAAGACATGGAGGAATCGAGTTAAAATCAAAAATAGTATTTGTTTCTCATCTAATACTTGAGAAATAACAATTTTAAATTGGATTTTTGACGTTTCGGTTATTATTGGTAACCATTGCTGAAGACATGGAGGAATCAGCTTAAAATGGATAGAAAAAAATGGATAGAAAGCTTTCTGACAAACCGAAGTATAAAAGTTGTGGTGGATGGAATATCATCTGAATCGTTCTCCACAAACGCTGATGTTCCCCAAGGCTCTGTAATCTCCTCCACACTCTTCCTAATTTATATAAACGACCTTATCGATCAAACGTCAAACCCCACTCATTGTTACGCCGATGATAGCACTCTGCACGGCAAACCCTCACTCCCGAATAATCGAATCAATGTTGCCTCGTCAATCACTCTCGACCTAGACAAACTGAATAAATGAGGCTCTCTAAATTTAGTTAACTTTAATACAAACAAGAGTCAATGTTGTCTAATTTCTAGGCGGGAAAATAAAAATTTCCCTGATATTCACTTCGATTCGAATACTCTGAAAATGTATGACAACCTATCCATGTTGGACGTCTCTGTCGCATCTGACCTGTCTTAGAATGAACACATCTCCTCTGTTGCGAAATCTGCAGCAAGATTTATTAGCTACTTATTCAGGTCCAAGCGATTTTACAATCCCACACATCTTCTCACCATTTACAAGGCCCAAATCCGCCCCTGTCTCGAATAAGGCTCTCATCTATGGAGAGGAGCCTCTAAATATTATCTTGCTACCCTGGATGCAATTCAGAAACGAGCCGTCAGTCTAATTGACGAATATACCCTCACCGACTCCCTCGACTCGCTAGCTCATCGAAGAAATGTCTCTGCCCTTTCCCTTTTCTATAGATACTATCACCGCAGGTGCTCTGATGAGATAAAATCAATAATTCCCCCCAAAGCATGCTTTACACTTTAGCAAGCGTTTTGCCGACTCCCAACACTCTTTCGCGGTCAAATTAGAAAAGTTCCGTACCACTTCATTCGCCAATACATATATCCCCATGACTTCAAGGAACTGGAACTCTCTACCAGCCTCCATCTTTCCCTGCACTTATAATCTTCAAACCTTCAAAACCGGAGTGCATAGACACCTACGTCTACACCCTCTCACTTAATCAACTTTCCCTTCTCTTCGGTAATGCAAGGGTCTTTCGAGATCCATAGGAGCTGCATCTTTACTGGTGCACCCCTTCTTGCATTCGATTGCATTAAAAAAAAATCAAATATAACAATCGATTCTTATTTAATATTAGAGGAATAACCTTATTGCATTTCATTTTTGATGTTTTGACTATCTATTAATGGCAACCTCTACTGAAATCGTGGAACAATTGACTTACAATCAAAAAGACAAAATACTTTTTTGGTAAACAACTCACGCTCCATGTCTTCAGCAATGGTTACCAATAATAACCGAAACATTTAAAATCCAATGTAGAATGGTTATTCCTCGAGTATTAGATGAGAATCGATCATTATTTTTGAATTTAAGTCAACATGGACTGCAAATAGCAATTGGACATTTGATTAATAATAAAGGAATAAACCTATCAATATTTCAAATGACTTTGGATAAAGTTTAGCAAAGATCTGTTGCAGTTTATTTGTTTACTAAAATAAAAATTATATGAATTTATGTTGAAAAATTTATTTGTATCAATAAAATTTATTTAATTCACTTTCCTCCTTAGGAGGATAAAAATAATTCTTAGAAAATGAGATTTTTTTGAAACAGTCGTTTCGATTTTATATATACCTACTCTAGACTCTTAATCAATCACTGAGTGAAGGAATAATTAACTAACGAAAGAAGAGGATTGGGTAATAAATTTAATTTATCACTAGATTTGTGAAGTTTGTAAATTTTTTTTGACGCCAAATGCAAAATCATTTCGACCTATCCTAAAGACAACATAGACTGGGAGGAAAAAAGAAGCTCGAAGCTTTATTTAAGACATCCATCAAAAGTTTTATAGCTGTCGGATCGGGGCTTGAAATAAAAATAAAGTCTAATCGATAGATTTGTCTGCAGAGGGATTTTTGTTTAGAGGTTTCAGCAGCTCTTGTCATAAATTTCAAATGCAAAAGAAAAGTACTTATTTTTTTTTTTTTTTTAATACTAAAAAATAAATTTTTGCACATGAATTACGATTCAAATTTTATTTGCTAGAAATTTTTCAAATTGTCATTCATCAATCAATTTCAGTAAATTTATCCTTAATTGCTTGTGGCTAGTGATTCCATATTATGGGGGTAGTTAGAGGTTAAAAGTTGGATTGTATCAAAATAGTATTGATTAGATTTTGGAATATCTCGTTCAAAAGCCAGAAAACATTATTTTTTGAATTATTCTATTGAGAACTTTTAAGGAGTTACGTGTTGGTTCTAGGTGAAACATTTTAATATAATAATAAAACTTGAGGTAGGTTTCACAAAAAATAAATAAAACAAAATTGAGTTTTGAATTCGATATATTTCGGGGGTGAGCCCATCATCAGGAGTCAAAGTAAACTGATTATATGTACAATGGAAAAATAATTTTACAAATGACAATTTTTTTAATTTTTTTTGAAATGTATGTGTTGAGGGGAAAGTAGGGGTAAGAAGGGAAGTTGTTCTAAGAATTAATATTTTCGACAAATGGAAAAATTGAGTTTTCAACCAGCTGAAGGGAAGCTCTACCTACTATTATAATAATGAATGGGAAAGTACGTGACAGGGTACAACTGGAAAAGTGCCTGAGAGGGTACAATTACCTTAATATAGTCAATCTGCGAACAATAGAACGAATGTTTAGTTAATTTATTATAATATATAATCAATATTTGTATTTTTATGCACTTCTAATTGGTTATTTAAAATATTTGAATTATTTGATAGGGCAATTTTAATTTCCATGGATACTAAGAGATCCAATTTAAGGCCTTTTCTTTCGAAATGAATGGGGATAGAGTTATTATTAGCGGTGGGATGATTGAATTCATGTAAGTGAATTGGGAAGGCTGAAGTCGAATCTAAATTAATGTTATCGGATCTATTGAGACGATTAAGACTTCTTACATGCTCAGAGTAACGTATTTTGAATGAACGACCTGTCTGCCCTATATAAAAAGCATCACAATCGTGACAAGTTAATTTATACATTCCTGATTTGTCTAATTTATCAATTTTGTCTATCGAATTCAAAACTCAATTTTGTTTTATTTCTTTTTTGTGAAACCTACCTCGCATCTCGCTCAAGTTTTATTATTATATTCTATTGAGATTTCAAGAATATGTTATATTTAGTAATTGCATTAAATAAACAATTTATATATAAGTTTATTAATAATTAGTAGGACAGCTTTAGTGTACAGCGTCTTGAAAAAGTTTTCGCTATTTTATTATTTAATGTTCGAGTGAGCGATTCTTTCATTAGCATCTGATCGATCAAATTAAATAAAAAGAGCGCGGATAGAATGATTTCTCTTTCTTTAGAGCTAAGAAGGCGTTAAAGGGTGCAAAATACAAGTTCAGACTTGTTTCAACTACTAGAGATTAATTTCTTAATTTCAATTATTCTATGAATGATTTTATCAGGATCAAGCACCAGCTAAACGAACTGTGGAAAAATGGTTTGCTAAATTTCGGCGCGGAGAATTTAATCTTGAAGACGAGGCACGCTCTGGTCGACCTTATGACATTGATGACGATGTTTTGCGTACTTTAGTGCTCAATAACCCGCGAATTTCAACAGAAGAAGTTGCTACAGCGCTAAACGTTGACAGATCAACCGCTTTTCGGCGTTTAAAAAAGATGGGATTCGATTTGAAGCTTGATATATGGGTGCCCCATTTGCTGACCGAAAAAAACATAATCAAACGAATTTCTGCGGCCGTTTCTTTACTCGAGTGGCTCAATAACGAGTCGTTTTTGGATCGATTAGTGACGGGCGATGAGAAATGGGTCCTCTACAACAATGTTCAAATTATAAGATTTTAAAACTATAAAAAAAAACGAATAAAATGAAATACACTTACCATAAAATAAATCTATAATAAAAAAGAAAATTATTATTTTTTTGAGGGGCCAAAATTTAGGGGTTCAAAAAATTAGAAGTATCAATATAAGTCATAGACCCTTTAATAAAAGACGAAATTTTGCACATGAAACCTTTGACCTTATGAAAATGACTCATTGTGTGAAATTGAGAGTGTGTGTGTCATAATTAAAAGAATATATTATTAATTGTTTATGGCCCCAAAATTAGGAGGTGGGGGGGGGGGGGTTCTTCTGTAAATAATTATAAATTACAGTGAAATCTCGATATATCGTACATTCCGATAAATCGTAAGAAACTCCAGAAACCTTATCTTAATTACTGTCCGTGAGAACACCCGCACAAATGGAGAAATAATAAAAATATAGGAAAAGATTTATTAATATGAAAAAGCTTGCTTACACAGGGTTCTATTTCGGACCAGAGGGATGTTATGTTATGTTATGTTAGTGTTTTTTTTTACTTTGCCATACAAGTTTGCAATGGTCCTGGAGTTGAAAAGGAATTTATTTTAATAATTAATTAACTTCTTATTTTTATTCATAATTAAGTCTAATTAGGGCAATCTATTAGTCATCGAACAAGGGAAACTTATGAGTTCTGGGAAAACATAGCAAATGACCAGTGATTAACAACAGAGAAGAGCATTGACTGGAGAGAGGCGAGCGAGTGAGCATATACTGCCATAGAAGTGGCTCTGAATACACCTACACATATACTTATATTCAAGTTCCGCAGTTTTGACAGGAGAGAGGCTAGCGAGTGAGCATACACTGCCAGAGGTATCGAAGAGAAGATATACAAATACCTATACTTTTACCTTCAAGTCCCGCCGTGATTGACTTCAAGAGTGAGTAGAAGCGAGAACACAGACCTCCTCTTATATATATATACTCCTGCCTTATAATTGAATATACACACAAGGTAAAGGAGTGCATAGGAGAGCTCAACTGTTTTGCATATACACATATCTACACACACGGAGGCGCGACACGCACACCTACGCGCTGATTCCTCCAGTACAAGGACTATACAACGAGCCCATACATACACCGAGGCTCCTCTCCAGGACTTCGCTTACAATACAGATACAGAGTGCATTGTACAATCAATCAATAAAACCATCTCATTGTTTCTCATAACCGCTGGTCTGTATAACATTATTTATAGTATTAGTACCAGGAAGCCCATTTCCCTACATCCTTCACTCATCACCTAAGATTTCATTCTCCATTTTAGGGACGTGCCATTTGGATCAGACACTGAGGGACACACCCACCCCATCAACAAATAGCGAAGCAGATTAAACTAAGATTAACGTAACAATATAAAGCCCAATTTCCCTAGTACATAAGTTACATTGCCCCCCCCTTGCCCCTTAATAACCCCCCACCCCCTCGTGAGTTATACACATTGTAATCATGCATGAAAAAAGTGGGTTTTTTTTCCCTTCTTTTTTTCGAAATATCTAAAAAACGGAAGGAAGTATTTTGATTAAAAAAATTGAGCGATACCATGGTATTTCGGTCTATAAAAAAGCTCTAATAAGTGAACATTGAAAAAATTATATTTTTCGAGATAACAATTGTTTTGTCAAAGTGTCTGTTAGTTAGTTAGTCTGTCTGGTTGTCTGTTAGTCTGTGCGTTACCAAATTTTTGTGGACGAGCTAGCTAAATAGCTTGAAACCAAATTTCACACGTAGTTTTGGTTCATTAAGATTAAGAGCTGATTAGATTTTGGTGCATATCTACCCAAAATTAAGGGGGGGGGCGGGGGGGGGGGTTAAAAATCTTGGCCATTTACCAAACGCAAACAAATTTTGGATACATAATTAGTGGACCCCAGGAGTCTAAAAATGCAAAAATTAACAGCCTAAAATGGGGGAGGGGGAGGGGTGTAGGGTCAAAAAATGAAAATCTAGGCTCTTGTACCAAACTCAACCAAATTTTGTATACATAATCAGTGGGCACACAGTAATCTAAAAATGCATGATTATAAATAATTTTATTAAATATTAAATATAAGTGAGGGACCATGTTGTATGGTAAAGTCAAGTGGATGGCCACATCAGAACACGTCAGCTTATTTCATCATATGCTCCAGGACGAGCGCTTGATGAAAGTCATGATTTAAAAAATAAAACAATAAATAAACAAATAAATAGAATAAAATATATAAATAAACAAAACAAATAAACAAATAAAACAACTATACAAAGTAATCCTGCCGAGTATATGTCAGAAATCAAGTCCAGGCATGATCGTCGGATAAAAGTAGTACTTAAATTTTGACTCGGG
Source organism: Forficula auricularia (assembly GCA_024734495.1). NCBI lineage: Eukaryota > Metazoa > Arthropoda > Insecta > Dermaptera > Forficulidae > Forficula > Forficula auricularia. The sequence continues at coordinate 5,539,701 of JALMQS010000120.1, read as the reverse complement.
AATTTCTTTATTTTTTTTAATACACATTTTTTTTTTTAAGAAAAACTTATATTTATTTATTAATTTCTAGACAATAATACTAGAAAATAATTTTTGTAAATTTTTATTAGAAAATCATCTATCATAGTCTTGGATTTGCGGCGGAGTTTATAATCTTAAAAAATTCATAAAACATAAAATTTTATGATTTTTACAAATTTCATAGAATTTCCAAGATATTTATTATATTTTTATAAAATGTTGCATTCGAAAAAATGAATGACGTTTTTGAAAAAGATTTTGAAATTTTATAAAATTTACTAATTGAATAATGTTATTTCCCTTGGTAAATAATCCAAATTTTCTGTAATTTGATAAAATTCTATTAATTTTCGTGAAATTTCTTAAAATTGCACCATATAAGTTAATTAATTTTCTTTTGCAATACATAAAATTTTATAAAAATCTATCAAATTTTATGAAATTTCATAGATAACAAATATTAAAAATTTTAAGAAATCAATGCTTAACGTTTGATTTCAAGGCTCCAATTGGATCGCTGGAATTCTGGTTTCATTGTCAGCTTGGATTATACAGATTAAAAAAATATATTTATTGATCTATTCGAAAAATCCAGCAGGAAAACTTGTTTAAAAATCCATATGAAAAGAAACGATGATTCTTGAAATGAAACTCGATTATACTGATGCTTACTGATTTCTTTCATTTCACCTACTCTTGAGATTATAAAAAAAATTTTCACAAAAAGTCGATTAAAATTAAATTCCGGATACAAATTTTAATAATTTTAAGAAAATGAATCGTTAACGCTTGATTTCAAGGATCCATTGGCTCGCTGTAATACTGACTTCATTGCCAGCTTAAATTATACGGATTAAAAAAAAAAAAATTCATTCATTTATTCTAGTAAGAAAAAGTGTTTAAAAACCATATGAAAAGAAACGATGATTCTTTAAATGAAACTCGAATCTACTGCTGCTTACTGATTTATTTCATTTCACCTACCCTTAAGAATGACAAAATTTTTGTTTACAAAAAGTCGATGAAAATAAAATTGGCTGGAAGGAAAGTAACACTCCTGTTCGGTCCTGGTATCCGGATATAAATTTTAAAAATTTTAAGAAAAATCAATAGTTATCGGTTGATTTCAAGGCTCCAAATTGGCTCGCTCTAATATTCACTTCATTGCCAACTCAAATTATACATATAATAATAAAACTTGAGCAAGATGCGAGGTAGGTTTCGTAAGTATAATTTCCCTTCAGCTGGTTCAAAACTCAATTTTTTCATTTGTCGAAAATATTAATTCTTAGAACAACTTCCCTTCTTACCCCTACTTTCCCCTCACCACATACATTTCTAAAAATATTATTTTTAAAATTATTTTTCCATTGTATAATCAGTTTACTTTGACTCCTGATGATGGGCTCACCCCCGAAATATATCGAATTCAAAACTCAATTTAGTTTTATTTCTTTTTTTGTGAAACCTACCTCGCATCTTGCTCAAGTTTTATTATTATATTAAAATGTTTCACCTAGAACCAACACCTAACTCCTTAAAAGTTATCAAATTATACAGATTAAAAAAATATATTCATTGATCTATTCGAAAACTCGGTAGGAAAAATTGTTTTCGTGATATTTCAAATAAAATATATTTTTTCAAAGCTCTAAAACAGATCAATATTTTCAAAATAAAAATATATACATGTTTATGTATTTTTAATTTACTGTACAATCAAATGTAATGTAAAATTCATACTACTGTATTTAAATATAGTATTTTTTATGCATACGCTATACGTACATATATATTTATAAAAAAAATAATTAAAAAAAAATTAAAAGATTCGATATATCGTATTTTCAATTTTTAAGTTCGATATAGCGAACATGTCGATATCCTATATACGTATCCTTTGTCACCTTGAAGATAAGACATACCGGGATTCTATTGTATTTTAATTCAATTTAAGAGAGTGGCCAGGAGTATGTTAAAGTCATGTGTATGGCCACATCAGTTTATTTATTTATTTGTTTAAACAGTGCCTAAATTTTTACAACCCCATTAATGCAGGTATAATATCAATAGGACTTTTTTTTACATGAGAACGGATTATTCATTTTTACATTAAGTACTTCTTATGGGAAAGGCTGGTTTGATATACTTCCTTTCGGTATAAGTCCAAATATCAGGAATGGATTAAGGTCGTATACCGAGGTTCCATTCCATATATACTCGCTTCAAGGATCCACTTCGGCGGCCCTTTTGCTCTTTTTTTTATTTCCCACCACATATAAGTAAATAATCTGTTTAAATTTTTGCTATCCAGAGCAGCAGCTGTTTGTCTCTTTTTCAAACCACATTGTGTGTTTGATTCGTGTTTGTATCCATGCTGGGGATTTGTAACTCTTGAATGGAAGAGAGATCATTAAATAAAAGAGAAATGGATTTTCCAAATAAAACAAAACATATTTAAAGTTTTATTCAATTAATTTTCGAGCATGAACTCATCTTCAGAAGATATAAGAGAAAACTTTGAATCATCAATTATTATTAAATAAAGTTTCTCCTAGAAACTATCTACACCATATATTCCTTAACAATTATTGTATGAAAGATAAAATTTTGATTGAGTTTTATTTAAATGATAGGGAATTAATTTTAATGAGAAGATTCTAAAAATTAATTATTTATCAGAACTTGGTCAAATTAATATGGGATCAGCCCTAAGGTGGGTTTCCAATAAAAAAAGAATCATTCAAATCGGTCTATAAACAAAAAGTTATGCGTGAACATACATAACAAAAAAAAAGGAAAGAAATTTATACGGGACCAATCGGGAATTAGACTGAACCCAACACAAAAAAATCATCGTAATCGGTCCACATGGTAAAGAAAAATAAATGTTCAAACACAAAAAAAAAAACAGACATTCCGTTGAATTGATAACCTCCTTTTTTCAAAGTCGGTTAAAAATTTAAAAAATATCCTGACAAAAACATTAAAAAGTTTAAAATACGAAATTAAAAGGCCATTATCAAAAGATGTTAGATTAGGACCGTCTGTAAATAACGTCACACGAATTTCAAGATTTTTAGACCCCTCCTCAAACTGTGTCACATTTTCATTGAGCCCCCATATATTGTGACGTCACACTATTAAATTGCTTGCTTACAATTTTTTGTCTAGATGTATTTAACCAAAATTTTTAGGTTGGAATCTAAAAAAATATTTGAAATTTTTTTAATTTTACTTTTGTGACATCACAAATTTTAAGATCCTCGGACCTCCCCTCTCACATTTGTCACAAATCTGAGATGCTCCCTCACCCCTTATTTTGTGATGTAATTTATGGACGGCCCAATATGTTTAATTTAGATGTCAGAAGACAACCCCTCATAAGTCTATCCTAAAAGAGCCATAACATGCTCTCCGGCCTAGAGATGAAATCCATTCATCATATATTATATATAAGTATAATGCTAGAATGTAAAATTGTGCTTCTGACTAAATTAAGTATTCAGTGCATTTTGTGTGAAAATGAATCAGTCTTTTTGAATTCTGAAAAATACAAAATCTTTTGAAAATTCAGCATTACTGTAAATATCTCCTCTATATTAATTTAAATATAAAAATAAATTTTAAGGCCAGTATCAAGGATGTTTTTAGGTATATTTAATATAGATGTCAGAAGGGTTCACCTCCTCAGGAATAGGTCCCAACGGCCAAATATATTGTCCCAGCAGTTGACCTTATACTAGGGATGAAGTGAGGCTGAATTTTGAAAACATTTATATTTTTCATAATTCAAAAAAAACACTAATTAATTTTCGTACTTTGTTTAAAATTGTAATTACCTATTGTATGCGGTCTGAACTAGGACGAGAACACAAAAGCTATTTATCAAGGAAAATTTAATAGGTATTTTAGGTAGGACAGAACATCACTTAATTATTGGATTCAATTCCCGAAAGATTTAATTTACTATTAATTCCGATTATGGATCATTTCTACTGAGAGAAATATCGAAATCTTTTTTATTTAAATAATATTATTGATATAAAATTTCCACCCCAATATACTATAATTTTTCTTTTTATAACTCGAGAATACATAAAACTATAGCAGACAAACAAATATATTTAAGTATAATTTACAATGTCTCTCTTGTATCCCCTAAGCTCGTCAAAAATTTTATGCGACTGAATCATTGTTTGTCCCGAGGTTTTTTGGAGGGATGGAGTCATATTAAGAAACGGGGAGGTCAGAAGGGTTGTTGATTTGGAATAGTGGTCTGAGAGTTTCATAGCAAATAATATAAAATATATAAAAAGAGGGAACAGAAATATCAGGTCAAAGAAAAATCGTTATACAAAATTATATATGTACACATGAAATTTATTTCCTTAGCAATACTTAAATAATAATAAAATATCTAAGAGATATTTTTTATTAGAAGCCAGAAGAAAGAATGTTATTTGGATTTTTTCGTACCAAACAGCTATTTTCTACATGAGAGAACAATCAGTTAATTTACTTAAAATCAATTGATTCTATTTACTCTTAAGGGAAGTTTTTAAATGTAAAATGAAAAACGAAATAAAACCTCAGCAATCTTGCAAACTTCTTTCGCATTTTAAGTTTTGTCTTTTAAAAAGTCAAAGATCGATTTCGTAAAGTCTGTACGAATTAGTAATCTCATTATGAAGAAAGAAAAATATTGGTTTAATTCCTATTATTTTTTTTATTTTTTTTTTTTTTTTTTATTTTATTAAACCAATTATTTTACATGATTTAATGTATACATTGTATTTGAGATTCGACTCCGGAGATCACTTCTCCACCATCGACTGTCCTTGATCATCTTTTTAGTCCTTGTTTTTAATAAGAGGAAAAAACTAATTTAAATAAAAAAAAAACCTCTTTTCCGATAGTTATTCCAATTCCATCATTCGTCTATATCCAGTCATCCCAATTCCTATTATTAAATTATTAAAGATTAAGGCTGAATTTCCATGTATCGACTGTAGAAAAAAATCTGACCTGAGTTAAACACACCATGTCTCACGTGATTTTACTATTCCCCTGATATCACTGTCCCTTCACGTATATTTAAATAATTGTATTTCTATTACACAACAAATAGTATAGGGTGGGGCAGAGCATCTTAGAAATCTTAGAAATTCAATTAAGAAAAAAGTAACTCAGATATATATTTAATTCTTTGAACAGCATCAAGTACAAAATATAAATTTTAAGTTTACTAAGTTTTAAAGATGATATCAGGCAGATGGCGTCCATTATTCTCAATACACTGAGTCATCTCCTTGAGGGACGATCTGAACTGGGCAGCTCGGTCCTCTGATTTAGCTCCCTGTGACTATTTTTTATGGGGCTATTTAAAATCACCTGTCTAGAACGTCTTAGGACCCTGGCTCACCTGAAGAACAACATTAGTCAAGCTGTCGCCAACATACCCGTCGATATGCTGGCAAGAGTTGAACAAAAAACTTAGTAATCGATTTAAGCAGTGTATTGAGAATAATGGACGCCATCTGCCTGATAAAATTTTCATCTTTGAAACTTTGTAAACATAAAATTTAAACGTTGTACTTGATGCAGTTCAAAGAATTAAATATGTATCTGCTTTACTTTTTTGTTAATTGAATTTCTAAATAAGCAAAGTGCTCTGCCCTATCCTATATAATACACATAATATATAATCGTGTGGAAAAAATTGTATTATTTTGGGGTTTTTCGAAAAATCTTTAAAAAAGTTCAAAATATTTTGATAAACAAAATGAGGACAAACAGGGTTCTAAGGCCCACTAAACACCGTAAATCTCAACAGGGCTCTGGCGCCGACCAAGGGTGCGAGAAATAAAGGGACGAAGGTTGGCACAGTATGAGTGGGGGATGAATATAAATTATTTTATTACAAGGGGTCGGGGGGATGATCTTGATAATACCAGTGGCGTGCCGAGGAGTTGATTATAAATTATTTTATTATATCAATGGCTTAGCTTCCTGGCCAGCAAGATGCCCGCGAAGTTCATTTTAAATTAACACCTTCGATGATTGATCATTTTTTCTCTTGAATTTCGCCAGTGACATTTCTTAATATTTTTTCTTAGTCTAGGTTTCTTATGGATTCGTAAGAACTGGCCTTACAAATACTTTAGACTTTAGAGTGTTAATTTACTTTTCCTGGAGATGAGATGAGATCGTAAATATCTTCGGAGACCAAAAAGTCATCAGTTTGCTACTGTGATACGCTGGTTGATTTCTTCGCCTATAAAACTACTTGAGTTGATGATGGAGCTAAGATAAGTGAAGCGTTGGAATGTTTCGTATTTAAACCCTTCAATTTCCAAATATTTGTTGTTCTTTTCTATTTTTATTTACATGAATTTTGTTTTTATTGAATGTTTGTATGCAATTTTTTGTATTTCAGCCAAAGGGCTATTACAAATAATGATACTTCTTTAATAGTTCTATTTATTTTGGTTAATTTTCAGGTTCATTGATCGGACTGTAAGCTCTAAGGCAGTAAAAGTTATTTAACATCATCTCCTGATCTATCATCCAGATGAATATCATTTGCTTAGGCGAAAACTTGGATCTACTTGTTAAAGATCGTGCCTCACTTGTGACATGAAGATAAATTTCAAATTTCGTATTCTCTATGTAGTCTCCAATGTGTCTTTGATGGGTTTTAGTGTTTTTTCCAATTAACTTGTACGGCTGTACCGATTTTCTTCAAATTTTCGGGGTTAATAAAAAATGATTTACCCTTTATTATGGATTAATTGTTTTTATCCCAAGTACCATATAATGGATATTTGTGACTATTAAATATTCATTAATACTATATGAAATCACTAATTGACTAAGTGGCCGACTGTCCCAGGCTTCTCGACAGAAGGAAACACATATTCAGGTCAACAAATTTTGAAAAAGTTGCTAAAAATCAAAAGTTCTTGCCCTATAATTTCTAACCAAATAAAAATTTCGCTGAGCTGCACCCTATAATTTGTTCAGGGCCGGCGCTCTCCGGGGCGGCAACCTTAGGAGGCGGCAAATGGGCTGTAAAATTAACTAGTTTATGAAGAAAATGATTAAACCAAAATTCATTTAAATACTTATGAAAAATTAATAGGTGGAATTTTAATAAAATTTGCTTTTAATATGTTTTATTAACTTTTAACTATAGGTACTCACTCACTTCAAAAATCCTCAATCATGAGAACGATATACCTACGACAAAATTTATATTTTTGGCAAATCAAAACTTCAACATTTTTAAGACCAATTTTTTGCTCATGTTTTATTTTACTACTAAGCTATTTTTAGCAGCATTTTACCTTTTTGCCCGGGGTAGTGAAACTGCTAGCACCGGCCCTGAATTTGTTATAAATTATTTTATGAAAATATTTACTAATAATTCACTTGATAAATATTTTGTTTAAAAATATTGAAACTTAAAATTAGTTTTTTGTCATTTTTAAGATGTTTTGTAAATTTTCAAAGATTATGGGCATGGGAAGGGCCGAATTTTTTGTGGAGTCAAAAATAAAAATAAAAATAAATCATGTGCTATTAGATATCGATATAAAAACCTCTTTACGTAGATTCAGGTGAATTTATTTTATTTTTTAAATTATTTCGCTTAAAAATGAGATGTGAGAGAGACCTAACGTGGCCATTTTACGTGATTTTGTACCTGACGACATTTAAAGATGGCTTAACTTAAATTTATGAAAGAATTCTACAAATTTCTTATAAGAACGAATTTGGTATCTGGACAATTTTGAAAGTTATAAAGCACGGAATGCGGTCAGCCTAGCAGTAGCTGGCTTTTTCGGATTGTGATTAGTCATGTTTGCTTTCCTTCAAAAATCAAAAATCAAATCAAAAAATGTCATATTGCCATTTGCCAAGAACATTGCAGTCGAAAATAAAAAAAAAATATATTTTTTATCATAGGGTCTCTCCTTAAATTCACTTTAAAATGACGGTGTGAGAGGATTTCAAAGGGGTATGTATTAGGTGATTTTTGTCCCTGGAGTTTATGAAAACTTGTGCCAAAGTCGTTCATTCTCTCCTTATTAACGACACATGAAAACGAATTTGATATTTCATTATTTTAAAAGATATATAGCTCTGAACGATTCAGTGGTGTAGCCATGACTTGGGGCGGGTGGGGCAAAACTGGTCTGGCCAAAATTATTACCCCGACCAAAATTATTGAATTAATCGATTTTTTTTCTTTTTCCTGCACTGTCAAAAATTTATTATATAATTTTTCTATAAATAAACTGCAACGGATCGTTGCTAAACTTTATCAAATTCATTTGAAATATTAATATGTTTATTTCTTTATTAATCAGATATCACTTTGAATTTGAAGTTAATGTTGACTTTAATTCAAAAATAGCGGTTGATTCTCATCTAATAGTGAAGATAACCATTCTATATTGGATTTGGATGTTTCTGTGTTTATTGGTAAACATTGGTAAAGACATGGAGGAATCGTCTTAAAATAAAAAATAACGATCATGTGAAGCTTGAGTTGTTTACCAAAAAAATTTAGTCTTTTTGATTTTAAGTCGATTCTTCTACGTTGGTAATAGTATTTGGTAACCATGGTAAGTATTTGGTAAAAATTGCGATTTTTCTTCATAAAATGAAAACACTCAACCTAGAAACTTGATTTTTATCTGTTCTCTGAAATTGACTTGAACGCGCTTACTTGGATCACTTTTTGGTAAAACTCTTATATTTATTATAGATATCCAGCATTTTCCAAGACAGGAAGTGATCCGTTTTTCAAAATATTGCAGTTTTTCAATTATAAAATGAAAACCACTCATCGTAAAAACTTGATTTCTATTTCATTATCTAGGAAATTTTTGTTGACTTGAACTTTTATTTGGACCACTTTTTTGATAAAACTCTTAGATTAATAGATATCCAGCATTTTCCATGACTCTTTTGAGGTTTAGGATCATATCATGTCATTGAAAATGCTATTATAGATATCTTTAAATTTAAAAGTTTTTGTCGAAAACGTGCTCGCTCATGGTCAAAATGGGGAAAAAAAACGAAAAAAGTGCGATTTTTTGGGATTTTAGGTAACAGAAAAAATTAGGCAATTTTCAATTAGCGCTTGAGCCCGAACTGGTGGTCATAGAAAAAAAACCTATAAATTTGTAGGAAATTTTATGAACTTTCATTTTTAAAAGAATGGTTATTTACGAAAAGTTGATAGTTTTCGAGTTATAAGCAAAAAACCGCCAAAAATGTTATTTCTTTACCTTTTTTTTTGGCATTTTTGACAATGTTACTTCACGAAATTTTGTTAGCAAACCTCAGATTCAACACACCAAAAAACTTATAGGATCAAGAAATCAAACCTACCCCAAAACTTTCCAGCGAGGGCCCTTTAGAGAACAATTTAATTGGACTAAACAGGTACTTGCTAAAAATTTAAAGAATATAATTCTTGATTAAACATATAAAATATATTTAATTACCTTTAGTTTGCCACAAGAAAGACGGGTACTCATCCGATGAGATCTGCTCTTGGGGGGGGGGGGGGTTCTGGCCTAACCCCCCACCCCACCCCCCTCGTGGCTAGCCTCTGTCTGCATATTTATATTATTTCATTAAAATAGTGGTATGTATGGGTACTGTTAATGATCAATTACTTTGAAATTTCCAGAGAACCAGACATATGAGAAAAAATAAAGTGTTAAACTCGTTGGATAACATTTACTAAAAAAAGTTTAATCTATATAAAGTATTAAAATAAACAATTAAAAAGTATATCTATATGTACTTTAATAAAAAAAAAATATATGTATTTATCAAATCCCGATAAAAACATCGACACAAAAGTCAAGGTTCAGAATGCAGATAGGCGAAAATGCTCTCGAAATGAAATGCAAGCTCATATCTAAAGTTGCTAAGAAAATATCTCCCTATCAATTGAAAAACTCTACTTATATATCGGATAATAATTAATTTGTATCCAAATTGTTTTGGCGTCTCAAATATAAAAATAAATATAATTCATTTGATACTAAGCAGCCATCTTGTTTTATATGAGGTTGCTTTCAAGGAAATTCATAGTCTAAATCGAGACGTAGGAAGATATTTGCACAATTGTAGATGTCCATGACTGTGTCGTTTTATTGCATTTTATACAACTAAAATTAAAGATCTCACTGACCATGAAACAAGTAAAAGAAACTAATTAATAATAAAATACAGTAAGAATTTATTTATACATAGAAACAAAACAGGATAAGAAGCAGCCCCAGCGCAGAGTCTCTCTGGCGTAAAATCTATTTAGTGGATGGGACTGGAGAAGCCTGGAGAACGAAACTCCACTTCTCTTTGTTTATTTGTTTAGACTTTTTCTTTTGGCTACAAAACAAACAAATATATCGAATATTAAATTGATTTAATGAATAGTAAAGGAAATAAAGAGGATATTATTATTATTAATAATTTTCTTGAAGTCAAAATTAAATAATTTTCTTTTGTGAGCATACATTATTATAAAGACACTCCTATGTTATTTTTACTTGACCATACTTAGAATAGGTAAGTATTGTAATTGTAAGAAAAAAATGTTTCTTTTTATTTAATTTATTTTATTTATCATACCCAGGGTATGGTCAAGAATTGTAATCGTGTATGAAAAAGTTGTTTTTTCTTATTTTTTTCGAAATATCTCAAAAACGGCCGAAACTATTTTGATTAAAAAAATTGCACAAAATCCTGGCATTTCGGTCTACAAAAAGCCTAACTGAATCTCGAAAAAATTATATTTTTGAATGTTACTATTTCTCAAAATGTCTTTTGTGGACGAGCTAGCTCAAAACTAGACTGAATATTAAAAACCAAATTTCACACTTAGTTTTGGTCCATTAAGCTTAAAAGCTGATTATATTATGATGCACATCGACCTAAAATTAAGGGGGGGAAGGGGTTAAAATTCAAAATTATAATATTTTCAAACTAAAAAATCAAGAAAAATGAAATATACTATAAAATGAACATATAATAACAAAGAAAAAAATTCTGGAGCCAAATTAGAGGAATGAGGATCAAAAAAATCTAGGCCATTTGAACAAACTCAATCAAATTTTGTATACATAATCAGTGGGCCTCCAGAAGTCTAAAAATTCAAAAACTAACCTCCTGAAATGGGGGGGGGTTGTAAGGTCAAAAATGAAAATCTAGGCCCTTGTACCAAACTCAACCAGAAGTGTATGGTTAAGTCTAGTGGATGGCCACATCAGAACGTGTCAATTTATTTTCAAAATATCTACAAACGACCCGAGTAGTAAAATTTATGCCAGGCATTTCCACCCAGCATGTAATGGGGATGTGTTCTCAGGTCCTGATCAGAAATTCCTGGTGTGGACCAAGTCAGGAATGCCTGGGGTGAACCGAGCCGGGAAGGCCTGCTAAACCTGGAAAAGGTTTTCATAATCAAATCCGTCTTTAAGAAATATTCCTGGCTTCACAATATTCATATCTTTTTGTAAGTATGCATGTGTTTACATATCGTCGCCTTAGAGTGTAAACCTGCTAACTCACTACACGGATGTTCCTTCGTTAACCTTTTGAAAAGTGAAAGTAGGGACGATCCTCCGAATTATTGAGTTTTTTTAAGAGGATGGAAACAGCTTTATAATAAATAATTTTGTTCGTCATTTGTGATCATCATTATTCTTGGGCTGCCTTTCACACTAACACTGGTTTTGAATTCCATGCGAAATTGTCAGGCGACCTCACTCACCTCCACTGTGGCCTGTTCCTATTCTAATAAAAAAATATGTCTACCTATCTATTTATCTATCTAATGTCCTGCTAGTTAGATTAAAATAAATAGATGGTCCTCAATTTTTATTTCAAATCCCAAAATGGAAAACAGAAAAAGGGACATTAACAGTGGGCTAATGAAATCCAATTTCTTATCGTAATCATTATAATTATATGGATAACAAAAAACACAGTGAAGAAAATTGTCTCGCAGTCTTCAGTAACTGTTTTTTTTTTAATGATGCAACTTCTTTCATATAAACACATTTTTCAATTCGAATTTTGCCCCCTAATAGCTGAACTTTTGAATCTGTTTCTCTCTCATTTTGGCCCAGAGGAGCTTCTTTCTCTTTATGAATCAACAACTCTGATACTCTCGGCAAAATATAAACATTTCAATTCATTCTCTTTCTCTGATTTCCATAGGATATCTTCATCCGTCTTATTGTTTTTACTTTTAGTTTATAATATTTTTTGTTATCTTCCATTTTCTGTGATTTCTTCAAAGCTCACCAATATTGGTCTGCTTTTACTTTTTCTCTTTTTGCCTAATTTTCGCACCCTGAATATTTTCGAATCTGGATTCATTCTTCTCTAAATAATATTTTTCCATTCTCTCCATTAATTTCCCACAATTATGTTTCCTTTCTTCTCTTTGTGTAGATATTTGTATTCTTTTTTTTTTATATATCATAGTTATAAACACTAAGTAGGTTATAATGAAAGGCAGTCAAATTACTTAAATTTTTTATTCAAATACCGGCATTTCAGGAATAACCTTTACTCTCCTTCAGGGCAAAAGGCAGTTATTGATTGGTGAGTATAACTCGGCTCCCATTTGTCTTTCCTTTCAGTGATAGCAACAATATTACAATGCTTTTCACCATTATATCATAAGTGTACTTAGTCAACTTCTTAGTTTCGCTTACCAGTCCGTCTTTCTAAGAAAATAAATAAAATTAGTTATAAGTAAATTTAAGTGAAGCCTAAGCTCCCTTGGCAGGTGAAATTTGATTCACAAAGAGAAACAAAAAGGTTGTCCTCTGCTTGATGCAAATAAACATACACACATATATATCGAGATGATATATCTGTATATATATATATATATATATATATATATATATATATATATATAATTTATTTGTTTGAGACTATAGTTGAAGACTTCGTCTTCATCATCAGTCTTTTTTAATTATAAATATTGTTTTTCATAGATTAATACCGTATGGATACTGAAAATTTGATGTTTCTTCACTGATAGCCAGTTTAGAATTGAAATTAAAAAAGACTGATGATGAAGACCAAGTCTTCAGTATAGTCTCAAATAAATAAATAATATATATATATATATATATATATATATATATATACAGATATATCATCTCGATACATATGTGTGTATGTTCAAGCAATTTCTCTTTGTGAATCAACAAATATATATAGTAAAACGAAAAACTTTTTCAAATTTTCAATGAAATTTGATTCATTATCTATATCATATTCAAAAAATTGCTTCCTAATCGACCAAATTGATGGTAATTCTGTAAAATAAGAAATCTGAGCTGTCGAGCAGTGACTATTTTTGTGAAGGTCTCTACTAGCAGGCAGGCAAGCTGCCTCTTGGAGTCACAGTCCTGGAGCCGCCCCTTTTTGTCCTCTTCCAAGCTGACGTTCGCGATTTAACGCACGTCTCTTGGATTCTCGAATTCTTACCCACAAACATCATTAGTCCTGCCTCCTGCCGGGGGTAATAAAAACACCCAAGCAATAAAATGCCAATTGAAGTGCTTTGCAAGTTAGAATCGCGTGCTCTTGCCAGGTGCACGCAGGGTGCGCCCAAGACTCACATAGGAGTTCCGCCGGCTCACCGGTCAATCTGAAGCCAGACAGAAAAGAATATTTTATCATTTCGGGATCTCTAATTTGTGATCAAAATGCGAAATTGTTTAAAAAATATTAGCAGATTTTCGAAATCAAAAATTTAATATTATCTACAATAGAATATTTTAGAAAAAATTTTTTTATCCAGATGAGCCAAATATAAAAACTCAAAGGAAAAGTGCAATACCGATAGTGAATAAAAGATATTGTTATAGAAAAAGTAAGTATGGAAGTGTTATTATAAGGAGTAAAGTTTATTATTGGAATAAGGCGATATCAATGCAAATGATGGTTGTAATAACATGAGAAGTTTACTAATTAAAAAAAAATTCAGCATAGTCAACTGAATTTTTAAATAATGGTATTTCAATTTATAAATTGTTCTTTTTTTTAGCCTTGGGTTTAAAATTTTCAAATTATAATTTTAAATTGAATTTTAAGTTAGGTTATGCGCTACTTACTTTTTTCTCTTAACTGCATTTATGCATTTTTCCATTTTTCTAATTTCCAACTAGCAACTGGAAATGTATAAAATTTTCAGTCCATATTTCTGCCTGTATTTTTACAATTAACTACACAGCAACTATTATGCACCATTTTTAATATTACTTTTTATTTGGTTACCCTCAACGTGAGCATTATTTAACGAAAATTTGACCACAACGATCGCTGTGATCGATTCAGTTGTACCCCCCATGAACTCCGCATCCTGCTAATATCAACAACTCTTTCACGTAACTTCAATCGAGATTCAATATATATATATATATATATATATATATATATATATATATATATATACATATATACAAACCGCTCGTAACTAGAAATTAAAAAATATGATAACTAAATTTCACTTATGATATATAATGTTGAAAAATTTTGTAATACTATTTGCTATCACTGAAAAGGAGAGACAAATGGGAACCGAGTTAAACTCACCCATCAATAACTATTCAATACCCTGAAGAAGGAAAGAAAAAAGTCTCCAAAAAACGTCGAATTTAGAATAAAATTTAAATAATTTATGGACTACCTTTCATTATAACCTACTTGCTTCGCTTAACAGTCCGTCTTTCTAAGAAAAACAATAAATTTAAAAATAAAACATGTAATACTTGATAAGAACACCGATTTTCAAAATAACCGGTAGTTATTTTTAAGAAAAAAATGCCTTAAGCTGTAGTTCCGGTTCACCGAATTTTATAGGAAATATATAATCCGAAACAAATGTCTCGAGAAGCTAGAAGGTGAAATGTAGGATTGATATACTGTAGACTGTAGATAGATTGATAGATTATGCAGTCAAACTTATGCAAATTATTGAAAATTTCAAAAGTTAGGGCTGGATGTGAATACTAGAGGGAATCCCGCATACCAAAGTTGAATTAAAAATTATGTGACATGTCCGTAGGGTGGACCCTTGCTTTATACCTGGTGAAATTTTTTCCCCAAAAGTTTTTGAGACAGGGCCTCAAATTAAGGAATTAGGTAAGAAAATAATTGCGCAGAAATTCAGAATCTATCGGACATCGTGAAAAGGTGGCGCATCTCATTATGAAAATTGCAACTTCATTTTTGAATTTCGCGCTATTCGCTTACTATATTTTGTTAAACGTCGTTAAATTGAAACTAAGAATAAAAACATCGATGAGCATGAAATTACTAAACATTATCTTCTGAAATCCTGCCCTTACCTTCGTCATTTAACCATTATTAATATATACACATTGAGCAAAAGGAAAAAAATTCAAATGAATTCAATATTATGCCTACCTACTAGGCGTACAACGAGAAACAAATTTAT